>OU383775.1:27593728-28795085 GCA_910950805.1 Acrocephalus scirpaceus scirpaceus
CCCTTAACACAGAGTTATGCATTCAGGATAGATGTTCCCAGGGCAGCCCAACAAATAGGTAATTTATCTATACTAGTACGGCCATTCAAAGGTTCTTCATGCTCCTTGTTCAGGACCTTTTGCTTACTCTAAAAGCAATATGTGAAACCTCCTTGTTCCAGTGGCTGCAAAGGAGCCTGACCTATGGCCTCTGTAAGCTCCAGCTGCTGTGCTCAGTTTCTCAGCAGATTCCCAGAAGTAGCTGTCTGAAGATGTGCACCAGAGCAGTTTGACGCTTTGTGGCCAACAGGGTCTTTCTCCAGAGCAAATTCCTGTCTCCTTTTCATGGCTAGATGTTCCCCTAAGCTCATTTCTTTACCTACACTGCCTTTGCCTGGACTTTGTCTTCAAGTTAATCTCATCAGTTAATGATCATACCAAGTTTGAAAAGTCCAAGTGCTACAATTCATTATTATTTCTTTTGTTTTCTCCCTGACACTCATCTCCAAGTCCAGATTACAGGATCTCTCTGTGTAGCCACATCTCCCTCTATAGCTTATTGTCTTGCATCCAAACAAGTGGTCCCTGTTTTCAGTTCAGCTGCTGCCTGTTTAACTGCTGTGTTGCTGGAAATACATCATGGAACCAGAGAGAATTAAACACTGGTAATTCCTTCATATCATAATTATGGAACTGGCTTTATGGGTGTTTGTAAAAGGCATTGCATACATGTCTGGTCCATTTCTGCACTGCGTGAGTGTGTAGCACAGTGTTACCTTCTGGTAAGTAAAATCTCTCTCTTTCCTTCTTTCCTACATAGCTGTCAGTTGGATACAACCTTCCCCCCAAACAGGGTCCTTTGTGTTTTCCCACCAGAAAATCAGAAAAAGCAGGAACATGCCAAACATGGGTGAGTTCTGGGGATGTGAAATTGTGCTAGATACTTCTGTGGAGCTCGTGTGAACTGTTAAAGGAGAATTTTGCTTTTGCAGTTTCTTTTTCCCACACCCCAAGTTACCCATAATTAGGGTGTAATTTTTACATGAGTTTTTACTCTTCTGATGTAAAGGCTGTGTCAGACAAATGCCAGGTCATTGCTCTGGAGCATGGGGTTTGGAGTTGCTTGTGCAAGGATCTTGTGAGCACAAAATCACAAACAAGAGCTTCTGCTTTGTAAACAGTCCAACCATTTTGCTGAAAAAAAAAACCAAAACAATTTAGGCAAAGCCATCAGGGTTAATTCAAACCAAGTGGTTACAGTCTGGCAAAAAAACATAACACGGGAGCAGGAAGCTCTTAGTACCAGGCTTCACAATATGAAAGAAATTGGTTATTCTGGAGTGCCTGAAAACATCCAACAGTAAGAGTCCACCAAGGATAGAGAGGCAACAAAGCCCCCACTCTTTTGTGGTAGTTTTGCTTCCTGAAGGATAGATCTATTTCCAGCTGTGATGTGTTCAAGTAAACTGCTATTATGGTATCCAATGTAATATTTTTAGTGGGTGCAAATCAGTCTGGTTGCAGCTGCCCAAATTTTCTTTCCTGTATTCATTGTGGCTGGCCCTGGTGACAGTCCACGTGAAGGTGGAAGACACAGTGAAGCATAGTATGGCATTGCTTGTTTTCCTCATCTCTTAATTTTCCAGGCTGATAAATGTGGTAGATGAGATGCACACAACAATTACTATTAAGGTTTGCAGCTGGATCAGCTTAGCAACAGAATTTCCCTGTAACCATGAGGACTCAAATCAGTTATGAAATCCCAAGGCAGCCTCTGCACTGGTCTTTGTGGCAGCACAGGCCAGTTTGGAAAAGTGCTCCTTTCTGGCACTGCTGTGTCCTGGGTTGATCCCTCTCCAAATGCAAGTTTACCAGCAGAGCTCTCAGCTCTCAGGCCCCCAACCAACACTGTGAGTCCCGCAACCTGCAGGGACGTGTCTCAGTGTACTCTTGATGTGTCCAGCAGTCTGCACTTCTGTCATCTTTGTTCATCCACATCAGACATTTCCTTTTTTCTGACCATCGCATTTCTTGCTTCTCTCCAATCTGTTGAAATTCTCCATTTCACTTTCCCCTCTTTGTTCTTCTCTATACCCAGATCCTGCTTACACTTCTTTGTTGTCCTACAGAGAAAGACAACACAGGACAAAAGGGCCTGTGAGATTAGCTGTCAAAATTAACCAAGTTAACCAAGCTGTGAACTCACCAGGTTTCAGAAGATAATGAAACACTTTGAATATGATGCTTGGATAGCTTGGGGGAGAACAGTCACTTTATGGAGGTTTTTGACATTATTTCAAGTAGTTTACTTGGCTCTCAGCTGTCGCTTTTCCATTCCCAGCAACTCCTACCTCTGACTTCATTCTCAAACTTTCCTGTTTCACCCATGCTGTTTGCTTGCTGAGTTGCTTTGACTGGGGACAGGACCTGTTTGTATTAACACAGGTTGGACAAGTTTTGTTTTTTCCAGGACATATGCCAGTTGTGACAGAATTCTCTAACCCCCTGAGTTAAAAATCAAAAGTTAGTAAACACAGTGGCCTTATCCCACCCCCAGACCCTTCTGCACACATCACGCTTCAGTGAAACAGTCTCTTGTCAGAGCAGCCATCTAGTCTGCCCATGTTTCTCTTCCACAAACTTCACTTGTGGCCTTTTTCCGAGCTCAGGGGCACAGCACAACAAGCTCTCAAGACCCTCTCCAGCAGAACACTCCTGCCCTGCTTAATCTGTTCACACCTGTGAGCTGGCAGCTGCTCAGAAATTCAAACTTCTGCTTTAATGAAAATTTTGAGGTGGTTTCTGGTGGGGAAATAATGTTCACTATAGCTGTTGCTTTTGGCTCAGTGACCTTTTTATCCCTTAAGTGTAGTCTTGAACCTCAAGCACTTCCAGCATTTAGGAGAGTGCTAGAAGCTGCAAGAAACTGCAAGCTGCAGTGTGAGCCCTGAAAACAACAGGAAAACAGATCGGACTGTTCTTAAAAGACTGACCAAAACATCCTGGTGAGCCATGAAAGCACTAATGAGTCACACCCCAGGATGGGCTAAATAGTAATAGAATAAAGCTTCTTCTTTCAAATCCCTGCTGGGACCAAAAAGTTGATTCTTCATTACTGACTTGTTTTTTTCCCCTCTTCAATGAGTTACTAGCTGTAATTTATGGTTAAATAATTCCTTTGGGAAATTATTCCTCTGGGAAATTATTCCTCATGGGGAAAGAATTATGAGAAGGAAAAGAAATTTCCTCTGCCTTCCCCATTCATCAGACCAATGAGAACAGCATTTAGAAAATTCTGATATCATGAGACAGCCTAGCCTTTGCTTCCAGTTTTGTTTGGCTGATTATTCTGAAAATGGATTGAGTGGCATCCTTGAGTCTTTCCCACTCAACATTAGTAAAAGGAAAGTTGCTTTACTATGAAAAACAGCTTACATTCAGCGGTGACCTCTTGTCTTTGGCAAAAAGGGTTCTGCCAACTTTTTCAGAAGGCAGCCTTGCATTGTTTATGATAAGCAGTTTAACAGAGAACAACTCTGTTTAAATGAAATTCTAGCAAAAATGTCCAGCTTCTGTGGCCTAAATCCAGTGCTGGCTATGCCTGATCCAGGCATATGGATGGATAAGCCTTAGCCAGAGAAAAGGATTGTGATTTTGGAGCAAAATGTGCCAAAAGATGAGGTCAAGACGGTTCTGGCATTCACAGTCATGGTCTTCTGCATTTCAAGAAGTGCTGAGAGGAACTTGTTTGTTTCTAACACTGTTATGACTGTGTTTGTGGTGGTGTGTATATATATATATGGAGGACAGAGTTAAAGCTGGAAGGGTGAGTATTTTTCTAAAGAGCATTTAGAAAAAACATACAAAAACAACCATAACCCTGCTGGAACCGGAGCTCCTTGGTAGGTCGGAATGTATTTGTGGCTTTTGTTGATATGTTCAGCAATTTGTACCTGTAAGATAAATTAGATACCTTCCTCCATCATCCAGTGTTCTGGGAAGCTGTTTTGCTGATCCAATGCAGAGAATGGAAACTTGGCTAACTTCAGGTCCAAGGGACCAGCCTAAATGTCTGATTTGTGATCCTGCAACTGGCATGTTTTTGTACAGTATTAGGGAAGATGAATGATGGCCGTGTTTGGGCAAATTGTTTCCATAATTTAAGAGAGAGAAAATCAGCTCGTTGCTGATCCAGACTTTGTCATAAGCAATTTGAAACTCTTCTGTGGTTTCAGCTGAAAAGCATTTGGAATCAAGGAGAAAATGCATGTTGATGCACACTGGATTTTGGTGAGCATCTTCTTGAAAAAGCAGTGGTTCATGGTCATCCTAGCCCCATGGGGTCACCTAATAAAACAGCTCACAATTTATTGGCAAGTTTGGTGCAAGTTCAATCATTCTTTTCTAGCTAATTTTTAAAAAAAGACCAAATTACAATATAATTACATGCACAGCAATAATTCAGTCTAAGAGACTTCTTGAATGCCATTAGGAGACATATCGTATCCAAATGCTGCCAGTGTTAACTAAAACTTCAGAAGCCTGAGCCAAATGGAGAGACAAAATTTTTCCTTCCTTCCTCCTTCTATTTTTCACTCTTTTCCTCATCACTGCAACTAAAAATAATGTGCCCTGCTTGCCTCATTTGCTAACTAAAACATGTATACCTTCTTGTTAAACTGTAATTTTAGCTTCACTTTGATTGATAGGTTGAGTAGGAAAGGTTTGAATTTTTGTCTTGTACAGACACATTCAAATTGCATGGCAAGGCTGTTAAATGCTTTGCTTTTGTAGTCATCATGCAGACTGGAGCTTCCCCAGTGACTGGAAAAAGTTTAAATGAATTTAATGAATTTGGGGTTCATTCTCTTTTTTTCCTAGTTTTTTAGTGAGGGCTTTAATAAAGCTGTGGCTGTTTTGGAATGGGGAGTGCATACCTTCTGAGTGAAGTGTAGCCAGAGCTGCAGCTGCAGCTTTCTTTCTATATGTGTGCTCAATAGGCTTGTGGGAACTGACGGAGCAGACTGCTGGGACTGCCAGGTGGGATGGCTCCGCTGTTGTTACTGGCTTGGGCCCAGTTTAATACCTCGTAGCTGAATGGAGGAGAGATGTTGAAGAGGTGTTACTAGAAAAACGTTGCTTTAAAATGGGAGCCCTAAAAGCCAATGATTATGTTAATGTTTGTTCTAATTGTACACTCTGGAGCATCATGTTAATACCCAAGGAGGCAGAGACTTTCTATTTTTAATGGCTTCCTGTCCACTTGCAGCCAATGGGTCAAGTGCTTTGCGTGTCTTCCAGTCCATAAAGGGTCTGGATACTTTTCCAACCACATGCACCTACTGTCTGCTGTGGGCTAGTGTACCAGGCACAGAAAGGACTTTTGTGACATCTAAGGAAGTACTAATAGTGCTGTGACAGATGGTGTTTCTTCTTTGGTAGAAGTGTCAGGAACTGGTTTTTGAACCAAAGTTGCCTTGAGTCCAGTTCAGCCTGGATAGGTGTGGGCAACTGTTTAGGTTCCTTTCTAAGAAGACTAGAAAACAGCAGAGAGAGAAAGGGATAAAAAGCAACAGCCAAGTGGTCCAGACTGGGTCTGAAGCCAGTATTCACTTACTGCTGTCTGAATAACTAACTGTCCTGGTTTAGGGCACTAATGCAGAGCAACACTGGCAGGATAAAAATGGCCTTACTGGGTCAGGGTAATGCCCTGTAGGTGACTGTGGCTAATACTGAATGCTTAAAGAAGGTGCATCTACAGACATTCTTTTCATGCCTCAGCATCTGGACCATCGTGCCCCAGCAAACAATGGATCTGCCATCCATCAATGTATTTAATTTCAGGAGCACAGTGTAAACTTCTCACCACCACAACATTTTGCAGACAATGAGGACTAGAACTAATCCCATTCCATTAGTCAGATACAGGAACGAGTTGTATATTTTTATAGTTGATTGTATGAAAAATTTTCTTTGGCTTTTTTTTTTTTGATTTGCAGACAGAAACTTACCAGATGCTCAGTGTTTGCTTTACCAGAGGCGTGGTTTTTAAAAAATCGGCTTCTCCATTCAAGGAAAACTTCTACCCAGTCCTGCTGATGAGAAATATCATTCCACTTGAGATAAAATTACCTAGGAGATTGTAACCTCTTGTTAGCAATGTGGGTAGTAAAATCTTCAGATGTTAAAACCAGATTTGGAACAGAATATCTGCCCAAGCCTCATACTGTGGAAAAGCAGTTTTTAAAATGAAAAAAAGTCTGAATGACTTTCACTGAAGTGATACAGTTGAACAAGAGGGAGCATCTCTCTGTTAGAAAAACTAATTTGTTGCATCCTTTTTTGTGTTTGGTTGGGCTTTGTCCATTTTGGGTATGCTTTTGTTTTCATATTTCAGTACATTTTGGTCCTCTCCAGCTGAACAGCTGATGTCTCCTTGAGTGTGTCTTTAAATGCAACAATCATACAAGTAAAGAAATCCTGGTTATAAGTGGGTGAAATCACAAGTCAGTTCATTTCCCTGCCTCCACTTCTTTGTAATCAGAAGATAAAGTCACTCCAGAAAATGCAGAGGAGGCTCTGCTATCCATGGCATGTCGTGCCTACAGTTAGCACACATTTTAAATCACAGTTCTAGAGTTTATTTATACAGCTAAATGTCATATGTTTAAAAATAATGAGTTTATTCAGAGAGAAAAATTCTCCTCAGAGTGATTAATTAATGGAGGGAGACTCATTCCCAGAGTAACAGCCAGCTAGAATTATTCCAGGCCTTCTCTTGAAGTCAATTACCTGTTGGAAAATCTGTTGAATCCACCAAGTCTGTCCAAGTTCAACAGCTTGAAATAATGAATGGTATATAGAAAGAAACAGTAAATTTTTCCTAATTGCTTGTGCATCTCATTGTAACATGTCAGTCACATTCAAGGACAACAAACTGTCTTGGGAGTATAAAGATAAAAATAATAGGGCTTAGACAAACAGTGGCTTAGATGGCTTTTTCATAGTAAAACAGTTTGGTTTTTCCTAATATGTATGAACCTTCCTGAAAAAACAAGTGACAGTGATGTTCTTAAAATGGTTGTGCCATAGAGCACTATCACAAAATTGCAATTGCTGCTCTTCAGAATCCTCACCTCAGCTTGCAGGCAGCTGCAAAGCAGAGTCAGGCTCACCTGGCTGCTCTGGTCTCCCAAGAAAGATTCCTTATTGCTTTTTTCCTGATCTTTCACCTAATACATTTATGTGGACCCCAAATGAGCAGGATCAGATGAACCATAGCTACAGTGAACTGCTCTGTGGGATGATGACTACAGCTTAATATCCCTCCCAATTTAGGTTTGCCTTTTGACCCCAGCTCTCAGAGTTTCATAATGGAGTAATGGAGATATAAAAACATATTTCACAGTGAAACTTGGCAAAGTGACAGCCAAGAAATTATTTTCCCTAGTAATTTTAAATGCATCAACACAGTCAGTGTTAAGATATTCTAAGAAACAGAGGATGAGGGAATAACAGCATTTAAAAAGCTTGATGTCTCATGTTAATGTTCATGGGGAGATGACATTTGTCTTTTGTTCATAAAAAGATCTCAGATCTATTATTTTCAAAATATTAATGGCATACTACATAAGCAGCAAATGAATATATTGACTAAAGCTGGGACTGATCTTTTCCAGTGGATTCCTAACATGTCTAGTAAAAATAAGAAATCTAATTGAAAGAATTTATGCAGTTGACAGACTAGAAAAGCTCTAGTGGAGATGCTCTTCTCTCTGAAGTAAGTAAAATGCATTTGCAAAACTTTTAAAGTACAAACTTACACAATGAACTCCTCTGATTCTTAGGGTATGTACATAGGTTTGGGGCTTGCTTTGGGTGGTTTTGGTTTATTTTGGGAGGGAGGAGGTTGTTTGGATTTGTTAGGGATTTTTTGTTTGTTTATGTAAGTACTGAATTTTTGACAGAAGCTAGCAGGAGTTCACTCAGGAAATTCAAAGCTGTCCTTGACCATGGGTTATCAGCTCATTGTCATTAAGTAGAAGGTTTGTCCTTCTACTTAAAAAAGTAAAATCTATGTCAGTCACAGAGTAACTTAAAATTGTTTGGAAGGAGCTACTTTTGGTTGGTTGTACTGTCAGGTCATTTGAAAGATGTTTTCAATATTAATTTGGGGACAGAGGCAAATAGACCAGTTATGTTTTCTAGTTTTCCTTTGAAGGAGAGAAGTCCATAATGCTCTTGCACCCAGCTGAGATCTCTTTACTTGAGATCATGTGTGTGTCCACGGAAAAGACACCAAAGAGGAGATGGCAGCTGAGAAGCAGCTGTTGGTTTGGAAAAGCATCCAAATGAAAAAGCACCAGTGGAGCTTTGGCTGGCAGTGGAGCAATACAGGCAAGAGGCAGATGCTGTGGGAGGTTCATATATATTTTATATATATTTATATTTATATCTTCACAGGACTAAAGTTCTCACTACAGCTAGGGAATGTACAGACTACTTTCTCTCTCTTCTGTGAAAATACTCCTACTTTGTGCTTTTCCTAAGATAAAAATCAATCTCTGTGTGACAAAGAAGTTTGTTTTGAGATATTTTTAACTTGTGGTAAAAAAAAACCCACACAAAAAACTGGTACCATTTTTTGTTTTCTGTCTATGCCTGTAAAATTAGAAGAACCCTAATTGATTCACACAGCAGTGATGCACAGCAGCATTTGTATTCTAAGGAGGGTGAAACACAGTCACACATTCAAAGGAAAACATATTTAATGAATCCACTTACATTAATTTGCTTCCAATAGAGAGTCTTCGTAACAAAATGGATCATTGCTCACGTGAAGGCAATGACTAAACCCAGCAAAATACATGTTCTATGCAGTAAGCACCAAGGGAGACAATGCTGTGCAGATCTCTGTGATTTGTGGTGCTCTGTCCTATTGTCTCCTAGACATACACCTGATAAGAAAGGAAAATTCCAAGAGATGGCAAAGACCTCCTTCTGTTTCAGCTGCTCAGTTTTTTGGTATTGTTTGAAAGATTATTTATCAGGCAGATAGTACTTTGTTTTCAGTCATATTCTTAAAATACATAAGAAATACTTAGTGAAGACCATCAATGAAAAGAAAAAAAGACTACAGAACACACTTGAGTATGCAACTAATTATTTTTAACTGCTTTTCCAAAAGGACTGTGCTTTTAATAATAGTCTGCTTTTGTTGAGAATCTCTCAGATGTAGACTTGAAAATATGGTAGGCAAATTGTCTCAACATGTCTATGGGATAGGTAAGTACTATTAATCCCTTTTTACAGATGGAGAAAGCTGAACATCAGAGAGCCAAGAATATTGCTTTCCAGCTTTGGTGTTACAAAAGGACTGTCAGAGCAGAGAGTATTGTGTTAAATTCCACCCACTAGATCCAATTTAGCCTTTCTGCCTTTCCAACAGAGGAGTCTGTTACAACTCCATCTTTTCAAGTCACAGGTTATAAGGCAGGGATGAGTTGTTCATTTCTGACACATACAACATATATCTGAAGTTAACTGAAAACTTCTAAGTTAAAGGTTTCATAAATATATTAGAATGGATGTAATCCCTCCTAAAGTTCCTCAGCATGAGACTGTATAACCCACCACCATGTTGCTTGTGTTCACAGTGTGGGTAAACCCCAAGAATGTATGGCCCTACTAATGTTAGTAGTGTTTTTTACATATCACAGGCAACCTGGGTATGGATTATTGGGTGCATCTAATAAGCAACCTTACTTCATGTAGTTTCTCCAACAGGTACTAAAGAAAAGTCCAAAGACTAACAAGAAAGTTAAGTTCATGGTGAATAGAGAAACCTAAAAACACAGCAGTCTGTGAAAGTTAAAAGTCTGAAAGCAATTTTCATTCCTCAGAAAAAGTGTTTTTTCCTACATGGAAGAGGATATATTTTGAGGTAGACTTGCTTAGTGGGATAGAGATATCCTTTGATTAACACTTCTTTGATCCTCTCTTGCTGAAAATGAAAAAAACTTGTTGTTCTGGACACCTTAGGCTCCAGTTAGGATGCATGCAGATGGATTTACTCTGGAGTGGGCTGTCCGCTTCAAGGGCTATCTACAGCTTCAAGTTGCATTTTGTGTAAATCCAGCCTGACTACAAGGCCTCTCCCTCTCTTCTGTCCCACAGGTATGTTGGGTGCTCTGTTAATGCCTATCAGGATAAAACCAGCCTGTTTTTCAGCCAGTATTTATGAGAGTTTCCATGTGGCCTTGGAGCTGCAGACTTGCTCACCAGTGGCAGCAGCCATTGATAAGAGGAGCCTGCCCTGGCACGGAGAGGGTTGAGCCTTTCTGTTTGGCAGAAGCATCTCTGAAACAAGAGCTGATGGAGGTGCTGGCAGTGCACTGGCAAAGGGCAGAAGCAGGGAGCTGCACTTGCAAGGCACTGGGTCATGGTGTTGTTTCCAGCTTGGTGCTTCCTCCAGGGTGCTGCCAGGTGCCTTGAAGCAGGCAGAGCTGGTGGAAAACACCCCTGGCCTTTGCAAAAGGGTATTGCAGTGGCAATATTAATCTCACCTGAGCAGAAGGCAGTGCTTTCTCAGGCTTGTCTGGAGCCATGGAAAAAAATTCCTGTAGGACCTCAGCCCTTTCTTGGGCTAATATACTACTTGTATGCAAAGGTTTTCCTTTGCTGACCAGCTCTAACACAAACCACACCACACATCAAGGGTATTAATGTAATAATTGTTCCACATACAGCCAGCCCAGGGATAAAGGTGCTTACCATGCTGCGGGATGCTACCCAATACTGTGCATGGTTTGGGTAAGCCGTGAGGATATAAGGAGAGTGGTTTAGACCTAACAAATGACATGTGATTGAAGGCACAGGGTAAGTTGTGTGAAAAGGAAAGGGGCTTGAAATGTCATTCCTTCTTTTAGCAGCCTGTGAGACCAGTCTTAGGGCTGGCAGAAAAGGGGAAAATTGCAGCAGGTTTTATAAAGAGCTTATGCTTCAGAGTTCAAAGCTTTTTAAAAAGCCAAGTAATGCAGGTAACAACAGTGCACTTTTCTGAAGGAATCTGATTTTGGAAATAGGCCTGTTGAGAATATTTGAAAAATCCCATTGGTTGTCTTATTGGTGTACTTTTGGACACCCACAGTCCCCCACTGAGAAGTTTTGTGAAGTTTGCGTAGCCCAGAGAAGCGGCACGCAGAGGAGAATACAGAGTTGGCTACAGGAGAGCTCACACTGTGGTATATTCTTCCTCTGGCTGATGGGGTAGGTGGTGGGACCTTCTAATCCTGGCCCATGAGAGAAAGGCCCATGAGGATGAGTGAGCTTTAGCATGCCCTGTATGAAAGAAAAAGTGGGATGAAAAGCATCCATTAAAAACTTAAACATTGGTAAAGATACAGAGGGTAGTAAAAACATTGCCTGGTACAGGTGAAAAGAGCTACCCTGTGTATTTTTTGTATCCAAAATTTTTGAGGTAAAACTGAAAAATAAACAGAAAAAGTTAAAGTAGTCCCCAGAGTTGCCAAGAGAAAGAAACAAGATACCTGTTCATGTATTCTGTGGACTGTCTCCCCACTTTCACACTAATACCACAACCCCTGTGCAGCTGTGGGCGAGAAAGAGTTGAAAAGGATGAGAATATCTTTAAATACCTTCAACAATTATGCTGCAGTGAGGGGTAAAATGAAGGAAAAAGAGAAGACCCCGTTCTTTCCCTCATCTGTTTTGTTTTTTTTTTCAATCCTCATTTAACATATACTAATGAGAAGTTGAGAATAGTTACTCTCTGGAGTCAGATTTTACTTTCAGGAGAGTTAGAAGATCTTAGTCCTTGTATAGAATTGGTTATACTAATAATTATTGTCTTTCTCCACACTTCACTCTTCATCTTAACAGAAGAAGGAAGTGTGGGCAACAGGACATGGGTGTTTGTTTCCCAATATTGGATGCCTAGAAAAGTAAACTCAACATGTTGCAAGTTAGTGGGAGCAGTTGCGTTTTCTTCAGGGGTCACTGAAGGAGCTCTTAAGGAGGCAAAGAGGAAGTTGATTTTGAGCTTGTTGTCTCTTTCATGACTTGTTTAGGTCTCTCTAGCACTTTTTGGGAGCTGTATAGTTCCATTCAAAGTATGGTAATACAAAAGCACTAAAAATACAAAGGTGAGCCATGAGCTCATTAATCCTGCCAGAAGAAAATAAAAGAATTAACAAAGTCTATGATAGGCAGAAACAGCCAAACCAAATGCCACCTCTGTGAAGATAAATGTGCTGCAAACACCAAGAGCCTATGATATTATGACCTTTAAAAAACATATGTTTCATAAATGGAAAAATGAACTGAAGAAGCTGCTGGTGAAGCTGTTAAGAAGCTGGACTGTTCATTTATCCATTAACATTGCACAGGGTTTGTGAGCTGAGCCAGGAGGCAGAGCTGACAGGGCCCTCATGTTTCCCTTTCCATACAAACCTGTACCAAAGCTGGTTGCCATGGGGAATGCCTACTGTAAGTCATGAATTTTTGGTGCTTGTCAGAATTTTTTTACAGTATTAAAATTGCCTTTGGTGCCAGCCCTGACCATCAGCAGCGGGTCCAGTCACAGCACTGATATTTGCCACTGCAAGGTATGGAACTACATGGAAAAACCCAACTAGGGAAACAGAGCTGTGCTGGTGGAAAATGAGCAGAAGGAGGGAAGAGCAGACCATCAGCCTCTGAGGTGGGGAGAGTTGTTTTAAGCAGGTACATCTCACCAAAGCTGGGAGCAAGAGAAATGAGATGAAGCACAGGTGGCGGGTTCTGGGCGAGTGGGAAATAATGTGCAGTGTGGCACTGTGCAATCCCGAGTGTGTGGATTCACCATGCCTGCCTGCAGGGCCCAGGGCTTTTCATGCAGGAGCAGGGATCAGGAACACAGTGGCTGCAATCTGACAAGCCATGATAAATGCCAGCTTTGTTAGTGTGTGTGGCAAGTTACCAGGAACTCAGTGAATTCCTGTGCTTGGAGAGCCTCGCACTGGGAAGAAAATATGAGCTGTGAAGTAATAATGATAATAACAGGATTCAATGAGGCAGATGTAATCCACATTTCTTCAGCTGATCCTGGCTTGCAGCACTGACTCTGCTTGACAAAATTGTATTCACAGGGATCTTTTCAGAAGTTGGTTTCAACAGCTGAGCTATGGTGTGGCTGAGGCTAGTCTAGAGCTGAAATACAGCAATTTTTTCTTGGAAGTCAGAGTATTTAAGTGAGGCAAGTACTTTGAAACATTGTCCACAAGAATTAGTAGTTTGAGGAGGGGTTTCCCACTCATTTTAACACTGTTGAGTTCATTTTTGCTCTTTTAGCTTACCATCAAAAAGCCTTGGTAGTGCTGAGCTTCATGCGAATATGTATTTGTAGCAAGCACATAGGAGCCTGAGAATAGCAAATATTGACCCTCTTCTGTGTCAACAGAAAAGGAAGTGCAAAACTGGCTGTGGGCAGATCAAATTTCATTCACAAAATCAACATTTGGTGTATTCTTTCTACTTTCAGCATGACTTTGTATGTTGATGCTAAGAGGCTGAAATCTCTCCTGCTGCAGTTTGCCTCTGTGTGAGACATTAGTGACAAGTCAAATTCTCTGGGATGCTCAGGATCCTGACAGGCACCACACACATTTCTTCTTCTGACCCACAATGCTGTCTCTCAGGCTATCTCCTGCAACTCAGCTGGGACATGCTCCTGTACCCTTGGATACCCTGGAAAACACCCTGCAGGGCTTGGGCACTTTTGAAGGTGAGCATTCACATCTAGAGTTTTCAGGTCCACTACACTTCACTATCCTTTTTGGACAAGAAATGTCTGCATTCTGTGGTGAAAATCACTGTTATTTCAGTTAGACTAAAGTAAAATGTAAGCAGTTATTTACAGCATGCACAGTAGGAAAAAGAGTCACAGTTAATTGCATGAGTCTTAAATGGAAAAAACCAGCACACATGGTTGGACCTTTGAGAATTCATCTTGTGCCACCTGGCTGGTGCTCTCCTGATTCATCCCTTTTTGGGGGCTTTGCCTTCCTTAACTGTAGCCACAGGTCTCCGACAATTTGTCCTGGCATTAACTGTCACCACAAAGACCAATCCTACCCACTTTCTTTGCCTACCCACAGAGTGGCCACCTCCCTGGTGGCCTTGGACATGCTGTGGGGTCACGTGCTGGTGGGAGATAGACTACCCATCCATGTTGAGACTTACCTTTATTTTTTGTTGTGAGTTTATCCTTCACCGGATCACTTCTTTCACCCTGTGGACTGTGAAGCTGCAGGAATACTTGGGGCAATACCAGCAAAGGGGCAGGTGAGGGGTAGTAATGAGAGGTGTCTGCTGGGCTGGGGTGGTTTAAGGTCTCTATGAGACTGTGGCCTCACTGTGTTTCTGCCTGGAGCATCTCCATCTTTGAAGCCAAATATTTGGTGTCAGTCTATCAGCAGAGATATTTGATACAGTTGTCTAAATGAGCTAGATGTGTGTAATCTCTGACTGGCTCTTGAAGGAGAAAAGATGTGACAGTGATTAGCCACTTTGGGACAGCTTTCATTTGGAGCAAAATGGATATGATGTGATACTTGGAAATCTCAGAGGTGTGGGAGCCATCTGCCAGGCAAGGTTCAAACTAAATATGGGGCATGATCTCTCTGCCTAACCTCAGAAACCCTCCCCTCCAAATAAATCTGAAGCCCACTGGCAGCTGCTACACATAAAAGCTTGCAGTTATACTCCTGTCTGCTGGGCAGTGGATGTGCAAACATGGGCATCAAATCCCTGCAATATACAAGCTACGCTTCACTATGTATGATTTAATTGCCAGTCACTGACCAGCACACCTTCACTTTTCCTTTGTTTTCCTACTGGACAAAAGCACTGCATTGGTTTTTACTATGTAACTGTAAAAGATGAATGCAGATTATTTTTCTATGTCATCTTTTCAAGGGTAGAAAGAACCCATGTGAAGCTGCATGGGTTCCTAAAACTTGTTCTGGGGAAAATCTGGTAAATCTGTTTTAGATTTTTGCCATCTAGACAGTACCCACCAACATCATAGTCAAGATTTGCCAGTGAAGCCTAGGAAACTAGATGTGGACCACAATTTTCTTTCTAATGTGAAAATATGGGTACTTTGAACTTGAAAGACAAAAAAAAAAAAGAGTAGTGTGAAGATGCCAATTTCCTCTCATTTCACCTAAAGTAATTGACCCCATTAATGTCTGGTCAGGAAGAGAGTTGCCCTAGCATTTTGTTTCAAATGTGTTGGCTTCACAGAGAGCAGCAGGAAAGATCTGGGGAGAAGTTTGGCAGGAGGCTTGTTCAGGTTCACAACAAATTAGCAGACACACAGGTCTGCTCTGTTTCCCCAAAGCAGGCAGGCTGGGCAGCCAGTGGGTGAGGGCTGTGTATAAGGCAATGAGATTCTGAGGTATAAACTAGGAGTGACCTCTCAACTGCTGCATTTGTAGGCACAGGGAGACAAATATGTCTCTGTCACATGTGAGTTGTTGAGGCTTTGAAAAACAAATATGAAACACTCAGAGCATGTGAAATGGAAGAAGGGGTTTCAAGAGAACCAGTTTCACCTGAAAATGTATTGCCTGGCAACCCAAGACTCAAGTCAGTTCAAGTGGTATAAGGATGCTGCTATATGAAAGAAATAATAAAAAGAAAACCAGGAAAATCACAGGAAATTAAATAAAAATTTTGGTGAAGCCATAAGCCATGTTGCTGTGACATAAAAAACTTAGGCTTGAGTATTGAAAAAAAGTGCCCTTATTTTTTTCTTTCTTTGCAAAGGTTCAGCGAATGAGTGACTCAGCCTTATATAAGAAAAGTCTGGCTGGGGCATAATAAATGTGAGTCACTACTACAGATTTTAAGATTTTCCTTGGGACTCTTCCTTACAGGATCCTTGTATTGGGTAAAGGAAAAGGATAGGGAAAAACTTGCATCAATATTCATATAGCTATGAATACAGATGAGATTATGCAACTGAAAGGAAATTACATTTGTCTCCCTTTGCATAAATGGGTGGTAAGAACACTTACAAGGCAGTCTTCACAGAAGAAGTAAAGTGTAGGACTATGGTAAAAAAAGACCAGAAACACATGAGGTTTGAAGGTAGGAGAGCTAGACAGGGAGTTTCATTGCTTCAGCCTTTTAGAAAAGGACCGACTCTGCAGCTGTTCAGTGTATGATGCACAACAGGCATGTTGGGGGATGTTATTCCCCAGGTGAGCAGATGTTTGCTGGGTAACTTTTGCATACTGCTGGAATAGCCACCTGTGCCTGAGAGCTGGGTAGTAAAACTAATGCTCCCAATCCAGGCATATCTTATAAGGCCAAGACAGACATTGAGTTTATATTGCTTTTGAGTCTTGTTTATCTATCTGAAAGGTTTGTTCGGTGGCAATCCCCTTGGATTTTTTTGTTCTAGTGCTTTCTCAGATTCCCTTTCCCTTCCCTACGTTTAGGATTTGAAATACCTCTTTATGTTGGAAGATAATTTTAAAAAATTTATTGGGCCACAGCGGAGCCATTGTCTGAAGTTTGTAGGTTAAAAAAGCCAACCAAAATCCAGTCCAAGAAGCAAAAAAAGAAGGGTATATTTAAGATCTCTTCTAATTGTCCAGCTGACACGAACCTGTAAGCCTTGAACCAGGATTCCCATTTATTTTAATGTGAAATGTATTTAATGAATTGAGACATTACTTTTATGTCTCAAAATAGATGCCAAGGTTTATTTGTTTTCCACTGAAAATCACAGTCTCCTAGGGCCAAATGGCTGGTGCTGTTCTCCTTTCCTGCATCACATATTAAATATGACAGTCTTGTTCTTCCAGGGGAGCTGACCACACCCATAATGAGCACTTCTCAGAATCAGTCCTGCTGGGACTCTGCACAAGTTACCTCAAATTAAAATTTCTTGTCAGAAAACAGCTCTGGAAAGGTAACACCAGATCAATCCATTATGAAGATAAATGCTTGGCAACAAAATTAGAGATTAGAGTCCAGCGGTCAACTGGAAAGTACAGTTCAGAGGATCCTGGAGCATACTTGCTCTAATTTTTTACTTGCTTTCTAACTCTGAAGAGCAAATGAAAATGTAACTGGTAAAACAAAGTTCCTAGAGAGAAACTCAAATTCCAGATGGCTGATGCCACCCAGGCACCAGCTGTGAGGAGGTAGTAAACTCTGCTTTTAAAAAGAAATAGGCAGTGCCAAGCTGCTATTTCTGCAGTTAGGGGTTTTTTGTCTGCTGAATTCAGATGGTTTTAAGGGCCACACACATCTGGGGACTGCACAGTCCCTGGTATGAGTATCCTCATCCCAACTGCCATCAGACTATGTAGCATGTACTGAAATGTTATTTTGGTAGGAGTGAAACTTTTGTCAAGCAATGCCAAGGAATAGCCACAAGTCATTTGGGCACTGGATACATTTTCTCTGCAGGCAAGAGCACTTCAAGAGAATCCGTAGCAGTCTTGGCAAGGTGAGATTGTCGTATCCAAATTTTGCCTGTTTTTAAACAACTGCAGTTGTTGCCTTTTTTTATATGGACAAACTGCATTAACCATGATCTGTAGGGACATCCTATCCTTCAGATATTAGTTGACAGAGGGAAGGGGAGGACTGGGGATCAGGCAGGAGCTGTTTTTGAAGAAGCATCTGGCTGTGTCCTGAGGAGGTGCATGGAGAGGCAGGGAGGGAAAATGAATTGTGTTGGCTGTGGCACAGAGGAGAGGAGACAGCAGAAACTGAGAGCCCAGCACAGAGGCTGAACGAGTGGCTGTGATTTCAACACATGGATTTTTCAAAGGCTGCTCAGAAGCAGCACCTTATTTCTGGACATCAGGCATAAGAAAGAGCCAGGCATTCAGATCCCTCTCAGCTAATAAATGGTTTGGGATAGCCTTTAGACAGACATAATGGTCTGTTCCTGATGCTACTTGAACTAGAAGGGGCTGTGTTTTGGTGCTGGACCTCCTGTGTTTTGGACCTGCACATCCAGGCTTGGAGACTGAGCCACACTCCCGGTGCCAGCTGTACACCACTGTGCCAAGGCTGTTGCATCCTGAGCACTGTGTGCAAGTGCCTGGTGAAACAGGTGGTGATGTAAGAGGTGAATGCAACAGCTAAGCTCACATGCTCCTGTGCAATTACACATGAACTGGTCTCTCCCTTGGGTCAAGCACAGCTCAGCAGTAGGAAACCAGGTATCTCCAAGTTCCTAGATTTGCTAATGTTAGGTTGTACCAGACTGTTCACATTAGAAAGGTATTGAAGGCATAGGACAGGCTCTGAAAAGAGAACAGAAGAGATAAATGGGATTGTGATGTTCCTATGCTGCTGCTGTTGTTACAGAAAGACAAACTAGCTACTGCTTGAAAGGACAGATTTCTGCCCCCGCGATGAGGTCATATGGAGCCTGAAAAAAAGTGAGATTTTGAAGAATTACACATCATATAGAGTAGAACTTGCCTTCTTGTTCTTTTTAAAAAAAGTTTTCTTTGTTGTTCCCTGAAAGAAATAATTCTATTGTTTTTGACAGAAAACTGCCTTTCTATTTTGACTCTCTGCTGTGAAGCATAGAGATTTGTGTCCCCTGACTTGCAGCCATTTGCTGGAGTGTTTTTTGAAGAAAGGTTTTTAACTTTTGGTTTTCATTTGTAAGTCTAAGCCTATCCATTTAATTTCAATTAAATGTTTCAGACTGACCTGAAATAATGTCTGATTTTCCTTTTTGTATTATTTAGAAAAAATATTTTTTGTTTAGCTTACTTTTGCCTTTGGTTGGAAACTTAAAGCTATCAGTATTTGCCAGCTTTAAGTGGAAATGAGCAAATATTCCTTAGCTACTGGGTGAGATCTGTAACTGGCTTGGAGCATCATAATCCTGGTGAAGTCAAAGGAATCAGTCTGATTTATACCAGATTGTTATCTGGACCTCCAAGGGAAATGAAATCAGTATCACGGATTAAATTTACCATAATTACAAGAAGATCTGTTTGCATTGCTAAGATTACATCTGTGGTTCCTCAGAGATAAATTTTGTCCAAGCCTCCACTACCAATATTGTCACCTTCATGCTGCAGACTGCTTCAAACCAGCAATAAAATCCCAGGAGGTATTTGTTGGAGCAATACTTTAGCCTTGGGGCCCAAGATTTGCACCAGTGTTTGTGTGACCCTGGTTTTTAAGTACTTTTCTATCGTCTGTTCATTGTGAGTGTTTGTGTCAGAAATGAGTATGAAGATTAGAATGAATCAAAATGAATGGAAAGATAATAGTTTTGGTTGATTATTTTTTGGAGGGCAGACACAATAGCAAAGAAAAATAATTGGGCTTTGCCAAAGAAAGCTTATATAACAGGGATAATTTGTTTTGACATGGATAGGAACAAACTGCGGGGAAAGACTTCCTGAGGTACTGCATTTGCATAGGTGAGGAAACTTGCAGCTTGAAAAATGAAACCTGAGATTTATGAACACAAGGGACTTCAAGTCAATGTTTTGTTCCCCTCAGTTATTTGGTAATGACTTTGACAGTTCCTCTGAGTTTGAAGAGATGCAGGTTTTTGGGCTGGCAGGATGTAATGTACTAGCTGATTTCCAAAGCTGTCACTGATCTTTGATTTATATCTCCTATATTTTCTTTTTTGGACTTGCTAGTACCATCAAACTCTTGCCTGCCTTGGCTCTGAATGCAGCAGTCTCTTTCCAGGGTAATTCCAGGATGGCTTGTCCTACATCATGTCAAAGAGGCTGCAGCTCTCCTTCTGTCTTGCCTTGTTATGAGTGAGTTTTAAAACCAAAAAGGACATTAGAATTGTGTCTGAACCTTCTGTTGGGGCACACGCTGAGTTCCAAGCATTCTTCCTAAAATTAGTTTAAATCTATGTTTTTAGCAGATGAGGCATCAAATTTCTGTCACTCACCATTGCTAATGGTGAGGATGGTCCTTGCCTGTTTGAGTAGCATGAGCATTTCTTTCACTGTAGCATTCTGCCCTTTTTCTGGCTCTAAGTTAGTTATTTACATACTTGAAATTATTTAAAATTCTAACCACGGTGGAAACTGTCTAGGATGTATAAATTGCTGTGAATTATTTCAAATTAGAGAAGAAAGTGAGGAATGATGACTCTTAGCTGTAGTATCAGCTGAATTTCATGGACAAATCCCTTCACAAACACAAAAGCCTGTGCTGTACCAAGGCTTCCTTATTGCTTCCCCTCCAAGGAGAACAGTAAAATCCCTTTTAGCAGGGTCACAGGGAAGCATCCTAGTGGTTTCAGGAATTCATGAAACAGGTGCAAATCAAACTTGCCTATCTTCGTTGTGGAAAAAGAACTAACTAGCATAGTTAGAGCACATAGCTATTTAGCTGACAAAGAAAAGTGGGTGTATAGTTTTAGGGATGATTTTATTTAAACATTTTGGAGCTGTGTTTGTTAAAGTCAATGACAACCTTTTGAAGCACGCAGCAAAAGACAGAAGGATTTGGGGATTTTTTGTCAATGCTGTTCCTGCAGTGCTGTGGCTTCCTTAATCCTAGGGAATAACAAATTCAGCTGGCATAATATCCTTCTCTGGGTTTTTTTTTCTGATTTTTTTTTTTCTTCCCCATTTCCTCATTTCTCAATACCACCAATATACATTGTATAGATTGAATAATGAGATTTTGCTAGGGCAGGGCGTGAAGGGCAGCTCTGCAGGCTTTGGGATTATTTAGCATGAAGCTGTTCTCAGGACATGTTTTCAAAGAAAAAATGTTTTTCTCACAGGCCTGGTACATGAAGAATTTCTGGTTGGATCTCTAAGTTCCTGCAGGGAGATGTTGATCCTCTGTCGAATGTTTGTTTTACCTGCTTCCCACTGGAGCATATTGCTAGTACATGAGTAGATTGCTGTCATATGGCCCCAGACAAGTTGCTTCAGAGAGGAGTTCTATAGCTCCTTGAGAGGGAAATTGTATTTATTTTTTGTTAATAACATGTATGCTTCTTGTAATTTGAGAGAGGTTACTTTATCTATGAAGCCACTGACAGAGGTAGTATTTTTTCACCAGCCAAGTTTTTCAACTATATTAACCAGTACCAAGGGAACCAAATTTTCTCATAATCGCTCTCTTTTCTTAGGTAAAGCACTTGCTCAAATAAAGGCAATACTGATGTAAATTGAGACTAACTGGGGAATTTTTTCATAGTAACTAAAATTTTGAGAACTAGGTACTAGAAATGCAATGTTACTATACCTGTTTCTTCTTCCTTGCTTAAAAGCCAGCAAGAAGACTAAGATGAGAGAACACTGGGATGGGAAGCAGAAATGGGTGTGAATAACCTGGGTCTGTAGCACTAGCATAGATATTGGATGCAACTGACCTTTAGTTGTAAATACTGCCATAATTCCTGAAGCCCAAATGGGGTCATAACCCTGAACTTGGAAATGACTGGACCAGTGCTCAGTGTCTGGGAATGGAAGTGTCTCACTCCACCCTGGGCCAAAGCTTCCAGTGACTTGAAGATGACCTGACAAAGTCACTGGGACCTTTTTGTTGGGATATGGACAGACCTAGGAAACTGCTCTACTCACAATGTTACAAACCATAAGTGGTCTGAGAAAGCTGACAGTGTGGTGAAGGTGCTGTTCCTGACATAGGCAGCCCTATGATTTTCAAAACTGATGCTCAGCCCCAACCTGTGCTCAAGAGCATTCTCTGGAGTGTGTAGGAAAAACAACTCTTTTCTTCATCTCAGTATTCTTCCAGCTTGTTTTATGGTCTCACGCTGTTAAGGGCAGAATGTTCCCAGAGGATTGGTGTATCTGCCTTACCTCCAGCAGGTAGCTTTAGCATATGAAACAGCAAGAGTAACAAAAAGACAAGACACCCTCTAAAAAACGCCTGTGAAGTTTCTGGTGGAGAGATTCTAGCTTGATACAAATGTAGTATTTTGTTATGCTACTTCCCTGCCTCCTGGCTACCCAGGTCCCATGGGAAGCCACAGCTGTCACTGGAGGTCCCTGAACACCTAGGCTGATCTTGTTCCAATGAGCAAGGGGAACAAAAGGGCTTTGCATCCTCTGGGCCCAAGGCTGCTGAGGTCAGGGAAAATTACACTCATGGCAGGAAGGCTGAATATTAATGTGTTTCAGAGAGACAATCTTGTGCAATTATTTTCTTACAGAAGCTCTGGTCTTGCTGTGTGGCACACACTCTGCTGTGTGTGCCAGTTAACCTAAGGTTTGCTTCTGATGGAGCATGCTTGCTTGTGTAAGTTCCACTACCTTTCTGCTCTAAATGGCTAATTTCATGAAGGAAACCTTTTTAAGCATTAATAACATTTCTTGTGATGAGCTTGACAAATGAAGGAGTCCCTTAAATATCTGCCTACCCAACATCGTGCAGCAATGAGGGCATGGCTTTAGGAGTTATTTAAAGTAATACACTTTAGCTAAGAGAGGACTGGGATCTTCAGTACAATTCCTTTCAAGGTGACCTTTGCACAGTCGTGTGTTGTCTGGACAAGCCATGGTGTCACTGTTAATAAGGGCACTCCTTGGAAAAATAGTATCACCCATGTTAGGTCTGCTGGCATCCTATAAAAATGCAGTGACTGGGTAGGTGTCAGTATTACTGTGCAATGAGACTCTCCTCCCATGGAAGGCAGTGGTAAAGTTCCTACAGTGCTTAAATTAGCCAGGCCTTCCTTAATCTTTCATTGGGGGACATGAGATGAGCAGCACTAGGGGGCCACAGTTCTACCCTTGTTTCATGCAGTCTAAATGCTGTGCTTGTCACTGTCTTCTTGTCTTTGACCAGAATATCAGGGATGAAGTTCCTTAGTGTAAAATGAATATGTTTGTTGCTTCAGAGTCTATCACACAGTCTTAAAGACTGATATGGAAGCAGAGCTGGTCTTCTCTGTTAACTGATTTTACATACCAAAACTGCCTCAAGGCTGCTGTGTGCCAGGTAGGGAGCCTGCTTTTCCTCAGCTGCTGGTTTTGGCCATTCTATGTAAGGCAAGTGGTTATGGAGAGATAACCGAATCAGAATAGTACTTTTCCATGCTTTGTAATCCCACTGACAGAAAAAACCAGTCAGTTTTAGGAAAAGTTTTTGACCTATAGATTTCTGGCTCCTCTCTGAACTTGGCTGCCAATTAATGGCTGCTTCAGGAACTGCTGTGATTATAGCTCAGTTTCTGTTTACAGTCGTCCACCTTATAACCTCTGCAGCTGGCAGCATTGGTGGCAGGCACCACAGAGATGTCCAGGACTGAAGAAGGAGGAAAAATAAACAGCACACTCAGAACAGGATGTGACCATCAGCTTCTATGATTCATACCCTGAGCAGCATCCCTTGGACCAGTACAGCTCAGTGAGCAGGTTCTTGGTCCACTGGTTTCTCTTTGAGGTCTAGGAGACTTTCTGATATTAGTGTTATTTACAAGGAAACTGCTTTTGGCCTGTTTTTTCAGGAACTCCTGCTCTTGGCTTTCTTGTGAGGTGGAAATTTCTGCTTCAGCGAGGGCTCTCAAAGAGGCTTTGTAGTGCTGCAACGTTACCTGGGATTTTGATGTAAAAGTCATTTAAAGTTAGAGGCTGCCTCATCTTACAGCATTTCCTATAGAGCTGGTCTGTGCATTCATGAGAGAGAAATGTGGTGAGGTTTCTGGTGAAATGTTCATCCAGAGTCCACTTCTATACAGTGCCAAGGTCTCCCTCCTCCCATACTGCTTCAGATTTTCAGTCAGCTTTAGGATTTTCTGGCTGCTGAATAGTTACAGAGCTTTGTCAGAGAGCTTTTGGGATGGCACATCTCTGAGGGCACCAGGCTCCCTTCTTGCCCACTGACACCTCTTGTTTTCCTTTCCAGCATCTGAGTGCCTTCCAAGTAGATTTCAATTCTTCTGAACAACCAGAAAATTTTCAGCTGCTGCTACACAAACTTTACTGCCATTTTCATGCTCTTCCTGAATAGTTATTATCCTTATTTACAACCCAGAGAATGAAAGGGGAAAGTAGAAGATACTTATTTATTTGTGAGGGATGCAAGAGAAAAATGAGTTTTTATGATGTACTCAGAGTGTCAAAACTCTCTAACTTTTTCTGTTGAGTAACTACCCAAACACAAGCTATGAAAACATACAGATGTCTTCTGCTCAGGTCTCTGCAACCTGTAAAATTGAGGATTCATCTATTTCCCTGAAAAGAAATAATTTTATGGCTATTTTTCTAATTGTTTGCATGCCTCCTTTTGGAAAGACCAAATCCTTGCAACTCCCAAGAGGCTCTGCTGCAGCTGACAACAGTTACAGTCTGTTTCCTTTTCCAAAGCTAGGTGTAGCTCTTGATTTTTCTTCATCTAATCTCCCAGGCAGATCTCACAAGTAGTTCATATGTTTGTGTTTCCTTCCTGCCTGCGTCATGAAGTTTGTAGAAATGAAGTACAAGATTTTATATCAGATTGGTGTTACAAATATCAAAAGATAAAGGAAAAGCAAAAATCCTCTCTGAAGCTTCCTTGCCATTGAAATACTCACAGCAGAAGGTGGCTTTGCAGAGATGGAATTTATTAATCATCACAGAAATCTCTGCAAGGACTTGAATTTTTCACATATGTCATGTGAACTCCTTATCCAAAAAGTCCCATGTCACTAACTTGGCTTCTGACCTGTACTCATGTCATTGCAGTGTCCGTGTGCATTGAAGATCTGCAAATAACAAGACAGGCCTGCCTTCAAATTTTCACAATGGAAATACATGGCTGGTATAGCAGTCAAGGAAACTAGCGGCTGTGGAAAGGCTGAACTGTCACTAACAGAGCAAAAGTGAGCAAGGGAGGAGAAGTAAAAGCTGTTGACTGTCAATCACAGGCTGACCTTGACGTCTGTCTGTTCCTTTCCCATAGACAATGCTCTGCAGGAGAAGCAGCAGAGAGATAGCTTTGAAGAATGTTGCAGCTTTGAGGGCTGCAAGCTGGCACGTTGGAAATGAATGTAGATGCTGGTGTACAGAAGCAGGAGGTGACTGCTTCTTTCTGGGTCATTTGGCAGGGTGCTAACCCAAACTAGTAAGGCTGCAAGGGTGAATCTCACAGTCTCCATAGGGCTGTGGGGTCTGTCCATACCCCTGGGGAAGGCTAGGGACCCTGTAAAATGATTGCATCTGCAAAACCAAATAAGGGACAAATTTTAGAGTCACAAAATGTTCAAGAAGTCCTCAGCATGATTGCACTGCCTGAGTTGAGAGGAAAAAAAAAACAAACATGCCTGTAGCAGAGCAGCAGATCAAAAAAGATCTGAACTCTCCCAGCAGTATCCTATCTCAGATAATCTTTTTATATGACATTAATTTCCTTAGGCAGAAGATTAGGCACTTTAAAATGAATTATAGTGATTTTAGTTTCTGCTATCCTTGCATATTTCTGCAATTATCTGCATGGTCTCTTAGTTGTCCTGCTGCCATCACAGAGCTGAAAAGTTTAGTAATGGTTCAACCAAAACCTGTTCATTCTGTTTTGGTGTCTGATATATCTATCAGTATCCCATAGAATGAGCACCTCTGATATTTAGATGAAATTTATTTCCTACTCCTATCCAAACAAGATCTGCTCACCACTTATCAAAGACATTCCAAGGTGAATTTTAGATCGAACTTGCAGTGGCTTTTTCCTTAAGGTAAATTCTACTTCATTTGGACAAGTCCCCCAAAGTCCCTAGATGACTCTAATGTGTCATCTAGTAGTGTCCTAAAGGCTGTGTTGAATTACTGAAGAAAAATGTCTCTGATCCGTGGTCAAGGTGTTAAAAGTCGAAGGCAGCACTCAGAAAAGACATCCTAGCTACAGGCTAGGCTGAAAGGATGACTCAGGAACTTTAATCCCAAAATTAGAGATTGAGCAAAGGAGTATTTTTATTAACTTTTAGGTGTTATGAGGGCATACAACCTTTTTAGACTATATCCCTTAAAAGAAGAGGTATCACAATCTGCACTAATGCTAGAAACAGCCCTAACAGCTGTATTGCTGGAGGGCTTGTTCAAGTTAGCATTTCTGCAAGTCACTGCATTGTGCTGTTTGGATTTACCTTGCCTGGTCCCAGCACACAGAGAGTGGCCTAGCTCAGCTGCCTGGAGGACCTCAGTCACATGAGATGCTCTGATACTTTCTCACCAAGAGTTTCCACTCTCTTTTAACTGACACTCCAAACTGATTGAATTTAATGAGAGTCTTTCCACTGACATCATGACTTTGATTTATACCCTTAGTACATAACACATTGTTTCAAATGTGAGTCTTAATATCCCTATTCAGTCTGCAGCTCTTCCAAGTTAAATACCTATAAACAGACAGAAGGAAAACAATCCACAAGACAAGTTTAAGAGATTGCTCTGTGTCTGTTAGAGGCAACTCTTGACTAATGCAAAGAAGCAGTAGGAAAGGGTGTCTTTTGCCTAGGAATTCAGAGTCTGAGGGACTCTGCAGACAGAATGTTGCACAGCTGAGTTATTTTCTATCAGAAGTGGCAACTAAACCTCTCATGCAATAGTTAGACCAGTAAGAATGCTACTAGAATAAAAACCTTGTATGTTTATGTTAATTAAATCTGTCAGCCACTGTATTTTTCTTCTATTTTTAGTGTGGTTTTCTGAAGAAATGAGGCTTATACAGTTGCCATGGCTGTCTGTCCATCTGTTCGAACCCCCACTCCTCCACATAACTTTTCAATCTTGTCAGCAAATTTCAGCCAATCTGGAAAGAAAGGAAAACCTCCCGAAGACATTACCATTATTAGGAATTTCATGAATTCTGGTGGAATTTTTCCAAAGGCTTGATTAATGCCCCCTCAAGGTAAAGTCATGATCATTTAGCCATTGTCCTTTCATTTTGTCCCAAAAGTACAAAAGCCATCTGCCCTCTCACTGTGTGAAAAGTTTTAAACCAGTTAGAGCATAGGCTGTTTCTTGCTTTTCTCCATTCCATTCTCAAAGCAATGGAAAAGTAAAGGTTTTGTGGGAGCCAAAGATGTCACTGGAGACTTGGAACTGTAGGGTGTCAGACAGGAAAGAGAAATGAGTGAGACCACCACGATGAATAGGTGACAGCAGTAAGGGAGGGATGCCTATAAGGCACTGTCAGTTTTTCAGGGACATAACTATTTTTGAAGGATGAGTAAACATCAGAAAACCTGAGAATACTGTCAGTGAGAGGTGCAGAGCAAACCCAAAGGTGTAACAGGGTGGTAGTAAGCTGGTTTCAGCAGTATTGTGGGGGTATGTAACAAATCCATAGGAAGCTGAGTTTCATTAGCTCAGCTGCTGACAGGAAAACTTGTCTTAGCGAGGTTTTAATTGGCAAGGTTAGTCAAGGGAATGACTGAAGTTATTCAGAAAATATGCTCTCATGATTTCTTTGGGGCTGTGCAATTGTACTGGTAGAGATAGCTACTCTTTTTCATGATAAGTTATGGCTAGAAAGCACAACAACCCTCTGCTGCTGCCTTCCACTGGCTTTTCTTGATTCCAGGACTTGGTTTTTCTTAAAAGGGTGATTGTATTGCTGTGCCACAAAGGTGGAGCTGCGCTGATTAAATGGAGCCTTTGTGAGCAGCTCCTTGGATGATGTGAGGAGGACCCTGGTTTAGAACTATGTGGAAGCTTATATTTACTTGGATGGCAATCAGCATGCCTTGCTGGATGAAGCATTGGCCGTCTGTGTATCATTAAGGAGCTCGAAGAGTCCATTCAGTCCAGACAGTAAACAATGAAATGCTGACACTTTCAGCTCTGCAAGAGCTCAAAAATACCAGCATGCACATCTGAGCCATATCAGTGGAAGCACACAAGGATTACATTCTTTTGGTGATGGCTGCATTTTTATGTGAATAATCTGATGGGAGCCTGATGGTGTCCAACACATCCATTCTTGCCTTGTGGTTCTTTTGCCATCTCAAATGTTGATAGTTTTAATGACACAATTATCCTTTATATATTCAGTTAGACATGTGGGTTGCTTCCTGCCCCCCCCTGCTTTTTTTTGGAGTTATAATTAGTTTCCCTGAGAAGCAGCAGCTTTAATGCTTGGGTAGTTTTCTGAGAAGCTGGGACTGAAAGAAGCTTTTGGGAAATGACAATTATATGTCCACGGCTTTTATTTAGTATGCTTTATTTTAGTCTTTGTCTAGGCTGAAAGCTCTTGTTGACTGGCAGAAGATGCATTGAATCAGTGAAATTAGGCAATTTGGGTGTCATCCCCCCCCCCCGCCCCCCAATTCATACAAAGAACTTGTATATTGACTGACGGTAAAATGCAATTTTTTTGCTGAATTTATACAAATTACTGGTGCAAAAAATTGAATACTTCTTTCCCCCTATTCTTCAGGTCATTGATTGAATTCACATTAATTTTTGCTAAACTTTTGTAGAAGTTTATATGCTACAAACAGGAAATTTTTTAATGTTTGTATCAAGGTAATTCTAACAAGATATGTCTAATCAGTGTAACTTGGCAAGCAGAAAAAAACTCCTACTATTGGCTTGGAAATGACCTTGAAATCTTCTTTTGTATTTCACTTTCTGTTGTCAGCCCAAGGTGGCTCATGTCTGTCTTGGGGATCTTGTAAAAATCCACATAAAATCCACTCCAGGACTACCTATATGGATGCATAATGACTCTGCAGTGGGTTTGAACAGTAGTAAAAGAAAACATCTATGGAAACTTATTAGAGATCATATAAGCTGTTATCTTTTGAAGCTTGATATTTGCAGTTAGTTGCCTTTGTGTTGTGTCCTGGTTTCGTGGCATCATAGGACAAAACAAAAGAACGATTTTCGGTTTGTGGGGATGCACTAAGGTGAGGGCTCCCAGCACCAAAAGAAAACCTGTGGATTTACCTGTAGTTTTTGGTGCCTTTTTGCACAGCAAATCTAAGGAAGAAGTTTTGAGAGCATCTGAGAGGTCTTGTATGCTCTGCCTGAGTGGAAAGTTTCATTATTATACTGAAATGATTAAGAGAAGCATTTTATTTCCAAGACAGAATGGGGACACATCTCCCTCCGTCTTCTCACAGTGCAGGGAGCAGCACCGACTCCTGCCACGCTGATTAAGGTAGCTTCCCTCCCTCCCATGGGACAGGCTGCTTGCTTGCCCACTGTGCTCCTTGCAAAAGATACAATGGGGATAATGTGAGGTGTTGCTTCCCCTCAGCAGCTGGTTTGGGCACTGTGGGACCCCTAGGGAAAGTCAAGCACTGCCCCCCGCTCTGCTCTCCTCCCTTATGTCTCTGCCTGGCCCTGGCTGCTGAGGAGCAGCAGAGGGCCCCTGTGGGCCAGCATATTGCTTGAATTAACAGAGAGAGCAATCAATACTTCTTGTAAGTTCTTTCACCCCTCCAGTTAAGCTCAGCTTCAAGCCAGGGCAAAGCCAGGGTTTCCATCACTTCTGGGAGACAACAACTGTTCCTCTCCAAGAAAGCACATAGCAGCTAGAAATGAAAAAAGCACTTGTAGGTCCATTGGTCAACCTCTGCCTCTTGCTATTTTTTCTTTTTTCTTTTTATTTTTTTTAGGTATGTTTGGGAATGATGTGTCTATGCTAATTTTACCTGTCTCTTGTGGAGGGTTTCCAATCCCTTATTTTAAATGAAGTAGTATTCCCAGATGAAAAGGCCAATCTACTAGCAAAGTCAATGATATAATTTGTTTATATAGTTTCAGTGCTACTAAAAGGTGGGGGTGGGGAGAGAAGAAAATTCCTTCACCATCTTGTGCTCCTTACTTGTCAAGTTGTATATGCTGTCAGTGAAGCTGTGCTCTGGAATGGTCAGGGATGGTGTGGCCCCAAAAGGCTGTTGGTAGGGAAGAGGAGTCAGGGTATCTGCCACTCTGGCTTGAAAGGAGTGTGCTACATACTTCTCATTTTCTGCATGCATGATTAAAATTAAAGGAAAAAAATAATCTTGGCTCTAGCAGTGGGAACCATGCAGATGTCAACTGAATGCAACACTGAATTTATTTTTGCCTGTATGTCACCACTTCCTGTGACCTGAACGACATATTTGTCTCAGAGTTTTTTACAGCACAGGCAAAGACATTAATTACCCTTTTCAGAAATAATGGAATAAAAGTACCATATTCAATGTTTCATGATATACTTTCTATGTTTTACTTTAGGTGAGTCTAACAGCTTTCCAAAATCCCAGACCTGTTGGAGGTTTTATCCATTCCTTCCTTGAAAGTTGAGGATCCCAAGCATTTTCCCAAACTGATTGATGGCACCTCCCATAAATCCAGGTAAGGTACAGGCACAGACCATGAGGAAAGCACATGTGACCATGTGTGTGTATATATATATATGTACACACACATATATATACACCCTGTTTGGTCATGAGATTTATAGATGCCAGCTTCCTCCCCAGTCAGGAGACTCCATACATGCATGTGCATAGCCAGAAACATTTCTAGTATGTGATTAAACACACATCAACTCTCTCTGTTTCCTGAGGATGGATACTCCTAGGGCCCCAGAAGCCCTGTCAGCTGGATGGGTGCCTTGGGGGTGTATCACTGCTCCATGGCACTGCAGAGGGTATTTCCATTAGCTGTCCTTGCATCAATAGCCCACAGTCCCTTCTTAGGTGTGTGGGCTGCTGCTCTATTCACACTCCCTGCATTTTCACCTTCACACACTGTGCAGGTATCAACAGGCATCAGCCTGGTGCTAATTGCCTCCTTCAGGGGTGTCACAGCTGCTCCGCCCGGCTCCAGCGGCTGTGTTGCAGCTCTCCATCAGCAGATGTAGAAAGCCTTAGCCTGAAAAGCCAGGCACTTCACGTGGTGCCTTAACAAGAGGTTACCAGGATGAATAGGCTAGAGTTGCCCTTCCAAGGAACTAAGTTCAAATTTTGGTTGCAGAGGGAATTATGTTTAAAGATCTCTTAAACCTTGGGAAACTTTCCAGTTTCTGGGGTTATCACTGCTTAATCATACCCTCAATCCAATGCAGGGTTCTCTCTCAAGATGAGGCTTGTTCAGGGACTTCTGTGGATTTTTGTTTGCATGCTTGCTTTTTAAGTGGGACTGTTTCGCAATTTAACTTGAGGTTGTTTGTTAAGGTATGTGCTTTCAGAAGGTTGCAGAGAGTTTTTTTATGTAGAAAAAGTCAAACATCTTTCCTTCTGGTAAAAGGTACGTGACACCAGAAAATGTAACTGGGAGAGAGAGCAAGATGTACAGAGGAGAATGGGGAGCATGTTGGCATAAGACACAGCTGACATACGACATTCAGAGGAATTTTTAAATTGACATTCTTTGAACATTGCCTATTACATTGATATTACATTTTATCTAGTGAAATGAGGGATAGAAGTATGTGGTGGTGTAGGCCAGAGCTGGTATAGCCATATTTTTGTTTGCCTTTGCCTATCCCCCATGCTCAGAGCTATAGTTACGCTTTTGAAAGAGTTCATCCAGGAATGTGAGGTATGACACATGTATCAGCCCCTGCCTGCACCTTGACATTTAAGTTCTGGACTCAACAGTTCTCCATTTATGACACAACAGGAACATATTTTGTTCTGCTCTAGTAGCACACTCGATTGATTGTTACTGGCTTGTTGGGAAATTAGATGATTTGTCTAAAGCTCTAGGCAAGGGACACATTTTTAAAGTAAGAGTCGAGTGTTCAAGTGATGCCAACATTAGCAGTCTGTAAATTACAGATGAGGTGCACTGAGCAAGCAGTGTGTTATCTCTCTGAATGCTTAAAGTTCTGCACATTTTGGCAACTTGTTTAAAGAAGGCAAGAGCTGGACTGTCAGCACTGATTTCAGTTTTGCTGTGCTATGGTTTTCTATTTATAGTGGTCATGAAAGAGGTCCTGAAGGCAGCACTTCTTGTCAGTGAATTAAAGATTCCCTCATATCTGCAGTGTTTGCTTTAATTTGAATATTTGTCATGGTTAATGAAAGATAGTCTGAGAAAGAGGGAGTAAACAAAGTTTTTCAGGTCTCATCAGCTTGCATCTTCCTATTAGTGGTCAAAATTAGAGCCCTGTTTAAATGGCTACAATGCTCTGTGGATGCCAACGTGGGACGCTGCTCATTGCTGAGGGGATGTCACTTTGTATGGCTATCTTACAGCCTTGCATGTCAATGTGGAGACTCTGGCCTATCTTGTTTATAGCAAGTGATCAAATGTAAAGCATCTTACCTCAAATCTGTGGTGGCTTCCTGATGCCACGCCTAAGTGGAGCAGGAGATATGCCCAGCGTGAGAAGGTTGCAGGGCGAGGCTCTGGCTGTGCTTCCAGTTGCAGAACTGCCCACTGCTCTCTGGTGCAGGAGCTGTGTTCTTGCCAACCAGCCAAACTCAAGTCACTTAATAAGAATCATAGGCTTCTCCTATTTAGTTGCCAATGTATACCTTTGGGCAACATTCCCACTCTCCAGTGCTTGCTAATTAATTTGTTTTCTTACACTTTCCTGGGATTTGGATTGGCACCAAACCCCCCAAAGGGAAGATTCTAGCTGTCAAAAAATGAATATTTATAATGAGTGTAAGGTGTAGATGGTAACCACATCGTTGTCATACAGCAGCTATGACATAAAAGATGCTATTTCTTCCATACTGTTTCCCATAAGGGAAAGATATTTTGGGAAGGCAGAAGATGTGATTACAGAAGACAGCTACATGGAAGCTGTCATTGAATGCTCCACATGCTGAAATAGAGTAATGTGCAGAAACAAGGCTGTGAGAAATATTGTAATAAATACAAAGATCGTGGATGAATAACAAAAATACGTTGGTACTGATTAAATGTAGCTGGCTAGCCTGGGTAACATTGTCCAGTTGAGGAACACAGGATTTAGAGTGGGAAGGTTTTCCTCCTGGCCCTGAAACTACTGTTCTCTAAAGCCTCAAGTTGTATTTTCCTCTGATTTCATACTCTTCAGCCTAGCAACATATGCCTCAATTTCCTCATTTCTTAAATGCTGCTGTTTGCTAACATGATTCCAGGCCATTGATTATAAGTTATATGTAGGACTGAGGAGTGAATATTATGGAAGTCTGAGATATTAATTAACCATCATTGTTTTTAGGCTCCTGGCCATTTGCTGAGTGATAGCAGACTTTGCAGCCCTGTGGGGGCCCTGTATAGAGACCAAGATTCCCTTTCTGTGTCTGGGACTTCTCCCATCAGCCTCAGAGCCCCGGTGTTCAGGATTGCTTGCCTGCTGTGATGCCACCCCTGCTCCCAGACCCTGCACCCTCACACTTAATGCCAGGATCCCACAGGCAGTGTCAGCTCTTGAAAGGGCTTGTTAATTAACTATAGGGCAGCACATCTTTAAATCTGAAATTTATCTTCATGCAGTCTGATGACCATACAGAGTAATCCTAGCACATAGCATCTTTCTCCATAATGGCACCACATCATGGGTCTGTATGTCAAGGGACCCTTTGTGCTCCCTGTGGTCAGTAGATGTAGTGAACTCTATCCAGTTGCTTTTGCAACATCCTGTTTTCCTCATGATGCTTCAGGGAATCTCTGATATCTTTAGAAGTGCCCTTGAAATGGTTTAAGAGAAGTATGTAAATCTGTTTTAAATATGCTGTACTACTGAAGATTATCTGAATGATGAAACAAAAGACAGAAGTGTGCAGATGACTAGTAAATGGCCAAGGACATAAAATAGGAGGCTGATGTACAGCTCATTTGGCACCTGCAAGTCCTCTGTGTTGAGTGCAAACCCTTGTAAGGCAGAAATCAGCACCTCAAACCTCCTTGCAACCAGTGGAGTTGCAGGGATATGGTGGCGGTCATTTGTGTGACTGATTTTTCCCATGCCCCTTTCTGTGTAATGCCAGAAATACCAAGGTGTAGTCTCAGGGCCTGCACTGGAAACACAGAGACAGCCCTTCCCTGGGATGCAGTGGGAGGTGTGGGGGCTGCCTCCTGCTCCGTTTTAGCAAGAGAACATCTCTACAGCTCCCCATACCACATTCTGTAGAATGACAACCAACATATGACTTGGGATTGAAATCCTTGCAGCTGATGGAAAAACAATTAAGATCTCATTAAAATTCTATGTAGAGAGCCAAGAAAAGGAAGATAATGTCAGAGGAAAGGTGATACGTAGGACAGTACAGAGAATTCTCTTAAGTTAAGCCTGTCATTAGGCAGGAGCACAGAAGGTGCTAATTGTACAGTGCATTTCATTCATCCCACAAAGAATAATTAACACTTTCCCTTCTGCCTTCACTGAAAGGAATGGATTCAATACATATGCTCTCTTGTTAAGGCAGTTGTCATATTCTGGGTCCTTATGTGCAGAAGAATTTTACTGCTGAGTTTCTTCACTTGCTGACTGTTGAAAAGGAAACGTTAATCATGTAAGAGAATACTGATTTCATTAATGTCTTTGTGCATTTCCTTCTCCTACTGTTACAGAAATTATTGACCCAAGAACAAGCAACAGAACTGGCTTTCAGGTAAACACAGGATTAAATATTATCCTAAATAGGGAAGAGCTGACCAGAGATTGCTCCTACCCTGAGAATCTGCATCGATGTACTGGAGGGGGTGGAGAACAGTGCAAACAAGGACTTCTTGGGCTCGTGTGGACTTCCAGCAGCCTGGAAGGGTGCTGGGGATTTTTTCTGAAGATTTATTTCCAGGTTGATTCAGTTATTCACAGAGAAACCAAAACTCTTGCAATATGTAAACTGCCTTGCTACCCTGATCACTCCCAGTCCTGAGCAGTATTATTGTGACAGAGTGACAATAATATAATACCAGAAGCCTTTGATAAGTCTGCAAAGCAAATCTTAGCCCCACCAGGTCCAATTTGAGTGTTTGCACTTGAGCCTCCCACGCTCCTCATGAAATTGAACCAGAGGTTATAGTCTTCACTTCCTTTTGAACTTGAGAAGATGTCATTGCATCTACTATCCAGCTGATGCTTGTACTCCAGTGGTGACTGCGCTTCAAGGCTGAGGTGAAGTGATCAATGTCAGTGTAGTCTTTCTATTTCACAGAAATAATTCAGATTGATTAGTTAAAGATTACAAAGCAGTCTGACATTGTTGGCTGCAAATTCTACAGAGGAAAGTAAGATACTCTACAAACTCTGATACTTTTGCCAGAGTCTCTGTAAGAGAAGGTATGTGTGTACAGGCTCGTGTAATTGAAGGTCATGAGTTCAATCCTCACACGGGGCAGCACTTTGTTGGGATTCTAAGAGACATGGACCACTGGAAGACCTCTTAAAACATGATTTATTGCCTTCGTCTCAAGGAATGAGAACGTCTTCACCACATATGCCAGGAGTTCATGGTCAGTGGTCATCAGTGGTCACAAGACCACAAGTTACAAGGTCTTTTAAAGGCTAATTAACCAATAAACTGCTGCTACAAAGAATGTCTTTACTTTCACACCAATCCCTCATTAATTTGTCTTGTATGTCTCTGCCGCAGTGCAGACTCTCTTGACCAATCATCTAATGACACACAAACTTACAGTACTACACCGTAAAACTTCTTATTACCTTTGTAACTACTTTTATATCTTATACTTTAAATTCTAAAACTTTCTACTACTTAGCTTATTGTGTTTCTATGTAAACTCACGTTTTTACTTATGATCTCTAAATTTCAAAGCTTTTTCCAAGGTCTCAGGTCAAACCCCGTATTCTTCTTTTGTATTTGGACATGCATGCACAAGATTTTGAGAATTTTCTGGGCCTGGAATTCCCACAATGCACTTCATATTAACTGAAGTTCTTCATCCCAATTCCTGCCAGAGACAGCCCGAAGAACCACTCTTCCCTCAGTCTAGATATCTCCAAAGTTTTGAGAAGTTTTCCTTAAGATGCCATTCTCTTGAAGCCTACCAACAGCATCAGCAGATGGCTGGCTCTGAGTCTCGTGACAGCTGCAGTGTGAATGGGGGAGCTGCAGTTACACAACCTCTCCCTGCCCTGCTACCCCACTGCTTGCATTACACCAGCATGGCTAAAGCAGTCCCATCATGCCCACAGTGCATTTACTCCTCCTTGGCACTTTGGGCCTACAAAAGTAGGCTGCTGCAAGGTGCCAGCTTGTTTTCAGCACTGTAGGCATCTGCTACCATATGGATTCTGGAAGCACTGAGCCAAATTCCTTCCAAATGCTTGCATACACTCTTGAGACAAAGCTATAAGATGCCCTTGCCTCTCTTTGACACAAGCTGAGAGTAGCATCCTGTCCTCAGTCCACCATTTCTGCAAAGGTGCAAGCAGCCTTAGCTGCTGGCAACCAGGGAACATCTGTATACCCATACCTCCCTGGCCTGGTCTTCACCTATTAGCCCCTTATTATACATTAATTATTATAGCCTACATTATTTCCACACAGCCCTTTCTGTCCCACTACTGCATCCAGCCCAAGTTGATACATGAGTAATTTGACTGAAATTGTGTTTGAGGGAGAATGAAATTAGTTCAAGGACTAAAAAGTGGTATGTCATAAACAAGCTCGCTCACATTTCTTGATGTACTGACACTATTCCCAACCTAAGCCCAGTGAGCTTGAAGTCACTTAGGAAGGGTCTTCTTTGGGTTGGTCTACCTGTGACTACATAGCCATTATTTGGACTTCAACCAGTCTATTTTCATTCACAGACTGCTCACCATCCGTGAAGCTTATGTTCTCTGAATGCACCAGGAAGTTAAAAGGCAATGAAATGTGATAATCAGGCAAGGGGAGATAGGGAAGGAGGCGTCTTTGGTGCTTTGCTGGAAGTTAAAGTGGATATAGGTGCTGGTGGTAGAGTATTGATAGGCCCTGAGGGACATCTGTGAGGTGTGAGCAGTGGGGCTGTTCAGGGGTAAAAGCATGCAGACTGTCACTGTAGAGGATGCTCTGTCAAGCAAGGAAGAAATCCTGTTTTTTTGGAGTCAAGTAGCTGTTGGCTTATGGGATCAGGAAAGCTTGTATACCTACACAGGTATACCTGATGCAGGTATACATCATCATCCTAGAGGTCTCCAGACAGTCTAACAGAGTAACAGAAATAGCTAGAGAACTTCTTAGGCAAATGAGAAGCAATTGCCCATCCCAAATGCTCCAACTGAGCTGCCTGTCTTGCTGTCATTCCCTTGTAAGTTGAAACAGCAAACAAAGTCAATGAAACCAAAACCTGAAGGTTAATGATGCAAAAAGCAGCAAGAAAGGCAGGTCATAGTGTTTCAAAAGGACATTGTGATTTCAGACTCTATTACCGTGTGTCACATGAGTATATTCCATAAGAGTTGGGAATGGAACTCAGTTGCCAGTGTAAGGGAAGGAGGATTTCTGTTGGTTTAGGGCCAGGAGAACACTAGCTTCCAAAATTTTGTGAATATCAGTGATTTTTGCATGCCTAACAGAAAAAATGTGTCATGCTGGACACCCAAACCCAGAGGCCACTTTTAAACTTTGTTTTGATTTTCTGGTTGAAGTGGAAGAAACATATCTAACATACAGTCCTTTCCTACAGGCACATTGACTTGAAAGTTAATCATAGTTCTGGCCCCAGATGGTTACAGTGAGTCTGCATCTCTGTCTGTGGGAGTCCTAAAGGATACATTATAGCTGTCCAAGTAAGTGCTTAAAAATTGTATCATAAAGGCAAAGTAACTAGATAGCATAATCCAGAACATCCCAAAGGAAATGGAGGTAGAATTAAATGTTTCAAGCTCTCAGCAGTGTCCCATAGACTTCTCCTGAAATAGAGATAATTGTATGGCATGCATGATGTGCTACTCATAGTAGAAGTGCACTGAAGATGTACCTTCATATTTTCATCAGGGAAACCCTATAGAAAGATACTTCCTGCTTTGCCATGGACAGGAATCTTAATACTTCATGATATGTAAAGAAATGTAAGCAAAATATTTTTCAGCCATACATTATCATATGATATGTCATATATTATGTTATGTTGTATGTGAACTTGGTGCATCTGTCTCTATGTACGTTTGTTTTGCAAATTCATTTACAAGCAGCCAGCACTGTTTCCATTCCAGAAGCCTTTGATAAGTCAAGGGGAATGGTGTAAGCTACTTATAGTCTCCTTATGTCCTGTATTCCCAGGCAAGATAAATATAGAAATCTCTAGGGCTGAGATGTGAGATGCAGTATTGATGAGCAAATGTGGAATTGGCCTCACTCAAAATATTATTAGGTCAGCTGGTGAATTAAGATGGAGATGGAGCTAAGTGAAATCCTGCTGAGGTGGGGAGGGAGGGAGTGATGTGTATGTGTGCTGCTCGGTCCCTTGCAGGCTTGCAAAAAGGCCAAAACCAGTGAGGTCTGAGACTGTGGAAAGTTTCAAGTTATATGAAGTTTAATACAAAGCTCAGTGAAGCTGAAGAAAATCCCCCATGGTGCATGAATATTGCATGTGTTATGGGACTTCCTTTTTTTGAAGAGCAATTACCTCAAATGCAGGGACACAAGAATTCCACTAAACCTCAGTCTTACTCTGCATTAGGGTTACAATCTTCTCTCCAGCTGAGTATGAAAGAGTTAATTTCTGGGTCAATTTCTCGAGTCACATCCATGGTCTACACTAAGTTACAAGAGATGAAGAAGATAAGAAGTCCATATGCAATACCTGCCGTGAGCAACCAGAGAGGGAAACAGGCATGACCCCTTGCCTCATGCTCACCACATCTGTTCAGGAGTAGCAAGCCATCACAGACAGTCAAGCAACTGCATGTCTGTCGTGGATGCAACATATTCCTTCTCTTCTGGAACAAACTGTAAGCATGAAATATTGCAATGTAAGTAAACTTTGTCATTGTAATAACCAGTGGTATTTGGAACTTGTTCTATCAGCACAAAACCTCACTGCTGCAGCCTAGAAAACCCTCTCTTTTCTGTTAAGACTACAAGAAGGACTGCTAGCTGTGTATGTGACCACTGGGCAAATGATACAGCACAAGTCCGTTGAGCAAACAGGCCAAGTAGGTACATGGAAATCAGCAGGTTGTAATACACTACCCTGGGAATAAGTAAGAGGGAACGTGATGCCTCTGGGGACCAAATGGTAGTGCAAAATATGTGAGCAACTGAAAGGCATAAGCATCTGTACTTAAAACATGCAATTACTTATTTACAATTACTAACACCACACTCAGCAATTATGTTCTTAAATTGGTATTTTTTGTTTAACATGTGGCTGAGGACTGATTTATGATTTGATTTCAACTCCTAAATGAATTGCAGTTATTCTGGCAGTTATTAATTGTGTAAATGGATGTGCAGGAGTTTATCTCTCAGAATCGAGTGTGGTTTTTATGGCTGCTATTTTATTCTTCTGTGATTGCTCTAGGATTGACTTTGCTTGCCAATACTTACAAGTTAAAACCAAGTTTTAATATATTTCTTGGCTTAAGAATAATATTGAGGGAAGGGGTTGTTTCATTTGTGATTTGGGTGGTTTTTTTCCTCTCCATTTTCTGGGTTTTTTCCTATTAATTTCAAATTCAGTTGCTCCAGTCTTTGATATATCAATCTGTTTCATATTAAAGGAATAGTAGCAATATTCCCTGAATAAGCAACACTTGGTGATGTGTATTCTATTTAGGCAAGAAGGAAGAATCCGAGAAGAAACAGTTCTTTCCAGGGAGGGGAAGAAATGTCACCAGTGAAACATCATAGCAGTGCTATGAGGATCTCGGCCTAATGGGGCTCATGGACAGGAAAATGCTGGCCATTTCTGACACTGAATCTCTCATTTCCTTCCTGGAGGGATGCCTCCACTGTGGAGAGCAGCAGTCAGAGCCAGAACCAATATCAGGGATCATAGAAACCACAGGAAAAGGGGAATTTCTACTCTGCCTACAGCAGAGTGAGAAGATTGGGATTAGCTGCCTAAGTCAAGGTCAGATGCTCTCTAAGAGAATATTAGAGGCATCATCTGTGGGGAAGAATCATGGAATGGATAAGATTGGAAGGGACCACAGTGGGTCACTTGGTCCAACCTCCCTGCAGCAGACCTAATTAGGCAAAGAGCACAAACACAAAAGGAATACAGGAACATTGACAAGTAGGTCTCTAATTGCTGAAGCACTTACAAGCCAGTGGGAGAAATGGGAAGAAGTCTACCTGATTGGAAAGTGGAGGTGGAGGAGATTATCTCTAGTCTGTCTGGGTTTTGCGCCTCAGATAGATTCAGGAATCAGCAGTTTGCTCACACTACTACCTGAAGGCTCCCCTGTGGCATTGTGAGGTCCTGATACTTTCCAGTTTCCCACCGTCCTCCTGATCAATGTCTGTGCCAATGTCTGGCAGAAAGCATTGTACAGATCCTGCCTTGTAGAGATCTTGGGACTTTCCAAAGGGCTCTGACCTGGTCAAGAGCAGACTGAATTTATAGTCAGCCCAAGCTGAGGTGAAGGAAACCTGGACTTTAGATGCTGGAGATTTTTAACGTCAAAGCACCCTTGGGTGCACTCTAGCAGGCAGAGCCTAGACAGAACCTGGGAGCACCAATCCTTTGTGAGCTTTGCAGTGGTTAGTTATGGTGAGTGGATGTTTTGGGTCCTGTGGGTTTCCATGTACTTTCCAGTCTGAAGATTCTGAGCTCACAGAATGCAGCAAAGCACATAAACAGCCCTGGGCTTTGCTGAAGTGGGAGAAACTTCCAACTAGATTTCTGCAATGCTGTATGAATGTTCCTTTACCCTTGTAGTTCCATCCAGCCACCAGCCAAAAATTCTGTGTGAAATGGGTTCTTGTTGTCAGTGTAGAGTGGCATGTGATTCCCTTATAATCTGGGGTGAGTTGAGGCTTTAATCAGGAAACCTCACAGACTAGAACTCTGAGGAGAAAGGAGAACATGCAATATTCTTTAAAAAGGTTGCAGAGTTTCCTTAATATCTACTCCTCAGAGCCATATGGAAAATTCAGTAAGCCACCTAAATGCTTTCCAGAACTTTTGCTGCATGAAAGCATCCTCATGACTGTAATGCATGCTTTGACTTATAGTCAAAATTGTTATTTCCAATAATAATAATAAGCTGGCTGATCACTGTCATCCTGGCTACAAGAAATGACAAATTTTTTTTTTCAAATATTTTTCTAATGACAGGATAGAAAATAAAAAAGCCCTACCATTCTTGGACCAAAATATGAGTTAGGCTAGTTCTAAAAATGAGAGAATGGAAAATTCTACTTTCAGCTCTTGAAAAATTATTGTAAAAATATGAAGTCACTATGTAAAGTGTAATAGAGTAAGTGAACATAATCTTAGTGGCTCAGAGATAGAAAGTAAACCTGTGGTAAAGTGACTAGTAGCAGCCCTTTGGGTAGCTATTGCTTATCTCACAGTATATTGATGTCTCTACTAGGCCTGAACTTGTTAGACATGATACTCCAATCTCAGAGTAGATTACTGCAGTAGCTTTTTGCCTTAGGACATACAAATTCAATCCTTCTTACTTCACCATTGATAAATTTTTAGGATACATACAAATTCCTGTTATGTACATCAAAACCTGACCATGACCAGACTGTCAATACACAGAATATGAGGATATTTTGTAGTTCTTTCATACTGCTGGGCTTGCTTTTCTTTCCTAGTATTTGTATATATATTTTTATAAGAGGAGGAAATGATAAGAGCCTTGTATTATGTTGAAAGACGAGAAAACATGAGAGTATTTGTATTGGTCTAATGCGGTGCAGAATAGCCTTTCAGAATTGAATAGAGCCGTGCTCTTTTGTCTTTAACTGAGGCAGACTCAAAAAAGGAATATTGGCATTGCAGAAATTATTTTCACATGCATGAGCTGCCTAGGAAACACAGGCTGAGGAAAAGTTTACAGGAACCACAAGAGAGAAAAGAGTGAATTTTAAATACCTGGAGGAGAAAACAGTAAAAAGTATCAAGGAAACAGTATGTCCTCTTCTGCTGAAGGCTAAATCAACTTTGGCCCGAGCCTTCTGGCTTCAGCAATTTTGGATCCTCCTACTTGAAGGACTGGCCATGTGCATTTGTTTCAGAAAGGCTCTTCTAGTTGTAGAGCACTGATGACTCTCTGACTGCTTTAAAAGAAGACAAGGGCTGGCTCTGTTTCAGCATTGAACTCATTCACTGGTCTAGGCAAGGGAGTGGTTCCAAAGAGGGATGAAGGAAGACTGCAAAACATGAATGAGGTTGGTGGCAAGGATGAACCTGATCATCTTCATTGAATGTTTTGGAGGGAGAAGTTTTTGTCTGAGAATGAAGAACGTCAGGAGACTTGGTAGCAGCTAGAGGAAATACCGTGTGTATAAAGTTGAATCCAAGTTCTTCTAAGAGGAAGACAATGACAGGACAAGAGACACCAAACACAATGTGGGAAATTCTCGCTTGTTATTAGGGGATTTTTTTCACTGGAAGGGTGATGTAGCACTGGAATAGATGACAGGAGAGTCTGCAGGATCTCCCACCTTGAAGATAACCATATATTGACTGGATGAAACCCTGAACAAATGTGACCTCAGTAGGCCTTACTCTGAGCAAGAGTTTTCCCAAATAACCTATGGAGATCCCTTGAATTATTCTGAGATTCTGGGTCAGATCCTACAGCTGTCAATAGAAGGACTTTGGCTATCATTCTTGGGGATGGAGCAGTGTGAGTGTCTGACTCATGAGTAGGTTAGAGTCACTCATGAATTCAGTGTATTTCATGACAGAATGTCAAATTCTGTGGGGAACTGACAGGTAAAAACTTTCTAAATCTGCAAGGCAGGAAATTATTTGCTGACTCATATCACTAATGAATGGTGGTATTTATCCTATCCAGCACTGTCAGATGATTCCTTTGAACTTTTCACAATGCTTTGGGCCAGGGCAAAGAGCTTAGCTCCTGTGAAAAGGTAAAGGTGTTCTTTGGCCCAAATTTCAAAGCCTCCAGTTCCTCATCTGAAACTTGGTCGGCAGGGAAAAAGCATCAAGCAAATGGCAGTGGGATGGATCAAAGCAAATGCTCTGGGCTACACCCTGCTCTTGAGGGATGCTCTGGGGACAAAAATGTCAGTTGGTACTTAATCACAATAGTAATGCTCTAGGTTGCAGTGGGTAAGTTGATGGATTGCTGTTTACATCAATATTTTCTGCTGAAAAGCAAAATTCAAGGAGCAGCTCTGATATTTTATCTTATTTTTGTGGGAACACGGCCAGCGTTGCCCATAATTCGTATTATGATATGACTAGGACTCTGGTATGTCACACAGCATTTCAAAACTGAGACTGACAACTTCTAAAATTAAGCTTAGTATGCATGTGTTTTGTTAACTATGTTATGTACTTACAGCAGCTTTTTATAACTGAAGAACAAGATGACTTCTCATTATCTAGCTAGAGAAGTGCCACTAACAAAAGAGCAGAAGAAGTTTAATTTGGTCAAAAATCCCTGTTTCAGTTATATTAAAAGTACAGAATTTCATGGAGATGTGTTTTCATTTGCATTTCCATAGCATAAAAAGGAGGCTGGAGGCACCAACAGCAGTACCTCAGATTGCTGCAGCAGCTTCCTCTATGTTTGTACCCCAAAAACATTTCCTTGTCTTGTCACGAGTAAGTGCATGTGTGTGCCCTGCGTGCAGTTTGATCACTCCTGTCATGCAAAGCCTGGCAGAGATGTGTTTCCTACATGAACTGCCATATCTTCCCAGCTCACAAGTGAAAGGCTAAACATTAAGCAGAGACTAACAAGATTTCAGTTCTGCAGCACATTTTAATTTTCAGCAGTTTGTATTCTGTATTCATATACCCAACAGTCTTTCCTAAGGGAAAAAAGCAACATAATTAACATGGGATAGATTTCATTCACTGTACTCTGTTTCCTTCCATTATTGTATTTGCCAGAGGAACTATTTAGCAAGAAGCTTTCTCACGGTATTTTGTACAATCCAAGTGTTTTGAGTTTGTTGGGGATAATTTTTTTTGTTTTGTTGGTTTTTTAAATTTGTTCTCAAGAAAGCACTACTTTGGAGGTTACATTTTCTGAAGCCATTAGATTTCAGTAATTTTAGATACATAATGAGAAGGGAGGAGACAGTAAGAATTAAAAAAGATTATTTTTCCCATTACTGGTAAGAACATCCTCATCTGAGTCCCATTAGAGAGGTAACTGCCCAGATTAATAAAATAAACCAATATATAATCGCTACCAGTCTTAGTGCTGGGGCTGAATGACCTAATTTAGTAGCTCATTTATGATGTGTTTTAGTAGCATGACCTCTTTCGTGTTACCTGAGTAAATAGAACAGATGCAGATGCTTGCCAGAGGTTCAGAGCCTCATAAATTGTCTTTACAGGCTAACCTGAATATCCCTTATAAATGCAGTGGTCCTCACTTACTGGACTCAGTCTTCAAAGTGGGCACGAAAGCTAGAAATGCAATATTTTTACTTACAGATCCAATTGTTGTAAGTCAGATCAGTTGAACAGCAAGAGTAAGCTAGAGAAACAGGAGTAGCACATAAATCACTTATTAATAAATTTCAACTAGCTTTAATGAAGCTGTCATCTTTATCATCTCAGACATGGTGAAAAGTTATTGCACTGTCTTTGCAGAGGCCTTTTCAGTCTCTTACAGATGTAATTACCTAATTGAGGAAGAACTAGTTTAGAGAGGAACAGATTTTTTGCTCTGTGTTTTGTTTCTTTCTGTGGCTCCCTCTGAGATTTCTGTATTTTTTCTTTATGAGATTATCCATCTCCCGTGGAAGTTGACTGTGTGCTTTGGAGTCCATTTCCTGAGGATGGTGAGAAAGAGCTGCTGTGTGTCAAAAAAAGCAGATCCATGAGAAAATCCAGTAGCTAATCCAGTTCTCCAAGAACAGCCAATGAAAGTAAATAAATGTTACCCTTCAGCCCCTGTGCCACGAGAGTTCCCAGATGAAGGCAGGTGGTGCTTGTGTCTTGAGCAAATCCCTGAGTGTGCTGCTGGCTGGTCCAGTCTCACAGCAAAGCTACTGGGCACAGGCCCCCAGCAATTTAATCAGTATGGCACCTGTGTAAAAGGCAGCTGAGATGCTGGGGTGGGCAGAGACACCACAACATCCTTCTGTGCTTGAGAACAGTCACAAAACCTTCCAAGGGAGTGGGACCCACCAAGGCTGACTGTTCTCACCACTGCTCAGCATCATCTCTTTGCCAGTGGAAGAAATTATGACATGTGTCTCAAAACTCGTCTTTTTAACGCCAGTAATGTAATTTTGTCGTCTTTCAAAATTGATTCATTTGAAACCCTAACTTGAGGCTGGTTTTCCATTAACATACTCATTTTTTTAGGATGAAGTCAGGTTTTCCAACTGCCTTCTTGATTAGTCTAATGAATTTTCCTCCTTTCCCGTCGTCAAATGCACTTTCTTGGAGGATGGGGAGATTCATCTCTGAAGGAAAATTATTCTTCTGTGACAGAAAAAGTTTTAAATGAAGATTTTGAAAACACCTGATGATTATGGGGTTCTCAATATTTCAGGTACTCAGTTCAAAACATTGTAAAGTGACAGCAAATGCTGATTACCTGCCTTCTGTTCCCTGATGCTATTTATTTGAGGTGTCCTAAATTAAAGACCATTTTTGTCCTAAAAACAAGACCATCATTCATTTTTGACCCGACATACGTCTCAGACATTCAAGCTTCTAATTCTGCCCCAGTTCAGAATGCTGTCTGAATGTTGCCAAGCATGAAGTTTAAAACAAACAGATAAATAAATACGTGGCTCTTTTTAATTTCTTCTTGTTCTCTGAACTTTCCAGGTTTGTGTTTTCAATCTAATTCTTTTTTGAGAGAGATTTCTGTCTCCCCTTGCTTTCTAACTAACTAGCTAGGTTAAGGGCTAAAAAAACTTGCACAACAGAAGGAACTTTACTAAATAGGATAACTCTGCCTACAGCCTTGGCCTAAGCACAGAGACCTGAGCCTGCGCTCACCTTGACTCTACATCGCAGTTAACACCAACCAGTCACTGTACAAGTGAGGTGGCAGATACTCTTCTGTACTTGCCTAATGCAAATCTTCATCTTTCTGCACAGCATCTCCTGTGATCAAGACTCAGTCCCCGTGGTGCCCAGCTGCTCATTTTTGCCCAGACATTCTACACGTCTTCATTGTCTGTCTCAGCATTCCATGGGAAAAGGACTGGGGGAGGTAACTTCCATGCTTCACAAATGAGGTACAAATTACATTACTTTTTACCTGTCCTGCTTAATATAAATCAATATTTCTTTTTTGTAGATTTATTATTTACTCTTGCTAGAAAATGGTGGTGTTAATGTTCACTTCCTCCCTAGGCTTGAATATGCAAAGACACAGTGAGTTTTCACCAAATGTTCCTCAAAGAACAACACAGTATGAGAAATCCTCCCACAAATCCTACACATGATCAGCCCTGCCAATCCACTGCAGACTGCAAACAGCCATAGACAGGATTCCAAACAGTTAATGTCAAATAGCTCATTTTCTCTCATCTCCATACAAATTCCTGTCATGTTGCATTACATGTAAACAACTGAGAAACTTAATGACATGCCTTTCAGTCAAAAATTCATATGGCTTTTCAGTCTGAGCAGATTAATTGTAGTTTGTAACAATGTAAAGTGATTCAACTTGATTAGGGTTTCTATTGTTCTTTGAGATAAAATATTTTATGTGACTGTAAAGCCAAGTTTTCTGCTGGCATGACTTTATTGAGTTCTGTGGAAATATAAAATACTCATCTAAAATCCATAGTATATCATTGTTGGTTTGCTGTTACAGTAAATAAATTTTATAAGCTTCTGTAAATTATATGTACCAGATCAGATTCCAGGCCCCATGGAAATGTCATTGTCAATGAAGCGAGGCAGTGGGAATATTTGCCTTTGGAGGAGACAATGCTGAATGAATCTTTTAGGTTTTTATAATTTTGAAGAGTTTTTCTACTTCCATTTTTTCAGCATCCCTGTCTTCTTGATGTCTTGCTCTTAAAATCTGCTTGTAACTCTCTTTAGTTTCCTTCCTATGTACTCTAGGGTCGTTTCTCTATTCTTGCTACAGACATTGCTCTGGTGTTCTGTAGTAATCCCATAGACCCAAGCCCAGAAGCCCTGCAACACAACTTCTGCTTGCTGCCAATAGGGATGATGTGAGGAACTTCCATGAAATCTCTCTGAGTACATCCCTCACTGAACAATATGTACCTCAACCCTGTTTTTTTTTTTTAAATCTCCAGCTCCTCTTCTCTCTTTTTTTTAAATATTACAGAAAAGATATTTAAGTAGATAATGAATGCATGGTTTGCTTTATTCATTTGTCTGGGTTTGGTTTTTGTTTGTTTTGTTTGTCGTAATACCATTTTTCTTTAATTTAGGGTTTTTTTGTATAGTTTTCTAGTTTGCAGAATAACATGTTTGGGGGTTATCATTGTTCAGAGAGGTCAGAAGTAGTTTGTGGTATTTTGAATCCCATGGAACTGCACTGGGAGGGGGATTGAAATTTTCTTGCAAGTTTGTGGACTTGCCAATGCAATTTCACTCTGTCCGTGCTGCTGGACTAAAAACGAAGGTTGCAGATATTCTGCAGAAACTGCCAGTGTCTGATTGTTTGGTCTCCTATTGAGTGATCACTATTCCAGCAGTTTCATTTCTACAGGACTAACACATTCTATAGAGCAGGAGACCTTTTTAGTGTAATATTAGCAATATTACATTTAACTGTTACAATACTGCCTGACACAGGAGACCAAAGCAAAAACACTATATGGAAAAGTACAAGCTGCTGCACTTGGAGCTGAAGCTGTGTGTATTGGAAAGAGGAACCATGTCATTCATACAACCAGCAGGATATGTTACATACAGATCACATTAAACCAGGTTGCAGAATTGCAGATGTTTAAATCAGTATTGTAAAATCCTGAAAATGCGTTTAAAAAGAGGAAAAAAAAACCATTATCAAAATACCGAGTCATTACTTTGATATGAGTAGAAATCCTTTCTACATAGATTCCTTTCACCCCTGTCCATTTCTCTAAGACTTGTTTTATATATCCCCTCAGAGTACGTAGAAGCTTTTAGTTTTGATGGGAGGGATTTTGAAATACACAGTTTTCACACTGAATGTAATAGCATGACTAGGAGAACGGTTACTGCAAATTCTTTCATTTCTTGGTGTGAAGATCTCCAAAGGCAGCAGGAACCACTAATGTTACCCATGTGTTTTGTCACTTGAGGGTTGAGATTTTTTCATTTTGTTTATCTAGCCTATCCTCTTGTAAGCCATCACTCCTTAAGAAGTACAGTTTTGGTCTCAGATTTCAGTCTCAGATTTGGGTGACCTAATTACTTTGATGATTATTGAGGCATGGTACAATGCCTCAATCATCTCTCCTCCCATGAGAACATTTAGCTTTTCCTAAGTCAGAGGCTGTTGGAACTAAAAAAAAAGCATCTGACAGAATCAGATTTTCATAAAATAATAATAAAAAATCACCACTCATAAAGATTTTTCAAAATAAAATTTCAGTGTCTTTTGAAAGTTACTGATAATTTGTGCAGCTGGATGAACACCATCCTTTTATAACCATGGTAGGCAGAGCATGAGGCTACTGGAAAAACATAGGCTCTATATTGAATTTTCTTTAAGTGAGCTTCCTCAAAGCAACATGGATTAACAGGTCATGAGGTGACTGCATGGGAAAAATAAGATATATAGCAGAAAATGACAGAATTCAAAACTAAGAGGAATGAGGTTTTTTAGACCTATTCCAAACCTTGGTCATCTCCAAACCTTGCCAGTCCAGAAGAGTTTGCTATACTAAAGACCAGATTTAACCAGAACACTTTTTGTCACAATCAGTTACAATTGTTACATGTGCCAGTAACTCTGAAAACAAGGGATTATGTTTTCTCCTCTCTTCAGATTCTGCTTTGTCTGCTGAAAGGGGAGTGGATCATTAGTGGAGCACAAGTGCTACCAGTGGTGACCAAAAGCTGTGGTGACCTAACCAGCCTCTGAAGTCCCTGCTGAGGTACCCGTGAGTGCTGTGAGAGCACCCTGATGGCAGGCAGCATTCAGAGTTCTCATCAGCCACTGGTGCTTTAGTGCTTCTTTCAGGCAAGTGATGCAAGCACTTGTGTGTGAGAACAGACATCCTTTCCCTGCCTCTGCTGTAAAAGCAATGCACATACATGGGTGAGCTCAATTGCCCCACATTTCAGGCCAACAAGCATTTCAGGGACAGCTTCAAAGGTATGTAGCTCAAAGTAGCGAGGAGATGGGTACAGGAGATCAGATTTACTGTCCAGTCTTGGAAAAATCAGAAATTTTTTTTTCTGTTTTCATCAGGATTTTTTTCTTAAAATAGATAAGAAACCCTTTTTTTTTTTCAACAAGAAACCCAAAAATTAATGCTTAAAATCAATAAGCTACAATTCCTGTGAGAATGGCCTATATGGAGCAGTTGGGTTTATATCCTGAAGGGAGAAGCTGGAGAAAGTCAAGGGAAAAACCAGGAATACATGATTGTTTCTCTATTGATTCACAGATCTGTTTGCCATCAATGCTATCATTGTGGTGGTGACATGGACTGTTACAGCTAAGAGCGACAAATGCAGAAAGTAAGAGAGATTGACCCAACAGCTTGAAATACTCAAAGGTTTAGTGTTTTGAGTAAGGCAATAATTCAAAGCCTATAAAGGCAGAAGAAAAACAGCCTTTGGCTCCAGTGGGCATTGCATCAGGCCTTCAGATGACTGGCAATCAGCAGACTTCATACTGTGTAATTCTGTATGAAAGAAGCATTAGTTCTCCAACATACAGTCAGCTGAGGAGGAATAAGACATGCTGTGTCTCTGCAGCTCGCCCTTCAGGCCAGCAGACATCCCTGTCACTGCAGGCGATGTAGATGTTCTTGCACAACTGGTGGAAAGACATCTAGCTCTGCTTTGCAATGGCTGCTTCCTGCTAAGCCATCACCAGAGAAAGAATTAGCAGAGATTCCATTGTCACATAGCTCAAATCTGAATCCTGGGTTATATTTAAACAAGCACAGTAAAGAGACTGCAGACTCTATCACTCCTGTGAATTGGGGGATTGGTTTTTCTAAACTGGAGGGTGAATGTCAGAAGATTAGATTACAAGTGTCTACCCCTGTGTTTTCACTGTGTGGTGGGTCACCTGGAGTTCAGGCTCTGTAAATTCCAAGGAGGTTGTTCCAGAGCAGTTTAAGCACTTCAGCAATTCCTAGCACTGGTGGTCTCAACTTGGGAAGGCTTTCCTAACATATCTGAAAGCCAAAAGCTTCTTTGCTAATTTAATAAAGAAGAGTGAACCAGTGGGCAAGTCCCTAGAAGACAGACTAAATCGGGCTAATTTGTTATATAATCCCTTTTTAATGTGGAGAATTAAGGTGACGGCACGATGACTACATGTTTAATTCTCCAAATAATTACTGGTGGGTATTGACATTAAAGGTGGGAGAGAGAAAGTTAATTTCTGCTTGTTGTTTTCAGCATGTGCCAAACTCTTACTTCACACCAGTGAGAAAAGGCTGGAAGTTGTATATTCCATATGCATGAAGTAACAGTTGGCACAAATCACCAAAAGGAGAAAATTAAAAACCACTAAAGCCCAGCAACCCAAACTGTCACTTGCTGACAAGGCTTTTTAGTCTCTCTGCTAAAAAAAAAAAAAAAAAAAAAAAAAAAAAAAAAAAAAAAAAAATTAAAAATATATGAAGGCCTCAAACAGAGAATTCCACCTGGGTAAACCTGGGTGTCTGGTTAGGTCTTCCTCAATGCAAATAATGTGTGAGAAGGCAGAAATAGCCTCCGTTTTCCAACCTCCTCCTCCTTCTCTACACCTCTGTGAAGTGCCATCATGGGCAGCCCCAGAGTGGGGCAGAGAAGGATGACAGCACTTGACTTAGTTTGGTCCTTTCTTCTGCTGGCACTCTTGGCCATGAAAAGCCTGTTCTTTGCCATTGATAGGAATGGAGGTGCTTGGAGCTGCTCTGCCATGTAAATCCGGATAATGTCGTTTTCTCTTTCCTTTGCTGGCATTATTGAATTTGACCCGAAACAGCTGGAGGTAGCTGTTTCTGCACAACCTGCCTCTAACTCCTGTGTCCTTACATAGGCCTGGGGTATATTTGGCATTTATGCCATGGCTATCGGTGCTCCAGAGGCACAAAGGGGTTCTAATGTCCTGCCTAGCCCCCTGCTCAGCCTGCCCAAGGACCTGCTGCCCACGTCAGCTCCCTGAGCCCACCTACCTCAGTGATGCTGCAGCAGGGCCAGGCCCCAGCTGCCCACAGCCCTGCCTGGTCAGGGCCCCACAGAGCCAGACCCACATCCCATCCTGTCACCACAGCCCCTGTGGTGCCCTGGCAATGGCCATGGGTTACAGGAGTTTTGCCACATGCTTTCTGTTCAAGATGATGTCCTTTGCCCACAGGATTCCATGACCATTGGAGTCTTCCCTGTCACTTGCATAAGTACACATCTGAGTAAGTATACTTATTGAGAGTCAAGCCATGTGTATGAAATAGGGATAAAGCATACAGAAGTATTATATATTGTTACTCCAGTGTTGCCTCCCTGTCCTGCCATCTCCCTTTCTCCTCCCTTTCCCCTCTAGTTTGATGTCTACAGGGAAGAAGAGAAGCTGGGGGCGAAGTGAGGCAGCCTGTAAAGCAAGGAATGACAGGCAAATCCATATCAGAAATTAATTTCAGCATGTTTCATATCAAATCACTCAGGAATCACAAAAATTTACTCCTTTACTCCTATTTTGTTGATAGCTAGAATCTTACTTCTGAGCCAAAGCTTTTGTGTTCAAATCACTCCCTCATTTTATTTTTAAAGAAAGAATCTGTTTTGCAGTTTGACATGTTTCTTGTTTTCAGACTGTTGATTTTCTTTGTGGTTAGCTCTAGGCTTCCTACAACTGACAGCTTATTATCTCACCTTATGAAAATTATGCATGACTTCTGGGACTCATCTATCAAAAGGAGAGAGCACACAACACTCTGAGAAACTGGTATCTTCTCTCTAGTTATTCAGGTTGATGGTTGTTCAGTGAACCTGTTAACTGCTTGGAGTGGCTTGCATCTTTACAGGTATGGGACTGTATTGTCTTTCTTTGCTGTGCTTAAATGGCAGATGCTACCCCTGTGTAGTGTCCTGGTTTAACTTTATCTCTGGCCTGGTGGTTCCAAATGCAGCTGGTTATGTTCTCATTGGACAGTAGACCCTCCATGTGCCTGCAGAAGTAATGGCTGTAGGTGAATGCTTCATCTTCCCCTTATCTCACAGTCTCTGAAAACTCTCTCAGTTCAAGGTTTATGCCTTTCAGTGGAGCACTTAAACACACACTTAGCTCTAAGCACTTAATTCCTGTTTTTTCACTGCACAGGGATGGATTTCAGTGCCTACTCATAGTTCACAGCTTGCCAGCACTTTAACAGTTTCTTTTGCAGTGGCCAGATAAAAGTGAGGAGCCAGCCCTGAGAGTCTTGTGCCTGGGGGTATGGTTCGCTTCCTGGCAGTGATGGACAACACCATTCAAGCCTTTCGTGATACTCTCACATAGAGATTGATGGGGCCCTAGGTCCAGCTGCTCACTGAGGATTAAGGAAGGGTGCTCTCCAGAAGCCTAGGTCTGACATACAGGGAAATAGGAGAGGGAAAGGTTCCCCTACTTTCTCTGGTTGTGGCTACTGGTAGCACCATGCTGTCCTAGCACAGGTCACCACCAGCCCAGTAGGAGTCAAGCCTTTATGCTGTGGCCGTAATATATCAGTCTGCCAGCACATCCCTTCCAAATCCTGTACCACCATCCCCAGTCATCCACAACCACTCTTCTCTGCTGTGTCTCCTCCCTCTTACCCTTAAGAATATGTTTAGGGGAGCTCAGAAAGTGAAGAGAAGAAAGGCATCATTCGTCTTGTTCATGGTCTGACTGAGCTAACAAAGTCTGAGCACCTTGTCCACACTGCAATAAGTATTCCTAAGAAATAACTGATCACAAGAATAAGAGAAAAATAAATAGGCCATACTCATCTGAATGGTAGAAGTAATCTTTGTAGGTAATGCCAAAATGTAATGGGATGTGTTGAAGTGTGGCCGGTGATAGACTTCAGTTTTTCACTCCATTTACAACAGAGGGAAGTTCAGAAGCTGTACCTGTCCTAAGAGGAGAGGTTGTGAGGTAGTATGTAATCTGTATCAAACTGAGACTTTTCAGAGAGTTTTTAGCTGCAATATGGAAATATCTTTGGAAGCTTTATAATAATTTAATTTTACTGGGATTTGTATGTGTTAACATTCTTTTCTATGGCAATGCAGAAGGAGTTTGGTTTAGGACTAGCTACCATTGGCTTCCCCAGAATTATAAGGCCAAGCTAATAAACTGCCTTGATCAGATGGCACCCTCACTCTTGCCCCGCTGTGGTCCTGCTCCAGTCAGTTTCCAGCCTAAGCAGCTGCTGGGGCAGAGTGAAATGCTATGTCCAATTGGCAGAGCTGTGACCAGCTTTATTTATAAAGGCTTGTGATAGAGGATACTCTGCTCTCATTTATACCAGGTAAAAACATAATACGAGTTGTTTTCCAGTTCTTGTCCTTTTGTGCTGCTGCAGCAAAAGAAAGAAGCCAGAAAACTGCTCTCACAGATAAAGCCTGGAGAAGTCATTCTGTAAAGGAATAGCTTGGCTTGGGCAGCCCAGGGCCCCTGCTCTGCTCGTTGTGCTGACAGCCTAGCTGAGTGCCCCTAGGAGCGTGGTCACCCAAAAACTCGGGGCTGCTGGCAGGGGCTAAGTGGCTTGGCTCTGCAGAGGAGCCCTGTGGCTGCTGTCTTACCAGCAGTTTTGGACAAGTTGCACTTGTGCCCCTACGCCACCCTGATTTCAAATGTGGCCATCTGGGGTGCCTAAAACTGAGGTGAAAAACTGGACTACTTTTTTGACATGTGACTTTTAAGTTGTTTAGGTAATGATGGACAAGTTAAGTCATGGAGGAATGGCACTAGTCAGCCACCTCAGGAATCCCCCTTTCTGAACATGGGTGGTATCTTTTGTGGCACTGCTTTGCAGTTTTGTGCAAATTCCCAGCTCTTTAGAGATCCAGTAGACTATCAGACAAAAGAACCCTCACATTGTATGCCAGTCTGGGTACATACTTGATGTGAATGAATACAAAGACCTATTCATCACTCCTAGTGCTCACATAACTGACAGATTAAATCACTCTCTGGCTGTGAAGATGACAGTGGCCCAATAGCTAATGCTGTCTAACAGCCTCCATTAGAAGACCTTGTTTCTGATTGTTTATAATTTTGCCAGACTTCAGCTGCTTGAGCTGGATTTTCCCATGCCATATGTCACCAGAAACTGAAGGTTTGTGTGTGGAAGGGCCTAGATGAATAGTCATGGTGTTGCCAAGTTCATGTATCACTGAAAAGTCACTTGAACACAAATTTTTAGGGAGTAACTCTTCATTTCTCCCCTCTTGAGGGAGAAGGGAAAACATCTGGAGTTGTATGCTCCCCAGCAGTTTGTGCTCAGGATGAAGTTGGAGTTGCTGCTAAACAGGCTGATTGCAAGAAGTTCCACGTCAAAGGCTGTCAACTTGCTAGATATTGTTGACTCTTTTAACCTTTTGCAATGTCTTTTGAGGCTGCACTTTGTCCACTGACATACTCAGTTCCATATTGTACCCATGTTTTTGACAGAAGTTGCTTTAAGCAGGCTGAGATTATGCTACCAGGGAGCACATCTAATGGCTTAAGTTTGAGCACATCTCGGGTATGTGTGTGTGTGATGCCTTTATAGCTCTCCTCTGCTCAACCTTTTCCTTCTTTACTGCTTGTCCAGCTGTTGTATTTCTGACCAGCAATCCCTGTCATATAGGATTAAGAACAGATTTTCAAATCTCCATGTTGCTCTGAGTACCAGGCTGAAGCTGCTAGTTCCTAGACAGGAATTAGCTTTGCAGCTTTTAGAATGACTTTTATTTGGCCCGCTGAATCAATGTTGGTGCTTTTTCCTCTGCATTTCCAAACAGTACTGTGGAGGTCAACAGGAAGAGCTTTCAGGCTGAACAGTCCCTATAGGTGAGATGGTTGTGTTGGGAGGACAGTTGGTGACCAGAAATTAGTGGTATGGGTGTGGGTCAGGGGAGGGATGGGGTTAGAGGACCTAAAATATCTCTGAGAATTGTGTGTATTTCTGTGAGTAATATCTGCCCATGACAGCTCAAGTGCACATTGGGTGGAAATGTGCTGTCTGGCCTGCAGCCTATATAACCCTTTCCCATTCCCTACAGAGACTTTTATTAAGTGAGCTTTACAAAGACCTAGAAAGGACCTCTACCTGTCACAGGAATCTGGAAAGGGCAATGTAAGGTCCCCAAAGGGAATCTTTCCTTAACCATTACACAAACCAGAAAATTTCCAGATCTCAGTAAAAACTGTGTGCACTATGCCTTCCCAAACTGGGCAATTTGAATTGTAGGAGCTATTGCCTAGGAATCATCTAGAGGTGGATTTTATAACCACACAGAATATTTTCATTTATCTGCACTACTGGACCATGATATGGTTTAGAGCTCTGACAAACCTGAACTCCCATTAAACTAGATAGCTTGGGTCCATTATCTCAGGAAGACTGTTCAGGGTGGCCTGCCAGCAGCAGCTGGCCATTGGCTGAGGTCTGCTTTTAGAGTGGGTTTTGCAGCATGCCGTGGTCTGTAATGGCAGTGCCATGGTGTTGCAGTACCTTGGCTGGCTAATTTAATGCTTTAGTTTGGTGTGTCAATGCCATGTTGCAGTTTTAATAAGGTTTGTGGTAGAGGCACATCTGCAGTCAGAAATTGTCATCATTCTGCACTGCCAGCATGGTGCAATACACTGCACAGATCCTCAAGCCAAGATTTTAGAAAATTAATATATGGATCCTATAAACATTTTAACGGGCGGAAGCAAAAATACTTGCATGACCTGACAGGTCTTTTTGTCTTCTAGTGGTCTTTTCCCTTAATGACAATAAAAGCACTTTATATTTTTGCTGCAATGGAAAGATCATGTATTATATAGATCCCATTGAACAGTATTCAGCAAGCTGCAAATGTCTTTAAGTTTCCATTATAAACTTGACTCTATTCCTATTCTTCCCTTTGCCAAAATTAGTCCTATCCACCTACAACTTCACAGGCATAATCTTATTCTGGGACAGATTTTTGGAAGAGTTGAAGGAAACTGGTCAAGGTGTTTAAGAGAGATGATGGCTAAAAAAATGAGTTCATCTGCTTGGAGAGTTTCCTACAGACTTTTTGGCTTGTCACATCCTGAAAATTCATTTGCCTAGAGATTCAAAAAATATTTCAGATCTGTTGGTCTTGGATAAAAATGGTGCCTTTGAACAGTTTTAGGCTGTCTGGTGACAGAATTATTTGGTTACTGAAAGTGGTCCCTGCCTCCATGTGTTATGTGCTCTTTGGAGATCTTAATTCAACTAGTCAGTACCAATGTGCTTATAAATTTATGGTGGCAATGTAAGGTTTCTAAACAACTCTGCATGTATCCTGAACAGACATATTCCTCATCTGAGACTGGTCCTGTCTGCAGTACTGCTAAAATCCTCACCTGTATGTTTCCTGATTCCCACCACAATCCACACTGAAATTGAGAGTCCCTTCTGCACACTCTCTGGAGGCCTTTTTCAAGGGGAACAGCATTCAAAGTTCAGTCTACTCATCTCAGTGGTTTTTACTGGGTCAAAAAATTCATACCTGCAATGATTTGTGCCAACATCACTGCAAGCCACTCACAATGAGACTTAAGCCAATATTATTTTTCAGCTTAAGTGTTTGGGGGCTTACTTGTGGTTTTATGACAAAGTAAGTTCTGAGGCATAATATTCTCTTCTTAAAGAGAATGTATTGAAAAATATGTGCTTAGAACTTTCTCATAATTAGAAAATTTTAAATATGGTTCTTGAAGTACGATCAAAACCACAGGCAAACATTCATTATACTATTTTCAGCATCCCTTACTTTAAGAAGAATGTGACATTTGCAAACAGTACAGTTCTGCTATACCACTACACTAATGCGGTCTCCCTGGATGATTCCCTTAGCTTGCACTGAAAGTTATAGCAGAGCAATGTGAACATTAAAGACTGCCCAGCACATACCATTGACAATGGGACATGGAACACGTTCATGAGACCTTGGGTTTGGTTAATAATGTTCCCAGACTGACATTTAAGCCTTGATCATTCTGAGCTCCAGACCTCAGTTGGTATCACTGTTGTTGAAGCCAAGTCCCTGACCTACAAATTGCTGGAGCCTTGTATGTATTTAGGAGAAGTATGACATCATTATTTATTTATTATTCCATCAGCACCTGTTATTGACCACTATTCGAAGCAAGCTTTAGCACTAGATGGACCTTGGTTTTGACCCAGTACGGATGTTCTCACACTGTATTCTCAGTGTCAACAAAAATAGTTGACTATTGGTTGAAAATAGGTCTAGGAATTTACTTTGTCATTTTAAAGACTTAACAGTCTTAACTGTTTCATTTTGGGGGTTTTTGTTTTTTCTCTCTGTGCTCTGGAGCTAGGACTTGAATCCTTAATGAAGCATTGTCTTGTAGTCAAAGTGTTCGCTTCTGGCTCTTGACAGTTCACATTTTGACTGTGCTCAGTAGAAACTAGGAAGGGTTTTGCACCTAGACATGGGTGATAGTGATCATACCCTGAGAGGACTGAGCAGGAGGCTGCTGGTTGCAGACTGCTCTGCCATACAGCACAGGAACCGAGTGCAGCAGGATTGTCTCACTGGCCATTGTCTTCTGGGACTGAAAAATGGTCTGACTGGAAGGCAGAAGTACTGAGTAAGTTTACAGGAGAAACTTTTCAAGAAGGAAAATGGTAAATGAAATGGAAAATGGTATGATGGTAAAAAGAAGAGATGCAAAACTGGTATCTAGGTGGATTAGTTGAAAACTGGAGTATGGCTGGCTCCATGATAGTCTGCAGAGATGATAAAGAGGAAGGCCTTTACAGCAGAGAGAGAGTGGGACAGTCTGTGTGATCTTGGGGAAGATTCCTCTGAGACCTGGAGCTGAGCACAGGCTCCATCTGTTCAGATCCTGTGTTCATCTCTCAGCTGTGGATGCCATCATAAGGGACTTCTCTCAAATCAAGTCCACAAAGATATTGAGAGTCATTGACTCACTCAGAGATAGGCTTTCACTGGAAAAATGGAAATCTGGAAAAGCCATTAACCCCACCTTTCTATCCCATGACCAAGTTGCAATCATGTTGCCCCAAGCTGCAATATTTTATACAGAAGCTTAGTCCAATGTCTAATCTAAATCCCCCACGCTGTTTGGTTTATACTTCTTAAAGGTTTAGTCTTCCTGATCTTTCCATCAGGAAGATATTAGTTCCTTATTCTTTGCAACAGCTTTTTAGCTGAAGGCTATTAACCTTCTATCTCTGATGTTACTTCAGAGAAAAAAAGACATTTCTTGCAGCCCTCCTTCATGTTTTCTAGACCTCTGTCAATTTTTTGTTGATCTCCCCTGTTGACTGTTTCATCTTTTACTTGAAGCACAGTGCACTAAACAGGTTGTAGTCTTCCAGGTGAATCTTTACCCATGGGAATCAGCCCACATGGGCTCTTTCAGTAGTCTTTAAGACCCTTTAAAACATCCTGATGTGAGGGCTTTGCCCTTCATGCTCAGCTTGTTCCAGTATAGTTCCTGGTATTTTCTCTTGTGAACCTAGAAAGTTTTGCAAGAACAGATCAGTATTTCTGTGTAAGCATTTTGCACTATTGTATTCCATCCATTTTAAATTATCTAAGTCATATCAAGAACATTTTAGATTCTGATTCTTTTAGTATCTATAACATCTGCAGTCCTTCCTTGTTCCATCTGCAAGATTCATACTCATACTTCATATTCAATCTTCTATGCCTTCATTGGAAACATAAAACCTTATACAAGACCAAGGCCCACAGAATTCCTTAAAAAACATACACATTTTGATGTGTTAGATGGAATTATCCTGTGGATACAATTATCCAACTAGACTTGACCTCCTGCCCCTTCCCACAGCAGTTTCATTTAGAACACAGTTCACTAATGTGTCCATGAGGATATTATAGGAAATACCACTAAAGGCCTTGCAAAAAATTATATAAAATAAATTCAAGCTATGTGACATCTCTAGCTAGTGCTTCAACTTCCCTTTAAGACTTCTAGAGTGAAATTGCTCAGGGAACTGGAAGACATGTAATGGGATAAGTTATTCTCTAATCAAGTTTTGCATATTTTAGGCTGAAATTTTGCACCCTAAATAATTGCACTCTCTGGTTGCTGTATATCTTTTAAGTAAGACTGATGAAAAAGGGAGAAAAAAAGGGCATTACACTCTTCCACTTCCTTAACATACTCTGCACTTGCCCGTCATAGAGTATTGGTCCAAATTTCCTTTTGTTTTTCTCTTCTTACCTGTAAAATTTATTTTATTTTGGTAAGTTTTGCTAGTTGTATCTAGTCCATTTTATCTTTAGTAGTTGTTTACACCCCCTCTGCACCCTCCCATGAATGGAGTATTGTGCTGGTTTCTCAACTAGCTGTACTAGTCTCTATTTTACAGATATCTCTCTTACAACTGAGGTCTATTAAAAGGTTGTAAATTAGCTGACTTCTACTGAATTTCTTTACTTTCCTCTAAAATGCCAGTTCGTTCCTTACTAGTATTTATTGAATGAACTGACAGCTGTCCATAATCTGTTTGTCCTTTCAATTTGCCTCTTATTAGATCCTCCCTATCCATTCTCTGAGTTTATTGACATCTGCCTTCTTGAAATCCAGTGCTGTCGGTCACTAGGATCAGATGGCAGAAGATGACACTATGTTCGCTGCAGTGCTGATTTCTTGTAAAATGTCCTATCTTGCAGCAGACTTTGAGTTGTATGTTACACTGCCCTCTACCTACCTGCAAAGCTGCAGTGCAGCTGAGGAAGGTTGTGACAATGAGTGTATATCAGGCCTTAAGATTTAGGCTGCTCTTCAGAATTTATCAGACAGAATGGGAAGAAAAATATAACTTTAGAGAAACTTTCTGTAAGGTATTAATAACTTCCCTTGTAATGAATCTCAGTCAATGTGGACAGAGGATCCGTGCTAATGAAGTGTTTAGAACACAAATTCCTTGTGATAATAAATACTCCAGACTAAGGTATGCAAGGATGCTTGCCTTTCCTAGTTTAATAAAAGCTTAGACCATTATGCAGGGATTTCATGTAGCAATGGACAGACAGTGAGACTTACATGAATGGAGAAGAGGAGGAAAAAGGCAAACCTCACCTTAAGCAGATATGGCTGATCAGACCATACTGGACCTCTGTCTTGTAAGAATAGTAACAGAAACTCTTATATCTAATGCAAAAACAGTAAGACTTTGGACCCTACTAAAATCCTCCAATATTCTTTAATGTTGGTTGAGACCACTGTAGATACATCATGGCCCCTCTCAAAGCTCAGCTAGAGATGGTCAAGAAGTCAGACCAAGCTTGATGCTTATATTAGAAAGCCTTCCTATTACGCAATTATTTTTACTGACAAAATTACAATGAGAGTTCCTTTACTATCACTTCAAGTCAATTTGGATTCCCTAAAGAATGAAAATTAATTACCAGTAACAAGTCTCATCTGTAGTCAACTTTTCTGAGAGCTATAAACTAATAAAAATGCAAGCATCATGCTGTCAATGGGGTGTTCTAAGATAAGGAGCAAGCCGTGCTGTAGTCAGAGTTGAATCACTCTGTTCCATACTGCAGGGAAGTGATGTGCAGTGTCCATACGCTATCTAGTGGCTCTCTCGATTATGACATTGCCCCTGAATTACTATTCTTTCACCTGTGAATTGCAGGATTAAAAAATACTTCAGACAAAACTGGAATGTGTGAGTCTGTAACCATTCCCAAATAAATCTAAGACGTTTTGAGGTCATAAGTGAGTAATGAAGAAAGCCAAAAAGGTCATAAAGTCTGTGTGAATGTGCAGGCAAGACTCTTGATGGGGACTTCTAGGCAGTCCTGTCATTAACAGAAGTCTGACAGGCACTGTTCAAGCTGTTAAGGTCTTTCTCTTTACTGTACAGACTTTGTTCAAGATTTATTACTTAAAAGCCTGCTCAGTTTAAGAGTGCTTCAAGAACAAGTTTAAGTACCTTCTTTGGTGCTAGATTCTGCAATATTTTGTGAGGTAAAAAGCAGATAATCTAAATATTTTAAACTGAGTGCATAGTAGACAGTAATGCAAGGCTGGATGTGTTCTCTCCAATGGGGAATGCTAATCTTCATCCTTTGAGATCATGGACTAAGATGTGAAGAACACACACGATAGCATTCTCCTCATCTTCTGTTTCTGCCAGGGATGTGATTGATCTTCAGTAAAACGAACAGCCCTTCTGTTTTGTTATTTATCTGTGAAATGGGGATTGTTCTGTGGAAGCTAGAACTGCTATATAGATGAGTACTACTGTTGTAAAGGCCTTATTTTCTATATTTTATATATATGAAACAGAAAATATTGTATTTACATACAGCCTGTGCCAGCAGATTTAGGGGTATCATCTGAGCTACAACTAGCACACAAATTAGTTATATTTGAAAAAAAAGAAGTCTGATTCACCATCACTCTTGGCAATTTTGCACTTTTCTACTTAATAACTGAGAAAGCTCCCTAGACAGCTCTTAAAACACTTATCTTTAATTATACTTAATTACATATGTGTCTTTGTTTTAGGAGGCTGAGTAAAGACTTAATGATGCAGGTTTCAGCTTGGGTAACTTTTCTTGAACTGTTCTTTCCAGGAAAGCAGAAATTTTATTTTGTTCTTCACACATATCAAAGGTGCCGATTTTGTTTTCTCTTTTCAGTAACTAATTTTTCTATTTATACTTCTGAACCCTTAAAACAAATTTAAAATAGCTGTCCAATAATGCCCATATTACCAGAATTTATCATGATTTCCAATATGAAGCTTCTATGGTGCATGTTTTTTGCCACACACAATAGCAGTTAATAAATATGCATATGAATACAACAGAAGTATATAAATGGACTTACAGGTGGTTGCACGTGATGAGAAAACCATGCGTAAGAGTCATGCCCTTTCATCTCAAATAAACCCAAAACTCAGAACCTTAAGTATTGTGCTAATTTTAGCTGGTCAAGAGTTCATTTTCTTCCTCGTGGCTAGTATGGAGCTGGTTTGGATTTGTGCTGAACATAGAGTTGGTAACACAGGGATTTTTCATTATTGATGAGCAGAGCTCACACAGAGTCTTTTTTCTGCCTCTCATCTCACCACACCAGTGAGAAGTGCATGAGGAGCTGAGAGATGACAGAGCCAGGACAGCTGACCCCAAATGACCAAAGGGATGTTCCTGAGCATTTGGTGTCATGCTCAGCATATAAAGCTAGGGGGATAAAGGAAGAAAGGGGGGTCTATTTGGAGTGATGACATTTGTCTTCCCAAGCAATCATTATGTGTGATGGAGTCCTGCTCCCCTGACACACACCTGCCCATGGGCAGGGGTGAAGGAATTCCCTATTTTGCTTTGCTTGCACTCAGGGCTTTTGCTTTAGCTATTAAACTATCTTCATTTCAACCACCAAGTTTTCTTGCTTTTGCCCTTCTGATTCTGTCATCTGACCAGGGGGAGTGGGCAGCTCTGTGGTCCCTTGCTGCCAGCTGGGGTTAAACCACAAGACCAATAAGCATATAAGAGTTGACAGGGCTATAGGCAACCTGCTTTAAGTGCTCAACGCTGAGCAGCTTAACCTCTTTTGCCCTCTTTGCCACTAGCATTTCCTACACTTTTTTCCAATTTAACATTCACTCCAGATAATTCAACCTCAGAAGAGATTTAAAAAAAAAAAAGTAACTGTAACTGAAAGAATTTTAAGATTACTGTGGGTAAGAGAGACGGGCTTAAAAACACATCAGCAACTGATGTTTCTTACTAGCACTTCCAGCCTTGTGTATCCTATCAACATGCAAAAACCCCAGGTTAATTTTATTGCTTGTACAACCAGCACAAACCTGGCCACAAAGGTTTCAAAATAAATAATTAGTACAAGAAAAAAAATCCAACACTCAGGCTTCATTGCACAAACATTTAAAGAGAGGAAATAATTTCTTTTACAAATGTGTTTCTCTCATATAAGAATAATTTTGTATAGAAAATAGTTCTTTATACATTTTACAGAAATAGGCTAACATTTAAATCCTTTATTAATGAATAATCATTGAATGCAATTTAAGATTTCAGTTACGTTTCAGTCACCACGCATCAATAACACAGCAATACCTCACTGCTCTAATATCCTTAAACTACCTGACTTACCAAATATTGAGTCAAGACAGTGAAAACATTCCTAGAGCCATGATAATTTGAAAACACTCAAGTAGCTTGAAACTGTTAAATTATGAAATACTTCCTGAAAGTAATACCATAAATTTAAGTGTCAAGGAATATGAACTTAAACCTTAACAAGGCAGCATTACTTGCTCACTCCTGCTGGCTAATACTGTAAAACCCAAATTGAACAAAAGCTTTAATATTAAACTGGTTTACTGTTAATGTGACCTTCAAAACACTGCTGAAGGGTAGGATGCTATCCAGAAGGACCTGGGCAAACTCGAGAACTGGGCCCACAGGCATCTCTTGAGGTTTAACAAGACCAAGTGCAAGTTGTTGGTCAGAGCAACCCTGGTATCAACACAGGCTGGGGGATGAACGGATCAAGAGCAGCCCAGGTGAGAAGGACTTGGTGGTGCTGCTGGGTGAGAGGCTGGAAAGACCCAGCCACGTGCACACACAGCCCAGAAAGCCAAACGTGTCCTGGGCTGCATCCAAAGCAGCGTGGGCAGCAGGGGAGGGAGGGGATTCTGCCCCTCTGCTCTGCTGAGACCCCACCTGGAACACTGCATCCAGCCCTAGGAGCCCAGCATGGGAGAGACATGAACCTGTTGGAGAGAGTCCAGAGGAGGCCACCAAGATAATTGGATGGAGCACCTGTCCTGTGAGGAAAGGCTGAGACAACTGGGATTGTTCAGCCTGGAAAATAGAAGGCTTTGGGGTGACTTAATTGTAGCCATCCAGTACTTGAAGGGAGCCTACATAAAAGATGGAGTGGGACTCCTTGTAAAGAGTATGTAGTGACAGGGGCTAGGTTTGGATTAGATGTTAGGAAGAAATTCTTTACTCTGTGGGTAGAGAGGCACTGGAACAGGCTTTCCAGAGAAGTTGCAGATGCCCTAACACTTGAGAGAGCACCTGAGCAACCTAGTCTAATGGAAATGTGTCCCTGACCACGGCAGGGGTGTTGAAACTGAATGATCTGTAAGGTCCTTTCCAGCTGAGGCCATTCTATGATACAAAACAAGATAGCAGAAGCTACTCTAGCAAATGCTATACAGCATTAATACAACATATAAATGTAATAAAAATACTTCCATTTTCTTAAGAAAACATGTAGATTAAAGGTAGATTAAAAAAACAGCCAGTAAATTAAGATATAAAAAGTGAAAAGTGAATTTGTAAAGGACAAAAAATTGAAAACCGCATGTATATATATTTATATGTAAGGGTATGCTAGGATGTACACATATTTAAAAATACTCAATTTATTCAAAGGCTTTCAAAGTCCATATGGTGTCATGTGGAACTTAAACATAACCCACACTCAAACTTTCCCTCTACAACTGCTGTTTCAAGCACCTGTACTTATCTGCAGATTTCCTTGTAAATTAGAGAGCAGGTAAAGGCATTTACCCTTGGAATACAACTATATGCAGTAATCATTTCTTGCTTTCTAGGTATAACTTTAAATAGAAGATGTAAGCAAAGGAGAACTATAAAACCCAATGACTGAAAACCTGAAATTTAGATGCTAATGCTTCTATTTAATATTCATACAGAGCTACTTAGGAGTTTGCTAGCTGTAGCCCATGTGAGTACTGTTGACACTTCCATGCTTCTTGATTCAAATGTGTAGTTATGTTTAGTCAAACATGGCTCTCACTCCAAGTTAGCAAAACTCTGGACACATATAACTTTCAAATAAATTCAGCTGGAACTGGTACACCTCTCCTTCTCACAGCACAGAGGTTCATACGAGACAGTAATGAGTCACATTATATTGCTTCACATTTTCACATGGTTAGAAGGAGAAACAAACCCTTACTCCAGTGATTTTGCAAATTCTGCATAGTCAATGTATCCGTCATTGTTCTTGTCATCATCTTTCAAGACATCATCTATTAGACTAATCAGCTCTTCTTCCTTCATTGCTTGGGTATGCTCACCACCTTCCTACAAAATAAAAACCCACAGCGAACAGTTTAGCAGTCTTTTCCATCTAGTGGCATATGAGACAGATTACTGACAACTAATTTTTTACTAAGCTGTTCATGTTTGGTGCCTAATTTGGCACTTTTATATAAAAAATTATAACATTATAAGCAAATTTCATCAGGTGGAAGCTTTGAAGTCAAAGTTCTTTAGACTTCAGAACAAGCATTCTGCAGTCAACATTCTTGGTCAGAAGTTTCAAAAGCTGAATACCACAATGTATAATGATGGACAATCATCAAAGAAATGTATTCTTAATTAGGATCTTGATGTAGTATAGACACTGTAGTTTCCATACACTACAGAAACACCTTACAGAAACACAGAAGTGCAAAAATTCAGCACTGTAGCTTAAAGTCAGTAAAGTTCTTAGTAACACTCCTTATGGGAACACAAAGAGGTGCCTTTGCACAAGAAACAGCCAGTTATTATTCTGTTCTTAGCTCAGTATTTTTTTGCCAGAGGTTATTAGCAGGAAGTTATGCTATTCTGAATTGTAACTTCCAGAAGGTCAAGATGAGATAATGTGTTTCTATTGTGTTTCTAATGACTGGAAAAAGAAATTTGGTTTAGGAAGAGGCAAACCTTAGCAGGTTCTTCTAATACAAATTTTGTGCAAGAGGTTTTTTATAGTTTGTGTATACACAGCAGTAACAGTCTGAAGTTGAAAACAGTGTCTATCACATGATATTTCTACAAATTCTCATGCCCCATTTTGGATGATTTCCCTTTCTCCCCACCCCTACCTGCCAAAGTAAGCCCTCTGTAAAATGATTTTCACTCTGGAGCCCTTCCTGATTCTAGAGTTTAAAATAAAATTGAATCTTCCTAAAAACTGCAGTGTGACATGAAAAGCTGTGATAATGTACATTTATAAATTCAATCCAAACTATCAGGAGAAAAACAGTCTCATTTTCAGGCCAAACTGTAACAGCACTGAAGATGTGTTGCAACTGTTCTGCTGCTTTTAGAGTCAGAACTCTTTCCAAACACATATGCCCTTACAAGACTACACCAACCTCTTTGTGGACATGTGAGATAGCAGTAGCAAGTTCTAACCCATCTAGCAAATTGTTGCCATCATAATCATGCATTTTGAAGTAATGGAGCTGCAACTCTTGTGGAGACATCTCAGATTCTGGTTTCTCAATAACACCTTCCAAGTGTTCCATGATGTGTCTAAGAAAAAACCCACAACATTTCCATCAGTTAATATTTAATGCTCTGTTTACAGAAAAATGAGTCTTTGATCAAATATTGTATGTCTAAAAGCACCTGGACAACTAAAAGCTACAGTCTGATAACAAGATAAAGGGGGCACAAAGGTTATTTGTTAGAGGGGCTGTAGAGGCCTCTAATACCTTAGACAGCTATTTCTATTTCTTCTGGCCTACTTAGCAGGCTATCAAAACAACTTAAGCAGAGCCCAAAATCTCTTTTTGGCAGTCTTCCAAAGCACAGGAACTGGAGGAAGCTCTTTGCCAGTCAACCATGAAGTATTCTAGGGAGTTTTATTTGCTGCTAGAATTGTTCCACATTTATGGAGAAGCAAATGAGAAAATAAACTCTAACTCTACCTGTTAGGAATATGATTTTGTCTAAAGTATGCTGATATGGGTAAGCAGGATTTCTATAAGAAATTTTTTATAGCATAAGTAGGGCTAAAGGCTCCAGAGGGGCCTAAGTCTCATATCTCTACAAATTTATCAAGCATGTCTCGTATCTGGCTTTAGCTAATCATACAACATTCTGAGAAAACAGGGTGCCCTAGGCTTAAGTCCAACTCGCATAACACTTTAGAGATAAGAAAATCATTAAGAAGTAAAGTTTACAGTTTTAGAACACGGAACACATACTCTTTATCTTGTACCAAATTCTTATCAAGGCGAATATTTGGATGTTGACTCTCTCCTACGTGTTCCTCAGCTAGGGCAGAGATGAAGAATGCAGCCATAGCAAAGCAGAATAGCAAATGTGTTCTAAACATCCTTTGGGCCATTGTGATCTCCTACAAAAAAGAAAACATCCCCCCCCCAAAAAAAAAACAGATGAAAAATGCAATCTACTTTCAGCAGATTTAGACAGTGCCTAGAAACAACTCCATTAAGTTTCAGAATAGAAGAACTTGCTGCATTGGAAACTCTTGGCAAGCAAAGAACCAGAGAGCTCCAATTAAGAGTTTTTTATGAGGGTCCCTATTTTACTGAATTATGCAGTAATTTTCAATTTTTTTTTTTCTCATAGCTAAAGCACATACCTTAGCCATGCTTGGGTTTTCACATACCTTCCAGACAAACAAGCAATCATGCCCTCTGCCTCAGGCAGACCAGCCCCACAGCTCTGGGAGCAAAGGTCGCTGACAGCATCGAAGCGGCTCCATCTAATTCGTAGCTGATTACGACTGAATTCCCTAAGGGGCGCACAGCTGGGAAGACGTCATGCAGCCATGCATGTGGGCACTTCGCGGGCGGGTGACAGGTACAGAGCTTCAGAGGGGCCCAGAGCGCTGCCGAGGGCAGCCAAGGCGAGGGCTGGCGGCTCCCGCTCCTGTTCTTCTCCTGGCCTCAGCTGAAGCTACCCCCGGTTGCACCGGCAAGGTGCTGGCCTCCAGCCAGGCTCCCACCCCCGGCTGGATCCCCGAGAAAGCGCCACCGCAGCGGGATGGGGCTGGGCCCACCGCCCCTCGCCCAGGCCCCAGCACCCCCGCTCCAGCACCGGCTGTCGGGGCGGGCGGAGAAGCCCCGCCGCCGCCAGACTACGTACCCTCGGGCGGCTCTTAGCCGTGCCGCGGGCTCCGGGCTGCGCACAGGCTGGACACCATTCCCGAGACACCATCCCGGGATCACCCCTGACCCGGCGCTGCCCCGCCCGCTCCGCCGCCCATTGGCCGCTCCGCTCGGCCCCGCCCCGCCCCGCCTCGCGGCCAACGTCACCGCTCCCTGAGCTCCACGTGGAGCCCTTGCGGCAGCGCAGGTGCGCCGAGGCCACGCCCATCGCGGCGCGGGGCCGGGCGCGCGCCTTCAGGTGTGCGCGCGGGGCTGCGGGTCCCAGTGGGTGGGAAGCCATCCAGGAGCCGGCAGTGTGTCCTGTGGCCAAGGAGGTCAGTGCTGTCCTGAGGTGCTTTAGGAAGAGCTCTGCCAGCAGGCTGAGGGAGGTGATCCTGCCCCTCTACTCAGGCCACATCTAGAGTTCCGTGTTCAGTTCTGGGCTCCTCAGAGACGTGGAGCTCCTGAGTGGATCCAGTGGAGGGTAACAAAGATGATTAAGGGACTGGAACATCTTCTCTTACCAGGAAAGACTGGAGGAGTTTGGCCTGGTCAGCCTCGAGAAGAGACAACTGAGAGGGCACCTTATCAATGTATACAAGTATATATATACACCAATATATACAGTGTAGGCAAGGAGGGGGTGCCGAGAGGGTGAAGCCAGACTCTATTCAGTAGTGCTGAGTGAAAGGATAAGAGGCAATAGGCAGAAACCGATGCACAGAAAATTCTACCTGAACATGATCAAGAACTTCTTTGCTGTGTGGGTAACAGCACAAGAATAGATTGTCCAAAGATGTCCATCAATGAAGTCCATCAGGAACTGTCTGGACACAATCCTGTGTGCCATGTGCTCTAGGATGACCCTGCTTGAGCAGAGGAGCTTGGACCAGATGACCCACTTGCAACCTGACCCTTTCTGGGCACTGTGGGGTCTTGACAACCCTGGCTTTTGATGCAGAGAACTCCCTCCCAGAGGACGTGCTGGAGGGATCCTGCTGGTGAAACCCTGGGCAGAACCCAGAAGGACTGCAATGGCGGTGCTGGTGGCAGTGAGGGCCAGTGCCTGTCCCACTTCAAGGGCAGTCTCTGCTCTGGATACTTCCCTCTAGCCCCATCCACGAAGGACTGCCATGGTTCCTGCCCTGCTGCTCGAGTGGGAACTGCTGTACCCTCTGCCCAGTGCCCACTGCAGTTTATAAACTGGTTGTGTTCTGTGCTTCCCCTGGCACCACACGCCACAGGTCTCGCTGTTTCCATACCGACACCTACACAGCCACAGCTTTGGCCTCTCGAGGTCACAACCCTCGAGCAAACCTCGGCCCCGGGGAGCTGGGGGGGCCTTTGGCCCGTTCCTCACGCACCGCCCGGGTGTCTCGTGCCGAAGTTGCTGCTGGGGGGGGGCCGGTGGCCGTGGGGATCAACCGGCAGAGAGCCCTGGGGTTCGGGTGACTTCCTAGGGCGGCGGAGGGGGAACGGCACTCCCGGCCCATCACGCCCAGGCAGGGAGCGAGGGGCCACACCGGCGGTGCCCGGACAGCGGCCGCCGGTGCGGGGCGCGGCTCCGTGCCCGGGCGTCAGGCGAGAGGCGTCAGGGAGTGGCGGCCATGGCGGATGCGCCGTCCCCGGCCGCAGCCCTCGGCCAGGGCGTCCCGGCCGCCCCCGCCCTCCCGCACCTGGCGGATCCCGGGCCCCGGCGGCGCCTCCCGGGAGGCGCCGCCGGGGACTCCCCGCGGGCCGGGGCGGGGCGGGTCTGGCCCGGCGCTAAGATGGCGGCGAAGGGTTCGCACTCGCACGTGAAGCTGGAGGCGGAGATCGAGCGGTGCCGGGCGGAGGGGCACTGGGGGCGGCTCCGCCACCTCGCACAGCAGCTGCTGCCGCCGCGGCCCCCGCGCAAGGCGAAGCCGGCGAGGGACGCGCAGGACGCGGGTAAGCGGCGGCGGGGGCCGGGCGGGGCGGCCGCCGGTACCGACCCGCCCGGGCGTGGGGCGGCTGCGCGACCGGCTGCTCGCTCCCTGCCGCCCGCTCCCTGCAGCCGCCCGGTCTCGGCAGCCCCGCGCCGGCGGGCTGGTGCGGGCAGGAGCTGCAGCCGCCCCGGCTCCCGGGCGTGGGATGGGCAGCGCTGGCTTGCGGGCCGTCGTCTGCCGTCCAGTGCCTGCGCCCCAGCCCCGCAGCGGGAGACCAGGAGGGATGCCTGGGAGAGGCGGCGGGAGCTCAGGAAGCGGCGCTCGGGAAGATCACGCTGTGCTTCCTCTTCGTGTCAGCTCTGCCGAGCCCGCCGGGCAGCGTGGGGCGGATGCCGAGCGCTCGGGATGCCGCCCCCGCCGCGGTCACGCCGGGGCGCAGGTGGCGGCTGCCCGGCTCCGAGCCCACCCTGGGTGTAGCCAGCCCGTTTGAGCTGCGGCTGGGTCTCCCCCGTTGCGAAAGGTCTCTGCAGCTTCTCGGTGCGTGTCATGCTGCTTCCCTCTTGCCCCCCGCCCAGCGCTGTTCTTGGGTGGGTGCCCTTGTGTTACCTCTCTCCACTTCCGAGGGGCACCGCTTTACTTAAAGGCTTTCACATGTGAAACAGGTTTCTTAAATAGCAAGTATATTAGTTTTGGTGGGTTTTTTTTCCTGTTACAACACACTGATTTGCTGCCTTTTTTTTTTTTTTTTACGTGAAATCTTTTGTAACGAGTGAGGCAGCATAACTCAGTCGGAGGTCAGCAAGTAAGTTGTGAACAGCACCTGATCCTACCCGCGGTAGTGGTACAAAGGGTTCTGCCACTCAAGTCAGAAGAGCTACTTCAGGGAATAAACCCCCTTCTTTAAGGGAATGTGTCCACAATATGGCCCTAGCGTTGAAGCTTTTTAAAGTGCCTTAAACTTCACAATGGGAGCCATGATGGGGGAGATGGTAGTTTAATACATGTTTATTTTTGAGGCTTTCCAAGTGTATACATGATGCAGATCGAACCCTGTGCTGAGAATCACACGGCCAACCTTTGAACTTTAGTCAGTTTCAGCTGCGTTTTCCCAGGTGCAGAGATCACCATGCACTTTGGGGGCATTAGTAGTTGAAGAGTTCACAGTAGTTTCTTCCCATGTAATTAAGAGATATAACAACAGTATGATTGCTGTAAAAACATGATTTGTTAATTTGCTGCTATGTCATCATAACTCGCTAGTTACAAAAGAGTAATGCTTTGTTATTGCTACAGAACTTCTTTCAGCAGGTTTTGTGCTTCTAGAAATGATTGTGTGTTTGGATGGGATTTTTTTAACAGTAGTATTTGCTTTGTGAGGCTGTGTATATTTATTTCTTAATTGTCTATGATCTTACCTAATTCCTTAAGTTTGATTAAGAGATGAGTGATTACCTGAAAGCACTTCATTGTGTAGAAATGATTGCATGCAAGTTTGAGGGGAATGTACTTGAACACTTACACTTCCCATTTTATGTGCCTGTATCTGCAAACAAGCAGGAAGAGCTATGGTTATAATTTGTAGTATGGTTATAATATGTAGCTGAACACTTAGGCCACAACAACAACAAAGTCTAAACCACCACACAGTTGATAATTATATGCTGTAAGTGGTGTATAGGTAGGAAGTGGGCATAAGGTCATTCCTGAACTGAAAATACAGAAATAGGCACACTACTGTGTTTCACTCATTCTCAAATTTCAGACTTTGAAACATGGAATATATATGAAATGTAGGGCTGGTCTGTTTGGTATTCAAAGACTTCCATTCCTGGCTTGACCCACTAGTCTGCTGATGGAGGTACTGTTGTTGTGAATGAAGGAACTGCAGAAATGGGCCTGTCATGTAAGAACTCCGACTACTGTGGTACATGAATCGTTTTTTTTTCCACACGATTGCCACTCTCCATGATGCTTCATGCTGTATCCATTGCTGCTGCCTGTGTTTGAGTGTCTCTTCTGTGGAACTGTCAATAGGGATGGATTTTAATGTAGAAAGAGTTTTATGTGGCATGTTAATTACAGCGTAGCATCAGTCCTTGTGTGTCTTTAGTAATGGATGTGTAGAATGTGTATCGTTTATCTTTGTAATTTTTTTGTAAACTCTCAGGAAAATCGTAAAAGTTTTTGGTGCAGTTACTGCTATCACTTCTCTGTAGTCTAAATTACTCATTTCATGCTTGTACCTTTGTGAATAAAAAGCATCCATTGAAGTATTTGCGAAGTTTGGTCTTATGCTTTTAAAAGTGAGTTTTGTGATGAAAATTCTTAACTGTTATATTAGTGACAATGTAAAAAGGAATGGTGCTGCCAAAATTAAAGGATTAAGGAGAGAAAATCTTCAAGTAACAATGAAGTGGTGTTTCATTTTTCCATACAAAGCATACTGTTTCTACTATATAGAAGTTAATGGAACTTTTTTTTTGTCTATGAGTTCTTCCTTAACCTCTCATTTGAGTTTGTCTATCTCAAAGATGTGTTGTTTTGTTTTTATAATTCTGTTTATCATCAGTATGGCAGTAAGCAATGTTTCTTGTTTGTTGGTGTGTGCTTTCAGAGGACCATGGGAGTTTGCTGCTTGCAGAGGCTCTGCTGGAGGAATGTTTGAAGGAAAACTTTGCCAAACTGAAGGACTCCATTCCACTGTCAGAGAAGAGTGAGCCCAAACTGAGTGAAGCTAAACAGTATCTGACCAATATCTTAAGCAGAGGGAAGCTAAGAGTAAGTGGGCTTAATCGTCATAATTCCTGCCAACTGGTTACTTTTTCCATATGATTATTAGTCTGATACAGGGTGTGGATGTTGCCTGTTCACGTCCATGGATGTACAGTGCTGTACTCTAGGTGATACTAAGAGACTGGTAATTCCCTATGGCATGATTTTATGTTGTGAGACTTCCTTTTCATAGGCAAAGAAATTATGTGCTATAAGGACATATCCTATTTCTTTTTTTTTTTTTTTTTTTAATTGGAAAGCAGCAGGAAAAATACTTAAAATTTTTCTGGGGTGGTGGGGTGTGGCCGCATAAGGGTGCTGTCAGGCCAGTGCAGTGGAGTGACCTCCTGCTTCTCCAGGTCTGAGGGAATTGTACTTAACTAGTTAGCTCCTGAGTGGAGAAAAATGTGCCACAAGATGCTGTCAGGAACTTAGGATTGTGTTGGGAGGGCTACAGCCTTTCACTGCTTTCGATGTCTATTAGAGAAGTAAAGCTTTTGTTTTGTGATCTGGGTGTGTGGCTGGTAGCTGCTTGTTGACTCAGTTGCAGAGCTTCAGGAGGCTTTTAATACTCTGCTTTGATGGCTCCTGCTTTAGTGGTGTCTTTTGACACACAGTTGCAAAAGTGTGTTTAGATGTAAATTAATTACAACAGTCTGTTCTAGACTTGTGTTACTTTTGGTCCTGAAATTGCTTGGCTAGTTTAGTTAGGTTGGAAATGTATGTTATGCTTTTGCCATGTTAATTTCCAATGAGCAAGGTCAGCCTATTTAGAGCATAAAATGGAGGGAGTAAGGAAGGGGAGTCTGTCCAATGGTCTTTCTTTATACTTTAGCCTCATTAACCGTCAGAACTACTGAATTTTTCCAGTTCCTTATGTTTAGTTTGGCTGCATGAATTGCTGTTACTCTTTCTTTGCTAGTGGTGACTTAGCTACTGATGCAGTATTGACCCTATTTTGATTGCATATATTAAAAAAAAGGGTGTGAAGGCTTAGGAACCTTTTCATGCTTTCCAAAGGGTCTGAACAGATGTATTTTACTGAGGTTCTGTTACATATGTTTTCAATCCTTAAACGAAATGAATCTTAGAAATAGCAGGTGTGCCTTCTGTTTTTTTCACTGTTGCATGAAAATTCTTTGACAACTAAAGAAAATTTGAAAGTCTTCTCACTCTTTAATTAAATATACAGAAGAGAGGGAAGCACTTGTCTAAAAAATGATGTTTACTGTCTGGTTTAAAAGCAGGGGGTTTTTTAGTGTGTGTTTGTAGGTAATTCTGATAATGCCAGCCTTTTATGTGTCCTTTGTGGCTGGTGAATTGATGGAGCAGATCAGCTGAGACCAAAGAGTTGGCTTACAAGCTGTATTTCAAAACTGAGCTCCAAAGTGGTTGCCTGACCTTCATTGCCTACTGCTCTCATGAGCTTAGCCCTTGCAGTTGTGAGAGGAAAGCATTCTGAACCTGCCTAATTTGCTGTGGAGTGCTTCATTCTTCCTGTTTGGTATTTCACCCTGTAAACACTTTTTCTCTCCCTGCTCCATTTCAGCCAAAGTATATGACAGAAGCTATGCTGATCCTAGGAAAGCTTCATTATGTGGAGGGATGCTACAGAGATGCCATCAGCATGTATGCAAAAGCAGGAATTGATGACCTTTCAAGCAAAGATGAACCTCTGTATGTGCTGCGTTTGATAACCGAAGCCTTTGTTATTAAAGGTAAAGGACCATGTATGTATATTTGAAATATGCTGGTTGGAGCAGGATTAGGGCAAAGATGTATGCTGTAGAAAATCCTACATGGTATGGTCTGTGTAGTTTCAGACTTCAAGGCATTATGGAGTCTTAGTCCATGGTTTTTAAACTTGGCTGACTTGTAAAGAAAAGCTTGCAATTGGAAATCTTGTGGTAACTCTTGGCTGTAAGTCAACGACATGCTTGAGCTTGTGCGTCCATTTTGGGAAAATCTAAACCAAGCTCTTGGCTGAATTGGGGCCTATGCTTTCTCTTAGAAAGAGTTCATCTCCTTGTACATTTTAGTGATTTTTGTGAATTAAACAACAACGTCTCCAAGTTTTAAACTTTGGACTAACAGAATATGTGCTTTCAAAGCAGATAGTATATTTTTGCAATGCATGTCACACAGTATCAGACCTTATGTACAAACAGGAATCTCTCCTTCCCCTTGTAACTACCGACATTGCACTGAGAGATTCTAATTAAAACTACCTCTGTGGGTAGTGAAATTGCATTTCCTTTTTGAGTGGGGGAAAGGAAGACCCTTGTCAGTTTTTGACTTGGGGGGAGAAAACATCATTAATCTTCTCCTTCATTTGCTTTCGGTTCCTTTATAAATGTTGCTCAAGTACTGCTACCTATCTACTGCTTTCTACTCTTTTCAGCATGTCCACCAGCTAATTAGGTGAATGAGAACTCTGATGATCAGATACCTTCAACTGGTATGTAAAAGAGTGAAACCAAATCAACCCAAAATACTGTTTGACTGGGCTGCTAGTATTACTGATAATAATTTGAGTCATTCTGCTTTTTTTTTAAACCCTGTTTGTGCTGCTTTGCTTGCTTTGATTTTTGTTTCCTGCGGTACTGATCATATCTGCTTCATTAATGAGCTTTTGGGGAGCAGGACTAATTTACTTGTACCTCACACTGACACTTGCATGGCACAGAGGAGCGAGTAGTTGCCACTGCATTCTCAGCAGTGTTTTTGAGCGCAACTCCTGGTGCACTCTAGAGTCTGAAGGAGATGCACTGTCCTTATTGGGAACCAGATACGACCCTTGGTGTGAGGTGTGAGTGTAACAATAACGTGTGTGTGGAAACTGATGGAATAACCCTGTTGTTGTTAGACCCCTTGTATTGTGTTGACTACTGAACTTACACATGAAGTTGCTGGAGGTGTTTGTCTCAGAGTGTCAGGCAATTTTTTTGGTTTCTTTCCCCATGTGGTTTAGCATGGAATGTAAATACTGTGTTGCCCCTGTAAACCATACGGAGTCTCTGCCGTTGCAGAGAACCTCTGTGCTATTACGGTTCCACAGTCTTTATCCTCCATGATGATTATTTTCATATTAGCTAAGATGTCAAGACTATAGTAAGTCACTGAGCATCCTACCAAAGTTGCTGGCAGAAAACAGTCCAGCGGAGTGGAGCTTGTCTGGCTGACTTTGGAGAGGGCGCTCACTGCTAGCATCACTGTTGCCTCAGGCCATGTTCCTTCATCCTACCACTCTTATCTCAGCACTTTGTGCAGGTAGCTATGGCAATAGCATTGTAGACTTAAATTCTCATTTTAAAACATTAGTGTCCAGGCTTCTTCCGCAGGGCAAGTAACAATATGGAGTTGAATTATTTAAAATTCATTGATACTTTATGCCATAGATTTTTCTTATTCCCCTTTTTAATTTGGTATCTCTTCAGAAATTATGTTGATCTGTACTATATTACTGCCTTTGGTTGAACTATTGGTTGTTCATGCAATCTGAAACCTTCTTTAAAGATGCTCTCGAATGTTGCTGGTAGTAAAATTTTTGCAGGGGCCATTTAGGCAAACGTCTAGAAAAGTCACAGTCCTGTCTGTTTCAAGGCAGAAGTTCGGTTCCCCACTTAATTTCTTGTTCTCATTTTCAGAAATGGGAGAAAGCGGTTGGTTTAGTAGAATATATCTGTTCATGCAGCATTAGTTAAAGCAGCAGAACTTTGTATCACCTCATAGTGTGAACTTGAAACTACCTCAGTTTTGTGTAGGTAATACTGCTGAGTTACGCCTGTATGCAGAATCGCAGCATAGGTTCTCAAGCACTCAGGATTAGGCTGGAAAGGTCATGGAAGAAAGAACAGTAATTTTTAATATTGACATCTATCCTTCTAATGTTGGAAATGGACGAAAACATAACAAGAAGGATGTGGGGTATGGTGGGAGGAGTTGCACAGATAAAACCAGTTGTAGAAATCCAGCAAAACCAAATTTTCTTCCTTAGAGCAGCTTTTAACTTCCACAGCACTGAAGGTTGGATATTGAACTAAATCTCTGGAGTCTTTTTCTGGAGGTCCACAGCATATAGTTGGCTCATATTACAGTAAGAGGCAGTATGGATTTGCACCCTTGTGTTTGGATTGAAGAAGTTGAGCAGGGAAAAAAATTCTTGCTTGCCTTCTCAGTAAACTTCCACACAAGGTGAGTGTAAAAAAGTAAACACTGAAGTTCTTGATCAGTGTGAGGGCTTGTACAATTGACAAGTCACAGGAGAAATGGCAGAGAGAGCAAGATTCTCCAGTGTCTCATCTGACTGCTGCTTCCTGTTCTGTTTTTAAATCCCTGCATTGTGAGGAGACAAGTTTTGTGGGCGCTGTGAGTGGAGCTCTGACAATGGTTTGATTTTTCATTATGACTAATTTTAACCTCAATGGTTAGTTAATAGGTGGTTGGTTTGTACGAGTCTCCTTCCTCCCCATCCTCCATGAAGTCAATCCCTCCTAAAATTTTGCCTCTCCTCAGTTCACATTACTGCTGGTAATCTCTGATGCAAGCAGCTCTGTGTTGCATAAAACAGTGTTGAGTAAGCAAACTTTGCTTCTGATTCAGTTGGGACACACTGTGACTTTGTTACCTGGTGGTGTCCATTTGAAACAGCAAGAAAAAAAGACTTCAGAGCAAAGAAGTCAGCTCGCTGTCAGAGCCCACTGGTTTCCCTCTGTTTGCTGCAGAAACTCAGCAGAGATCTCTCTCTTGGAAAGGAGTAAATCTTCCCGGTAGTAGGTGTGGCCACGACCTAACCCTTACAAAGCACTGTGAGGCTGCAGCCAGGGCTTCAGCATACCTAAGTTCCAGGAAAGAGGCTTCTGTGATGTGGCAATGTTTGCTGTGCTACTGAGAGCAGGAGGAGAGCTGCTTTAACTGAGGCAGGCTGTTGGCAGCCTGGGTGATGGACAGTCAGGCAGGGCTCATGTGTCCTGTGGGTCCTGTCTTTGTAATGACTGGGAGGGGCTTTAGCTTGTGATCAGGGATATGTCAGAGCTGCTGCAAGGTGAGACAGCCCTGTGCTGAGGGGCTCTCTGTGTCTGTCAGGCCAGGCACTGGACTTCCTCTGCCTGGAGTGGGGTAGCCTGGAGATAAGCTACCTATCTATATTTGTGCAGCAATGCCATAGGATTGCACATGGTTTCTAAATGGATTTCTGGGGAGTGAAAACTTTAAAAGTGCCACTGTCTGTTTTGCTCCTTTTCTCCCCGTAACTTTTGTAATTTGGTCGTTTTTGTGTCATTATTTGGCAACTCAGGGTGGGTTTAATTTTGCAGCTTCAGTCTGAACTCTGTGTAGAGTCAGAAGTTGGCTGTTCTGGGGTGATTCATCACCTCATCAAATGGTGTCTGTCACGGTTGATGTGAATAGTGGTGTACAATACAGCCTCTTCTCTGGTGACTGAGAGAAGATTGCAGACTAAGTTGAGATTTATCCCTTGTAGTTTTGTTTATAAGTGGTTTTGTTCTTTAGGTTTTGGGATTTTTTTTAGAAAAGACATCCATTTTATCAAAAGGCTTCAATGTGAGCTTGGCCTTTTTGGGTCTTCAGAAAGATGTGGAAGAGAACAAGGTTATAATACGTCTGTAAAAAGCCTTGATCGTAGTCTGCATTTTATTGTAACAAATCCAACCACAAGTCATATCTACGAGGAAATGAGACTCTGTTAGTGCAGTGGTTCACAGCTATCTGTATTTTGTTCTTGGACCCATTTTAGTCATTTAAAGATGTTTAAGATCTGTGGTGGGACACTTGAAAAACCAAAGATAAAATCTTGAGACAAACATGGCTGGATTGAGCCACTGATCTTTAGAGCTCTCCTAAGAGCTGTGAGTGATATTTCTGAAAGCAAAACCTTGAAACTACCACAGGGGGGTTTTTCCTGAGTTTGATAATGATAAACATTATCACTGCTTCCAATGTCCTGGGTTCAGCACATCTTGTTTTGGATTATTTTGTTTGTTTGGTCTTAGAACAAATTGCTGAGCTTACGTGTGTTCCTGTTTCTCTTGTGGTTGTATCTTTTAAGAATTCAGTGGTAATGAGGTCTCTATGCTTGATATTGTTCTGCTTTCTGCCCATGTGAAATGATTGTCTTGGGTTTCTAATACTGGAAGTGGTTGTTTGGAGATTCTGGTGGTGTTCTGAATGGAAAATGTTGATATCACACAGAGATAAGCAGAAGACCTGACCTTTTACTCAGCTGGTTTGAAAACTATTTGCTTGGTTTTAATCATGGTTTTAAATTGACCAAGTGAAGCCTCAAAATTTGAATAAACTGTTTTAAATGTCTTAGTGATTGCTCTGCTTAATTAGTTTCTTATTTTGTTGGCTTACACTACTGTTAAAAACAGTAGGTTTGCATACAGTAAATACAAGCTTGGTATTAGAGTTCATTCTAGCTAATCAGAGGATGTATCATACACTTGTTCATATACTAAATTGGAGTCTCTAATTTTGATATTTGCTTGTGTGTCATCCATTTTTCTAATACGGTTTTCTACATGATGAATAATTTCCTAGGTGAGATTTTATTCAGTTGCTTTTGTTTGCAAATTAAAATAAAATGTAGAGTTAAAGATAGCTTTATTGCAAAGCTGTGTTCTGATAAATCTGTTTTTCCCTCCTCTCTAAAGAATTTAAAAGATTGAGAATTTTCAGTTTAATAAATGAATTAACTTAGTATTTCTGATACGCTGATAAATTTCTTGTAATATGTACATTTTTTAAAATTCACAGATTAAAATGGGAAAAATAAGCTTTCCTGTTTGGTTTTATTTAGTTCATTGTTGGTTCATTGAACGAAATGATAGAGGGAATTAAAAGGGAGAAAGGTAAGGTTTGTGGGTTTGGTTTTGGTTTGTTGGGGTTTTTTTGTCCTCTTTGCCAGAGAGCACCTCTATTTTAAAGACTGTTCTAGTGCTTCATCAAACTCTTATTTCAGATTCTAAGCGACTAACTTTTCTAGTTCAGTTCTTTACTAAATGCTCCCAATCCCATAGTGCAAGGATACATTCCACTCAAATATCGTTAATGGATTATTGTATGTTAAGACAATAACATACAATAATAATAAGCAGCCTTTTAATTAGAGTTTCCTGTTAGGTTCTATGGAATGAGATTTTTCTCCACTTAGCTTTTGGTAAGTGAGATTATAGCATCAAAACTATGGAGTGTTCTGGAATACAGACATGGTGGAATGATTTTGTGTACCAGTAGTTTGAACAATAAGTGCAGATCAATTGAGTTTAGAAACATCATATAGTTTTGTAGGGTCATAATTTATTTTGTAAGCTTATTTTGAAAGGGAGTTTACACTTCTTTTTGTCAGAAGCATTTTTAATTCAGGTTATGTTTTAAAAACCTCTTAATGGACTGTAAACTCTTAATACACTTTGAGTCTGTTCGTTGTTTCAGAGGGCATAGCACTTTTCAGGATGTCTTCTCCTTTTTGCAGACAGTGTTTGGAGTACTGTTGCACTTCTTGTATGCCAAAAGCCCCCCTCCACAGTGGTTGTACATACTCTTGTGCTTGAGATTTTTACTACAGGATAATTAAAAGTTTTTTGAAGTTTCTTAAGAAAAATTTACTGTAATACCTAGAAAGAGATTATGTATATGTATATGTATATCTTACTATGTAAGGACATAGCTTGTCTTGTCCACTGAGACAAGTGTATAAAATGGATTAATGGAATGTTGATGACATTTTTTCCATGTTCAAGTAAGTAGTTTGCTTTGTATTTTCTCTAGGCACTAATGGAGAAAAGTAAAAGCACATTGTAACAACTGCCCATGTCAAGGTAAAGATGATCCATTTCTGTATTGTTGTTTAGGAGCCACATGACTACAAGGAAAGTACTCAAATCTGCTAGTAGTAAAACAAGAGGAAACTCAGATCTTCCTCGCCTTCTTCCAGCACAGCTGACCCTACCCACCCTAGAAGCTGAGTTTTCATCCTGCCTGCATTGCTGTTACTGTCTGACCTGAGGGCAGTGTGCTATGATGTACCCATTTAGCAGAAATGGGCAGCAGGTTGTAAGGTGCTGGGGATAAAATTCTGAGCCTGAATTCCTTCCCTGTCTCTCTCCATTAATTTCAGTGTGAAGTATTGTGTCGCTTGGGCACTGTTGACATGGCATGTGTACCACAGACTTTACTTGAAAGTCTAAATCTTCTATACTTTAATAGTCCTGTTTAAGCCAAAAAAGTTGTTACCTGAGTATGTTCTGACTTCCCAGGGGTCCCAATTCACTACCGTCTGGAACCTGCCCACCTTGGAAGTGATGATGCTGACTGAGGCACTTGGGTTCATTGAAGTGTTGAGAATGTTATCCTGAGACAATACCACTGTTCTTCATTGTCTTTAGGAAAGTTTGTTGATCATGGAGCATTATACTGGGCACAAAGTTGAGATGAGAAGAGGATAGATTTGGGTGATAGTTAAGGGGAAAGTTACCTAAAGCTCTGATTTCACTTTTTTTCAGTACACAGATATAGCTTTTCAGTGATAATGGGCTTCATGAGGATGATGAGCACTTGCCAGCATGCAACTGTTAACCTATGTGCTGCTTTTGAGATGATATATTTGCTTGCAGTTCTCTCTGTTACTTAACTGCTGCTTCCTCTACTAGCTCCTTGGTGAGGTTACTTTTGTCAGTAACTTCAGCTGCTGCTGTGACTAAGTAGAACTTAGTGGGGCACAGTAGAAGAGAAAAATTTTTTGGTGGTGGGTTTTCTTTCTTTTTGTTTGTGTTGTTTTGTTTGTTTGGTTTTTTTAAGTGTCTGGCAGGGCATGAATTCCTTTGTTGGAATCTTCTGATGACTGCAAAAGGTTGAGATTTGTCTCTCTGAGAACTGAGATCTATGGGAGATGGGTTCCTTTAAACAGAGCCTAAATAATAAAATCAGTTTCCTTGCCTAGCCATTAGAAAAATTGAGTTCCAGCCAAAGAATGTATGATACAATAGAATATTAAAATTAAAATAAGACATTTTGTTGGCAGAACTTGTTTTCACTTTTGCTTGGCAAAAGATGCATCTTTTAAATGTTAATCCACATCAGAGGGAGAGAGAGAGACTTTGTTCTATACCTGGTATGCACTTCAAAGTGCTAGTCTTCACAATTCTGACAGCAAGACAGGAAGCATGCTGTTAATTCATGCTGGCATCAGAGTAGCTGTCTGATAGGCAAAAGCCCCACTTTGTACATGTTGATGTCTTGATAAAAGGACCTAGTATTAGTATGTTTTATTTGGGGTTTCAGAAAAGCATGTTTAAGAGTCTGGAGTTGCCCTTACGTTGTGACAATAACTACCTGTTGCATGTTGGTGGATTGTGTGCCTTTGTGCCACTGCTTTCCTGCATGGATGTGAAAGAGTTACCAAGCTCAGCCTTAGTGTTCTTTATGTACTTAGGCTTTTCTATTGTGCTCCATGAGCTTTTCTTTGCTGTTGGATCAGATGGTTTACCTTTTAGATGTAGTTTGCACTTCTAGCACAGTCAGCTATGCACAGTCAGCTGTGCCCAAATGCAGCATGGGTGTTACTTAAGACTTTCAAGGAGAGTTAGATGCAGGCCACTAAATGCAGATTACTGAAATTTGCAAAGTGGAAAAAGGGAATAACTTCTGGTTCCTTTTGTTAATGTGACTTGGTTTCTACGATGGTAAAGCTTAGTTACTTTGCTCCCTTCCCCACACACAGTTGTAGGTGTTGATTGCACACATGCATAAAACTTTCTCCACCTTCTGCACTATGATTTAATTCTCTAAAGCTGGGGGGTTAGCAGCATCAGGAGGTGGAAGAGTATTTGCCTACGCTTTTTGAGGAAATGGAACAATGTTTCTAAGGTTAAATAAAACAACATGCTACACTTATTTTCCCTGGAAGAGAACTAGTACAAACATACTTGCAGATGGCCTAAGCTAGAGATAGCTTTTAGATTGCTGTGATGACAGTGTCATTCTGGGACTGTGTTGTGTAGCATGGTATGTGTCCAGTGGCTATAGGAAGATTTCCATGTGTTGGTTTGCACTGGAGTAAGCTTCAAATGTCGCTTTCTGTCTTTAAAGTGACAGGGCAACAAGCCTGTTAGTCCTTGCAGGCTCTCCCTATTCTTATAACCTTAAGTAGGATTGTCTTAAGTGCTTGATACAAATCAGCATAGTAAAATATGAATTACCCTTCCTTTCTCTCCCTGCTACTCCCCAAATACACATAGAATCATTTAGACTGGAAAAGACCTGTAAGATCATGAAGTGCAACCGTTAACCCAGCACTGCCAAATCCAGTAATAAACCATGTCCCTAAGCACTACATCTATACATCTTTGAAATACCTCCAGAGGTGGTGATTCCTGCGCAGCCTGTTCCAATGCCTGACTGCTCTTTCATTAAATAATTTTTTCCTGGTAGCCAGTTGAGACCTGCCCTGGTGCAATTTGAGGCCATTTTCTCTTGTCCTGTTACTTGGTATGTTGTAGAAGAGACTGACCCACACCTTGCTGTACCCTCCTTTCTCCAGGCTAGGCACCCTTAGCTGCTCCTCATAGCACTTGTGCTCCAGACCCTTCACCAGCCCTGTTGCCCTTCTCTGGACATGTCCAGCACCCCAAGGTCTTTCTTGTAGTGAGGTGCCAAAAAATTGAACACAGGGCTAGGGCTAATCTGATTCAGTGACTCTGCAGCTAGAAGAGAATTTTCTTGCTGGTGATGCTGCTTAACTATGGTGCAGATGAATTAAAGCTGAATAAATTCCAGTACTTAGTTGTCAGTACCATTTCCTCTCCCTTGTGCCCCTTCAGCTTAACATTTTTTCTCTTCTGCTTCTTCCTGTTGTATTTAGACAAGGGAAAAAAAAGTAATTTCTGCAGTATGTCATGACAGTTTATGGATGTGGAAGGTGTTGACAAAGTCTTCAGATGTGGGGCTGTAAGAAATTGCTGATCACCCCTGTGTTTGCTGTGCCTCAGAGCATTGCTCCTGTAGATGTATCTTGATGTCACAGAATGGAGGTGGCCTCTTATACCAGGACAATCAATATGTTGTATCAGTGGTCCCCAAAGTGGTGCATATGCCCCAGAGGTTGAGCAAGATGATCTACTGTGGTGCAGAAGAAAAGTATTATAACTTATATTTAGTTTTTTCTTAAAAATCCACCAGCACAAAGAAGCGCTCCACATTGAAATAAATCTTTAGTATTGTATTTTATTGAAAGTGGTGCCCTCACTTAGTCTCTATGTCAGAGGGTCTTGTGTCATGTAGAGCCTTAAAAAGTATCTTACAAAACAGGATGTTTCACGCTGTGGAAGGGCATCTTCACTAGTTCATTCACTTTCATATATTGCAGCTCACTTGTGCCTACTTAAGTGGATTTATCTGTTATACTGTCTAGTTTTAATTAAACTCACCCTTATGAAACAGACATGTAGCTTAAAGATTCCCTCAAATGCCTGTGGATTTCAGGTAATACTAGAAATAGGAGCAGAAGTGAATGGTAAAAATGTCAGAGCTTACGCTATTAGCATGAGCTCTTCAATCAGGCAAAAGCAGTGACAGTCTAATTGGATCTAATCAATGAAGTCTAATGACACTCAATTCAGAACTTAAATTTTTAGAAGCCTCTCCTGAACTTTCATATGTAAAAGCAAAATATGAAAAAAAGATACCATTGGGGAAACACTTGTTCTTCCTGCTGTGGAAAAATGGCTGAATAATACAAAAAAACCTATATGGCAGCAAACTAAAATGCTTTCCTTTGAAAGAGACACAGAAGACATTGCCAAAGACTTGAAAAGACAGGTATTATAAGAAACTGGTCAGTGTGGGAGACTTGATATACAGTAGCGTATACCAGTATAAATGGAAGTGTAAATATTTCTAATGTGTCTCAGCTTAAGGAGCTTGCCACATTCTGGTTCAATAATGAAATACATTAAGAACTACTTAGGAGCACAGTGCAACCCAGAATTGCATAAAGTGCTGTAGGATGGCATCAGTGAGGTTAACTTTATAAACACAAGACATTTAAATAGAATCTAGTTCATAATGAGATGGGGAATGACCATGAAAATCTGTATACACCACAGCTCAGTGGTTATTTTATGGCAAAATGGTTAAAATAGTTGTCAAAGGTGAATGATGCCTTTTTGCTTTTACAAAAAGTCAAGTGTTCTGAATTTGCAGGGCTTTTCTCTGCTGACAGGTGGCTATCAATAGTGTGTTATCTAGCAGATATTTTTGAAACAATAAACACATAAATATATAATAAATAGTTCGTGAAACAATGTCTGTATATAACTATATGCATATGTTAGGTATGCATGCTCAATTTTTTTTTTTTGGCTTAATATGATCAAAGAATCTTGGAGACCACTGTATTATAGTTAGAGCAAAGATTAAAAGACATGCCATGAAGGTTAAGAACAGCCAGCTGGGCAGGTCTGAATATGCTCCAAAGAATTAGTGTCTGTGGATTGAAGTTGCTGATTTCTGCTATGCATAAGATATGTGGTGTGATGTAGAGCCTATGCAGCACAGATTGAGGGCAGGGGACTGAGGTTGCATCTCAGGGGAGTGCTTGCTGCCCTCTGGCTTCACAGCCACTTGATCAAAAAGCTGTTCTAATTTTAGCAATAAACTTGAGCTGTAATTACAAGCCTAACCAGACAGAGTCTTGCTTTGAAAATAATTAGAGTAACATTGTTAGCATTGGTTTGTTGCATCTGGTAGGAAAGCAGGGAGTAGGAGGGCTTGAGTTCTGCATTGATGCAACTGAGCAGCCTTCACAGGTTGCTTAAATTTTAAGCTTCATTCCCAGCTTACAGTTTAGAAAGATCTTCAGATAATTTTACATGTGGTTACTTTAATTTTCTGCCTTTCTACTTTTGAGACTTTTACATGAAAAATGCCTCAAGATTGTAACAAATTGCCAGAAATTTACAATAGTCCTGTATAATAGGAAGCAGCAGTGAAAGCAGCAAAACTTGTCTCTTCGTCCCCACCTTTGATGGGCTGTAGTATGAATCAATGTGTTCAAAATCAAGGGCTTCTAAGCCTTTCTTCCTCCCCTTCTATTTGCATTGCAAATGAGCCCTGCTGAAAAAATCATAGCTTAGTTGCTGGGGAGATAAGTGTCAAGACCACGTTGTGAATTATTTAAACTGCTGTGAATTGTGGCAGAAATAATGCATGGTGCTGGGTCTTGCCTAATCCCAGCTCCTGCTTGGTGAGGTTTGGGCTGTTTTGCTTTTCAAGACACTGTAATGGAATAGGTTAGTTGAGGACTGTGCTCTTAAGTTCAAGCCTTAGCTGGCAGGGCAGACTGGTTGTAATACCATCTCTGGAGTGGTTTGGTTGCGCTCTTGAATTTTGTCTCTGAAAAGTGTTTAGTATTCTGATGGATGTTGATTAGTCAGCATGCACATGTATATTTTTGAAGTCTTAAAAATAGTCTTGTTTCAATGATAATTAATTTCCTAGAGCCACATTTCTGTACTAGACTGAAGGCCACGTGCTAGAAGTGAAGTGCATCCTCTGCATGGGGACAGTGACCTGAAATGACCTGGCACTCTCTAGGATGAGAACGTGCACACAGCCAGTTTCCTTGAAGCAGCTGCTGCCGTGCAGTATCTTCATGCATGCTTACCTCAAGACAAATCACTTACCTTCCTGTACATAGAGTAAAACTATTGCATGCACTTATCTTAGCATCACACTGTCTTCTGGCCAGGCTGGCCTCCCTGTGTGGCACAGGAGTACAGACAGTGGAACCTTGCTCTGCAGACTGGGGCTGGTGCTGTTGGCAGAGCTGTAAGCTCCACACTAAGATGTCTTTTGCTTCAGGTTGCCATAGGTGTGTTCAACACTGGGATGCAGCACAGGAGTTTGGGTTCATGCTTTTCATGCTGTTGTTTTGCATTGATCTCTTTTTCAGCTTGCCAGGTAGCTCTATTGCTGCTGGGCCATGGGGTTTTAGCAGCTGTAGGCTGGCACTGTTGGTGAAAGTGATGACCCTGAATTCTTGCACCTGTGAACCCATCATCCCCTGGTTGTCTAAATTCATCCAAGTATAGGTTAGAAGCTTGAAGAAGCTTCTAACTTGAAGTTAGAACTTCAAGAAGCTTGAAGTCTGTGTAAAAAGGAAAGTTAAAAGAATCTGTCAGAGGATTGGTACATTGTTCCTACGTGGAAGGAGTGCTGCTCTTTGGTGAGCTAGTTTATGAACCATAGAAAATTAAAGCCACCTTAGTCTCCTCCCTAGTCTGTGCACAGTCTCCCTCTGTGCACTGAGGCTTTCAAGACCAGTCTGGGTAACACCCTGCACTGGTCCTTCTTTGTGTAGAAAGTCAGACCATGGATCTTAAAGGATTCCTTCCAGCATGAATTTTCATCCCATTTATGTTGCCGAGAACCTGATAGCACATGTCCGTGTGTACTTGGATGTTCCAGTTCTGGTAATATATCATATATTACCAGATATATAATAATATCACTTCAGAGCATTGGAGCTATATGGTATCAGTGTCTTCCCTTGCCAAGGAACTACTGAGATGAAAGTGGAAATAAATCTTCATAAAATTTCCCCTTTCTGATTTCCATGTATGTGAGCAGTGCATTTCAACTCAGGGAAGAGATTAGTTCAGTGGTACGTCTTACAGACCTTATGGATTTGGGTTTTTTCTTACATAAGTGAGGCTTAGATTTGGGGGCAGGGAGGAAGGGGCAAAGATTATAGAAAGGTAAAGAGCCAGAGAGGAATCATTTGGAGAGCTAGAGGAGGTGAATGGAAGCCTTGCCTTTATGCAGGAGAGAAAAGCAGCATTTTTATTCATAGAAAGTTACTTCCTCTGAAGTAGGTAGAATTTGTTCTTTTAAAGAAGGATAATCTGGAAACATGCCTTGAAATCTTGAACGAGGGCCATACTTTATTAGAAAACTGTCTGCACTTTATGATAAACTACTACAGTATATAGATATGCATCTATTTAAATTTGGGCACCTGATTCATATGAGAAAAATCTTAGTATAGATAAGCTTTAAGTTGGTATTCTCTTACCACAGCTGATTTTGAAAAGTACCTGAGTCCCTTTACCTTAACCAGCTAACAAGAAAGCATGTAGCCTTATGATTTACTGGGCAGCTAATTCTGTCTTGGCAGTAGCTTCACTTTTCTTGCTAAACCCAGTGTGGAGGTAACATGCACTTAAATGGCTTTCTGACATATTGTGGAAACTGAGTTGAATTTAAATTGTGTGTTGTGCCACAAAGTTTCTTCTGTGTTGGTAATTGGAGGATGGACAAGAGTTAGTGGAATTTGTGCCCTTTGTCCTGGAGGCCTTTGCAAGTCTTACCCAACTGCACCCTAAGCAAATCATATTGTTAGAGCTTTGTACTGTGAGAACTGAATTGGTGGCTGCAAGAGTAGGGAACTTATATTGATTTTCTTCTGTTCTTCCCCTTGTATTCTGGATTCGCAGTCTGCTTGCTCTAATTTTCTTTGTTGCATTTCTGTGGTAGGGAAGAATAGCCCTGTTTGGATTCTGTAGAAGATTTTGTACTCGAATGACATCAGGTCAGTGCATGCAGTATTAGAGAGAGAACCATGACTAATGCCACATCATGTGGGTCATTTTTCCTTCTAGCCCTTTACAAGTAGTGCAGTGCAGCATAGTATCTGTTTTAACACACTCTGTATTGCTGAATACTTACTGTGGCAAGAATCCTTTTTGGGGTGTTCCTTCCCCAGTCTCTGATCAGCCCCAGCTCTGTTTTCCTGATTTGCATGGATGGGCATGTTTGTTGTCAGTACCTAATGCTGGCAGAGGCTGCTTGCTCTCCTCCCCCATGTCAGAGCTTAGAGATAGTAACTCCTTGCAGTGGGCTGTAGCATGTATGTAAATGGCTTTTTATCAGTCTGTTCTAACTGTGACATCTCCCACGATAAATGCCCCCGTACAGACTGTGTTAGGATGGCTCTTGCAGTTTGATTAAATGCTTGTATACGAATGTCAGTGGATTGGACTGGATTTTTTTTGCAGGCCTCAGCCCTAGTTTGCACTTAAGGGGAATGATTCTGAAATGCAGACTTCTTAAAATTTATTTTCACTTAAGGGGAATGACTAGAAATTCAGAGGTAGATAAAAGTGAGACAGATGTAAGAAGAATATCTGTAGGTTATTTGTTCTGACTGTAGCACTAGATACTTTTGTTCTTTTGCTGTAGAGAGAGTTAATGAGGATTATTTCCCTTCACTCATTACAAAGTTACAGGGTTGGCAAATGGAAGCATTGAAATAATAGAAAAACAACCCATAATGGTAGAGACTGCATAGATGAACTAGAGACAAAATCTGTTATATCTGGATGCTGTTCAAGGTGTTCATCAGAAGGAAGAAGAAAACACAGATTGAGCATTAGTTAAAAGCAGCAAAATGATTGTCATCCCTGTCCCACACACCTTATCAGTTTGAAGTAAATTCAGCCCTCCTGTTCTACTCTGGTCTGTATTTTCAGAGGTGAAAGCTATGAATGTGTGTTCCTCCAAGATGTAGATCTTTGAGGGAACATATCATGTACTTCTGACTTGGGAGAGGACAGAAGGAGTGGGGAGCCACGTCCTGAGCTTTAACCAGGGAGGCCTTTTCTCAACCCACTGAACTAACTGCTTATGTCTGGCTCAAATGTAAGACATGAGATAGGGAAACTCCTTGCAGAGTAACCAAGGGGACAAAACAAATGTTGAGCATTAGAAGTAAACAAAGCTAAGACTGCCTAGGAACTTCAGGCTCCGCCAGCATGAGCGCCCAGACAGTATCATACATCGTGGGGGAGCCTGGCTGCCTGTTGCTGCCTCACAGCAGTTTGTTGTCAAGACTCCTGGAATGAGCAGACTGAGGTGCTGTGCTTGAACTGTGGAAGTCCAGGAAAGCATTGCCAGTGCCTGTGGTGGAGCCTCACAAATCCCTTGCCACATGCTGCAGCAGTTGAAATTGCTTCATTGGAGAGCTGTCTGGACAGCTGAATTCTTTTCACCTTTTGTCACCTCTGTGGATCTGTGTCAGGAGCACTAGAATTTTGTATTACATCTTACATATTTGTCATTGTTATTAGGGAATGTTTTTATGTATAAAACTCATTGGAAAGCATGTGCTGAACTTTTTGCAACCTGTGTTGGACTACTGGGCATTGGTGCAGTTGTGATGGTGAAGATCCAAGTTTTCAAGCAGTGGTGTCTTGCAGAGATGCAGTATGGCATTAGAACCTGTACCAATCAGAGTAAAACTGGTATATGGATGTGTAGCCTATCCAATTAGATTTAAGGATATAAAGAATGTTCTACTGTGATGCCAGTCAAGGGTCTGATAGTAGAAATTTTTAATGCAGGGTCCAGTAGCTGTGCATCTTCAATTAACGTACTCTGTGTTTGTTGGTGGTGTTAGATAATGATGCAAAAAATAAGTTCAGTAGTACAAAACCCAGGGTTTTTTTTCTTTCTTTGGAAAGGGAATGATCTTGTGGTTAAGAGTCTCCTGTGCCTTGCCAACAGCTTGCTGTGTGTCCATGAGCAATCTGCATGTGCTCAGATTTTCCAAGAGAGGCCTCAGATTTTCTGACTTTGTTTCTGTATCATTTTCCAGTTAGGGAATTTTTTATTTGTTTTTTCCCCTCAACTCTGCTGCTTATTGAAAGCTTCACTTGAAGTAGCAGATGCCTAGAAATGATCAAATTCAGTGCCAGGCTGGCACTGAATTGAAGCACCCAAGATCTATAGCTATCTTTGGCAATATAGGCCTTAATTTCTCTGCTGATTCCTACCAGAGAGATTTTGTGTCCTGTCTTCATAAAGTGTTTGACAGGCATGGTAGGAGTGTGCATGGACACTGTATAGTAGAGCAGCATGACAAAGATGCCTTGCATGTGTAGGAATTGTATTTTCATAGGGGTAGTGTCCTGAAAGTCATCAAATCAAGAGGGAAACCACATGTGGAAAAACCTTCCTGTAAGCTGATAAATTAAGAATAATATGGCCATACTGCTCTTGGTGGGCTTCAGTTAAAGAAGATGTTGCCATTTTGCAGGTTTGTCACTGGAGCGCTCAACCAACTCAATTGCCTCACGTGCTCGACTGTGTGAAAGGGAGGAGGAAGTCATGGCTTGTTTTGAGAGAGCATGTGTTATTGCCCGGGTATACTTGCAGGAGCTTGAGAAGGTAAGAAGGAATGTCCTAAGGGTGTTGCCCGCTGGCCTGGGTGGAATTTCCAGGGTTTTGATAGCAAAAATATAAAAATGGAGAAATGTCAAGTGATTGTAGCAAGGTGTATAAGAACAGGTTGGAAAGAGTGAGATGTCTCAGTAAAATCGTTTGCAAAGCAGCAGTTTAGCTGGTCTCCTGTTTCCTCTGAGAATGAGGTCTGGTAATAAGTTTTGCCTGTGGTAAAGCACCAAATATTTCAGATATGCACAAGCTTTGTCCCAAGTTTAGCCCTTACTAAAGAAGAACTATGAGCTTTGCATGGCAAGTGCTGGCATGAAGGAACTCAAGACATTTTACATAGCTGCTGTGTAAATGATAGACAGTAGTGGCTATTGAGATTCCTAATGAGCTGCAAGAAACCTTTTTGGGTCAGCCTTAACAGTTTAATTACCAGTGCTTCACCTTTTCCAAGTGAACCTTGAGGAATCCAGATCATTAGAACCTAGATCCTCCATCCCTGGAAGTGTTCAAGGCCAGGATGGGTGGGGCTTGGTGCTGCCTGATATAGTGGAAGGTGACCCTGCCTGTGGAAGAGGAGCTGAAGCTTGATGATCTTTTAAGGTCCCTTGCAAACCAAACCATTCTGTGATTAGTAGCAAGTGACTGCTTAGCCAGTGGTTGGTAGGATGAATACTGGGAACCCTCCACTGAGCCATGCAGATAATATGTGCCTCTGATTTGCTGGGCACATGCAGACTTTGCCTAGCTGAGTTCACAGGACATACCACTCTTCTCAGTAGCAAAGGTGTGTTTCTATTTCAGGTTTTGTTTTTAATTGCATTGAAGCAAGAAAAAGTAAGCTTAGTGCATGTATAAAAATTTGTTAAGAAAGCCAACTAACAAGTGGCCTGCTCTGTTTCTCTGCAAAAAAAATTGAACAATCTTTAAATTTAAACTATTACTGTCCTTCCATTGTGGAAGGATGAGTTCCTGCCAGTGCCGGACACAATAAATTTTGTTTACTGACAGCTTGGGTCTGCAAAGAAGTGAAAAAGGTCTGACCTGTAATACATTTCCTTAGAATCATAGAATCAGTAAGGTTGGAAAAGACCTCTGAGGTTACTGAGGCCAGCTATTCATTCAGCACTACCATGTTTGCTCCTAAATCATGTTGCAAGGTGCCAACACCACATGATTTTTGAGCACTTCCAGGGATGGTGATTCCACCTCTTCCCTGGACAGCTTGTCCCAATGCTGGACCACTCTCTCAGTGAAGAAATTTTTCCTTATATCACAACTTGAGGCCATTTCCACTTGTCCTGTCACTTGTTACTTGGGAGGAGACTGACCCCCAGTTCTCTGCAATCTTCTTTCACTTAGTTGTCTCTGGACACAGAGACAAAAATGCAGGATTGATGACAGACATAGTAGAAGTTCACAGTCCTCCTCCAGTCCTGGATGAAAAACCCTGCTTTGGAGAGGCAACTTTCAGCAAGGGAAGTGGCTTGTTACCAGTAAGGAAGCAAAACCAAGAGAGATTTCATAGCAAGATAGAGGAAAGATGAAGATTCTTCAATCAGGACTTTGATGGCTTGCTAACTCTTAAAAAATATTTGTTATATTGAGCTAGATAAACCTACTCAAACATTGTATTGATATTTCTTTGCAACATGCTGGATCTTTGTAGTTTGAGTGTTACTTCCCAAGCTGTTTGTGATAATATGTAGCTTTCTACTTACTTTATTAAAGGCTGGAAAGTAATAATGAATGGTGTTTCAAAACTCATACTGCATGCAGAATATCTCATGGAAGTCTTTGTGTAATTTATTTAAAAATTGATTTTATAACATTTTTGAATAGTTAATAAATGTAACATTTTATTGTTGAAGATGTCACTCGCTCATGAAGATCTGGCTAGTTCTGACAGTTATCTGTATTCCCAAATATTTCATTTTCTCCCTCGCAGACATTAAACAACACACATTCAAGGAGTATCAAGGGCAGCAATGTGACTTACTCTGAGTTTGAACTTTCCTACTTTCTGGAAGCAGCTCTACAGAGTGCCTACGTGACTCAGTTAAAGAAAGGGTAGGTGGATGCAGATATTAATAAAATTAGATGATATTGCATCTTTTGTCTTAATGAAGACTAATTTTTTTCTTGTGATCTGTTATGACTTTTGGCTGCTGGCTCACCTCAGGTGTCTTCAGTTTCCTTCTCTTTCTTCTGTTCACATTTCTCTGTCTTTCTTAAGTCTTAAGCATCATTTTCCCAGACCTACAAGTAGGGTGGGTAAAACAATATTCTTGTCTTGACTCATCTTTGCTCCCTGTGGAGACAAGGGGAGTTTGACTGTAAAGAGAAAGTGGAATTTACACTGATGTGTGCCCTTAAAATTTTCAGCCACCTCACCTGGTTTAGAGTTCAGTAAAGTCTTACAGGTAGTTTCTTTCATTTATTAATTTGTTTGTTTGTCTAAGGTCCTTAATATCCCAATCAATGCCCCAAATGTGTGGCTTTTTACTATGGAGAACGTATGCAGGAACAGTGCTGCTCCAGGGTATTTTATTATGCCTCTGAAATATAGCTCCCAGTGTACTTCAGAAGGGCAGGAGGAGTTAATATCTACAAGCCTACAGTGAATTTCACAATCCTACAGTGAAAAACCTTCTCAAGGTCAGCAGACAAGACACTGTGAATGCCCACTTCCAAAGGCCATTGGTGAGGACATGCTGTTCCCTAAACTAGGCTGTGTCTTCAAAACATAATTAACTCTGGTTCTCCAATGGAGAGATTTTGCCATGGAGGAGAGTGTCTCTTCAGCATCTGTAAACAGTACTTGTAAGAATCTATCATTCCTTAGTCCTCTTTGTGCACCATATTATCCCATTTATTATCAAGGGGTCAGGTACAGGGTTTCTCACTACAAATGGTCTTCACAAATATTTAATTTTGGAATTTTCTGGCCTTCACCCCCAGTGAAAGGTACTTTTCTCTCATTTTCTTCACTTCTTTTCCTGCTGAGTAGAATGGAAAAGAAAGCAAAAAACCAGGGAAGATTAAAAAGAAGAAAACTAGGAAAAAAAATCCCAGCAAAAGTCAGTTTAAATCCTTCTGTAGAAAACTGATACCATTTTTTGATTCCGCTCGAGGAGGAGGGTTGCTTCTTGTTTAGGGCTTTTTTGCTAAAGGATGACTTTAAATGCAACTGCAAATAGCCACTGTTCTCCATTCATGTTGAGCAATGCTGTCTGTACCTGTAAGCATATCCATGAGATTTTCCTTCAGGTAAGCCTTGTTTTAACCTGGATGCTTACAAAAACCACAAAGCTCAGATATTGTAAAATGACCCCTTTAATCAGGCAAGTACAAGTTTATGCATAAAGCAAAGTATGAACTTGTAAAGCATAGTCCCAGTATCTGCTTGGTATGTGGTTTTCCCAGGTGAGCTGAGGGTGGCCAGCTGTGGCACAGTATGTGCTTTCCTAACCTTCTGCCCTTCTCATGGCAAACAAAAAGCTCGGGTCTTGCCAGTAAGCTCATTAACTATGTAGTAAAATAAAATCCCATTTAGAACATATGGCACGGATGTCCTCCAGGCACCTTTTGAATATCAAACTCATGTTCATTTTATTCAGCAACATTGTAAATTCAGTCTTCATCAGTGATGAGTACATTAGATCTAGTGGGATATTTTGGCTGTTACTGTGGGCCCTGTGTGCTCCCTTCCCATATTATTTCAATGATAGCCTTAAGAACAAAACCCAAATCCCAAACAAAAACAAGCCACAAAAAACTCTGCAGGAAAATAATTTGAAGCGAAATACGTGTGTGAATTAAGCCATGTTTTGATTATAAGCTGAATTGCTGCAATAGCAGCAAAATGTTCTCTGTAGCTGTCTCCTGGTGAAAGAGCAATGGAACTCCTATAGCTGGAATGGGAGTGGAATCCCTCAGGCTTCTTACTTTTTGCAGTGCAAGTGGGAAATATATGCCAGGGTTAGGAGGTCTGCTGAGATAAAAGGAGCTTAGTGGGACGTGGCAACTTGTCCACCCCCACAGCTGAGACTAATGTGTGGTTTCTGCCACGAGAGGGCATAAGCAGCATTGGCGTATATTAGGGAAAGGGGAGGGATATGGGAAGAAGCCTTTCAGGATGCTTCATGAGTATAATAGATTACTTCACCTCATACTGAGCAGCTCAAAGAAATGCTTTTGTTCCCCTTATTGCTTCCAGCGTGTTCAGGTAGGAAATAAGCCTTGGATCATGACTGCTCAAGCTGTCAGGGGGTAGGTTCTATCAGGTGGGATGTTCTTCCCCAGTGCTACATGTGTACCAAAGGAATAGTGAGTGCTTTATTCTTGTCTCAACAGGCATAAGAGCTGAGGGCTACAAGTGCTGTTGTTACGCTTTTGTTCCTGCTGGCAGGATCAGATGTGCTCTCCTTGGAGTGTGATCAGGGATGCCCTTTTCTCTTGCAATGTGCAGTGGAAAGGAGACACCAATATAGAAGAAAGGTCCAGTCTCCCTTTCAGGTGTTGAACTGCTAGCTGTAAGGACCAGCAAGTCTTGCAGCTGTAGAAGTCACAGATGCTTTTAATGAGATGCCGTGTAAAAACATTGTGTCGCTGAGGACACATTTCCTGCAGTTGTTTGCCATGCTACAACCCAAGAAAGCATTTTTTGGTCTTCCAGTGAGGAATGTTGGTGCTAGAACATAGGAAGGCAGATGCTGTCATACTCTAAGAGGCAGCCAGTTGTCTTCCTGTTATCATCTGCACTAGGTTTTGGTTGGTTTGTTTGTTTTTTTTTTTCTGGTGCAGATGTCTGAATATTAGGTTCATTTCTTACTGCTGTTTCTTCTTGTGTCTGTGCATGAACAGCTGTTTAAGGAGAGGGTATGGTGAGGTGCAGAGATGCAAAAGGAGGTGGGCAGAGGCAGTGGTGTTGCTGCTGTTTCTGTGTTTTGGGTACTGCTTTACTCTGGAGAGGTGATGGTGCAAACTGCCATGTAATTATCTCGAGATGGTCTGTTCTATCGGTCAGCAACTGTTTGTTTTAGCAATAAATGAGTGGGGATAAGAACATGATCTGCTGGTGGCCATGGTGTTGGGGGACTGTCTTTGCAGACCTCTGTGTCCACAGTCCACTACTTTATCCCAGCAAAATATTTTTCCCAGAAATTTGCATAGAAAACAGTGTACCTCTATTTTCTTGTGTTTTAAAATTTTATATAGTGTTAACCAAACTATTTGAAATAACTCTGATACGACTGCCTTGATTCATGAACTGGTAATTAATCTATACTAACAGAGTACATGCACAAAACATTTTTATGCCAAGCTGGACTGACTGGACTCTCAAGTTGCTCTTTGTCACAGTTTGTGTCCATGATTGTCTGTGCTCATTTTTATTATATTAGCTGTAACTGAATCCTAAACAGCTCTTTATTATGGTTTTGTTTTTCAAATTATGCTCTGATCACTACTGTGGCTCAAACTAAAACCAAGGTGGTTCAATGATCATGTCCTTTTCCATTCCTGTTTTTCCTCATTTCTGTTTCTGGCCTCTTAGCAGTAAAATAGGGGCCTATGGACTCTTCCAACTCATTTCATTTCCATGATTTAATGTTCGCTTATGATGCCGTGGCTTGAGGCAACATTGCCTGGGATTTCCAGGTAGTCCTCTATCCAAGTCCTGCAGAGGCTCAAGATTGTTTAGTTTCTAATCTAAGTAAGATAAGTGTTTTCACCATGGATTGCCAGAGGCTTTATGTCTGCATCCTCATCCAGTCACCTACATAGCATGTATTTATGTTTCAAATACATGCTTTTCTTTTTGTTAACTTCTTAAGGAACTAATTAAAAAAATTCCTTTAAGTGCACTTTAATATATAAAGGGTTATTAATGGAACAGTGAGTTCCTTATTGCCACAAGCAGAGCAAGTCATATGCTCAAAGTGAAATGTACTCGGATGGTCTCCTGGCTTGGAACAGTAGAGTGGAAAGACAAACTCCTGTGTTTACAGAGTGTTGGCAGGTGTGCTCTGTCTCCTGTCATGGCTCAGTAATGTTTGATAAAGTTCTAAATACAAAAACTGCCAAACCAAATCCTCAGTCCTGTAGAATTGGTGTTTTTGAGAGCTCAGGGGATGAAGTGGGTGCACTTTGATAGATCCTGACCACAGTCTGGGAGGTGGTGAGTGCTGGCTGCTCCTCCTGTGCTGCTCCTACCATCTGTTAAAGGTGTTCCTAAGCATTTCACAGAATCGCACAGAATCACTGGGTTGGAAGAGACCTTCAAGATCATTGAGTTAACCCATGCCCTGTCACCACAACTAAACCATGGCACCAAGTGCCACATCCAGTCTTCCTTTAAACACACCCAGGGATGGTGACTCCACCACCTCTCTGGGCAGACCATTCCAGTACTTTATCACTCTTTCTGTAAAAACCTTTTTCCTAAGACCCAACCTATATTTCCCTTGGCACAGCTTAAGACTGTGTCCTCTTGTTCTGTCAGTTGCCTCCTGGAGAAAGAGACCAACTCCCACTTGACTACAACAACCCTTAAGGAAGTTGTAGAGAGTGATATGGCAGGAACAATAGAATAACTGCTTACCTTCAAAATTTAATCAGTTTGACAGAAAAGATTTTTAGGGCTTTGGTTTTTTAAATGAAATTTAACTTTCATCTGCACAGAAAATTCTCTTGGATTAGCTGAAGTGACAGTTAATGTACCAGTATAACTGCTCATTCTGTTGTCTTGTACAACATTGCTTCTTTTCTGATAGCTTATATTTCTTTGGGTAGCTTTGACCCTGCAGTGGATGTGTGTTGAATCATTTTGCAGTTACTGTGGTGCTGGGGCCATGTCCTTAGCCTTGAACGGCTGATGGGCTCCCAGTGTGTTAACTGATATGTCCAGTGTTTAATCTTTCCTCTCTGCATCAATCTGAGTGCACAGACATGATTAAGATAGCATTTGGCAACTAGTCAGCTTTAATTGCTCATGGTGTATGCAGAGTAATATGATTTTTTTAATTTTTTTTTTTAGTCTAACCCTCTTATTGCAGGTTAAGCTGTGCTTGCAGACAGTTACTGCAACTTAGCTGCCTGATAATAAACTGTTTAAACCACTGTAATTTCATCATGTGCCTGGAGCATCAGACACAAGGCATTTAAGCACCACCTAAAAGAAATCGTCATTTAAAAGCATCACGTAAGCTCAATATAATTCAAACAAGTACAATCTGTGTGTATGAAGAGGAGATGTGGATGCTTTTAAGGAGCAGCATCTGCTTTATAAATATGAGCTATGAAAGGCTTCCAAATGTCCCCTCTGTTCATCAAATGTGAATGTGATCTTCTCTTAGGAAGCCATCTGGAGTAGGCAATGCTACAGTCACTGCCTTGCTCTGTGCCATTGTCCTGTCTGTGCCTCAGAGTGACTTGTCTCGCTACTGCACATGTAGTGATTGTTGCATGGGCTGTTTGAGCTTCAGGAGCGTTGCTGAGCTTTGGCATGTCATAAAAATATTCTGTCTCCAGTGTGCTGATTTGGGGTATTTTTCTTCTTTTTTTTTTTTCTGTCTTCCCCATAGAAATATTGTGAAAGGAATGAGGAGTCTGCGAGAAATACTACGGACTGTAGAAACAAAAGCTACTCAGACCTTCAAAATGGTAAGGGAATGGGAGATGGGAGGGTGGGGCAGTCTGGTATGCAGGAATTCTCTTGATTGACCAGTGCTGTAGCACAAAAGTGTATCTGTCCTCACTTGGTTGATTACTGGCTTTGTTTTTTTCCTTTTTATTTTTTTTTCTTTTTTTAACTTTTGGAAGTTATATGTCAAGTGATCCCCTTAATTCAAAGACCTCCCCAATTGAAACCTTCAAGCTTTCAGACCTGGGCAATTGGTTACTTTTGTTGGGTTTGTGTTTTGTTTTTTGTTTGATTGATTGTTTTGATTTTTTTGTTTTCAGTGCATTTTCTAGCCCTAGTAGAAAGCGAGGTGTTATTAGTTTGACAGTGCTGTCCTCGGGTGATGCTGTCTTGTTTTCTTTCTCAATTTCAGTGTGCATGCACACATTTCTGCATTTGCCTGTAGAAGCATTAAGTACTTCTGTCTTTTGCAACAAGCAGTACTTTTTTAGACTGACATCTTTCAGTGTTCCTTCTGTAAAACCATCTTCAATAAAGTACAGAGTGATTCTAATTGTTTTAAATTTTTCTTTTTTGGTGTTGGTATTCTCCATCTTTGCATCCTTTTATCCTGAATGCTCAGGTAAAGGCATATTTATGTGCCTGTTTAACTTCTTAGACCTTTAACTGGTTTTTCCCTGTCTCCCCTTGGAGACATCTTGTCCTGAAGTTACTCAGAAGGTGACAAGGTCAGCAGCTTGCAGATTAACAGTCTTGGGAATGAAAGCTCTGCAGCCCTAAAAGCATTGATACTCTTACAGCTAAACTTCTTCTTGATTCTGCTTTGTGTTTTGTGTCATTCCAGAGAGTCTGGACAGATGAGGTGGGCATGGGTTTGCGTAGTGTTTTTGAGAATACAGATGCATGTGGAAGCTTGTGCAGCAAATTAGAAGAGATGATAAATAATTGTCCACTCAAATGGTTGCATCCTTTTCCAAACTGAGATCAGAGTTCAGCGGTATTTTTGTGCTTGCCTGTTTTATAATTTTGCTGAAATGAGTCTAACCATCTGCTGCTCCTAGACTGTGACAGAACATGGCTCAATTGCTCCTGTCCCTGTGCAACTGGGGACAGCTGTACAACACCTCTGGGGGATTTATCCCTTAGGAAAACTCTCAAGGTGTTCATTCAATAGCTTTTCCTGGGATTTAGAAGTTACATTTTCATTTTCTTATTTATTTTTAAGGAGCCGTCAAGGAGGCAAAGGGAGGAATGTGCTTAATTAAACAAGTTTTTCAAGCATGAAAGTAAAACACATGATTTTTTTCCTCCTAATTTGTGGGATCACAGTGTTCTTCAAGCATAATGATGCTTTTTTTAGCCAAAGGCAGTAATAACATAAATCAGAGTCTTGGCCTGTATTGGTTTGTTTGGTCTTACTCAAAATAAGAGCGAAGCTAATTTACATAGCTACTGTACTGTATGTTAAAATTAAAGACACTAGAAGTATTTGTTGCTTGCCTTCTGAATGGCTTACCACAAACTGTACTCCTGTGTGAACCAGTAGAGATCTTTGTGTTGCTGGCAAATTATTTTCCTTCCCCTCTAAGACTGTAGGAAAAAAATATAGGAGAGTTGGCTCCTCAGGGTAAAACTGACTAAATAATTACACAGTAAGATGATAAAATGATCCTGGCTAATGTTGCAGGGCCCTAGGCCATTTTGCTCATAGTTACTTGCTATAAAAAGCATAAAAAACTTAGTTAGAAACAGACGGCTTTCTGTAACTTGTCAGTAGCAGGGCATGGAAGGTCTTGGGGTTTCCAGGGAGTTGTATGTGATGACATTTCTTTGAGACACCATTGTACATTCAGATCACTGCCATCTCTGACGCCACTCTTTATGATGTTTAAGAGATGGTGCGCGCTACTGTGGTTGCATTTTAGACTAATTCAATGAATTCACGTGTGGTGATGTGGATGAAAATCAAGAGCCTTACATCAAAACAAATTATTTTTTTGAAATTGATAATAGGAATTTTAACCTCAGTGTGGTTTATTTGATCCCATAGATGTGGAGATATGACATCTATAACATACCTGTTCTGGTATTTAAAAGGAAATTACTCTTGGTGGGCTCATAACACATCTCAAAGTGTAAATTTCATAAAAATACATATCCAGTAGTCAGAGAAGTTGCAAAATACTATTTGCAAGTATTAGGACAGAAAGGCTGAAGTTTCAGCCTGCCCTCTGTTTTGTGCAGTGTTTACTTTATAGCATAGAGTGGTGTGCTGCTTAGAATTCACAGAAGACACCACCCATTTTGATGTCTCTGAGCTTGTTTGCAGGCTTCCTATTTACAGTGCAAGAAATTAGAGATTTGATGGGTATCAGACAAGGGTAAATGCCAAAGATAGTTTCACAAAGCGAAGTTGACTTGCTTCCTTTTGGGCCCAGTTTGCCAGCTATGCATATGAAGTGGAAAGCAAGTGTTTAAAGATCTTCGACTGCTTGATGGTTAAAAAAATTCCATGTGATCTTGCTGTCTCACTGTAAAGTTCCTAAGCATCTTCTCTCCTCCCTCCTTTACCGCAACAGGAAGAGAGAAGCAGTACCAAGATGAAACTGTAAGAATCTACAAGGGAGAGTGATATTAACAGATAAAAGATTGATCTTTTAAACCTAACACAAAAGTTGCCTCTGGTCCTGAAACTTGCATACAAAATTCTGAGGCTCAGAACACAATGTAGTGTCGTCATACTCCTGTATAGTAATTATTGTAAGATGGTCTCAGCAGTCCACGTGGTAATCAGTTGTCCTTGTTCACCAAAGCATCCCTTGCTGTCAGGCCTTTTTGACAACTTTTTCCTAGAGCATTGCAACAAGACCACGTAAATGCAGAAGTTTGGTCTTTTCTCAGGAGGGAAGAAACTGACCCTTTTGTAGACCTTGGCAGCTGATTTTGCTAATCCAGCTTTCTGAAAAGGCATACTGTCATGCTGGTACATCTCCTGCCCAAGGTGGAACATGATGAGGGGTGAATCTTTTGTGTTGGAGAAGGCTTCACTGATCTATGCCTTTTTCTCTCCTGATCTCTAGACTGCAGCCAAACAGTTAGCCCAAGTACTTCTCCATTCCCTCAGTGAAGACTGTTACTGGAGCCCTTTATCTGATCCGCTTCCTGAGTTCATGAACAAGGAATATCAGTCTTATGTTGGCAATCTTCTTTGTCGGAGGCCTGAGCTGTACTCAGAAGAGAAGTAAGTGTTAATTTTTATTTCACTTTATTGGAAGGAGGAAGGAGCGTTTCTGAACAGTCTTCAGTACTGCTGATCTTTGTAGTAGCTTTGTGCCTTCTTGTTTTTCAAATTCCCACCAAAAAGTCTGCTGGAAAAATAAAACATTAAATTTTGAGTGTTTTGGTGTTTTTTTTTTCCCCAGGAAGAATAAAGTCCAACGAAAGTCCTGTCTTTGCTGTGAAATTGAAATAATCTATTTGGGGTTTAGTATAGCTCATCTAAGATATATTGCAGAGCTTTTAATTGTGTGAACCTGCAAAGAAAGTATTGCCTAGCAAATGCATTATGCATGAGAGGTTTCGAGTTACTGCTTCTCTTGTGAAATGAGAAAGAGGCTGACAGGATAACCCTTGACCTTCCTCAGAAAAATGTGTTCTGTCTTTCAGTGTGTACTGCCCTCAAGACAACGTAGAAGAGGCTCTTCTCCTCCTCTTAATCAGTGAATCCATGGTAAGCCAAAAATGAGTTTGTAGTATTAGTAATGCAAAGGGTTATCTAGCATTTCCATGTGTCCTGGTTGGTTTTGTTTACAGAATCTTCCCTAGATAAACAGAAGCAAGGGTTCAGATGCTGAGTGGAAAATGCTGTCTATTCTTTTATTAGTGACACCACTTTTATTAAGTGGAATGTCAGTGAAGAGTTTTGGAAATTGTCAAGAAGAGAAATTAACCATAACTCTATGAAGGTTCTGACATCCATATACATTGTCAGTAGACAGATGTTTCCTTTCATAACATCTGTGTGGATTTATGGATCAAGAATGAGAGGAAGAAAACCTTGCCTAAAGCCAGGCATGATATTGGTACCTGCTGTTTGGAATTGCAGGATGCAGTACTCTGCTTTCATGCCTTAGTCTGCAGTCCTTGGCTTTTCAGTCTGGAGTGATCTTTGGCAGTTTCTGATGCAGTGATACAAGGAGTCTTGTAACATGCAGAAACATTCATAATAAGCTACAGTGAATTAATTAGATTTCTTGTATTTATAACATTGATGGCTTTAAAAAATCCATTTAAAAGGCAGGCAGAAAATTGGAGGAAAAATAACTGCATGGTAACCTTTGATAATTTTCATTTTCTGAGAGCATGCAAATATACAGAAAACGTGTAAAAAATGTTTTCTGAAAATGTGTAAGTAGCGTGTATTTTGTTTTAAATACAGGTGGTCACTTGTACCTCAAAGTGAGATTCAAAACCTTGGAGCATCAACAACCTTCTTAGAAATTTTTTAATAACTTTCAGACAAATTGAAAAGAGATACTGTGGAAACTTTGGGTTTTGCTTCCTTCAGTTTTTGATTTGGTTCTTCTGGCTCAAGTTCTTTCCCTTTCCCACAAACTTCTTCAGAACAGGGAAATTTAATATTGTCTGCTTTTAAAAATCAGGGGAAAATTGAAGAGGTGGAACCACCGCAAAATATTAAATTGACTTCGAAATCATGTATATCTGAGTGTTGCTATGTGCTTTTCCGTGCTTTCTAGATTAAACCTCTGTAGCACATCTGCTTTGTGTTTTCAAGAGCTTTTCTTCCGTCAGAAGGGCTTTTTATAATTAGAAGTGGGGACTGTAGGAGTGAGAGCTTGTAGGCTATCATGTGCACTTCTATTAAAATCAGAAGTACTCATGTCAGTGGGGCTTGTCCGGGCGGATCCAAGCAGGAGGAGGGTTGGGGTCTGGAGCAGTGACAGAACTGGCTGCTCCAGCCTTTCTGGGACTGGACTTGCAGTTATAGAGGCCATGTGGGGCCTCAAACTCCATAATCTTGTTCTGCTGAGGAGGTGAACGTTATCCCTATTGAACAGCATGTAAAATGGTGAGTTACTGGTCCTGTAACTAAGTTATGGATGAAGTAGTGTGAAAATGCTGTTGATAGAAATGGGACTGCTGTGCCGAGTTCCAGGTTAAATAAGTAAGCTTGCTTAAATGCTGCCTCTGATATATAGGAACTTCCTGGAGGAAGATGCAACGCACTTCGATCTGCTACATATAAAACAAACAAAGGAAGATCCTGTAGCAGAGCACTGTAGGAGCCATGTAACTGTATTTCTGATTTTGGGGAAATGGAACATCTGAGCCTTCATCTTGCATCAGCCTTGCCATGAGTTTGTTCTAACTAAAATTCAGGACAAGTGTACAGAAATACATTTAGGAACCACAGGAATGTTCTTCCTATGTGAAGGAACAGAGAGAGCAATCTAATTCTTACATATGTTTGTAGTCCATAAATACTTTCCTGTACATTTTTATTATGGTACTTAAAAGGGGAAATTTTGTTTAACTTATGACATGACATGTTTTCCATAACAGCATTTGCTGTAGGGTAGTGAGTTTTCTCATGTACAGGTTTGTTGTTTGTTTAAAGTTTTAGTTTTTGGTTTCGTGTATTTTTTTTCTTTAAAAAACAACTTACTGAAGCTCATGGAGTGAGCTAACAGGAAACAGATTTCCAATTGAGGTCTCTCCCTACTGATACAATGTTAACAAATGAATGAAACATACTTTCCTTCCTGGAGAGAATGTCAATGGCAAGTGATAATGATATGTTTCTGTAGGCCGGTAAGCAACACAGTTATGTTCCTGGATTTTGGCTGGATTAAGTGTTCTTCCAGTATTTACAATTGTGAACCCCTTAAAACAGAAGTATGCAATTACACTGGCTTTGCTGACAGTTCGGTCTGTCAGAGCAAAACTGACCAGAAAGGTCCTTCATCTCTGGTTTTTAAAGAGGTAAAGAGCAGTCAGGCCATTGTAGCTCTCTTGCAGGACTGTAACGCCTAACAGCTTCTTCACATACCTGTTCCTGACTCCTGCCACTCCAAAATGACCTTGAAGGGGGACATAATTAGAGGAAGGAGGGACAGAAGGCATTTTCAGCCTTTAGAGGGGACACAGAGCAAAGATGTACTGGGGAGGAACATAAATCATCAGAGAACCTCAAAGTAAATATGTGCGGAAAAGGAGACATGGTACTTTTTCTAGAAGTATACACCTGGAACACCTTTGCTGCTGAAATTCACTTGTTTTTATGTTTGACTTGCCTTTCTAAGATGAGGCTGACGTCTGCTTTGCCAGGATCTGTGTGACTCCCAAGAAGATGTTATGGGGGAGTAGATTTGCTCCTGTAAAGGGGAAGGCAAGAAATTGCCTTGAAGTTCTTGAGAACCAGAGCCTATTTCTCACCAAACCTTCTCTGGCTCTTATTGGTGGAGGGTTCTGGCTTGTGATTACTTATCGCTTTCCCTTGCATTGAAAGGGAGCCAGTTTGCATATTCCGGTGGGATGAAATGAGAATATGTTAAAAAGGCGAAATTAAGGTTCCTTCAGTATTTCACTCTGCCTTTGAACCTTAGTATGTAAAAGGTTTTCAAGTGGCCAAGTAACATGGTATCCTCTTTCATGGCTCTGAAGATGCTTCTGTGGATATATTAACACAGTGAAAGCTTGTAGCCTGCTTTGCCCTGGCATTATCATTTGCCTCCTGTGTTCTTTACGTCCTGTTAAAAATGGGAACCTATTTTCATAAGCTGAGGTATCTCACTAAACAATGAAAAGAATCCTGGCTGTTGAGCTTGGCAAATGTTCTTTCTCTGTGCCAGGTGTTATTTAGTCACAGCTTTTGGCAGTAGAGTTCTCATGAAGGAATCTAGTGAAACAAATCAGGCAGCCTGAAGATTGCCACAGTCAAGGCTGTCTTAATGGGTATTTGTGGCCTCCTGGCTACTCTGTCATTCCTTTTGTATAGCCTAAGTTATGGTATGGATGGGCTGTGTTTCTGAGAGGACAAAAATGCTCTCCTTCAGACCAAGAAGGCCAACTGGTGACAGCCTCTACAAGCTCAGGCTGTGGCAGAATGATGTGTTCCTATCACATGTTGGAGAAACATGGACTTGCCTATTTTTAAATCACTAGTCCTCTCTTACACCATTTAACCCATCTAAACCAGTGACACTGTGAGGAGAACTGAGGACATATTGTGACTTGCTGCAGTGTGATTTTTCTGCTTCACCTACCAATGGGAACAGGACTGGTTCTGCCATCAGGGATTTTGGTGCTTTGAGCTGCAGGGTGTAGACAGAAGAGGTTTGGCATGACTAATCCTTAGCTGCAGTTTTGTTTATTTTAATAGCTATTCTCAAGAGTATTCAGACTTGACTGCACTGCCCTTAAAGTTAGCTAGGAGCTTCTCAGAGCCAGGAAAGGAACGCTTAGTATTACTTTTTATATTTACTTTTGCGGTTAAAAAAAAAAAAGAAAAAGTTCTTTGTTTGCATTTAGAAACCTTCCCTTCTTGAATCTGAGGTCTAACATAAAGTCTGAAACACTTTTATTCAGTGCTGGCAATGCTGGCTCCTACAACTGAGAATTTTGGCTGATGTGGTCCACCAAACATACCAGGTAACATGGGGTTGGGTTTTTTGGCTCTGCATTCACTCATACTGGAAATGAAGCTCCTTGTATCCAAAACTAATAAATTCTGTGCCTGTGTAACAAAGATTAGAAATGTCATCCCTATCTTATCTTGATTTGAATCCCTAAAGGCGATTTGACCTTGGAGGGCCTGAGAGCATGGAACAGATGGTGAGGGGGTAGGAAGATACTGGGACTTGTCCTGTTCTTTTTACTGGTGAGAACAAACTCATGGCTGTGAGCATGCCTTTAACAGAATAACATTAAACCCATGTATTTTTAAACACAGAAATAAATAAAGCCTGTTAGCTCTTCAGTTCCTGGTTTTATAAAATAACACTGTCTGACAAATGGATTGGTGCAGAAGAATCTCTTGTTGCTTTTGTAGGTTAGCTTTTCCTTTTTTCCTTTTCTTTTTTTAAATGGCACCAAGCCCAGTGATGATACAACAGCTGGATGACTATCATGACTATTTTACTGAGGGCCGTTGACTATGGCAGCTGAAAGAGACAGCTGAGAACAGGGTTGCCTGCTCTGTTGGTTCCTGCCAAATAACAATAGTGCACTTACAGTACCAAATCTGGCTGTCTCTTTACTGGTTTGCAAGGCAAAGCTGTGTGTTTGGGACCTGCAAAGATGGACTGCAGGATGTTTCAAGTGGGAAATAAACTGCCTCTGCTAATTATCTCTTGAATCAATGGTTCTAATGTGAGTTCCTGGAGAACAGGGTATCAGAGCTTTTTTTTCCTTTTCCTTTGCAGTGGTAAGTCCTGTTTCCAAACTAGCAAGGAGGATGTAAATTCTTGGAAGATAGCTTTCTAAATCCAGATAACTGTTAGCAAATGGATGACTTTGTTACCCAAGATAATAACCATAAACAAACTTGCTTATTTTCTGCTTCTCTGTTTTCCTTTTATGTAGGGTTGTTTGGCTGTTTTGGGTGGGGTCATGTGTCTGTCTTGCTTTCAGTGATGTTTCCAGAATTAGTTCTGCTACAGTACATGGTGTTAGAATGCACCTGAAACATGTAAGATGCATCTATGAGGTCATATTTCATAGGCAATTATTGTGGGGTTTTGATGAATTGACATCTGAATTGGGCACCAGTAACTTGTGGTCTGTTGCTTACCAGAAATGACACAGATGCCATGTGGTTCACAAGACATGTGCTTCTGGTCTGAAGTGGAATGAGTGTCGTATCTCTCAGAGTTTTGTGAGTTCCTGGGGCATGATTTGTCCTCACTCTTCTACCCACGTGCCACTTTAACAGCAGCTGTGCAGTCAACCTTGAATATTTTCTTTGTGCATATTAGTGAGGGAAACCTTCAGGTGCTGTGTAGAGATGATCAATAACTTAGGCAAAAGGTCTGTAGCCTCTTGCATTGAATAGGTTCTTGCCATTGTGAGGAATTCATTTATTTTGTTGGCAGTACAGGCAAAACAGCCAGAAGGGAGACCCAAAGGATATGGGCTAAATATTTCCCAGCTCTTAGCAGAAAAGGCATCAATTGCATGATTTCAAAGGCCTGTTGTCAATCTTACACACACAGCATTTGTTTTTCTCTCTTAATGGTAGTATTGAATCACACCAATTACATTATTACAGTACACTGTGTAAAACATGCTGCTGTTCTGTATAGATGGGTTGCAGTGGATCTGGCAATTATGTCTATTATGAAAAGACACAAGTTGAACATTCGAATGCCCGTGAATTAGGGGGCAGACAGCAAGCACTCATTAAAGATTTTAATTGCTTTCTTTTTCTTCTTTGGAAAAAAGCAAGGGAAGCCATGTTTCAAAGTGAGCAATTAAAGGATACTTCATAGCTAATTGCTGTGAGAAGGGGCTGCTACATGGAATATACTCTATTGTAATTCATATGATTGCTTGACATTTTATTAAGAAGCACATCTTTGTACTGTGGTAAAATTTAATTTTCTGCAGCGTAACTGTGTGCGTAATAACTGCTGAAGTAATGACTGTTTGGATTTGCTGTGGCTCTTTTCCTTTCTTCCTGAAATAAACAAGCCATAAATAAGCATCATTGATGTACAGTAAATCCTCTGTGGATAGGGGGCTTACCTAGCTTGCAGGTAAGTGTACTGTGTGTGTGGATAGGAAGGTCCAGGCTGTGTGTAGCTTGTCATTGCGGGTGCTTGGAATGGCAGAGCTGTTCCCTGCTGGCAGAGCCAGCATGGATCTGAAAGACCCCTACAGTGGCATTGCTGTGTTTGGAGCCAGACTGAGAAGCCGTGCTGACCCCCAAGTTCTGTGCCCTGTCTAGTTTGGAGACCCCACAATGGCTTAATACTGAGTTAGCTCAGGGCTACCAGCCTGGGCTGGAGCCTTTTGGGCATGTGTGGCCTGCAGATGGGCTGTGTCACTGGGCTGTGGAAAGAGGGGCTGAAGATGCTCAATGTCCTAGGTCTGGGCTGGCTGCAAAATGTGTCCAATCTCCCCAGACAGGATTGGTGTCATGTCTGAGCCACCTACATGCACAGCTAATTGTGCCTAATGCATCCCAAAATATGCAAATGTGTGATGCATCTCTGGGTTGCTTGATTACCTTGGATTACTTCAAAAAAGGGCATTGGCTGTATAGTTTTGCCTTTATAATGCAAGTTGTGCTAATTCCCAGTGGTGAAACTTGTGTTGGTCGCACTGGTAGACCTTCTCCATCCCACAAAACAGCCTTGAACAGAGCTTGTCTTGGTGTGACTTGTTATTTCTCTCCATTCTGCTTGTGTGCTGCGAGGCATGTCTGTGTGACAATGGGAACAGCTTCAAGGGAATAGTCATGGTGGGGGTGTTGAAAATGTTTTTGTAGCTATGTTTTACTGCTGCTAACATTGGAGAGGGAGGAAATAATGCAGTGGGACAAATTGAAATTGCTGCTTATGTTATGGATACACTGCTTTGTACAAAAGCTGAGAACAGGTTTGTACAAAAAACCTTTTTTTCCAATTGTGTTCAGGGAAGTTTGTAGTCTGAAACAACAGAAACACAGATACTGAAAAAATGTTGCTGTTAATAGCTTAGGATTTTTGCATTCTCAAATGCAAAGTGAAGTGTCTCTCTGTGTATATTTCGCTAGGTAAAATTCCCCATCCTGTAGAATGTGTGTATTCTTTCTTGCAGTAACTCTGCAGCTGTTTTGCCCTTGTACTTGCCAGTGCCTGTCAGGATTTCTCACTGACAAATTAATATTTACAAAAACGTAAACAAAGGCTAAGAATAAAAAAGGTTCATGACATCTGAGGGACAGCAGCCTGCTTTCTGTGAGAGGCAGGCCACAGAGACATGCCAGTTTCCTGAGTGGGTTTCAGGAAATAGTGATTCACATTCCCTTCTCTGGCCTCGGTATGTACACTGCAGTAGTACCTTGAGCCTTACTTAGGACAGTGGTTTACCTTATTGTGTCAGACACAATCCATACTCTTGCTTCTGTTCAGTCAGTTTTTTATGAGGTTTGTGGGGTTTTTATGTCTCTACTATAACATGGGTACTTGATTTCTTTTTTTAGGGCAGCTGGAATTAGCAATTGGGAATAGGTTCAGTATTGAAGAAATTGTTGAGATAGAAGTAACAATAAATTTGCTAGTGGCAACTTTCATGCATGGAAGCATAGAGAGTGATAGATTGCAAAGACCTTCCATGGCTTTGAGATTTTAAAGCTTGAACAAAATCAGCAGGTTTATGACCTTCTTGGAAAGAATATTCATCATGCCTATGTGTATGTTGCATTTAACTGCTGTCTGCTTGGGTAAAGTATGAAATATACAATATGTTCAGTATGACTGCAATTTTAGAATGTTGCATCCTTGTAATATGCCCTATATTTCTGCTTTTGCAGGATTAGGATGTGTTCTTCGTTCTAGCAAAACGTGATGGACAGTCAGGAGTTTTGATTAATTTTCTATGTGTGCTATTGCACCCACTTAAAAATCATAGCTTGGTACTTGATGGATACCCAAAAAAGCATCAGGCTATAGCTGATTGTAATGGGAGCCTGTTGATGAGATTACAGAGGATGGGAGTGCTATCTCAGTAGCTGTTTGCTACAAACAATGGTCATAACAATGTAACCAGTGGAGAAAAAACTGTTAATGTTATTGTATATACCTGAGAAGATTCACTTGGCAATAAGGATCATACAGTACATGGCTTTACTCCTTTTTTCCTTTTAAAGTAGCAATCTTATGTTAATTCCAAACAGAGCTTAAACATGTATTTTTTTTTATTATTATTATTTATTTCTGCTAATAAGGGTAGACAAGCTATGCCTCTGTACTCTGGTTCCAGAATTTTTAAAGTTGGTTTCATTCTGTCATGCATTTTGTTGTTCTGAACTATTTTTTTAATCACAAATTGCGTCTTTTGCAGTAGCATGAAAAAGAAAAATGCCTTTGTGGCTGCAGGAGTTGGTGTAAGTTTGTTTGTGCAAACACTGGACTGGGTCTGATCAGTCAGCTTGCCTTTAACTGCAGTCACCATTTAGCTCTCGGTTGAGATTGTGTTAGTTGTCAGTAATTGTGTTTGCAGTCTCGGCTGGAGGCTGTGATGAAGAGTGCTTGGAACTGGGACATTACACAGATAAAATCATGATGAAACAGCTGCAGTTTAATCACAATGAAATACGCGTGGGCATTAAGGGCTGCATATTCTGGAATTTTTTATTACACTTAATTCCCATGTTTAACCTTTTTACAGAAAAAAATCTCCCCACAATTAGAAAGAAATAGATGTAAGATTATAGTTGTATTGTAAAATAAATCTCATAACCTTCCTGTTTCAAGGAGGGAACATTTTGTTTGCCTTTGTTCAAGGTGAAATTGCTGGCAATTTTCTTAATTTTTCTGATCTTTCAGATGTCTAGACCTGAGTGTCTGATGTTGCACCCCTTTCAGCTGAGGAGCACAGGGCAGTGTGTCTGTGCTATCAGATGGTGCTCAGGTTCAGTGGCACTGGACTCTCCCAGAGGCTGGGCAGTCTGGGTGAGGCAGTCTGTGTTTGGAAATCAGAAGGACTTTCCCATGTACTCTGGAATTGTAATCTCCCTCTTTGTGCTCAGAAAAGTGAAAGGGCTGGGATTTTGATGTAAATCTGACTCCATGGTATTTTGGGACATCCTTGGAAATTGCTGAACTGATCATTTTCTGTCAAAAGTAGTGTTTCTTCGTGATCTAGGCCCAGCAATGTACTGATAGATCAGCAAAATAAAGACAGATTTCATATATAAAAAAAAAATGGTGTTGCGTTCCCCATACCTTTAATTGCTTTAAATAGATGACAGGCAAATATGATTACTTAGGCAACCTGCTCAAATTAAAAAATAAAAGGTGAGTAGCAAAAAAGAACAACAGAAATGGATACTGTTGTGAAGAAATCTAGCACAGACACAGAAGATAAATTATCAACCTTGCAAGCAGTTATCAGAGTTTCAGGCAATTGAAGTAATAAGGAAGATGGTTGAAGGATGGCCTTCAATTTCTAATTATTGAGAAAATAAGGAAGATGGTTGAAGGATGGCCTTGAATTTCTAATTATTGAGGAAATAGGATCTGGTAGGTCTGTTTCATAATGCTCTAATTCTGTAACACAAATCCAGATGAGATATGTGCAGCAGTTCCTTCCTGTAGATACAGCTATGTTTTTGAGTTTGCTTCATGCGGGTAGAAAGCACCTCTGTGGAAACACCTTCTTTACACTGGGATAAACTTTTAAAAGAAAAAAACCTTGAGATGATTTTAAACAAAATGCTATGGGCGATGATGGTTGTAGCTTCCTATGGCGGAGTCAGTTGTGTTTTGTTCTCTTGGTTTCTGATGCCTCACTTGTGTGTGTGCCCAGGCGAACCGGGACGCAGTGATCAGCCGAGCCCCAGAGCAGCAGGATGACCGAGCCGTCAGCCTCCGGGATGCTTCTGCCGTCTACGACCTCCTCAGCATCACACTGGGCAGAAGAGGGCAGTATGTGATGCTGTCTGAGGTACCTCCCTTGGCCTCTGCCCCTCCAAACACGCTGGCAAAGCCCCTCTTTGTGGTGGCGTGTCAGGGAAGGTGAAAATGGAGTGTGCTAGTTAGCAATTAGCAGAAACAGCTACAGAGCTATGGCTGCACTGGCCAGAAATGCGCACAGAGCTGTTTGAGACATTAACGTCATTTTTATGTAGGCACTTGAACAAAGTGGCTGCCTTTTGAAGTGACAATGTACTCTAGCAAGTCCTGTTAGCTGAGAAGTGTAAATGGTGTCACTGAAAAAAACAAACTCACCTGGGTCTCCAGAGCCACAACAGATTGTTTACTGACCCAAGCAGCAGTCTTGACAAAAGGTATAAGGAGGAAAATAAATAAAGTCTGATATTCCTTTCATCATTTCTTTCTCAGTGCTTGGAGAGAGCCATGAAGTTTGCATTTGATGAATTTCACCTCTGGTACCAGCTTGCCCTGTCCATGGTAGCTTGTGGAAAGGTAAGGTTCAAACCAAAGGGCTCAGAAAGGGCACATTTTCCTCTGGAAGAGTGGATCTGGATTACTTGTTGGAATGTGTAGAGTCATGTGTGTTGTGGGAGTAGGTGCCATCAGGCAGCTCTGTGAAAGGACTGTGCTCTCCTTTTAGTCTCTGATTGCACTTTGTGATGAGTGTGTTTGATATTGAGTACTGTTCTTTTTCTCTGGTGTTTTTTTCTCATTACCAAGGAGAAAAATGGATTTTGTGCAAAGCTGTGGGTTGAAAAGCATTATACAGCTGTCCATTGTCTGCAGGTTCAGCATAAATGGGCTTAGTGTAAGAAAGAACTGATGTCTAAAACTGCCATTAGTTCACTCTGTGTCTCTGGGCAGTTGACTTAAGCTGTGATTTCTCCATCTGTTGAAGCAAATGAAAATGTTTTTTTCATAGAGAACTTCTAAGGTTTAATATTTTTAAAGTGCTTGAGGCAAAATATGCTCTAGAAAAAGAAACAATACGAATGTTGTCATGGTCATGTGTTTCACCATAAGTGATTTTTTAAGATTAGTGTGGTATTTGTGAAAGTCATCAGTAAACCACTGAGATGGCTGAAATGTGGTTGTGAAAAGTAGGCAAAGATGGTAACAGGAGCTTTTCTTTATTAATAATCTTCAAAGAGGGGACTTCCTGTAGGAAATTTGGATGGTACAAAATTTAGTCAGTTCATTCTGGAGTCCCCACCTCCACATTTGGGAGGTATGAGCAGATTGATGCTATGCAGTAGTAGACCACTTAATATGGTCCTATATTCTGTGCCCATGGAGTGTACAAGAATCCACATGGATTTGAGTGGAGACCACCAACTAGCACTCATTTGCCAGATTCCAGCTACTACTGGCCTTTTATGGCTATAAGCTGAGCCAGAATCAGTGGCTTTGGCATGGAAATAAGAGATGAATCTATGTTTTTGCAAAGAAATTGTCTTGTGAGGTATAAGTGGCTGAAAAGCTTGGAATATGTCTGATGGAATTCCTTCACTTCTGTAAGCATAGGCAAAGCCTTACCTTGGAAGACTGTTGTTAAGCATTCTACTTCAAAAAAATGGTAGAACAATGAGAGGAAGTCTAATAAAGACCATCAGATGTGACTAAGGGTATACTAAACAGTACTGAGAAAAGGCTGAAATTATTTTTTCACCTTAAAGGGGAGGAAAAAAGTCTGAGAGAAACAAGTCTTCAAGAGTTCTTAAAGGAGGGGGTTAATCTTGCCTGTGGTGGTTAGGACAAGACGTGATGGTATCTAATTCAACAACACAAGTTCATGTTTTTTACTAAGAGGCAAAAAAATAAGGGTAGTGGAACACTGGAAAAAGAGTGCCATGTGGAGATTGTGTGGAGCCTAAATCACTGGGGATCTGTGGAACACCCTAAGCAAATCTGTAGTGACCCCTCTGTGAAGCACCAGGGGTGTCTTCGTGGACCTTGCAAACTCTCATTCTGTTCTGGGACTCCATCATTGTCTCCTTTTAAATATAACAGATCTGGCTGATTTATGAGATACCAAAGCTTTGGCAGTGCATATTAGATCAGCAGAGAGCTGAACAGAGATCTTTAGTCAGAAAGAGCCTCACAGATTCCTACAGAAGTTCAGTGCAGGTGTTTCAAAATACAATTCCAAACTTGAAAACAAGGACTAGACTCAATCGTGTGTAAGGAAACCTGAAGCTACTGGTGGAATGCTTAAACAATGAGCTTGGTGTCATGGTGCTAATACCTTGCACTGACCTGTGTCAAGTGGGGACTTACATGTCATGTCCAGCTCACCTTGGAATTCAGCTGGAGTTAGCACAGTCCTGCCCTCTGTGTCTTTGCAAATCTTTCAGGTACCTGACCCGTTAATACTGAGGACAGCAATGATACACAGGCTGTGATAGAAAGGCACAGAATCTTACCATGAAAATGGGGTTTCTCTGGGAGCTTCATTGGCTTTACAAGTTGTGTAACCTGGTTCTCAACAGCAGACAATGCTGTAGCTCTAGTAATCTGCTGGAGAGCAAATCAAGATTTTTAACTGCTGATGTTTGAGAGTGAGTGTATGCAGAGAATAATTGTGCTTCAGTCGTAGGTTAGCATGGAGAAGTGGGGCCTGATCTTTAGCTTCCGATAACTTGCATGGCAACTCTGTTCTTGTCCATTCTATGTTTGCATACCTCTTCACCTTCCCTACATGTTACAGAGTATTTGGTACTTGGATATCTTCTTTATATTTTTGATCTCTATAGCTGTCCTATCTTTTCAGATTTTCAAGTACATCGTGTCTTTTTGCCTGTACTTTAAATATTTACAAAGTAAAATGTCCTGATCTTGCCTATTGATGTGAAAGTGCTAAATGTTCTGAGCCCTATATGGGTCAGAGGGAATTCCCTTACAATCCCATCTGTGCAGTATTTCACTTCTAATCCCAAAGTATTCCCTGAGGATTCCTGTCATATACTCTGCAATGCGTCATCTTGCTAATGGGAGATGTGGCATACATTTTTATATTGCTTTGCAGCTTGATAGCAGGACAGTTGATTTAAAAGCAAGTGCTCCAGTGTAGCAGAAAGAACTGATGAGAAAATAGTGTGGTTAGTCTAGACTGCAGAATGCAGAGTACACTTGAGCTTTTATAGGTGAAGATCTATTTTCACCTGTCTCAGTCACAGCCAATTCATGATCTCATTTCTTGGTAATGAAACCTCACATCCTACAGCATTACTTGTTCTGCAGTACAGCAAATTACGCTCATAAGTCCTGGGCACGACAGGAACAGTTTTATCAACCTGTAAATGCTGGAAACTTTGGTTTCTCTTTTTTTAAAACATGTTTTTAGGATTTTCAACTCTGACCTTCTAAAAAGTGCTGTAAAATCCTATCTTGCCCTCTATTCTACACTGAATTTGACTAGAGGTATGTTTAATTTGTATATTCAGATTGAGTCAATCAAGTCAAATTTCAATGTAGTTTCTTCTTCTGCCAGCCAAAAAATTGCCAAATGCTGATTGTCATTTTTCACAAGTGATCAGTCTGAATGTCAAGCCAGCCACCTTGGCTCATTACCACATGTAGGATTGAGTTTACACATTATTCTGAAAAGCATGTGCCTTAACAAAAATAGGCACATCATTTCAGTGAGTTCCTACAGGCCTTGGGGCTTCCTGAAACAGTGAATGAAAAGACTCAGGGAAGCATAACCTTCCTGTCTGTCTTTTATCCACTTAAATGGTGGAAATAATGGAGTGACAGCAATTTCACTTTCCCATGTTTCTCAGCAACTTGCATAATGAGAAAGATGGTGTGGACTGGTTGTTTTTTAACTCATTTTTAGGAATACCTTTTACATTGAGCTGTATATTCACTGAACAAGAGAGAGATGTATATCTAAATGAAAAAAATCCACCATTACATTTGAAATACTTTTGTAGGCAAATTTAGATGGGAAGGGAATGGAAATGCTGGGAAAACCTAGACAATGGCAAAGACATGGTGGGAGATGTCCTGTGTCACCAAGTGCAGTTCTGAATAGGCCAAAGAGGTTTAAATCATTCTAATGCAGCAGCCCTGTTCGTGTGGTGCCGAATGCTGAATTCTTCACAGATGCTTTAAGTTGCTTCTGCTGGTAATAACCTTGGCTATGTGTTGATATCAGCTAGAGGCTGAGTGGGCGTCGCAGCTCCCTGCCTTTGCTGCCGTGCATGGACAGGCTGGAGTCTGAGTGGGGAGTGGTGTGATAGCCAGATGCCATCTGGCAGGGTCCTCGGGCAATGAGATGAGCCACTGTCTTGCTGCCAGAGTAAAACCAGTACAGACAGTTGCATCTGCTCGTCTCAAGATTTTGAAAAAATGACCAGTATTGTGCAACATGGGGAAAGGAAGGACCAAACTCTCTTTTACGGAGTGGACAAGACTTCGTAGTCTTTGCAGCAGTGAAGAGAGAAAGCTGCTTGGGGTAGATTTGTTCTCTGCTGCTGCTTTCCAGCTAAACAGTCCAGTTTTCTGTGGAGGTTACCAGCACGCAGCTCTCCTGCAGACTAGGGTAGCTCTCCCAACATTTCTGAAGTTGAAGGCAAAATTGTCATAGTGTCTAGATGATGTATTACAAGCACAAGGGATGTGTAATAGGGTCCTTGTGCACTCACAAGCATTTTCTTGGCCTTGGACCAGTTAGATCAGTTACGTGTTCCGTTTTCAGATTTCTGTCCCCTTCTACACTTACTGTCCTCACACAGGACCTAGCCTGGGTGTCCCAAAGTGTTGCTGGAGCTCCCTGGGAGTAGAGACTCAGAAGTGCATCGTGAGTAGGCTCTAGCCTAAATTTATGGTACTTAAGAAAGTCTCCTAGATCTGCGTTGTGAGTGTTAAAATACATGCCTTGGACAACATGAAGCAACATTGGTGCCTGTCTTCTGCCTACCACACAAGGAGACAAGATTTGTGTTTAGTGACACTGATTTGCCATTTTCCTAAGGGTAGTGAGGGAGGGATTCATCAAGGATAACTGTGAAATTATTCTGTAAACACAGTCTGCGTAGCCTAAAAGTGCTAGATGTCCTAGTTGAGCCGTTCAACTTTGACGAGTCTTGATTTTTAAAGTACAGTGGATGTTTATTGTTGTTAGTGTATGCAATGCATGGAAACATTTTCACACTCATGTTCACCATCTCTGCCTGCAAAAGCCCCACAACGCCACTTGTTTAGTGAGTGAAGAGCTTTAGGATGTGCGTTTCTTGAGAGGAGTGAATAGTAATAAAGCCGTAGGCCAGCTCAAGGAAGGCTGGAGTATCTGCTAGGAGAGGATAATCTGCTTTCACCCCTCAGCTGTGTACTCACTAAGGGGCTGAAGTGTCTCAAGAGTGAGTAAAGGAAGAGCTTGGCAACAACTACAGGGTCTGTGGGGAAAAGCCTCTGTGAGAGCTCAGTGGAGCTGGAAGCAGGTACCTGGAGGCAAGGACTCTGCTCAGCAGGCCTTGTACTGGGATTGCTGATGGTGGTTATGTGTTCCTGTGGTGCCTGCCACAAAGCTCTCCAGCTCTGCAGAACATGGCCAGCTCAGTGCTTGCCTTGAAGATAGTAGTTGTATGACTTCAGAATCAGCTGCATTGTTGCTGACCCTCCCCAGGCCCCTCTAGCCCATACTGATGGCACCACAGGAGCAATGGTCAGCATTGCCATATAGATGGACAGGCTTGGCAGTAGGGGATTTAAGCTCCAAGCATGATACCTTGCAAAATGAGGCAGATAAAGCTGCTTTCAGCTACACAAAATGCTCCTTTCTGCTCTCACCCATTATGTTTGTTCCTCTTTAATACGATGGGGAAGAAAAAAATCACGCATGTCTACGTGAATGGTTTTCTTAATCATGTAATGCTTCAGGAGGTCTCTGGTGTTATACAAAGGGAAGTAATTGAATCCTTCTTGGCATCTGTCATTCAGCTGTGTTTCTGAGGGATTAAGCTCCAGCTCTTCCCAGGGATAGTCTTGCAGTGTCCCTGTGCTCCCTTTGGCTGCTCAGCAGTTGGACATACTGCAGTCTTGCCCAAAGCTTGGGCTGGCAGCATTTTTAAGGTTTTGAAACCAGTCTTACACAGACATGAACTATGATTTTGGAGCCCTTAGCAAGTTGCTGATACACACTGGTCATAGCCAAATAATGACAAGCTAACGTCTGAGCTGCTCCTATCTGTGCTGCACCCAAAAAAAGGAATCCTTCCCCTTATTTAAACAGTGAAGCAAAAGCAGATGTCTCTAAGTGCTTCAAGGAGTTTCAAGTTTGACTCAGCCATGCCTGTATTGCCAACATACAGCTTTCCAGAAGGTTAGAAGGAAAGTTAAAAATATATTTAATACATAATTCTGCAGCAACAGCAGACAAATTTTAAGATTTAGGCTGTTCCTTCTGTTGGTATCCTTGCAAAAGCTTAGGCTGGTTGCTAGGCAACTGGCATTAAAAAAAAAGTATATTTCTCTTTGTATTGCAGGCAGGAACCTTGGGAGCAGCAGAGGCCTCAGATGACTCCTTAAATAGCATTGCTGGGGAATGAAAGTTAAAATATTGAACATTCATTGGTTAAAGATCTTGTTACAAAGGTCAGCTATCTTGGGGATATTCAATAGTTTGGTTTCCTTTGGTGCAAAGGAAAGATTAGAAGGGAGTTTGCCTGTGTGCTGTAGATAGTACAAAAAATGGAAATTTCCTAAGACTCCTGACTGTTGAGCAGAATACCTAGGTGGGCTATATAATTGCCTTCAGGCTTAACTCTCTTTTCTTGACAGAAAGTGTGAAGTGAGGTGTTTGTCACATTAGCAAGTACAAATGTGTGCTTATAGATCTTAGAATGTAAGAGGTGCTTTTAGGAGGGAGTATTTGAAGCTGCTTAACTCTAGTGCTCTAATTTGATAAACACAAGGTGAAAGAAAACAGAGAAAAGAGTTCCTGTGTTAAGAGAAGTAAATGTCTTAGGGGAATAATGTTCATGCTGAGATGCACAGAAATCTTTAAATTCAGTGGAAAGCTAACAGCAAAACTACTGATTCCAGAGTTCTCAATTGCTTGCTCATTCTGTCATCTTTCTATGTCAGTTCAAGGTCATTTATATCTAGATGCCTGTGAATCCCAGGACACAGGGAATAATAATTCTTGCATTGGGATGAAAGATTTCTACTTCCCCACAATCCCTTTGAAATAGTACAGTTTTTAGAAAGGATGATGCAAGAAATATAGCAGCAATAGTTGTGAAAATTCATTTCTGTACTAAACTGCTAGGTAAATTGGGAATTAGGCTGTCTACCAACCCACCATCTTGAGAAGCGTTTTTCTTTCTGGCTGAAAAGTAGCAAAGAAGCAAAAAACTAGGAGGCTTTTGGAACCTGTGCAAGAGAAGAGCAACTGTTCATGGCATGTCAAAGTCTATCAGGCACGATTTACTGTCTGGAAATTATTCTTCCCTTTACTTATATCTGTGTTTTCTTTATCTTCTGAGTATGAAATGGCTCTCTAACTTCCTTCTTTGGTTGCTTTGGTATGGTGAGAGAGTAAAGGAGGGGAAAGAATGGAAATTATGTTAGAGTAACCTGGGAAAACCAGCATTTGGGAAGCATCTATGGGTTAACCATAACAGATGGCAAATTCTCTCGAGCCATTTGGAAAAGGAAGGAAGAAAATTAACTGTAGGATGTTCTTGGTTCTCTTCTGCTCATGTGCAAGCATCTTTGAGGAGTATGCTTCCATGCTTCATTACTGAATCAGTAAATGGGAAGTGGGAGTTGTGTTCAGTGTTTGGATAGTTTTTCTTTACTTTTAACTCCTTTATAGGATTCAAAACTATGGCTGCCATACTTACGTAGTGGAAGATGTCTTCTCCATCCTTCTCCAATATCTTCCTTGTGATTCCTTGCTCTAGATGAGAGGCCAAATGAGACCTAGTTTTCTGAAGTCCTTGGGAACTGGTTCTAGTGCAGTCACTATAATTCAGCAACTAGCAAGTTAAATAGAAACAGCATAAATCCTGGTTTGAATTATTATGTGAGCCCCTCTGAAGCTGAGAATCATGTACTCACTTGGAATTCAATTTCTGCTCTTCTCAAAACATGCCTCACCAATAAGTCAAATTATTATTGCCTTGCAGTGAATCTCACAAACAATGCACTTGGCTGCCTGGTCCACCCACACTAAGTGAAAGAATATGTACATTTTAATTACCAGATTATTTCAATGTTTCACAAACACTGTTTCATATTAAATATTTTTACAAACCAATGATATCTGTATTCAGTAATGAGTGCTTGATATTTTTTCCCTGGCTATTAATGTCTGTAATTAGTATCTTTAAGAAACCTTGACATTATATGTCATGCCAGTCTCCCCTAAGTAAGGTCACTGTGGGATTGGGATATTATTTCTCCTGACATTCCTTCACTAATGTTTTCATCATCTGTATAAAATATCTGCTGAGTAAATTTTTCAAGGTGAAATTATATAATATGTCTTGAATTTTTAAAATGCAGCTGGGGAGAAAGGCTTCATGTCACCCTGTTTCTAAAACCACTTCTGCTCCATATGTTTAGTTGCAAATTTTATAAACTTCTTTAAAATGACACAACTTTGTAAATGTTTTAGGAGCAGTGCGGAAACTGTGCTCAGAAGTGCTCAAGTGCATATGTAATAAAGTGATTCAACACCTGAGGTGTTTGGGTGTCGGCACTTCTGTGCAGCATTCAGTAGTCACTGCTTTGCAGTGGACTCCTGAACAGGCTTGGGACAGGACAGACATGGCAAGGGCTCTGTGGTTTGAGGGTGTTGGAGGCTGTGGCGTTGAGTTGTTCTGCAGACAGGGAGGGAGCAGAATTTGAGAGGAGCTGGCAAGGAATGGGTTGTCATTTCTCTTCTGGTGTAGGTTCTACAGCTGTGGCCCAAATTAGGACAGGCCTGTCACTGCTTTGGTTTGTGCTAGTGCTGGTTATGCTGACCCACAGGAGAGCTGCCACCAGCTCCCAGGTGCCTCTTGCTTTCCCTGCAGTTGCAGTGCTGGTGGGGAGCTGAGAAATGACCACTGAGTTGAGCTTGTGTCTGTTTTCGCGAGCGTTGTCTCTGGACAGTGTATGGCTTTTTACATTATCTGACCTTTGCAGTTCACTTTTGTATGGTGAGGTGACAAGGGTTGGTGGGGTTCAGCTGCAGATATACTAGCTGTCATATTGTGCCTATTGTCCTGCTGTCACATTTATTGATTTTCTGGAAACCTGTGGGGCTGGAATACTGGAAGGAGGGCAAGAAGATGATATCCAGCCTAGGTTGCTTCTGGCGTTATGCTTGGGTTTCCAACACATCCATCATGCTGCTGGGAATACCAACTGCTTTCAGTGCATTTTGCAAAGGAGAGGAATAAGGTGCCACTAAAACCTGACACACCACTTGTTCCGAACAACTAGGTGTCGTGGAGGTTCATTCTGAGGGATGCTAGTTAGCTCGTGGCAACAGAATGCAACAGTGTTTCTTCCTGTACCTCAGGGTTGAATTACTTGTCTTTATTTCTGAGAGGGATGAAGTAATGGTTCAAGCTCTAGGACAAAGTTTTTTGATTTCTGTCCTTGGTCTGAGACAAGCTTCCTGCTGGCTTTAGGAAAATTGTGCATTTTGAATTTTAAATTAGCAAATTTTCCCTCACTTTTACTGATCGTCCCTGATGCTATACGTAAGTGGGAGCAACTTGAAGAATATAGGGCATGTTGCTGCTGTTGTTCAGACCACAAGGCAGGTACACAAGCTTTTCAAGCAGGAGGATTTGCTCCCTGCTGCATTGGTTATGAAACCCCTCTTTGCCTTTGCCTCTTTGGGCATGGCTAGTGTACATCTGGTTTTTCATTTTTCCAGGTTCCCTTGCAAGCAAATTCCTAATCACGCTTTTGAATTCAGTAGCAAGAATTGGAACTTCATTTCTGTGGCAGAAGGAGCTGGCTGGTGCAGCCCACTTTGATGTGGTATGAGGGAGGAAAGTGCTGATGGACAGTGGGAATGTGAAGCTGTGGTATTGCTGCAGGGGATTGCAGCAGTCACCAGATCCAGTATGGGTCTGCCCTGTGTGGGTCAGAGTTCTGGTAGGGAGAGCCCCTGGCGGTGAGGAGGAGATGCCTAGGACCTGATGGGAATAGCAGAGGTCCGATTTTGCGAGCTTCTGTTGCTGCTCTTCTGTAATATAGAAAGGCCATGACTATTTAACATGCTTCTGAGCAGGAACATTGTGTGTTGGAACTGTGTGGAAGACTTCAGGAGGAAATAGGCATGCAAGGAGAAATTCCAAGAGAATAAAACTTCCCCTTGAGCTTAAGCATGAGAAAATTTGAGTGGATATAGGTCAGTAGTGAGGAAGGTTTAAACGTTAGACAAACTGTGGTTCAGGTGGAATGGGCTGGGAGATTCTGGTAGAGCAACTCCTGTCACCTTCTTACTGTCTGACTTAGCCTTTCTCATCACTACCTCAGACCAGAGCTTTCTTTCCCTTTAAAGCGTCTGAAATGTGGCAGCCATTAATGTGTGCTGTAAAATGCAATGTTTGCAGAGCACATTGGGATCAAAAGCACTATTAGCAAGTGCTAATCTTAAAAATATCCTCATTAATGGTAACCTAACATGAGAAAGACAGCAAGAGTTTTATGGGCTTTCTTTCTAACACATGCTTGGACCACCCACTGAATAGTGTATTGATCTGCATCCACCCTTTGTATGGTGAGGTCACAGTCACTTTCATGTATGTTGTGGAACTGGAGAAGACACAAAACAAGCTACTGAGTAGATTACTTTAGCTGAACAAACCTCTCTGAGTGAAGTTGGCCTAAAATGTGAATGTACTGGAGGATAAGCTCTTTATGATCTCTTCTGGCTTACTGGAAGATGATTATATGCAAGGGAAAACTACAGCAGAATTATTGTGTATTGGGAGGGCAAAGTTAAAATAACCAGTGCATTGATAGCTAAGAAAACTGATTCTTGTGAAGTGCACAGCCAGGGCTGCCTCTTTGGCGTGTTTCCTCTGAGCGTGGGAAGAGTGTGTTTGTGTGCGTGTGTGTACACACATCTGCATGTGCAGGTAGGAATGAAGTTGCTGACTTGTTGCTGACATGGGATTCTTTTCTCCATAGCACTTCTTTGTACATGTCACTGCAATGTTTTGCATGGACTCTCAACAGCATTGTCTAATCAGCCTATTTTATTTCCTCCTCCTCTCTCCCACTCCTCCCTCCAGTCGGCGTATGCTGTGTCAGTGCTCAAAGAGTGTGCTAAACTGCGACCTACAGATCCCACTGTTCCTCTCCTGGCTGCCAAGGTCTGCATTGGGTCACTGCACTGGGTAAGCAAGCTGATGCAATTCTTGTTATGTAATGGATTAGGTGCTGCAGTGGGAGTGCCACAGTGTAGTTGCAGTAGGGAGAAAGGGAATCCCTGCTAAAAATCATACACACGTGTGCCTTTTATGAAAAATGAAAATCCCTGCAAGAAATTTTGCAATGAGTCATTAAAATGTATTTTCCTGGCACATTGAAGAAAGGAGGAGGGGGAAAAGCTGTAGCAGCCGTTCTGAGGACTGCTACTTCAACTGAATGTCATGTTGAATCAGCCACTCTTGTAGCCCCTGGAAGACACAAGTTAATAGTTATAAGTGGACTGTTAAATAGTTCAGGTCTGCTGGACAACTCAGTCCTTTGTTCTTGAAGTTGCTGTGTCAGTGTTTTGTATTCTGAATGTGTTAATGTATGCCCCAGAAGCAGAGTGGGAGTGGAAGTTGGTGCCTGTGAAATTCTGATTATCCAAAGGAGCAGAAACATCTGTCACTCTTTCTCTGCTTGGTTTAATTAACTGAACTGCAGCCTGCTGTTCTCACCTGTCCTCACCACGAGGTGTCCCTGCAGTCAGTGAAGGATTACAATTGCTAAATAGAAGTAAAACACAGATGGAAGAAAACATGAGAGAAAATACCAGAAGAATCTGCACAGATCTTGGTGAAAAGTTGTAGAAGGCAATTTGCTGTTATTTTGTTTCCTTACCCCGCCTCCCCACCTTCCACATCTGTCTGATGAAAGCTGCTGTTCAGCAGCTAAACTTGAGTTGTATTGGTTTACACAACCATCAGGGAGGATGTCTGGTTATGTATGTTTTTCAATGAACTGTACTGTTCAAACTGTAATGGTTAAGCTTATATGTGAGTCAGCAAAAACGGTGCAGCATCTTTTTCTAGGAAAAATCTTCAAGTCTGAGCACCTTCAGGGAATCCTTGCTGAACTGCCCAACCTACTTCTGCTCTATATTTGGAGCAATTTAACTGTCTTGTACCCACAGCTCAGTCTCTAAATTTTGAAGGCTGAAAGTCATTCAGTGATATAATAAAAGATTCACAGTGAATGTTATTTTTTAAAAATAAAGTAAATAGGGTTTTTTTGGATTCTTAGAGAAATTAAAACAGTGTGAAAGTGAGGCATTACAGCTGTGTTGAATGCTGTTCTTAGTATGTCTGACGAAGTTTTCAAAGCACAGCTAGCATATAAAAATATCTTTTTACTTTGGAAAGACAGTGAGACTGTAATTCAATTCCAGCTTGGGCAATCTAGTATGTCCAGACTTCTCATACATGATAGAGCTGACAAAACAACTGGCTAACCCTAAAAAGTAGGAAAGGCAAGGGAAGAAGAGAAAAATGAGCTGGTTTTGATTATTTCAAAACAAGATGTTTTTTTCTTCAATGTACTGCTTTTTTATTGTGTGAAATGCTTTTCAGTGTTATTCAATCAGACCCTGGCTCAGAACTGGGGGGTATTATGAAATAAAATCATGATTTCACAAGAGGATAGTTTTACTGCAGTTATCTAGAGCACAGCCTTATGAACTAAAACCAAATTAAAAATATTCTCTCTCCCCTTCCTTTCAGTGTAAGTGGCCTATGCTTTACCCTCATAGCAAACTTGATGATGGTATAGAAGAGTTTTAATTAAGGGGAGTCCAAGGGAAATCAGATCATCTGTTAAAAGAACTGAAATGATAGGTTCCCACATCTCTTAGTCAAAGGGGTGCTTCTGATATTACTGGCAGACTCCTGTGCCTAATAAAGATCTTCCTGCTTAGCAGAGCTGTTTTTCTAAATGTCATCCTTACAGTAATTATTTGCATTTAAATTACATGGCAATCAAATCAGAATTGAATAATTTAAACTGGAAGTGAACAGGCTGATCAATGCCAGTATAAATAGAAAGGAGGATAGGCATGGGACAGGAACAGTCTAATGGACAAATATTAGCAGTTACAAATACTCAAATACATCTTCCTTTTCAGAACATATAAAATATGATTAATTTTTCAATTAGGAAATATATCCATGTACTTGATTGCTGGCTAGGCAGGAAAAGGGTGAAATCAGATCACCATTTATCCAAATGAAACAGCTAATTTATGTCCTGCATCTGTCTACTGTGTGGTGCAGTATTGTAGCCAGTTTTTTTATAGCCCATGGGCAAGCAGTACTTTACAATTCTTTCAGTTACTAGCAATTAAAAAAACCCCAAAACACAACATTTATGCAAATGGATAATTACAGAATGTCATGAGAAGCACAGAACAGTTTCTTTCATGATTCATCTAGTGATCAGTTAACTCATTTTACTGGCTTTGTACATGGTGTCTCAGCACACTTTAAGAGCAAGGAAAACAGAAAATTAATTGAAATGTACTGTAGTGATTTACAACATTGAGGATGCTCCGATCACATCTATGAAATAATCTCTCAGTGCAAAACAAGTCAAAGTGAAAACATGGATGCATTCGTACAGTGCCATGCAAATCAATATATAACAGAGCCTGATGCAGAAGAGAGCTGAGCCTCCCCCAGCTTCTGTTGTGGCAGTGTGACCAGATTGTTAACTGATGTAAGTTGGCAGTACTCCACTGGCATGTTAGGGGTACCATGCTGGCTTACATCAGGAGACGATCTGCCCCATCAACCAGTAGCTTTTGGGAGTGGGCCTGCAGTATACAACTGAGTGGTATGAGCAGTGTTTTGGACACCTTTTTCAGAGTTAGATGTCTTCAAAAACAAAAATAAAAAATCCAGTGTAAACAAGAAATCAATACCTCACTAATTCTAAAGCTTAAGCCAGTAGACTTGGAGGAGCAGGAAAGCTTCAAAACTAATGCACATATGTAAACCATATTTGTAGGGTCAGGATGCAGTCAAACCTGCACAGCGAAGTTGGAACTTTTATATTGTATCTAAATCATTACATTAAATGTAATGGTTTAGATACCTCAAAAGTAAGAATTACTTTTGAGGCAATGTGCTGCTAAGCCTTCCAGCTTGCTGGGGTTTCAGCACAACAGTTTGCTGAACTTGCATGTGGATGATTCTATCAAGCGAACACAAAGCCCACTTGTGTTTAGCCCGCTTTCCAGAATGCACTGTAAAGTCTTTGACTATTGTAGGTCAGAGTATTGTTTTAAATTTCCATAGAGGAGTTGAGGTAGCTTGCCCTGGAGTATGTCCATACTGAGGTTGCTTTGCCTTGCTCTGCTATAAATTCAGAGTTCTGCTCACTAAAAGGCTTGCTGTAATTTCCTCTTTCACTCAGCCTTCCCTGGCATAGTCTCAGTTGAATGCTCAGTTGCCTATTTTGGCAGTGAGTTTGAGTTGCAGTATATGAGTTGTTGTTTTTAATATTTTAATAGTACAGTAATGTTAATTTCACTACTAATCTAGGTTATGGCAGGTGTTGTGAAAATACTAAAAATGGAACTTCTTCCTACAGGCAAGCATTAAATACTGAATTTCTCAATTTTAGCAGCCTTGTTTGAGGCATTTAGGGTTACCCTGATACTTTCTTTTGCCTTTTACTCCATTGATTTCAGTGGAGACATGTTGAAAATACTGTAAATACACACAGAGCAAAATGGACTCTAGTCCTAGGATAGGCTTGAGTCTTCTAGAACTCTGCTCTGACAAAAAGCAGGAGGAAATGAGGCGTGTTCTTATCATTTTATTGCTCCATAGTTGATACAATAGCAATAGTAGTGGTATGATAAACTTGTGTAGCATCAAATTATGCCAGTATTATCATCTAATATGAGCTTTTCAAAGGACTTTGTCCCATGGCAAAAGCTGCAGCACAGGATGGTGCTGTACTTCAGATATTTCCCTCATTTCTTTGAACTAGTATATACAGCAAAGTGTTCTACTGCTGCATTTTGCTGGGAAGATGGAGATCATGCCATCAGTCAGGGAGAGGGAGAAGAAGATGTTGGGTCAGGGCAGACTGTGCATGGAATCATAAAAACTGAGTAAGACATACCATGAGGTCAGGACATCATGGTGTGTGTGTGTCAGGGGGATTGGCAGGATGTAGATTTAGAGCTGTGTACTTCTGAGGTAACAGCTTACTATTCATTACTTTCACGGACCACTTAATCAGAGAGTGTTTCTCTCCCCTTCTGTCTGTTGTTGACCCTGGCACTATAGATAATAAATGCTGTGCTTCTGCTTGTACCCAGTCACTTAGGAGCCCTGTAGTCACCTGGAAATGCTTAGGTTGTAGTGCAGTATGAATAATATTAAAAGATGAAATCTAGTCCTGCTATTGGAGTTACTCTGCCTGCTGACAGACATCCAAGAGGATTGGCATCACCAGAGTGAGAGGCTGCTGAGAAAGCAGGGAAGGGCAAGGAGCTACTAGGTATTTCTTATGTCTTTTAAAAGACATTCTTGATTACACCACCACTGCTGTTCTGGGGCCGTTGCATGGGTTTTAGATGTTAAAAATGACCAAGAATTTCATCTTCTATACATCGCCTTTGTGGACAAACCACTCTAGCTACAGTGGAGGAAAGGCCTAAGTATTCCTAAATGAGGGGGGCTGAGTTTACACAGACTAAATTGATGGGCTAAACAAGGGTGACACAGAGAGTAAATGCTGACTAGACCAGCAATAGAAAGCACAGGATTTTATTTCTGACATAACATGATTGGCTTTGTGTGCTGTAAACAGCTGTGGGACAAAACCTCTTCATTAGACTATGCCTTATAGACTACTATCTTCCTATGCATTTTTCCTCTTACCATTCTCATTTCACAATTTTTATATTCTTCTCTTTGAATTAGTCTCTATAGCTACAACCCAGTGTAATGAAAATGGTAGGGAGAGGTCAATTCAACTAGTTAACATCATGTGTAATTTTGTATAGATACCCATTCTGTAGGATTTTGATCTCTTAAGTGCTTGGGTATTGTTCAATGTCACTGGTGTCCAAATTAACCTGCTTCATTAACCTTGTGTGCTGTCCTAAGTCCAGTGTCATTTGATGTATTTCTTGCCTTTTCCTTTGTGTGCTCCTCTTTTTTGGCACAATAAAGTGCTGTTTTCATTGTGCTGTACATCATTGATTTGTTTGTCCTTAGTTATTCTAAATGTGTGCTGATGAGAAGTGCAATTCCTACTTAGTCCTGCAAGCTGTTGGTTCGATGGGGTAGGGCTTGAGCTTTTCTAAAAACAATCTGGGTGGCAGTTGGACACCAGCTGGGTGGCATTAGGCCAGGGGACAGCACCTGCTGTTCTCCACTCCCTTGTCAGTATGCCTCCGGGCTTGGCTTCAGCACACACCAAAACCTGTGGCCAAATAACAGTGGTGGCTGGAACAGCCACTCTCTGTACCAGGGGAAACATCCCTCAGGATAGCACAGCTAGCAACTGTTCTTTTTCTATCAGATATGAAGGAGGAAGTGAAAGGGAAAAAAAAACCCCAACCAACCCCAGGGTATTACCATCTCATTGGTGTCAGTTCACAGTTTGGCAGCCTGTCTCCCTCCAGGTGCCAGGTGTTTGTTTTCTGGTGTGGTAGAGGGGTTGCTTAGCTAGTGGTTCCAGGTGCCTGCTGACACTTATAGAGCTGGAGTTCAAAATGCAGAAAGTTCTTCTTAGGTTGTTTTTCCCCCATGCTTTCTTTCCTCTATGCAAGGGAACTCGGAGGCAGGGAACTTCCCCGTGCAACCTGGAATGCTGCCCTTCTCTCCACCAGCTTTTCAGTACAAAGTATGTAGAAAAATGTTAGAACAGTAAGGGCCAGATTGGAGGGATGGCTTTGAGACTTCGTTTTTTGTTGCTTTTAAGAGAATAATGTGGTGGGCCTTCCCTCCTCCCTTTCTCATCTCCACAATACAGACTGGAGACACCCTGTATCCTTAAGGACCCCCACAGACACAACTTTACTGGCAGATCACAGCTCAGGCTCACTACTGGTCCATTGCTCAGGTGTATGGAGAGGGAGCTTTTATCCAGACTGCAATCTGATAGTCCTTGCAGATTAGTTGGTTACCTCAAGTGTGTCTCAAGGGGGTTATTCCTGTTTCAGGTAGTACTTTCCAGATTCACAGTTGACTAGGCCATCTGCAAGACTTGTGCACTTGAGAGTTGAAACCTCACAGTGGGTGATGTGAGTGAAAGGTTTGGCTTTTCACACTTGCCCAGAATTACTGAAGAACAGGAGAATGGGAGAAAAGGGGGCAGATGGCTGCCACAGCAGGGCTGGCAGGGGAAGTGTCTCAGTGCTGTAAGAAGGAAAAGTAAATGCTTTCATAAACAGAACCAGCTGTGCTGGAGTTTGTGAGGCCACTTATTTTCAAAGCAGACTTCAGCTGACCCAAGTTTGCATTCATAAGAATCTTTGTGGCTGGTCAAAGTGCCGTTAGTGTTTAGTATGAATAAATGTTTATAAGAATGTGCTAGAAGTGCTGTTTCAGCCACTCTGAAAAGTTATGGTTTTAATAATTCATTCATTAGGTTAATAGGTGATACTGACAGATGGCCCTGGGTAACTGGCAGGCAGGAAGGCTGAATGGTGCACTACTGATTTATGCAGTATAGGTATTTCCAGTCAGATACTGGAATTGCCATCAGGTGACCATTCAGAGAAATGATGGAGCATAACTTCTCCACTTTTACATGTCTTCATTTCAGCTTCTAACTTTTCATTTAATCTTTTCCATACACTCTACCCACCCCTACTCTTGTTCACTAGTCATTACAATTCCTTGTATAGCTCTTTTCTTTGTCTAATGGAAACTTTTTGGATGCAAGTATGTGTGTGTGGAGGAGAAAAAATAAAGAAAGAGAGTGGGAATATAGCTGTTTATGGTGGCAGAGAGGTGCATAATGAATTTCTAGGCTGCAGAGATTTCACGTCTTACATAAAAGTTTCTGAGAGATGCAGAATTTAGTTATAGTTGTATAGAAGGGGGTTTTGTTGTTCATTTGTGTGGGGTTTTTTTGTGGTTTTTTTTTTTCTATGTGGCAAGTCATGGGCCACTTCTTCCATTGTCCTAGGCTCTGGTCTAGAACATATTTCAGAATGTGGCAGGGAAATTGGTAGGACAACTGATAGGTTAAGAAATCTCCTGAAACAAATCAGTCTTTCTGATGTGATCAGAGTTTAAGGGTGTGATCTTAACCTTACTGAAGTAGGTGGGACTCTTTCCAGTGGTTTTGGTAGGCTTTGGATTATACCTCAAAGACAGGCCTTGCAGTTTAGTTGACAAGTCCAAGTATTCTGCAGGAGGGATTCTGTGTCAGTTAGTGGCCTCCACAATGAGCAACGCTAATGCTTTCATAGTGTTTTCAGGAAAGGGTTTGATGATAACATATGTGTTGGTCATTGGGCTGACTGATCTGATGTTTCAGAAATTGGGGGAAAATTGTTACACATCTAGTTTGAATTCTACAGCCTCAGGGAGTTACACCAATGAGGAAGAAGTCCAAGCAGTGGAGATTTGCTTCTTCGCTTGCACTTTTCAACCTTTCTTTGGACTTATGTTAAAAGCAATTTTTTTCTTATGCTTGATATAATCTAATAAATCCCAGGTTTTTTCTTTATGAAGCCGTTAGTTAATATTGTCACCTGAATATTTTCAAATGATGTGACTAGGAGGCCCATTGACAGGGCGCTACATCAAGTCAGGTAGATTCTGTTCATAGGTAGCATGTTAGTAGATCACTGCAGAAGGCAAATATCTTGTCTGATGGTGCATTTTAGTTCCAGATTGTTATGGGTAAGTCATTTTAGATGTTAAGGAGCCATGAGGTGCTGAAGTCTGACAAAGCTGAGTATTAAGAGGGCACATGTCCATCGTACTTGTATCTAAACTAGCTGGATTTCAAACAATAAAGTACTTTCTCAAAATTAAACAACCCCATCCCAGTTGTGATGCAATAAAAGTTTCCAAAAGGAGGATTTGTCAGATAGTGCAGTGGCATCTGCTTCTTGATTAGAGATGACTGTGATTATGGGTGACAGGATCTGCATACTGTCTTGTACAGAAGTGAGATCTTCTGTAGGCTCTGTCTTTCAGGCATTACTTGCAAGTTTTGCCAATGTCTCTCCAACCTACACCTTTCAAGGTATATGTGGTACACAGGTCTTAGTCTTTTCTACTTAAAATGGCTGAGTGATGTTAATGAGAGTTTAAAGTTAGAAATGAGAAACACTCCATTCTGTAATAAAATACTTAACTCACTCTTTTTGTTTAAAATTAACTCAGATTTTACAGATGCTGATAGATATGTATTTGAAAGGAAGGTTGTGGGTAGCAGTCTGTGACGTAGTAGAAGAGACCAGCTTACATATTTCATCATTTTGGAGGCTGATCCTGAAAGATTATGACTGCTCTCTCCTCCAATTACTATCTATAATATAAAATGCACTTTCAAGGAAATTGTGTCTGTACAAAAGATGCAGAAAGTGGTTAGTGCAGCAAGAGCTGCCAAGGTAGTGTGTTAGTTCAGATCAAAATTTGTGTCCTGAAATTTCTGCGTCCTTGTAGCAGCAGAACTGCAAGCAGCAGCTGAGAGCTTTCAGTGAAGTTAGTGGCTTCTTGTTTTACTCTTGCAATGTTTTAAAAGAAAGTAAAATTTGTTAAGGTATAAAAAAAATCAGACAGCATAACTGAATGGTCCTCCTTTGAAGGAAGAAACCTGTTACACCTTTCAGTGCTCTACTAGGATAACATGTAAGTAGTCCAGCTGATCCAGCATTTGCATTTAAGGCTGCATGATGGAGGTGTGCCTGAAGGGAACTATAAAATAAGATAGTGTCCTTGATTAATCTTAAACATCTGGAAAGAGTTTGGAGTGCAAAACCAAAACTTTTCTCAAAACTGTGCACATGCACCAAGGTCTGCTAATCTGACCCTCTACATTCTCCTTTTTATGAGTGTTCACTGGGATTACTGAAAGCCCTTGTGTGAATGGCTCTCAGATCACTTACAGGTAAGCTTAATGGTAAATTTTATTGGAGCAAGTGTAGAGAAAATGCCTGTAAGTCTCAACCTATCTCTTTTGCAGCTGGAAGAAGGAGAACACTTTGCTAAAATGGTGATAGACCTGGGTGAGGATGCTGGAGAGTCCCTAGCAAAGGGTTACCTGGCACTGGGCCTGACATACAGCCTTCAAGCTACTGATGGTGAGTTACTTTTTGTCAAGTGTGTTATATGGAGAGCATTTGTTCAAAGTCTTCAGTGTAAGCAACAGAAATTTATTGGAAAATCTGCTTTCAGTGCTGACTAGAAAAACAATCTGATTGCAAGATAAATGGGAACTGCTCACTTGCTCAGAGAACTGTCTTCTGTGATACTAAAAGTGAAGTTTTTAGGTAAAGGAGGAAATACAGGTTATTACTTAGGGGGTGATAATCCGAGTGTAGCTGACAATGCTTCGTGTGCTTTACTTGAATATTTGTAATACATTTTTTTTCACTTAATTTACACAATAAAAAGTCAAACTTTCCATCTGTTTTCATATTTTTGTCACCCACTCATAAATCATAAAGAAATACAATCCAAGAACTGGAGTCAGAAATGTCTCACTTCAGTTCCTGGCGTGATACTGATTCCCCACAGAGATTCAACCTCTCTGTGATGTCGTTTCTTTTACTTAGAAGTAAACAAGATAAAAATATCTACCTTACTAGTACATGTGGATATTCACTAGAAACAGACCACTGAATGTAAGAAATATTTTATTTTAATGCTGTTTACTTGAATGAGTGGACAAGGGGCTCCTGCAGACTTGGTGCTTTGTAGGCAGAAGGACTTGAAGTGTTTGGGAGAGTTCTAGCTCTGACCTTCACCAAGCTCACAGGTGGGAACAGTCTTTGTTTATTCTATGACTTCTAACATAGGTAGAAGACTACTAACACATTTTCTTTGAATAATGGCTGAGCTGCTGTGTTTCCTAATCATTTTGGCAGTCCTGCCCTCATGTGAGCAATGACTTTTCTGTTGGATAGGTTCCATAGAAACAAACCAACTTCTTCCAGCAAAGAAGCCTGAATCAAAGCTAAAATTACTCTGTTATCATGGAATATGCAGATCTTGCAACTTACACCAGAATTCTGCAAGGCATGTGTATGAGAAAGTGTTCTTGTGCTCTTCAGTAGCACAAGTTGGTGTAGTTTTTCAGCCAGCCGTATCTGATCAGCTGTTCTGAGAGCTGCTTTTCAGCATGGAGGCTAACAGGCTCTGCAGAGCTCTCCAGTTCTCCATTTCTCTGCATCAAAGTAGTTCTCCCTAGAAAGTTCATGTCAAAAAGCATGTCCTCCCTAGCCTGAACTTTGTCTTAGATAGATAGATATAGATATAGATATATGTATATATATATATGTAAGTGCACTAGGAACAGAGTACTGTTAAACAGCTTAGTTTTTAAGGCATTTTGCCTAGATGTTGTTTAAACTGTTCTAAAGCTATACAAGATCCCAGAGACTATTTTCAGAGATTGAAGGTTTTTATGTTAGTCCCTTACAATCTCTCTGTAAACTTCAGTATGAAAAGAAGGTGGTTTCTAAAGAATGGAGTTGGAGAGGCATGTGCTGTACTCTGGCTCTAAAAATATTTTGTTGGAGCGAAATGTGAGTTGGAAACTCTTTTTCTGGAAATCTCTCGAGTTTTCAAGAGATTAGTTCAATATTGTGTCCTTTTTTAATGTAAAACAAACAGTCTTCACAACAACTGCCTTGGATTATTTTCAGATTAGCCTCTGATTTATATTTTGAAACAGCGGAATAAATCTGTCTTCTCATCGTATCTCTAGCCTTTAAGGCAACAGGACAAGTCGCTCAGTTATTTGAGGGAAATAGGAAGAGTATATTTCCATCATGCAGATTATATTTTAATAAAATGGATGAAGTCCTTCAAAAGCATACATATGATGGTCATGAATATGGAACTCTGTTTTACTGGAAAATGTCAAATTGGCACTAGCAAGACAATTTTCATTAGCATTGTTAAAAAATAGCATATGAAGCAAGGCTAGAACATGCTGAAAGACAGGAGTTCTGTGATGTAATCCTGCCTCATGTTGTCAGTCTTGTTTATCATTGTATTTATACCAGTTCTTACTGACATGCAGACAAGTCACAATCCATGTGTATATGTGAGATTCCTGTAACTTCCCAGTTGACATGACTCTCAGCCAATCATTATTTTTAATGGTACTGAGTGTTTCAGAGACATTTGACCAATTGCCTTCTAAAGCTTACAGCCTTCCATCCAAGTTAGGCTTTCTTATTTAATATAACCTTTTAGTAGTTATTTCTCCTCCTGTATGACAAAGGCACTGAGGAGTTGTAGTAAAGCCTTTTCTTCAGGATTTGCAAAAAGCTCCTGTAGGAAGTAAGACTTCCTGAAACTTAGGCTTGATAGCTTCCTTATTCTTTAAGTTTAATTACGTGTTTCTTGAAATAGGTCTCTCTGAGGTGTGTCCTCAGAGGAAGTCATTGACACTTTGCCTCAGTCTTAGAAGCCCAAGCCTCCTCTTTGTAGTTAATGTCTATTTTCTGCAGATCAGTTTCCAATGGGTCAATGTCAACAGCAAACCATTCCTCTTCCTCCCACAGTTTCAGTTTTGACATAAGCTGTATTGTCAACTTGTCCTCCCTTAGGTCTGGTGAAGAATTCACTGAAGACAGGGAAAGGTGAGATGAATTTAACAAAGGCTAAAGAGGCAAGACTAGGTTGAGAATGTATTGTGAAATACAAGTGCTCTTCTTACCTCACATCACCACCTCACAAATTATGAAATCTTTGTAGATTTAACAGTCCCTCATTCTTTTTTCAGAGATGAGTGTGTTGTACCTCTGTTTTCATTTAGAATTTTGGTAGAAGGCCATGGATCAGGGACTGAATTAGAAACTTATTCTATCAGTCTTTGTGGATTTTATGAAGAATCAGTGTACAGAAAGCACTGGTTAATGTTAAGCCCCCCACACATTTGTTCACTAAGAAGTGAATTACTAGTGAACAAACTTACAATCTTTACTTTTGGAAATAACAGTGTATGCAATCTTTAATTATAATTCTGTGTGCTAAAACTGTATGTTATGCCATATCAGATGTCTTAACACAAGGGAGTAGTTTCTGAAACTCAGTCATATTTGCATGCATGTCAGTGTTTTAGTTTGGATCTGGAATGTATTTATAAAGTCCATTTATCTGTCATCCCCACTTCTTATATTGTGATTCACATAAAGGAACAGTTTTGCACATTACAAACTGAATTCTTTCCCACAAAAAAAATATATTACATAAATAGACCTGACAGTGCTTCAGCTGCTAATGGGTGCTCAGTCCATTGGACAAGATTAGAACCAGATTTCTGATCCTCGGCACTGTGTTTCGTTCCATGCATTCACTGTGCTCATCCTACTGTGCTCTAACTGCTTTTACTAAGACAGAACTTGTCTTCCTTTGTTTTCAAATGTGATTCCAGAGCTTTGTATTTAGGTATCAAAATACTGCTGAAGAACCTGTTGAATTTCAGTAAGGCTGAAGCTCCTTTGAAAACTCAGAGTGCTTCAGAAAAGAAATCTTGGGCTGCTCAAGTGGCATTTGCAAAAGTGCTGTGTCTTATGAGTTTCAGAACCCGCCCTGTGCCACTCTCCCACTGGTCAGACTGCTTTTGCAGCTTATTTTAATCTAAGTAATAAGTCATATTTTGTTTTAGTTGATGGAACTGCAGCAGCCATACTCACAGGAAGTAAGGTTGGGTAGGAACTGAAGAATTCTTTGGTGTCATCAACCTGGGAGAATGGAGCACAAATTTTAAAAGTTTAATCAGACCCACCAGGTTCTGCTTCTTTAGTGCCAACTTTTCTTTGTCTGAAGTGAGAGCTTTTCAGTGATACAAGTGGGTTGCAGATTTCATTGAATAATTCAGGGGTAGGGCATCTGCAACATCTTTGGGCAACCTGTTTCAGAGTCTTACCAACCTCTTAGTAAAGAATTTCTTCCTGTATATAATCTGAATCTTCCCTCTATTACATTAAAACCATTACCCTTTGTCCTGTCACTATAGGACCTGGTAAAAAAATAACCCTCTGTCATTCTTAAAAACCCCCTTTAAGTATTAGAAGGGTGCAGTAAGTCCTCCCTTCTCCAGGCTGAAAAACCCCAACTCTCAGCTTTTCTGTATAGGTCTTCCAGTCTTCCAACTGTTTTCATAGCCCTTTTTTTTTATTTGTTCCAGTGGAACCATGTCTTACATTGGGGATGCCAGAGCATTCCAGGTGGGGGTCTCATGATAGTAGAGCAGATCACCTATCTTGACCTGATGGCCAAGCTTCTTTTTATGCATCTCTCCCCAAATTGCATTTCATTGTTGGGATTTTTTTCCCCTGGATTTATCTCCTTTAGCTGTAAAGGCCCTGCAAATGGCATAGTTAACTTGCAGCATCAGCGCTCAGTCAAGCACAAGTTTCAATGTGTTCATCCACGTCAGACTCGAGATGGACAACCAGATTTCCAACTTTGTGGTAGCTGAAGATGCAGTCTGTATTGTGGGAGGTAGGAGTCACATGCTGTTTTCTAGTAATGCAGAGGCAAAGCTGACTAGTTGTAATCACTTCATTTCCACAACATATTTTGTGTTCTGACTACAAGCTGAACATTAGTCAAATGTCTTAACAGGTGGAAGCTAGAAGTTCTAGCTTTTCCATTTGGTGTTTAATTTGAGGGACAAATGGTAACATGTCTTTCAGTCTTTTTTTATTGTGTGACATCTTCAGAATTGCTCTGTAACTTAAATAAAGAATCGTAGTTTCCATGAGAAACAAAATTTCAGATTTTTTTCTGCAGGGATGTTTATAGATATGATCAAATCCTTTCCAATGTCTCCTCAAGCATTTTTGTTTACATCAATATTGGTTCTTTAAATTTTTTTCTGAATTTTCTTCCTTTGTTATCTTTATCCAGTATTTTGCAGCCTGATTTAATGCTACTGAGAGTGATGTATTTTTAATAGATGCTGCATTTTACATGAAAGTTCATGCCTTTAAATTTATTATTTAAAGTACAAATTTTTGGATCATTTTTTAATACTTATAGTAGGCTTTGTGGCCTAGGCAAGTTCCGATTTTTATAATTAGGAAATCCTGAAGACTGCTGTTCCTGCTAAATGAACCTGGTGTTTTGAAGAACTGTTGGAAGATGTAGGAATAAAAAAAGGTCTGATCACTATAGCTACTGCAGCAGATAATTTACTTACAAAATTTCACTCACTGACATATTGTAGAATCCAGAGAAACTGGTTACCTTTGCAGGTCTTGCAGAAGAACACATCTCTTTCTTCTTAATAACTTTTAAGAATACTTGAATTTCACTGGGTTTGTTGCATTATTATATACTACTTAGTAACTTTCTATTTTGGAGCATACATTGACTTGATGTATCAAATCAGATACATTAATGGGTGATGTTTGCTGATGGATTAACTACTCATCATTTCCTTATGCTATTGATCAGTAACTCAATTTCAGGATAGGCAGAACAAGAAGCAACTGCTATGCAAAATCTGAAAACCTAAGAACCAGAACAAGACAGCCAATGCATTTCTAAAAACCATCACTAGGTTTCCAGATATTTTAGATCTGAGAAAGCCATGTTCCTTTAAGCTCTTCCTCTGTTCCTGTTGATCTTGATGGTATCTTATGATACCCAGGTATAACCAGAGCTTGATTCTTCTCTTCCTTTTCTGGTTTTAGGTAGGAATTAATTTATATGTTGATACACATGCGTACTGGGCAGGATCCATTAGTCAAGCAATTAGAGACATGCAAGAAGGGCATTAGTGGCTAGTGCCACATCTGAAGTAACATAAAAGTGTTGTGGTCTCAAAGATGGTGGTGTTTTGTCACAGAGCTGTAAGTTTGGCTGCTGGTGTTCCCTGTTCAACCTGTAGCACCCTCCTACATGAAGATGGTGGTGGGGGCGGTTTGTATCTGAGTCAGAATGTGCTGCAGGTTACTGCTTTTAGCGTTTGCAGCAGCCTGGCTGAGGGCCTGTTACCTTCTTGGTATCTAGTTAGTGTTTAGCCCCTTCTCCCAGCCCCCTTCGGTGGCATATGTGAATAAAAAATGCTTCAGTATTTCAAACAAAGGACTTAAAATAATCTTTAATAAAAATGAATTTGAGAATTCATGTCAAAATGAGCACATGCACAAACACACAGGTTTCCACAGTGTTTATGCTCCCAGTTTGAAATACTCTATACATTCATTTATTTAATCTGCAACATTGAATTAACTCTTAAATGACATTGTGTCTTGTCCTACAGCTACTCTAAAGAGCACTCAGGATGAATTAAACAAGAAAGCACTTCAGACGTTGGAGAGGTGAGTATGAATTTTGCAGGTATTTGCATTGTGTATTTTTTGCGTGAATTCAGCAAATTTTTTCTTTTTATGTTTCTTTTTCATCTGCATAAGTCTTCCTTGCTGGAAAGTTTGAAAACAGTTCATTAGATTTCAGCAGTAGTCTGTCAAAACCATTTTTGTGATGGCTAAATGTAGTGACTATTTGATTGAATATCCAAGGTAAGAGTACTGTTCTGCCACCTTACAGAAAAATCCTTAGCTCCAAAGTAACTGCAGTGAGATCTACAGTGCTGGGAGATGCAGCTTCCTCACATGATGCCAGCTGGCAAATGTGGAAATCTAATTTTGTCTCAGTTCCTGTGTGAAGCATGCTTAAAATCCTATTTCCGTCATGGTGGGAAAGTACCTTCACCACCCAGGTATAGGCAGCTGTGGGGTTACCTGGCAGCAGTGCACTTAGGGGAGAGAATAATTGTTGTCCTTTGAGCTGTTGTTGGAAGAGGAGGTTGTAAAGCCAGCAGTTCAAAACAGGCACCACTCACCTCTCCTTCATCCCTGTATTCTTGAGGAAAAGTGATAGAGTGGCTCTACTCTGGAAGCAGCTGTGAATTACAGTCTCGTGCAGCTACACTTGAGACTGCAAGTACAACTGCTTGATTTAAAACACATTTTTGTCCATTTTGTGGGGTAGAGAGGTGAAGTGTGGGCTTCCTGACCCTGTTACGATTAAATTACACCACCCAAAATACACTGGGTGGTGTTCAGGCAGTTATTTACCTTTGTACAATTACATTCACAATTTACAACCCACTGTAAATGTAGATGCCTACAAACTACAGATACCAACTAAATGGAAGCTTATGTGGTCAAAGTCTTGGGCTGAAATATCTAATTCTGAGTTTGTTGTGGTCATAATTACGTAAGTTAAGAAAACTTGAGATCTCTTGTATCTCAAAGTGCAGGTTTAGCAATTTGAACAATGCTAAAGGATCTTAGCTGTTTTGCTGATGCTGACCAAGAAGGAGCCCAGCATGTTTGTCTTACACTGGTTTTGTAGTGAGTGCAAGAACTGAAACCATGGATACAATTCTGGGTATTTACCTTATGGAGATCTGAGAGAGAAAACTTTTAAAAGCCATTTATTCATGTACTATTTGGATCAGGAGTGTACTTATAAGTCACACTAGTTTGTGGACTCCAGTGTCATACATTAACTGCTGACCAGTTTTAAGGAATTGTGGCTCTGCACTGCTTTTAAACTTCTTTTTTTTTTTTTTTTAATCCTTTGACCTTTCCCACTGGTTATGGCTTGTTTTCATGGTATCTTCACCTAGGAGGCAGGCAAGCTTCTGGCCAAACATTAGTTACTCAAACCTCAGCCAACAGGCATGTGATAGTGAGCTGATTACTAGTGTTTTTCTAAATGCCTAAGTTTGGTTTCTTTCCTTGTTTTTCACTTCTTTTTGAAGAACATGGATGATCTCTCAGGCTGTGGTTTGGGCTGTAGTCATCTTTGTAAGGGGCCTTTTCAGCTGGAAGATTGCACCAAATGTTTTTCTAATTCCTTCTGAGGAAAATGAGCAGTAAAGCAACAATCCTTTGTTTCTTTCCAAAAGCACCATTAAGCTCACGTCTATACTCTTGTGAACTTTCCCATTACTTATTGCTGGAGAGGCTACTGAAGGTTTCTCAATAGACACTTTGTAAAGAGGTTGCTCACCCTGTCTAACATCTGATTGCAAAGCTGGATTCTATCTTGTGGAGTTTTGTTGTTTGTTGCAATTTTTGGGAGGGGGAGGAGGTTGTGGTTATTTGGGTTTGGGGGGTTTTTTTGTGTTTCTTGAAGTGGAAGGAGAAATTAGTGACCCGCCTGTACTAATTGCACCTTGGTGTCTTTGGCATTGCTTCAGAATACTTGAGTGCCACCTTGACTTACAGAGTTACAGGATATATTCAGTCCATACTAAATTAATCTGTTCTAAAGCCATTAGTTATAAAAATCAGCTTCAAAATCTTCTTGCTCACAGGCCAAGATGGCATTTGAAAAGTGGCTGCCATTAAATGGTGTGTGGTTTGTGTCCTGAAGGAATTTTTTATTGCTATTTGTTTATTATTAGCAAATTGATAGTTTCGGCATGGGTTTTAACCTCCAGTGTTGTCAGCCTGTCGTTTCTCCTTCATAAGGACATTAATTGTGCTCACTTTGGGCCTGGCAATGCAGGTGCAGGTTTCCCTGGTGTTCTGGAATGCAGCCCAGAAAGAGGTCAGGAATGTTAACTGGCTATATGAGGGACCTTCCTCTTCCCCATTTCTCCCATGTGAAATGACTTCCCTGTGCTGCAGAGCTGTGAGTGAGCTCTGAGAGTCACAAGAGGAGAATCCACTGGTTCCTGGAATGGGCTGCCAGGTGCTATGAGCTGCTGCCCCACCTTTCCTCCTAGGTTAGGTTCCCCAAGACACGATCCCATCATTGCCTTGGTTAATGGCTTTTCCACAGACGAACAAATTCAGACTGCAATTTCGTGCCTAGCATAATCTGAGAGGGGACAATTCTGCCCAGGTTGTCCAGCCCTGTTCCCTGCCTTGTACAAGACTTTACTAAGGGCCTGCACATTTGGTTCTGGAGACACTGCAGCCTTCTCTAGCACAGGCTTTGATTCACTACACAAGGCAGTGTAGTGCCTGCTGCCTGCTGTGGACTGGAAGGTAGTATCTCAGAGTACAAGCTTGAGAAGTACGGACCTTGGTTTTGGTCCAGGCACAGCTCCTGTCATCGAATCATTCCTCCCTCAGTGTTTTCTCTTTCCAAATTAGGAGTCTGCTGTCAAAAATTAAACTGGAAGCTGCAGGGTGGAGAATGTTTTGTGTGTTTGAACACTAGCTTGTGTCACAGGCTCCTGATCTTTAGTCCTCTACATGCTCGTGCTCAAAAGTGACTACTTTTTCAGTGCTAGCCTAACCCTCTCTTAATGTTTGAAAAATGGCAATATACGAACAAGTTAGACAACTATGTCCATCACCTAAATTACTTAAAATAATGCTTTGATGGGTTTGTTATGAGATCAGAGCTACTTTTTCCGTATTAGTTATCCAAGTTCCAAAATATTAAGTGGCATTTAATAAAGGAGCGTGTAAGTTGTATAACATCCTGACAGCTGTGTTTCTCATACTTTTTTCCTAGGATTCTGACTTAGCCAGGCCGGGACTGTTCTGCTTTTTGTCTGGTTTCAGTGTGCTTCCCCATTACTGGACTAGTTTTCTGTGGGGGAAGTCTGAGTGTTGTTGTGTGACTCCTGGTGAAGGAGTTCTGCAAAGTGCAATCTAACAGTCACTTTCCTTTTTGTATTGTGTGTTCGTCCTTAAAGAGCACGTGGCCTGGCTCCCGAAGATCACCAAATCATCCTCTATCTGTCACTGCAGCTGGCTCTTGTCAGACAGGTATGTGAAATATTTGGAAATCACTGAGTCATGGGAGGGTGGAAGGACAGTTCAGTTGTACAAGACTCAGGCTTGCTAAACAGGGTCCCTTCCTTCCTGCATTGTAACCGGTAACAAGCAGTCAGAGTATGTTTATGTAAAATATATTTTAATTCTTATTCTAAAAATAATAATTCTGTAGCACGTGGAATGGCGTCCCCAAGGGAATGTGTTCAGCTCTAACTCCTGAACAGTCTTGGAGCAACCTTTCATGTGTGGGATGAGCGAGGTGTGTTTATTCCTGTTCCCTGGGTATCTCGCTGTGTCCTGCTGCAGGCCGCTCCAGAGGCTCTCCTGTTACTGCCCGATTCCATGTCATGCCAGATCGCGCTCTCTACGCTGGGATTGCTTTATTCCATACTTGGGCACGTTTGACATTAGGCTTTGACGCGTGCTGGAGCTCTGCAGCGAGTGGGATTAGTTGGCATTTGAATGCTGCTGCAGGTGTTAACTCATAAAAATGAAGCTGATCAGAAAATGCTCTGCACTGCCTTTCGGAAGAAAAACCCCAACCGCTTGGGCTGTGCTTTATTTTTCTGCCCCTTTTCCTTAAAATTGGGGTGTTTTATTTCTCTGTCCTTTGTGTTTAAAAACTAAAGTCTTTATTGGAGCAGCTTCTGTTTTTTAAATACCTCTCTAGCTAGATTTGAAATTTCATCATTGTAGTTTGTTTCTTTGGCAGGCCTTCTGCTTGCTGGAGTTTTCTCTCCTTAGTCTACACTATGGAGTTGAACAGTTGGGTATTTCTTACTTTCCTGAGCTAATTAGGGGAGCTGTGTGTTCATTAGGTTAAACTAATTGTTCCAGGAGAGCACCCTCTTGATAATGTCACTTTTGTAACCCTTTCATAATGAGAGCGGTGTGCTGTGAGCCTGCAATAAGAAAGGATAATTAAAATGGCTTATTTAACTTTCTCATCTGCCTACTGGCTGCTATATGATGCAGTTTGCTCAGGGTCTTTCATTAAAAAACACCCAGCTACCCTTTTTTCTCTCACAGCTTTTGCCTCATAGAGAGATTGTCTGATTTGCTACCTCTTCTGCTTGCCATGAGTAAAAGCATTACAGCTTTTCAGCAGCCATCCTGAAAAATAAAACTAAGATTTTTGTGGTCATTGGTTTTTTGTTGTTTTCACTGTTGCTGGCATTTTAAGTCATTATCCTTTCTTTTTCTCTGGTTGTAGCCTGTCTTTGCAGTATTGTTTCATCTCTCTTGTTGCTTCATTTCCCTTCCGTCTTGTTCTTTCCATTCAGTCTCTTGTCCCTGTGTTCACTTTCCTCTTTTGTCTAGTTCACCTGTGTGTTTTCATCCTTGATGTTGTGCCAGTCGCCTCTGCTCCCACAGCTGTGTGATCTCAGTGTATTATGTAGTGTCAGCCTGACCCCTGTGATGGTGCTCCTGCTCTTCTCCCATCAAGTGAGATATAAATCTTTAACGCATGCTTGGACAGAGAGGAGATACCTGAGACATCTTTATTTTTAGACTGCTGTAAAATATCCTACTCTTCTTTTGCCAGTTTACTTAATGATAAACATTTGGTAATGCATTTTTAATATCCTTAATTATTTAAAGTATCTAATATATTCTCTTTCTGATTAGCTGAAAGATAAATTATACCTTTTTTGATAGATTGCATTAACTATTGAACATCACAGTTAGGGCTTTCATCAAGCAATTCTATAATACCGATAAATCAGGCCTTTTCTACATAGTAGGTTATAATATAAGACCTGAATGTTTTTCTCAACAAATAGGCCTTTTTGTTTCCGTAGTCAGAGTCAATAAATGAAGTAACTGTACCCAGCATTGAAAAATATAGGTATCAGCTTGCATAGATAGGGGAGTGTTTTCATGGAACAAAGCAAGAGAGGCAGCTGACCAGTAGAGTGCCAAGCAAAGCTGGAGCAATTCGTCTTCCTTGGAAGGCTGTAAAATATTTCCAATATCACTTGTCTCTGTCACCACTGGGCAAAGCAAAGGGGAAATGGAAAACCATAAGCATCCCTCTGACATGAGATGAGGATGTGACAAGAGGAGGAATGGTTATAAAGGGCCCGTGCAGAGTTGGCATTTGAAACCACCAGCAACCAAGATAAAAAATGACGATGAGCTTTGTGTGTGTGCCTGTGTCTTAAAGACCACTGGAGTCACTGGGAAGACTTGGAAGGGTCTACATCAGCCCCAAAATGTTTTAGTGGATTTTTCGGCCAAACACAGTGTAGAATAACCTGTTCTGTAAGGAGGGTCTCTCAGTCTGGTTTTCTCCCTGAGCTGAAGTGCCAGGAGGCCAAGGTCCATACCTGCTGCAGTGGATATCTCCACCTAGCATGCCTGGTTGGCAGCTGGCTGAGCTGAGCAGCAAATGAGACTTGTAGCTCCCAACTCCCGGTGGCTTGTTCAGCTGCTTCTGCTGTTTCTGTGGTAACAGCACTTGGATCAGCAAAAACAAGGTAGAATGAACATTTTAAAGCTCAATGATTTTAATGCATTGCCTTGTTTTTTAGCAGACCAGTTTCTATGGAAATGACTTTCCAGAGTCAGCAGCACTCTTGTTAATTTTCAGTGTTGATTCCATTTTTTTTGGGGGGTGGTGGTGTTTGTGACCTTGACTGCCTTGTAAGTCAATGTTGGGTATGTAAAAACAACATATGTAGGCTTCATGCTGTTTTAATACTTGATTAGATCTAGCCTTTCCTTTCATGAAAATGGGAAGGGAAAGATGGCTAAGGGTCAGCAGCTGAGCACTGTAAGTCTCACCAGTTTCCTGTGGACTTCCAACAGACCTCAAGTTTCAGGTGGCACTGTTCAGAAAACACCTACTTCCTTCCCAAGTGTCTGGATGTACAACTAAGATAAACATCAGTTAAGAGACCAGAATAAATATTTCACCTGTTTAACCCAGTTTTTATTTTGGTTTCAAGGAGAGACTGCTGTCTCTGCCCCAGGAAAGGAGCTCTGTTTTAGGAGGTATTCAAGAGGTGCTTCTTTCAGTGACTGATTGGATGTAGGTAGTTCTGGTTTGTCTTTTTCCCAGACCAGCAACTGCCTCCTCTGCTGAACAGCAACATGCTGCTTTTCAGCCTACATCCTAGTCTAGATTGTGCTGGTGATCAAGAATGGCTAAGAACTAAGTAATAACCCGTAGATGTATCTACCTTTGCTTTTCTGAGGTTCTGGTGGACTGTAGCAAGTGTTTCCAATGGAAGCTCTTGCCAGTCAGTAAAGCTTTCTCCTTTCCATGCTATAAAAAGAGATGGAGTGGGTAGTTTTAATGGTTAATTAAGTGTAACTGTCAACTGATGTGAAATTAGGCCTGAAAATTCCTCTTAAGAGTTCCTGTTTCATTTACCATTTTAAATATTCAAGTTCATTCTACTGTTAGAAAGTATTTTTAACACTCATTCTGTTTTCCTTTTTATACCTGTAATTGTGACATACCAGCATTGTTTTTAAGGAGACATACTGCATTATTGAAATAAATCCTACTATATAAGAGGCAGCCTAAATAATCCATATTGTGGTATTATTTTGGTAATGCTGCAAGATGCTATTTCTAGCCTACTGCAGCATCTTTGCTTCCTAATCAGTATGATGTGAAGATACCTGTGTGCCATGCAAAACATGTGGTATATTTGTTAACAGAATGATAAATCAGAGAACTGTAACTTCTTCTAATTGCAGGCCCTACTTAGACTTGCACTCCAGCTGAAGTAAGATTATTTCAAAGTGCAGTACTTGTAGGGAATTTTAAACTGGCAGGCTGCCTCTGATAAAGCCCTGACGTTTCAGGGTGCCATCTGGGGTGCCAGCTTCTGTCTTCCTCGAATTATATAGTTACTTAAATAAAAATACATCTTACAAAAGAAGTTTGTGTTGACTGCAGCCAAATACTTTGCTTTTGTTGATCTAGAAATTTAGTTTGTATTTCATTGCATCTGGTCTGTTGCAGGTTGTTGTTTCACATAATGCTTTCTGTAAAGGCATAGAGCTCATATTTTTTTTTGTCCACTGTTTCTAAATATGCAGCAGTGCTGTGTAGGCTACTAATGGTGTTACAGAACCAAGGAGTCTTTTTGGACTCGAGTGAATAAATGAGGTGCCAGGGAAACATGATTAATTTTCAAAACCAGCCATTGCCTGTGACTCTGATGGTACTAGAGGGAAGCGCTGAAATGAGATGTAACCATTGCAGGCCACATGCTACAGAACAGAATTACTTTAGATGACATCTCTTTCGGCAGACATAGGTCTGCAAGAGTGACCACAACTCACTTTTTTGCTGCTCTACTTCATGTATGTTGCAACAGAGTCAGAGAGCCTCTTGGATGGCCAGCCTCTGTTAGAGGTGTGGACCTAGCTGCAGTTTGATGCTAAGTCAGTTTCAAGACAAAGCTAAGTCTCAGTTTGCACATTCACACACTAGTAAGGCCGAGTACCCCTACAATTTTGAAGTCCCTCAGTAAAGGCATTAGTTGCAAGTTATTCTTTGTCTGATTGATACTGGCAAATCAGGATCCCCTTCCCAAGTCTTAATCATGAAATAGTTTGAAGAGGACCTTTAGAGATCACCCAGTTCAATCCCTGCTCCAAGCAGGATCATCTGGAACAGGTTGCTTCAAGTCTCCTCTGGTTTGGTTTGCAGGTTTTCTTTTTCTTCTAAGGAACTTTCCCCAAAACTTGTATTTTCTTTATGAATACTTGTGCAGCTCTTATACAGAGAAATAAACAGAAAGAAATTGGAGGGGTTTTTAGTCCTGAGTACAAGAAGTCTTGAGAGCAGCTTTGTTTTAGCAGGTCAAATTTATATACCTCTGGTATATCTACTGACGAACTTTGTGGAGAGGCAGATCTGGGCCCACCACTGTCTCATCCTGGCTCCAAGATGTCTTGTCATTGCTAGAATTCTTACATTGTACGAAAATGTGTTCTAGTAAACTGCTGAAGGAACATGGGTGATTTAAGCCAACATGTTTACCTTTGCAGTAGGCTTTAATAACACATGTGTTAAAGTAGCTCCACTGACAAGCAGTAATTCATTAAAGCTGAGCACTCAGTCATATATCCCAGCCTGAATCCAAGCCAGGACATTCAGCAGTTTTGACACTGTGGGCCAGATGCCAGTTTGGGGTTATGTCTGGAGCACTCACACTGATCTCCATGCTTGCATGGAGTCACCAGTAATAGAGTAGTTAAGTACCATGGGTCGTGTATGCACAGCGAGAGAGAAATGTCACTTGGGCATTAGGATGAAGGTGTCCTGTGAGCAGAATATACACTGCTCCCAGAAGGATACCTGGGATCTAGATAATCAACCACCTCTATTGTAGCTGCTGGCAGTGTAATTGTTGCTTTCCTTAGTTATGTGCTACTTGTTTCTGTGAGAGGTCTGTGGAGGCGGTGGGAATTTGACACTGGTGATATGCCAGGGTAGAAGAATGTCTGTAAAGCTTTGCTAGGTGGGAAGTTCTCGTAAGAAGGAAGGAACTACTTTCTCCATCCATTAAGAGAAGGAACAGGAAAGCATACATGAAGAAAAGAAATTTGTACACGTTTATGCTTTGTTTTCTGCAGATTTCCAGAACCACAGAAATGAAAGTATTTATGTAACAGTAATTTCAGACACTAGAGAATCTTAAAGAAAATCCTTTACATAGAACTTACTGGTAAACAAATGAAAGAAAATCTGCTAAGAAGTTCCCTTTTGAACAGATAACCTAAAATAGTGTACTGGATCACAAAGAGCATGTGATATACTTGCATTCATTGTAGATGTTAAGTTTTCTGCCAAGTGAGACTTGATTCTAATAACATGCTGCTGCTGTGACTGTCAGGACTGCTCGTCACATTACTGCTTGCAAATACGTTTCTTTTTCTGACAGCAGTTTAAATCTTGACTCTTTTACCCTTGAACATCCAATGGTGTGTTCTTGATCCAAATCATGAAAGGCTTTGTACAGCCATTATGAGAGACAAAATGCAGCAGAGACGTGTAATGCTTACCTCCAGGTGAAGAGCCAGCCACCCATCCTAGAAAATGGAGCTGAGAGTTGGGCCTCTGTGGTGGATCTGTTTACAGCATAGAATCACCTTGCCAAAGGATGAGAGGGTTGACTGGATCAGGTCTGCTGCTCTTGTTTATAAGCAGTGATTTAGTAATGCTGCAGACTTCTTTCTCTAGAATGTGTGGGTTTTTTTCCAAGTGGTGCAGTCTGTTAATTTTGGCAGCCTGTTTCAGTAGTAGAAGGTACCTAAGTAGAACTTATGCAGAATTTCTAATTACTCTTTTTGTTCTTATTTTTGAGGTATAATGTAGGACTGAATGATTGATGTGTTCTCTTGTTATTTCCACCCCATCTTCTTCTAGATTTCAGATGCTATGGACCATCTTCAGGAAGCCCTGCAACTGTGCAAAGATGACATGAATTCACTTCATCTACTGGCCCTCCTCTTTTCAGCTCAAAAGCACTATCAGCATGCACTGGATGTTATCAACATGGCTGTTGTTGAATACCCAGAAAGCTTTAGGTAAGAGTTGTTGCCTGGTGCCATACATCCATCCAGTCAGGAATGAAGTGCTCACTAGCTCTGTTGTTCTCTTTTATACACAAGGAACCTGTTAAATCACATGTTACAGGTGCATCACTCTCCTGGAGAGAGGGTATTCTTCTACTTTGTCTTCACAGTCTTTCTATAATCCTTATATTTGCTTTCTTTTCCAGTGTTTGTCTTTCTGTATTGTGCTGATGGTGTTGTTTCCTGTACGTCTCTCTGTAGTTTTTTTGTATTTCACTTTAGATGCGGAGAAATGAGCATGAGACAACTATGACAGCGTCTGTATCACAAATAATTTTATATTTCATAACTTCCTGGTTGAAACCAAATCTTTCTTGCATTGACCATTGTTTTGATGCTCATCTATGACACAATTTGCTGCAATATGACAGCTGGGGAAAAAGATCATTTGAAAATCACAAGCTGTGATAATGTATAGCTGAGAGGAAGGATGATTTGCCTGCCTAGGAGTAGGTTTGAATCAGCACAGACTTCTTGGAGCCAAAGGCTTCCACTGTTCTCTATTTGACTCAGACCTTCATCCATCTGAGGGAGGTAAATTGAATTCCATGCAATTTACTGTCATGACCTTTCAAAACAATGAATTTGTCTGTTCTGTGCAAAAATTAAAGCTACTGTAATAGTCTCTGTTGATTTCATACTAGCTGAGTTTCTCAGCCAAACTGCAGAAAATCCTATTGGATTGCTGAAAAACCCACTTTCATTTGGAATTGCCTGTACTTAAATGGTGTTCTAAACCTGTGCATCATTGTCTTTAGATAGCCTGCATTCTCAGTAGCGAGAGGGAGCAGCCTCCACAGGTTTAGTGCAGAAGCTGAGTGGAATATTGTCTAAACAGAGCAAAGGAAGGTCAAAGGAAGATTGAGTCTGTCTAAATGTGAACTTGAATGCTTAAGGACCTTTCAGAATTATGGTGCTGTATCAGCATATAATGTTTTTATTGTAAGCTGCATGTTGCCATTTAAAATAGCTTTGCTGCTCATATTTTTGAGGATACTTACTTTGTATATGTGAGGAGCTAAGACTGTCAATGCATGTCATTGAGAATGAAGTGGAAATTAGTAATGGAAATGCTCTTAAAATGATGTCAACATCTCTTCAGAGTGTGAACATAGGTATGACTGAAGCAGGAAATAGCCCAGTGGCTGCTGAATTGTATTTTGAAGTAATAAACACAGTAAAAAACCCTCATACAGTGAAAGGTCACATTGTACAGTCGAAGATCGGATGTTTGTTGAAGACTACAAAAACACCTAAAGATACACGAGACAGAGGAAGAAGTTGTTTATGTCAGGAGAATAGTGTTTGCCTTGTCTGATTGACCAACTGGTCCATCGTGTCCTAGATCTTTCCCCCAGCAGTTACTGATTATTTATGTTTAAGAGGAGGACAAAACATAGCAAACATTGTATGCAAAGTAGATTGAAGGACTGCTGGGTGGGTTCCTTTGTGCTGTCTGATAATCTGATTTCCCCAAAGCTGAAAAAAATATTATCTCTTATGTTTCTGTGACTGTGAATTTTGATGTGCACAAAGACCTTTGCTAAGGAGTAGCAGAACAGGTTGTTTTTGATAGAAACAATTAGTATTGGTAGTGAAGGCCCAGGTTCATGCTTGCTCCTAGACACAGCCTTGCTAAAGTGTGTGCCCTTGGAAGGGCCCCTCTTTGCTCCTTGCATGCACAGGGGTGTATAACAAGGCTGACAGTGAGACTGTCACAGGTACACATGGATGAAGGAGTAGGGGCTGGCTTCTTGCCTCTGCTGTGTGACTACCCTGTCTCCGTGTGGGTCTTTCTCTTAACCAGCCAGCAAATAACTCATGAGTGAGGGAATGGAGAAATGTCAGAGTAGCAAGGCAAGAAAAAAAAAGCTTAAAAAAATAGAATTAAACAAATGTTTTTGAAAAAAGGAATGGGAATCCAATAAGAAGGGGAAAAGCAAGAATAACAGAGTACATCCGTAGTTTGTACCAAATCTGAAACCATTTTAGGCTTTCTAGTGCAGTTTATGCTAGAAGGGCTTTACTGCTTTGTAAAACCTCTTTGAAGGGACAAAGACCTGATGCTATTGTGTATCTCCAGTTGCTACTGCCTTATAGAAAAATGCTAATTTTACTACTGTATGGAATGACTACAAGATGTTTCATGTAAATAGTGTAGGCAAGTTCAACTGCCTGATTTTAAAGCTGTATTTAAAAGTGGTTGATTATTTTTCCCAATTCACATTTATATGAACCAGGCAACTGTGTAATGTGGTGCCTGGGGGCTCCCTTCCTAATGACATCTCTTTTTGGAAGCACAGTTTGATGGCATGTATCAAAAAAAGATGATGAAAGCTGTGTTAAGGGACCTTAGGGCTCTGTAGATGGCAGAAAAAAAGCCCAGAAGCATTACCTAGATGTATATCCTAAATAAAAGAAAGCATAAGATGTAAAAAAATTAAGGACTTAGCTGACCCAAACTACAGCCAGCTCATACTGTTTCCCTGGTCTCTGTATGTAATTAAAATTAGTTAGTTCCTGCTTTTTTTGTTTTATATTAAATCCTTTTGTTACAAATTTTAAGGAAGAAATTTTTCAGGATAGTTCATGTAGTTCACTGTTGGCTGAAGCAGTTGGAAAAAATATACTGCATTGCTCAGCTAACACATAACATCCTTTGGCATGAACTTCATAATACTGACCCGAATATGTATGAAAGTGCCCCTTTGTTAAGTGTTCAAACATTTACTGCACATTTCAGAGGCTGATGCGGTGCTCAGAGAGGAGGGATGTGAAATGTAGGCACTGAATGCAGCAAGAGATGCAGTGGTTTGGACTGAGCTATTGAAGAGCTGGTTATCCAAAAGGCACCAAATGAACTTAGGAAGATGACTTCTTGAAAGGTGGCATATAGTAACAAATCCATTACATTACAGTCAGTGAATGATTGAATTTGAACACTTGAATATACTGTCAAGCAGTGACAGAGGAGGACTTCATAAAAGAAGGATGAGAGCCAGCTATGCTGAACATACTGCAAGCTGGAGTGAGCCAGAAGAAATAGGCTGTCTTGCCATGACTATAAAAGATAGAAATAGCAACCTTTACATGGAAGGTATCATCTGAAAAATTGCTGACACCTCTCTATGGGGTGAGACTGCCCAGGATAAAACTTAGTGATTTTACATCCTGTCAATGATGGTATGCTTTTAAAGGAAGCAAATGAATGCAGTACCAACAGTTGGCTTTGGTATATATTTTCTTAAGGACTACCTTCAGCACATTTGGGTAAGAAGACTGCTGATATCATTGGGTGTCTCCCCTCCAGGTCAGTAATGTTAATCATAAGCCTTTCTGAAGATGGGTTCCTGTAATTGTTTTCCAGCTCAAAGGCCAGCCTTTGGTAAGTGTTCTACCTGAGTCTGGCAGTGATTACTGCCACAGGCTTGTCTCAGGGAAGAAATAATGTTAGTGAACAGTCCTTTGCCCTCCAGGTGATCTTCTTAAAATAATTCACTTTTTATTTAGAAAGAATTTTGTATTTTACAGTCTGTATCCACCTCACAGTGTTCCATGCAGAACTCCCATGGGTCTAGCAGCCAGCAGAATCCACCACAGAACCTAACATGCTCCTTTATTTTCAGCTAGTAATATTCCTCCCAGTTTTGCTTGTGTAAAAGTGGTTTTGCCTTCCTGATTCAGCCACTCTTCCAGACTACGGTTTTCCTCTCTGGTCATCTTTTAGCTCTAATTGGTTAGCTTCCAGCATTGGAAAAAAAATTAATGTCTATACCAAGTATAAGGTTGGAAGTAGCATATCAATTTTATGGATATTTTATTGCACCCAGACTGCTTAGCCAAACCTCTTCTATTGTTCACCAGGTAGTTTCCTATCTCCTGGATGACTCCCCATTATGTTAGAGCAATACAGTCCTCAGGCATAACATGTCACATCATCTAACTGCTGCCCAACGTGATGGCAAATATTTTGTTAAATGGTCATGTCTCTGTGGCAGTTCTGCATGTTGCACAGGGGTTGTAACTCTTCTAAATGAACAGATGCTAATATTCCTTCTCCTTCTAGACTATAAGTCACTATTCTATTCCTCTCAGAGTCTGTAAACTAGTTACAAAGAGAAATAACAAAACTTTTGGGAAGCACTGCTGTTCTACACATAAAGACTCAAAAAGAAACAGGTGGGTTGTTGTTTTGGAGCAATGTAGCTTTCAAATACAGGTGCTTTTGTTCTACAGAAAGCTAGCACGAATGTAATTACTGTAAATGTAGTGGAAAAAAAGACTCAGAAGGCCAATAAATATTATATGTGTATCTTGGAAAATGTTTATAAAAAAGGAAGTAAATTCTGCTTGGGGAATTGTGCATGTTGTCTTGGTGTTGGTGTTGTTTTAGCAGAAATGGTTTCTTTGTTACAGCCAGCCCTCAAAATATAAAGTCCTCTTCTAGATTAGAAGTGGTTTGCTGACATAAAATGTCCTTGATTTCATCACTGCTACATTAATTTCATTAAGGACATCTGAAGTAATTGTCTGGCAAGATTTATTTGTCATAGTCTGGTGCAGATTTACAGTGGGGAGAGCTATTCTGTGGAATATAAGCAATGTCATTTACCAGGTGCTTCCATTCACCTCAAAACCCCCCCCCAACCTTGATGTAAAATCAGGATCTCAAAATGCAGGATTAAACTGTCTTTTCAAGTTTGAATTCTCTTTCCATTGCTTGTCAAGCTCTTTCTTGTGTGTTGAAAATAAATAACTCGTGCCTTGTTTGAGCCATATCTTTATGGGCAGAGTCCTGCAGTACTGTTGACGGCAGTAAAGTAGATCTGTGTTCTTGCCTATAATCTTCATGGAGAACAGTTGTCTCTCAGTCAATGGTTTGCCCACCTTTGTATTGTGGCTGATCTACACTACTGTTAAGTGATGATAGTTGCGTCCCCTGCCCCTCCCACCTCACCCCCAGGTATTACAGCTGTGCATGCCCTGGAATGGTTTTACCACTTTTCTCATGGAAGTGGTCGTGGCCTCTTAGCTTTAGAGAATCAGATCAGGTGATTTGTATGATTCCAGTTCATCATTAGGCAGGAGGCAGGGGAAGCCAGTACATCTTGGTGAGAGAACAGCTTGTTAAAATTCTCAGAATACTGTTTTGTTTGAATTCTTCAAGGGTGTAAGATCTAAGGCAAGGACAGATTTGGCTGTAGCATTTGATCATGCTAGATAACTTTTATAAATAGGATATTCAAAACTCTTAAGGGTGGAGCTTTTGTAAGCTGACTTCTTGTAGTGGTGTGTTCACACCCTGGCTGGTGAGAGTGACCCAAAAATGTTTTTATTTCTTTATTGACGCCCCAGACAATAATACAAAGTAATAAAAAATGGAAGAATGTACTTGAGTGATATAACAGAACTGTGCTACAAGAATACTAAATGTGTTAGGCTTCTGTGATTCACTGAAACAAGAGATGGAAGGGTTGAGCTGGGGTTTTTGCTGTAGTAACCATGAATGTTTCCTTCTGTTGGCATGCTACAATTCTTTGTTTTTATAGAATTAACCTTAAAAAGCCTTGGTGATATATTGCAATAATTGCGACTATACTCTGTAGAGCTAGTAATGATATTGAGTGTTTGCATGGCAAGTATATGAAGGAAAAGCTTTAAGGTAGTCTCCTGACTCCTATTAAAGATAACACAGTTACCTAAAGGTAAAAAAAAAAAAAAAAAAAAAAAATTAAGAAATGCAAGGGTGCTTTTTTCTGGTTTGGATTTATTTCCATACTTCTGGCACTGCCCCCCCTTACCCCCCATGATGAAGAAACAAAATGAATTCATGAGTTACAGTATCCAAGATTGGATTCCTCTTTTGGCAGGCTCAAATTGACATATGCATGCTTCTCTAAGGATCACAGTCTGATCTAAGACAAAAATTCAGCAGGTGAGCATGATAGCCTTTTATTTACCAGCTTGGTGTGGTGGAAAGAAATATCCCCCTAGATAATGTTTGTGCCAGGAATGGATTTGTTTTAGTGTACATTATCAATCCGTCTTAAAATTACAGGGCTGGATTCAAAGGTAACTGGAGAGAATTCAGTCCCTCCTAGCACAGGGTTCAGGATGTGAATAAAAGGAGTTAAATGGAGCTTAGAGAGGAAACCTACTGCAGACTAATTTTCTTAGTATAGTATGAAAAGAAGGAACAGGTAAGCAGTTTTCCAGCCTTAACAGTAATGGTTCAGATTTTTCCTCTGGATGGTAAGTCAATTTTATTTCATAGTATCTTTTTTCTCTAGTATTTGAGTAAAGGGCTACTGCCCCTATGCATTTAAGGCCTTTATAGTGAGCAGCAGTGCTTATAGTTGTTTGTTCTGGCACTGGAGAGGTAACACTAGTTATGCAAATGCGGACATAAGGAATTTAAGAATAGATTCAAAAATGCAGGAATAGCATGGCTCATTTGAGTTACCAGCCACAGGTTCTGTACTTTAGAGCTCTGTATATCTGCCTGACCAATGAGTTAGTCCACCCAACACACACTTTGCTCCCTCCTAAGGGCCCGGTTTTTTTGGACAATTGCAGCATGTTCTGCTTTATATTCAAAGGAAGCATTAAGGAGCCCTGACTGTCTACACTGGATACCAGAGTATATTGAAAAATAGGATGTGTGTATTATCTGGGCAGCCGAGTCATTGTCAGTAGGAGCTTTTAGAAATGGAGTTTAGCCATAGTATGTGCATGTAGGCATTACCGAAGTTGAGAATGGACTTGGTGACTGAGATACCTGTGTTTCCGCCAGGTGATTTTGTGACCTCCAAAGGTAGACCTGGGTCATGGAGGTCCCAAGGAGAACCTAAAGCATGCTTGCTGCCTGGAAATCGAAAAGAGAACCAAGGGAGAAAAGTGGTGTTGGTGTGGGAAGCCAAGCTCTAAACTTTCTCCTCCTGATGTGGGGCTACACAGGTATTCAGTGTGGCTGAATGGGGTGCAAGCTTTTATTAGCAACTTCAGACAGCAATTCTGCTGGAGAACAGGGTTTTGGAGCCTTCCTGAACTCCTTCAAGGTACTCTTAATATATGGATAAAAGAAAACAAAATACCCTGCTTGTCTTGTTTTTTCATTGCTTTACATCTGGTGAAGGTGAAGGCTTTGGAAAGTCTTCTGTCAAACACACAGATACAGTAATCTGAAATTGTTTCCTGAGGCACTCAGAAACTGATTAGCAGGGAAGCATGAGAAAATATTTTCTGAGTTTTCTGAGACCTTTAAAAAGTCTCAAATGCAAGGATGATCAAGAGTAATTTTTTTTTGTTGAGAATTGATTTTTGAAAGTAAAAAATAGAATTCACTGAGAATTACTGTTGATAACCATTACTGGAAGACAGATCCTGAAATACGGAGAGGCATGGATGTTATGCTTAGCAAATTGTTTTTCAGTGCAGGAAATTACTTTCCAAAAAGTCTGCAGTATGCTCGAGCTATATTGTCTTGAGATGAGTAGAGTATAATGCTCTGATCACTCAGTGAAAGGGTTGGCTTTTTTCTTTCCAGCTGGAAATTTAAGACTTGAGTGACTTCTGCTCTAAGGTTCTAGGAGTATTTATTTATCTAATGAGAAGAGCACAAAATGTCTTGATTTGTATTTTCTTCAAAAAGAGGAGAGAGGGGGATTTATTCAGATGTTCTGAAGAACTCACCAGGGAACACAGACTAAGTATGGTAATTTTTCAGCCACACATGTATTTTTTACCTTCTGAAAACAAGGAAAGCCCTTGCTCTTCACTGTCTTTGAAATACTTGCAGTAATTGGCAATAATTGCATCTTAGATGGTAAGTCAGCTTCTGTTGCCATTGTCTTTAATTTCTGCAGAACCAAATATGTAAGCAGGCACAGTCATACTATTTGATATTAGTCACTGTTGGTGTTACTTAATATTTTAGTTACTTTTTGTAAAGGAAAGATGATGATGAGTTACCATGGAGAGAGAGATTGTAACCTAGAAGTTCTGTGTTATCAACATGTCTTAGAAAATATCATGACATATTTCTTATTATGCTAACATTTTTACAACAGGAAAGAGATAATATAAAAAATTCTACTTTCCCTTATTCAATTTTACCTTGACTTGAAGCTTTCTGTTATGTATGTAGTTCGGCATTAAATTTGTCATAAGGCTGTATTTTAGGAGGAAGAGGGAATATCAGGATGGAGTGCTGAATGGCCTAATCAAGCGCCATAGTCAGTAGCAGAGTTTTTTCCTACTTACACCAACAGAAAGTTCAATGCAGAATGATGCAAGTATGGCATAGAATTGTGTTTCTGAGCACTGTGGCTGGACATGTGAACTGCTGGAAATTAATGCAGTGAACTTTATTCCATATGTTTCTATCAGCTGGAGAAGTGGCAGGAGGTTGAGATCTAGTACCTCAAATCAGGTTCATACCAGTAAGCAGTTGATCTGAAATTCATAGTGAATAGGCTCCTGGACATTTTTTAATATTAATTTTTTCTTTTATTTTTTCCTTCTGCTATCTGGCTGTTTGCATCTGCCATCTGGGTGCTTGTGATGACTTTAGATTTTCCTGTAGTTTTTCTTGTATTTTCTCAGGACAAGGTCAATGTCTTTGCATTGATGGTAGGGTGTGTAGTAACAGTGGGGGTCTGAACTCAGCTGGGAGTATACATGTCTCTACAGTCTGGGCAATGAATGAGAGAGATGACCAGTTGGCAGAGAACTGTGTTGCTGAGTGAAAGAGGAGGTCCTGCCTCCTGCCCCATGAGTGTCATCAGTCAGCCATTTTGTATGATTTTTCAAAACGTAGGCACTTTCTGTGTTGGGAAGAAAAAGGGAAAACTCCCGTGCTTGGCATTTCAGTAATGTTTAAGTGTGCAATAGTGCACAGTAGGAATAACATAACCCAACATGAACCAAAGGGATACAATACAGCTGTGAGGAGCCGCTTTAAGTCTTCTCCAGCCCTGCACAGACCATTGCAGCAGAAGTGCTTTGAGAGGCCAGCGTGGTGCAGCATTGCAGAATGGCACTTCAGGAGAAGAATGTACAGCATCTCCCACCCCTAGGTGCACATGCCAGGGGCCCCACCAGGAGGAGTGGAACTCCCTGCCAGATAAAGATGCAGAAATGGCAGATGGGCACTGAGTAGCCTGAATATCTGAACTTTTGCGAGGCAAGTGTTAAGAATGAATACTTGAGGTAACTTAAAAAAGCAGCAGCAAGGGTATCACTAAAACCCAGATTTCTCCGATGGCAGTGCGGCCTCAAAAAGAGGTGAGGATGCTCCACCACAGCAGGCAAAGCACTGATGGTAACTAGCACTGCATAGCAGACAAGGGCTTTGAGAGCAACAGTGTCACGGATTTTCCTGGCCTGCACAGAGTAGCCTCCAAGGCTTAGATGTCCCATGTACTGTGCTAAAACAAAGCTAGCAGTAACGTGTGCCTCAGGAAGCCGCTGGTAGGTGGCATGGGGCCAGTGCTCATTTAGGGTAGTTCATGTTGCGGCCATCCAGCTGTGCTGATCTCACCCCTGGAGGACTTTTAATCTATGTGGGATTGCTTTAATCTGTTCTCTTCCTACATATCCAGAAAGAATGGCTCCTGAGAGGGGGAGCACTGAGACTTTGGCTGCCTTTGAGCAGTCCTACTACAGTGCTGCTCTGTAGTGGGATTTGTTGAAAGCTGTGCACAGTAATATTGGGAGTTTATTGTTTGGAAAGATCTGTGGTTTGTTTGATTTTCTTTGCGTCCAGAGTGCTTATGTGAATTAGTGCTACTTCATATACGTTTATATGTGAAAGTCAGGATGCATATACTAAATTATTTTTAGATGAAAAACATTCTTCTGAAACTAAACTGCATGGTACATTTTCTTGTTTATTGCTCTGCTGTTAAAGCAGATGGAAATGTCTGGAGTCTCTTTTGTTGCCAGGGGTATAAACTATGTCCCATCTTAATCAAGAGGCTGCACATTGTCAGTTTGGAAATGCCAGCTGAAACAAGGTTTTTGTATTTCAAGTCCACTTAAGGAAAAAAAAAGATTCAATATATATGGGCTCTTTGGAGCCTTCACACCAGATGATTTTCAAATATAATAGGGATTGAAACCTGCTGTACTAGCAACTCTGGAATTATGTTGCTTCTTTTTCTGAGGCAACCAGCAATTGCCTGCTGCTTCACTGGCCACCTGCAAATGTCAGGGTTTCCACAGCAGGGGCATGGTCCTGCACAAAGTGCCTATGGGGAAGAGGAAGGGAGATCCTGCAGTATAACAATGTCCAAATGTGTGTTTTGCACTATCTGGTTTTGCAGCGCAGGAAAACTTGCATTTGAAAGCCTGTGGTCTTTGGTGTTATTTCCCTTCTCTGTATTGCCCCAGACAGGGTGTATTTCTCAGTTTTGGCAGACAGATTTTATCCCACATCTGTAAGACTGCTTTTGAGCAAAGCCCCATTGCATTTCTTCCAATTGGGAAAAAATAAAGAAAAAGCAAAATGTATCTGCATCAAGCTATCGTTTTAAAAGGCTTGACTGATATATAGGGAAAGGAAGACAGCAAAGCAAGCTTGACTTAAAGCTTACCCTTTAACTTAATTTTTGGGGTGAATTAGAAACAAATGTGTTAAAATTCCATGCACTGTTAATTTATTATTTAAACCCTGTGATGATACTGTGAAGGACAGTATCTAAATAAGCTGCTGCAAGGGGATTTTATTCAGCTCATTAGCTGTGATAGCAACACTGAAAAGTGTATAGGGAATTCTAGTACAGATTTTTTATATTCTAGAGGTCAATCTAGTAGTAAAAGAAAAAAAATAACTTCTTCAGATGCCTCACTGGCTCAAAACATGCCTAATCCTTGCAAGTTTTTTTTAATTGATGTTCATCAGGTATTAACTTGGACGTTACTCATTTCTCCATCTGGATCTCCTGCAAACTTCTGATGCAAAACCTGTATTTTAGATAAGGCAGTATCTACTTCTGATTTCATCTAAATGGCCTCTGCACACAGAGAGCAAATGTCTCATTTTATATGGTTTAGCAATTTGCACCTGAACCTGGGAATTCTGGGCACAAAAAATATTGTAGCTGAACAATCATTTACTTTTTCTCTAAGACAGTCTAAGCAACAGTACAGTGTAAAGTTGCAGTGCCACAAAAAGCAGCAGTAGTCACAAATTATATATTCCAGCTGGTACTCATTATTTGCCTACATAGATGAGGCCATTAGTCTGGGATTAGATGCCAGACATACAAGAGACAGAAATCATGGTTTTAGGTGTCACTGCAAGCGCTGTTATTACAGGGAAGAAGCAATGAAGCAATTCTGTATCCAAACAGCACCTTAAGGAAATCATGTTTCTTACAGGGTAGGGCAGATTTGCCCTTAAGCCCTTATGAGGCTGTAATAAGCTGTAAGACTGGTTGCAAATAATGTCACAGCTGAAAAAAAAAAGTGTTGCTCAGTCATTAAGGACAAAGCCCTGTAGAGGTTCTCACAAATGAATGAATAAATTGAAAATGCTTCCTCTGATGTGTGAACTCTGAAATTAACACCACACTAAGAATAGTACAGGGTGTCAGCTCTGAGGGCGGAAGGGAAAGAGAAGATACTCTCTTCTAGTCTTCTGTAGCATTCAAATTGCTTAAAGCTTAAGCTAAGTAGCATAAATGGCTGCATCTGCCATTTCAGAAGTTAACTAAATAGTGCTGTAGTAGAAATATGCCTGATCATTGGCTTGACCCAAACCTTGAGCAATGCTTACTGCAGGAAAGCAAGTGTACAAGTGGATATATTTTCTGACCTTGGCACTTGTTTAGTGCTTACAGTCACTGGCAAGCAGGTTCTGTGTGGGCTGTTGGCCTTTTAAGAAAACGCTTAGTGTCTGGATTTCAAGCTGAAGAGAAGGCAAGCCACACTGTTTTACCCTACCCAAGTAGGGGAAAAAAGCACAGCTGAGAATGGTGCAGATGGCCTGAAGCAGACTGGCACATTGTGCTGGAGTATCAGCATCAGATGACTACCTTAAAAAGTGAGGTTCTGTCATCTCCCTGTTTTCACTGGGGATCTCATAAGCTGCTTTTCCAAGATTATCCGTAATAGCAGTTTGTCTAGCTGAAAATATTCCCCACAAGAACAAGAAGAAAATTATGTGAAGCCAGAATATATTAAAGGCCAAGAAAGAGAGCATATTTATTTTTTTCTTATGGATATTAAACCTCATCAAACTAAGCTGATGAAATATAATGAAATAAAAAAATTGCAGTGCTGCAGGATGTGTTTTCTACATGGTGCGCTTCCTGGCTCCAGGCATTTTTTCCCATCAAATTCAATGGTCAGTCAGCAAATTTTATTAAGGTTGATTGCCAGTTTCTCTTGTACCTCTCAGCCACTGCTAACAGCATGAATTTTCCAGGGAGGAAGTCACTGCTCCCTTGCAGAGTGCACAGTCCATCTAAATTCCCTCACAGTTGTAGTGTGTATCATGAACAATGTCGATTATGTTTTCAGCACTTAAACAGTGCTGTTAAACTGCTGCTCAAGAGTGTGTCCTATTTGGCACAAAAGCATTTTGAGTTTGGGTTTGGAATAGAATTTGCAAAGGGGACTGAGCACAGAGCTGGTACTTTCTGAAGTTTAAGGCTGCAGTTGCATCGAGGTTTTATATAACAAATACTTCATGCCTTAGTCAGGGCCACTTGTAGTGACAGTAACTATAGTAACAAAACAAAGTTTCTAGCTAGTGAAGGAGCATTCCCAATGAGCAGGACATCAGTTTCTGATCAAGTCCCTGAAATATGCTTATTTATCAGTTTTGTGTGCAATGCTATTTTAATAGCTACTACTGTATTTTCAAATACATTTAGAAATTAATTTGTTTGCTCTTGGGCTGGTTTTTTTTTTTTTCCCTTCTTTTTCCTAAAACCTATGGAGGGACATGCTCCTTTTGCCTTCAAATGGAAATGTTCTAATTATATTCCTGCTTTTTTAACTTGTTTTCCTAAAGAAATGGGGATTATGCAGTTGGGCTTTTTATACCTTGAACACTTTTGGAAATGCTGGCTGATTTAAAACAGGTTTTGACAGTGTGTTTGAAGTCCTGAAGATAAGTTTCTGCAAGTTTTCTAAAAGCAGCCTGCTGAGTCAAGGCTGGAGGGGGCAGGCAGAGCCGAGCTATGTGGTGCCAGGGTTAGCAGCCGCCAGCGGGACAGCGGGGACAATACACGGAGACGTGGCAGCAGCGCTGCCAGGGGCTGGTGGCTCTGCGAGAAGGGATGGCTGCAGGAAACAGACAGATTGCACTGGGGGACAGGCGCAGAGGATGCAAATCTGTAGGAAGTTGCACACCACCTGGGAATGGACAGTTTGTGGCATTTAAGTGAAGACTATATAAATGCATACTGTTTGTTTCTGTCTTATCTGCTCATTTGCATGTGTAACAAATCATAGCAGAGTGAGTAAGGAAGGAAAGGAGGGATGCTACAAGTGGCAAAACCTGCACATGTTGGAGGTGAGGTAAATGGGTGGGTCTCTGCAAGGCCTGCAGGAATGCACCTCTCTTGGAAACCAGGGAATGATAACTCCTTAGGCTTTCACAAAAATTTTAGCCTGAAAGTGACAGTCTGGTTAAATAACAGCAGAAAGAATTATTATTCTATTAATAAAAAGGTCTTGTAAAACTTCAGTGGAGGGCTTTTTCTGTTGCCAAATGGGTGTTTTATGAGGAGCAGAAAGACGTTTTTAAAGAAGGCAGGGCATTTGCTGAAGCAAGCTGAAAGCACAGGAATGGCCCTGAAGCTGTGATTGCTTGGACAATCTGCCTGTGAGTTTCCTTATCCTGGCTTCATAAATTAAAGAAGTGTTGGGTTTTTTAAGTGATCCCTTAATCTTCTCTTCTGTTGTCTGTGAGTTGTCTTTTCTAAAGTTTGGTAACTTTCTGCTCAAATGGCTTGTGAAACACTAATGGACATTATGAGCCTCCAGTAAAACGAAATGTGTTGCTGCGCTGTATTTCTGGCTGCGATTTCTTTCTGGCAACAACTATTAGCTCCTACTAATTCTCTAGCCATTTGGTGACAGAGTATTTGAAGCACCAGGCAAGGAAATGGAGGTGAGGAAAATGGAAGGGAAGAGTAAAAGACAGCCAAAAATCTGTTCTTTGGAGTTGAGGGAAGGTAGAAAAATCCATCTGAAGCTTTTATATAGTTTTCTTGGGGCTGTTCCTGTAACTCAGAAAATTGGGTAGTTGACCTTTCTGCATAGTAAGAGGTTATTTTTCCAACAGCAGACAGGGAGGAAAAAGCTGTTCTTTTGCAAAAGCACATTTCCTACATGGTGTATAACTGTAGTAAACCTTTTCAGACCCAGAATCCTTGCAATGATACTCTCTCTGAATTTCCCAGGAGCCCTGTAATGCATCAAACATTTTGTAATCAATTTGTACACCGGTGAAATGCAGCTGTGACTGGGGAAGAGTAGAACAGCTGCATAACAGGGACCAATAGTATGTATCTGATTAGGCTGTGAAGTTAGGAAGAATAATCTGCAAATGGAAGTTGACAAGATGGTTGTAGAGAAGCAGAATATAGAGAACAGAGCTGGAGTTTCACCATATCATATAAGCTAGCACCTGTGTGAGAAATGTGACATAGGCTCCTTAATATCTTCAGCTGATTAAGACTTGGGTTTTACATTTCTTTTAAAATAATGTCCTAACAAGGGATGGGATGGGTATTAAAATGTTTGAATCTTAAGGGGACAAATGTAATCTTAAAGCTCCAAATAAAAGCAATTTAGTTCAAAATGTTAATGAAAACTGGTCATATATAAATTAATCTACCTCTTTCATTTGACAATTGGAAAGATTTTTTTTTTTTGCTTCCCTTAAATCAGCTACAGCGCTAAATCCCATAATAGAACATTCTCAAATTAGTAGAACTGGCTGGCTTTTCTATCTCTGCTGCACAGTTCTGGTTGAGGTTATTAATGAGGAACTCAACTTTTGCTTTTCTCTCTGTTTTAATAAATTAATTATAGGATGAGTTAATGCAGGCAGTAAGTTTCAGGCTTCACTCTACTGTTTTGTTTTCCCAAGAGCATTTAACTTTATGTTGTGGTATAGCAGCTCTAAGAGTATAGCAGTTTCTGCATGGTGTCTTCTGCATAAGTGTGCTTATGATCAGTGGCCAACAGCTAATGCTTGTGGATTGGACAGGTTCATTCCTTGGGTTTTTCTAGAACAAAATTCCCAAAGCTGTAGATCACAGTTCCTGGCAGGATGGTGATGTTGAAAACAGCAATGCAGTAGTTGGTGTAGCACCGTTCTATAGGTACAAGGACCTGAAATGCTGAAATCACTGCTTTTAGGGTTGTCCCTTTCTCCTTCTACCAGTCCACCATGCTCATAAAAAATGTATTCATAGGTGTTTTGGGGGCTGGTCTGTACTGTAAAACTTAAGAAGAATTGCCTGAGGATCGAAGCGGAGACACAATTTAGAGCAGTTATAGTATTTCTTCCACTCCTGTAATTTAGGCCTACTTCCTGAGTAGCAATAATAAACCATGGAATGACTCATTTGACAAGGTAAGTTTAACTTTTATTTTTGGCAGCAAAAGAAAAATTTGACAAGTGGATGTGTCCTGACGCCCTGCCCATGGAGAGGAGAGGAAGAGATGAGTCCATGGCTCATCTGGTTTTTCACACTTGTGCAGGGAGTCTCACAGTTGCGTTGTTTATCCAGGGAGAGCTCGTATATGTGAGCAGAGCCTCTGTGTGCTGCTGCAGATGCTGCCCACAGCGGAATGTGATGTCTTCAACTGGGATGGAGCTGTACCATGCCACATCAGCCTGCCCTGTTAGTGCAATTAGCTGCTTTAACAAAAGGGGGCACAGCTTACATGGAGGCAAAATGTTTCAGTGATTTAATCCATTTCCCAGGGTGGTCTTTACTGGGTTAACTCCTATAGAACTGTGTTACGGAGCAAATCAAGTAGCTGTTTTACAGCTTAAATAGAATCTTCATGGTAGCTTTTATGGACTTGGGCATTATATGCTCTGTGATGGCTGTGATGTAGTGGCTTTGCAAAAGTGGTATTTTTGTACGTGAGGCTTCAGTTGACTATTAGTTGTAGGCCTGAACATAAATATCAGAATTTGTATCCATTGGAAACAGCAAAGAAGAGATGGCAATCTGAAGTACATAGATCTGCAGGGATTACTGAAGCAGACTTCAGCAGATTTGGGTCACATCACATCACATCACATTATTATTTAGTTTCAGTGGAGAAATGAAACTGTTTGGGTAGCTGGAATCACACAAAAAACCCTGCATTGACACTGACTGAATGGCAGGTATTACATGAAAAATAAACTTTTACCTGCAGAGACCTGACAGATAGAGCTGTGATCTTGGCCTAGAACACAAGGAAAAAGGGATTGGGAAAAATTGAATGACAAAGCCAGTATCTCTATCAAATCTGCCAAATGTCACTACTGTAGAACCTCATTATAAATAAGGAACAAAATGGAAGAAAAACACAGGGAAAAAAATCAGTCATGCCATAAGCAGTCACAAATCTGATGCATTAGGAATCTGTCAGCTTCCAGCAGAGCTGATGTTTCTCCAAATTAATTCCTTCTCTGTCTCACTTATGCTAGAAATGCACTGCAACTCTCATGTCTCTACTTTAACGTCTCTAGGGCCTCCAGGAAAAAGATGTCCAAGAAGTTTATTGAGTGTTGTTCTGAATACTCTGTACACGAGTTGACCTTAAGGATGTAATTTACAGTACTCATTCATCAGCATGTTGGGTTTTATGTTGCCATTTCTGGTGGAAAGAATCATTCATGCAAGCTGATGAAGGATATCCTTGACCTGTGGGTAGGAAACACTGCAGTTATCCTGAGTAAGGATACAGTTGCAGTGTCCTGGAATTGTGCAAGGGAGATACTTGTGCGTGCCTCCTGAGGCAGGGTAGCAGTAAGCTATCCTAGCTCTTTATGTCAGCCACTAACTTTCCCTCTTCTACATGTGGCTTCACTTTCCTGGGTAGCCACACAGCACAGCTCATGGCTGAGTCAAAACCACAGGCTGTGTGTGTGAAAGCAATAATTCACTGCTATAGCTGTCTCATTCAGTCAGCATACCTACCCACCCTTCCTACATTTTTGTCTTCAAAGACCCTTTTATATGGCAGATGGACTTGATACTTTCACATGCTCTTGCTCTTTCCTCTCACTTCTAATTTTAGCCCAATTTGGGCCTGTGACTTGACGAACACTTGCAAAGTGCTCTCATTGCCATTCAGCTTGGTATGTGCATATACTGAGGCTTTCATAGCCAGTCTTGCCATTTTACTTCATCTTGGAGTCATCTTGTGCTGAAGCCTGATGAACAGGGTAATTATTTGAAAAAGTATTACAGCTCTTTTCCACTAAGGCTGAAGCAAGCTCTTAATTCATCATATATTAAATGCCACATGGTGATTTTAAACACCTTCTGTATTTCTAACAAATTAAATCAAATCTGTTCAAGAGCAAATATCACTGATTTTTATCTGTATGGTTCAACAGGTTTTAAGACAGTCTTTTTATGACAAGATTTAGTTTATGCTATATATCTACAGTCAAGGAAAATAAAAATATCAGCTCTTCCATGGATGCATCTTGGTGTTGGTAATCTGTTTCAAAATGTCAAATTTCTGGTGGATGCTATGTATTTGAACCATGCTTCCTCTGGATGTCATTCCCTGAGGGAATTAATTATGATAGGATGTATCACATACATAATGACAGGTTCTGTTAAGCTTTCTGGAGGAAAAACTGTCAGTCGGGTCAGCAGAGAGCCTGAGCACTTTCAGTTGCCTTGGAGTACTGAGTTCTGCACAGTGGCTCTTGGATATCCTTTCGGTGAGGTACTTAAGGAAGGGTGTGGACATATTAGTGAAAATACAATGCCATCGGTGTAGTGTGAATGGAGAAGAGCACTATACCTGTGTTTTGGATATATTGGCTTAGAAAAGAAAAGAGCTCTGAATTGCAGCTGTTTTGCATGGTGGCCTTTTAGGAGGGAAAAAAAAAAGGCATACATGGATGCAAAGTGGTTTTTATGCCTAGTGGTAAATGGTAAACAGAACAGTTATAATATTCCTAATGCTTTTAGGTTGATATCTGTTCTTCCCCTTCAGATTTACTTCAAGAAAAAACTGGTACATGCTGCTAACTTATCAGAAGGCACAGATTATAAATATGCTCTTCTGATTTATCCTAGTGTGCTCCAATCTCTTACTCTGCAGAGAGCTCTGCACTGAGTTAACAGGATATGTAACGTTGGGCAAACATGGAGATTTCATTATGCTGAGATTTCAGTGAGTTCAGTCCAGCCTCTTTCCGTCCCCCTTCTTGGCTGAGATGTTGAGGTGCAGAGTTTGGCCTCAGGCTGCTGTGCTGCAGAGCTGCTCCATGGGCCACACTGGCAGCCCATGCAAGCTGAGCATTTTCGCATGGGCTTTCTCTCCACACAGGAGGAGGGAAAGCATAGGACTCTTCTCTATGAAAGGCTGGAGCTTGCTCTGCATCATCACTTCTGTTCCCTTTTTTTTTTCGGTTGCAAAATCCTTGTAGTTGTATGAAAGGCTAGAATTCTGCAAATGAATCATTTAAGGGCATAAAGTAGGGAGTCAGCTGATACAAGCTGATCAAACTGCACTTAATTTGTTTATCTGATGCATGCTCATTTCTAGGGAGTTAAAGCTGCCTGAGCTTTTCTGACTTGAAGCTTCAGTGCCAGAAACTCAGCTAGTTTAAAAACACAAAAATCCATTCCTTTCAGTTGAACAGAGCTCATTGCCTTCAGCTCACTGTCAGCCCCTGGATGTTTAGTTCTTTTTACCTGTGTCATTACAGCTGTTAGCTCTAAATTTTGGAACAGAGTTCAGTTTTAAAAGCCCTGTTGTGTAAAAATTTGTAAAGGTCAGTCGTTGCTAAGTGCTGGAATGTGTCTCAAAAAAACCCTGCCTTCTGTGGGTGGGTGAAGAACGCAAAAGTAAACCAAAACCCAGTAATCCTGTCACCTGCATTGTGCTGTAAAATGAAACCTGTTTTTCAGCAGTCAGACCTGGTTAATTCCAGCCAGCCTTTAAATTGTATTTGCAGTTTTCCAGGAAGGTGTTTTTCTCAGGCTGTTATTGAAAGAAGACCAAATATTTTTGAATGTTTAAAATGTAATTACTATGCATGTTTTCTCAAAGGATTTTCTCTAATCACATATGCAGTGCTTTATATGTATAATATTGTGTCATCTTCTCTCAGCACATCTGGAAGACGTGTCACACTGGGATGTAGTATATTGCAGAAAAATAATCCATTAATCTGATTTTAGGTCCAATCTGCTGTGGATTCTCTTTTTACTTTTGATTTGGTTTGTTTTGGTTTTTTTTTTTTTCCTTTACTATGCATATATATTTCTCACCTTGCTCTCAAGGCTTTTATATTTTGTTGGCAGTTTTAATTGAAAGTTGTTAGGTATCTCTGACAGGTTGAGACTGTTGATCGTTACTCTTGAGCAGTGACTCAGCTTACTTGTACAGTGTAAGGTGTGCCTGCTGGAGTCATATGTGCAACAGTGCAGTTCAAATTTACAGCAAAGCTAAGGAATAAAACTTCACATTTAAATACAGCCTGCAAGATCCTGAATTGTGTTCATGTTCAGCTGAACTGTGCACAGCTTTCTGCTGGGAAAACCTGACAGTGGAATAATAGTCAAGGATGCAAGCTGTGGAACTGGGTTCTGCAAGTCAGCAATGTCCTTGGGTTGATGTGTGTAGTTGGGAAACTAATAGAAAGAAAATGGCTGGAAACAAATCTAGCTGTTAGTGGCTATATTCTGAGTTTTTATCTCAGAATAATGGTTAAGGAGAGCTATCACAGTATCAGTTCAGCTGTCTGGCCTGAGATCTGTGGGGAGTCTTTACTGGTCGGGAGGGCAACAACATGACAAAAAGTGCCACCATTGCCAAAGCAAACCTGCATGGTGTCAAACCTGACAAGGGTCAGGGGTTACAAGTCCTGACTCTGCAATTAGCCTTGTACACAACAAAAAAGAACTATAAACTAAGAACTTTATAAGGAAATTTCATGCATCTTCAAAACACTCTCTGTGGTGAAAATGCAACCCAGCACTACCATGAATAGAGATTTGTCTGCCTGATTTTTCTAAGTCAGTGTGCTGTGTTGAGCCAGAAGGTAACACAGGTTTTGCTAGGTTAGCTTAGTTGTGCCAGTGAAGGACTGAGTGAAACTGCAGTAGCTGATCTTCAGCACATCTGTTGAAGTACTGACCTGAGTGTGTATGCTGGTCCCTAGCTCTGCATTAAAGGTCGTGCTCCTGTGTCTTCCTGCGGCTGTTCCTGCACTACATGCATGGTCCTGTGTCTTCCTACACTGCTCTTCCATGTTCAGCTGCTGCTGACACAGGCTGCAGTTACATCGTGGTTTTGCTTTACAGGCCTAGGCAAATATGATTCCTGATGGTAGCCATTTCGTTCTCTGGAATTTTCTTTGGTGAAGCCAGCAGTTTTCTGTCTTTTTACCAAAACACAGGTTTGTTCTACATACTGCAGTTTAGTTTGGGTCTGGGTTTTTTGGGGGGGTTGTTTTGGAGGTTTGTTTTTGTCAGGGTTTTTTTCAGAAATGAAGGAGCTTTTGTCTGTCTTCATTTCTGTCACTTCTTCCACCTTTTAACTATGTGTTTCCCTATATTTTTTCAGTCAGGCATATAAACCTACTCCTTCATATCTTGCAGAGCAAGCTCATCTTGTAAAAAGCACTGTCTCTGAACTCTCATAAGTATATGATGGGTTGTCTTAGCCAGAACCTAGGTTGAAACATGACCACATGTGCCGCAGAACCAGTGTTCTATGGTGAAATTCAGTGGAGTTTGACTGATTGATTTCCACCTTTTTCAGCTCTGCTGAAATGTGCAGTCAGTGCACTCTAGATATCAGCAAACTTTGGGCCTTCTTGTGTTACTCATGTTAATTCTTTGTTCTCTGCAAAGTTAAGCAGTTACAGAATCTCATAGACCATTCTCCTCATAAAGTGCTGGATCTACCAAGGTTCTTAAGCACATGCTAAGTTTTAAGGAGAGGAATAAGTGGTTTCTTGTTGACTTCAGCAGGATTCAAAAGATGTTTAAAGATGAAGACCTCTTATAAATGTGTTACTGTGGTAGTCCCAAGGTGGCATAAATTATATTGCTCCAGATTAAAATCATGAAAAGAGTGAGGTCTGTTTACCAACGTCATATAATGCAGTTTGAAAAAGAAAAGCTTATTTTATGCCTATTGTTTATATAGCAAAGCCAAATTTTGTGTGGTTCAAATTTACTAATACAGTGGGGGCATGATACAGTTTCAGAGTGTTGGCTCCAAGCATCAGTAACATGTAAGATTTCATAAATATGTCAAGTTGGGTAGAAATGTTTTATTAATCCTTTATGGGTTCTACTTTACTGGATTTTGTTGCGTAATTTATTCATCCATAATAAGAGTATGCTATCACCTTTTTATTACCTTGACACTAGGTTAATTAGGAGGTATTTCACTCTGTTTTAGATACATGGATCGGGATTCAGACATACATTTCCAAAAGGAAGCTATATTATTGGTTGCACACTAAGGTGACTTGGAGGTTGATGTCGAATGTTACTTTATGAGTCAGAGTTCTAGTGTCCTTTCCTCTAAAAGTGGCCTAAACTACACATAGTAAAAGTTTTTATGAAAAACACACCAAGTTTAGAAGTGTAAGTGAAGCATCCAGTTTTGCAGTTGTTGGGGATAGGAAGTATTGGCAGCGTGTTAAAACTCAGCTTAGTCTGTTAATGTTCTTTTCTTGTCCGGGAGAATCTCTGCTCAGCAGAGACCCTAGTCTTGGTTTCCTTTTTGGTTTCTGTAAATCGAGAGTTGTTCCAGTGGTTGTGGCAGCATGATAGTTCCCAGCTCTGCTCTTCCAAATTAATTCCTATTTAATCAGGGCTGGCTGAATTTATTCAGGGGACACATTTGATGAAATTCTGAAGAATCACGCCCAGCTGATGAGAAAATGTTTTAAAAGTGATGTCAGTTACAGAGGAACTCAGCCTGCTTTCCTTCCTGTCCACAAATAACTCTGAAGTTGAGAGCCACCTGTATTAAGAGATTAAATGTAAAGGATATGGGGCAGGCGATGATGAAGGCCCTAGTTCTCCAAATGCTTTGCAAAGGTCATTCCTGTTATCTGCTCTGCATTTGGAAGAGTTAAAGCACAGCAGCCTGGATCGACTTGCCCGAAACTGGCCAAGAAACTGTGTGAGACAGCGAAGCATGGAGCGTGGCTCTCCCAGGTGCCCAGCCCAAGCCACAGGATATTTGCCACGCTGCCCCATGGGTGGAATTCAGTGGACCACGTTCCCAGAGCACCTCTGAGATGGCACTGACATTTGTCTGTTGCCATGTAGGTGTCTGTTCCCACCCAAAAATGAGATTCTACACCAGAGTCACCTGAGTTCAAGTGCGAGGGCTTGGGTCTGCTGGATGGAGAAGCTATGCATTGAACTCCTATTGAATTCATGATTGAAATTAAATAGGAGGTGGACCTCTAAGCTCCTAGCCTTGAATGCCCAAGATTTGGCTCTGATTTTCAAATGTGTTCATAACAGTGTCCAGCAAAATGGGGAATATTCCATGTAGGTGGAGTCTACAGTGGAGGAGTAGAAGTGAAGTGGAGTTAGTAAAACAATAGTGCCAGAGACTTGTAGAATAAACCTCAATTTAATGTCTTCTGAAGTGTTACAAGGTAGAATTTAATTCACTGTTCTTATAAAGGATACCTATTTTTATATTGCAAATAAAAAATTGATGTAAACACACTTCATAGAAAAACAGGAAACTTTTTCCTCAGGTTTTGCTGTAAAACTTAAAACTGTGAAATTTATTTTTGTGTTTTTATTCAGGATTTGTGATAGTACAAAATTGTTTTGTTGGCAATTCCTCATCAGGGTGAGAGGAAGATAAAAACTCTTTTCAGGTGTATCACCCAAAGGATTCTATGTAACCGGGTGAGACAAGCGTTTTTATCAGTTCTGCTAACAATTTGCTTCCTACATTCTTAATAAAAAGCAAAATGCCACAAGTCTGGCATTCAAAAGTAATTACTTAAATAAAAAGAACGCAGCCAATAATTCTTATCACCCTCTTTTTTTTTTTTTTTTTCTTTTCTTGGGTATGACTAGATATGGCTTGCTGCTGAAGATAAGTGAAGATAAAGAAGAATTTCAGTGTCTTTTGGGTTTTTTTCTTTCCAAGCAAATCAGCTTGCATTTTTCCAGACTATTAGTTAATTGTTTCTTTTCCTTCAAGTGACAACCAGCCTGGTTTTAGCAGATAAAGGAGGTTTGTTACAAGATGCCCTTTAGATGTAAGGGGCACTTTCTGAATGGACCGCATAAATATTCATAGTATATCATATTTGCTCTCTGTATCAGAAATGAATCTGATGGACCTGAATGCTGAAATAAGTGCACGAGGTTGCTGGACTGGCTGCACATGTTTGTCTTGGGAAGAGGCATTTGGGTCTGTGCAGAGTTATGCAGCATAGGCCATGGGCAGGACCTTCACCTGACAGACAGGAGGCCCTTCTGCCATCAGGTGCAAGCTGCAGCTTGCAGGAGGAGGCAGTCCAAGAAAAAATATCCAGAGCTTGAGCTATGCCAGTGGCTGCTCCCTTGCTTTTGCTTTGCAGTCTCCTATAGTTTCAGCTGCAATCTTGGCTTTCCTGATCACCTCTTTTTGTGTTTCCCTCCTTCTCTATAAGCAAGAACCTTCTAGGTGCCTTGTGCCAAGAGGCTGAGCATAGCAAATTGTCTCCATTGTGTTAACTTTTAAATAGCCTAGAATCTACCACCCTGGAAGTTGTTTTCACCCTGTGCTGTAGCTGTCATTGTTTGTGGACCAACATTAGCTGAATTGCTGTTGTCGTGCAGGACTGGTCTCAGAGCAGGGCATTCTTATAAAGGAGGAGATGGCAACTCTGAATTTGCTAGTTTCCCTGGGCTAGAAAAGTGAAGTCAGTAATTCTTTGGGCATGGTGACAGATTTCTTTTTATGTTTTTGTTCATATTGGGGGCTAACTGGGCAGGGAGCCATGAAAATTAGGACTGTATGTCTGTAAAAGTATATGATCAATTTATTTTTGTTGGGAAAGTGATAGATAACATGCCACAGCATGAAGTTATAAAAGGAGGTTGCAGTCAGAGTTGCTGGCATTAATTTAACTAGAGAATGTGCCCTTAAATGTCAGGAGACTGCAAGAAGCAGAGTTATTTGAGAAGACAGCAACTTTGATGTTGATTTTATCAACAAAAATACAGGAGATTAAAAGCAGCTCCCCAGTTTTGTCTCCTTTTTTTCTTATCCGTAATTTGACTAGGGGCATTAGCAGGTGTCATAGGAAGGTTAATGAAACCATAACAGTTATGGTGAAAGAGTATCCATTATCTAATTGACTTGTTTAGGTGACTCACCACTGAAGCTAAACTCAATAACTGGGAAACTGAGTAACTGATTTTCTGTTGAGATACTACACTTCCACTGGCAGATCAAACAAGACTAGACAATCTGGGTTATAAAAAGAACATGGGCTGCAGTCATGTTCCTGCCGTATCAAAATGTAAGAGTGGCCGTTCTTGATCAAACTAAGGGCTTGTCTGGCTTCAGCAGGGCATCTGGCGAATGTACAGGGAAAAGCATACAGAAACCTAGCAGTAGGATGATCCTACCCCTCATATGTGATCCCTGCTTCTGTCAGCAGATTGGCTCACAGGCTTTTGGAGCCAGAGGTTGCATTAGATTGTCTTTAATGCCCCTGATGGGCCTGTCATCTGTGAATTTATCTAATCTCTTTTTGAACATATTTGTGTCTGCTCCAGAACATCCTGCAGCAATGGGTTTTGCACTTTACTTTTGTGTTATATGAAAAAGCACTTTGTTTGCTCATTTTAAATCCACAGTTTGATTGCTTTATTGGATATTCTTTCTTTCATTGAAACAACACAGATTGCTTTGACTTCCTGATCTTCTTCATGCTATTAATGATTTTATAAATCTGTCATCTCTTCTCTCAGCCTCTTTTTCAGGCTGAGAAGTCTTTTTACTATCTCTATATATCAGAAGCGTTCCAAAACTTTGATCATTTTTCTTGTCTCTTTCATCCTCTTTCCAGCTCTGTCAGATCAGTTTGTGTCCTGTATTCACCTGTATCCTCCTTTTGTATCCGTTACCTTAAAGGAGAAGAAACTGATTCAAGAGGATCAAAGTGTCGGGGGGTTGAATCCACACCTCGTAGTTCGTCTGAGGGCATACTTGAGTCCTCCACTTGTCCAGGTTGTTGCAGTCTCCTGCTTTTCATTGTCTCTGGTGTGGAATATGTATCTGGACTTCAGAGAGGAGGTAGTAGGGTGACCTGGTCTCTGCTGTTCAGTGGTACTTTGCTGCTCCACACCCCCATCACCCAGACACTCAAATTGCGTTTGCTGCTCTTGGGGCCATCGCTGATTTCCATCTCCGAGCAAATGTCTGTACAAACCAGCAGGCACATGCATCCCATCCTTTAACAGAGGAAAAAAGTACATGTATTAGCTGGAGAAGGTCAGTAGCTTCATGCTAATGTACACAATTGTCTGGTGAATTAGAATACACTGCTGCATGTTTTGGTGGTTTGTTTTGTTTCATTTGCACTCAGAATCCCAAATAACCCAGCAGCTGTGTGTGTAGGTAGACAAATCTGGGTAAATAATGAAAGACTTTGGGGAATGACAGCACCGATCTGGTAAAGCTCGAAGACATGTAGATCTTTGAGAAGCTGCTGACAAGCTCTCAAAAACTGGAGGGGTTTTAAGCAGACAGTGAATGGCAATATATATAGACAAATGACTACATAATACTCGTTAGTCCTAATTTAGTCTCTCAACCTTGAAATGAGTGGAAGGTGTTATTGTTTGTCATAATACTGGCATTATTTATTGCTTGTCAAGTGATAAGACACAGATCCCACTGTGACGCTGTATAAATGTGTAGTACAAGGGCTACATTTGATGCTAGGAACTCCATTTTAAAGCATGTTTTAAAAGTCCCAATAATTAACTGATTAATAAATCTTATAAAGTCCTAGAGCATTCATAAAGTTGTCAATTGGTTATTGCTATACACAGCAACTTACAACTTGCACAGATGTGCTCATAAGCATTTATAGTATACATATGCACTTCTGAGATCTTCTGATAATAAATATTAGCTATTAAACCTCAGTAATTAAATTTTCAGGGATGGCAAAGAATTGCCTCTTTTCTTCATGGGTGATGTTAAAGAACTTTAAGGCTGAGCATTTAGCCATGTAGGATTAGAAGACTCTTGGAAGTGCTAGATAGGTGTATTTGGCCGGCCTTCAGACATCACGAGTATAAGCAACTGAAATCAGTCTTTATGAAGACAAGTGTTGAATGCCTTCTGAAATCAACTGACATAGCTTGCTTGCTTCTGAAAATTTTTGTAGATCTTCCAAGATTCCAGTCTCTACTTTTTTTGTCAAGGTGTGACATATTACAGTGATATGGTAGTTTATACTATTGAAGTTTTGATACTTGGGAAACCTCATTTTGAATTCATTTTGAATTTTCAGAACTTAAGGTCTCACCAAATTCTACTGTATCCAGATTTTAATTTGCCAGAGTTAATGTGTTAGAGTGAGAGGTGGATGTGTTTGCTTGTGGCAGTAGCCTTGTGTTTCATTAGAGAAAAAAATGCCTTTGCATACTGTCCACATGCACCACAAAAGAAAACCTCTTCTGAGAAGGAGCTTAGAGTCTTGTATCAAGACTAAGTACTGGTTATTTTCCCTGGGACTGGTACTGTCCCTGAAATCATACACATTACAAGAATGATTTGTGGATTTTTTTGCTCTGTTTTCCTATGCTTGTGTAGTAGCAATTTATATACTTGCTTTAGCCCAAATCTGTTTTTATATTCACAGGCTAATAGAATTACCAATGACTATATTGATAATCTTGGGGCTATTTTTATATGTTGAATCTTTTTAAAAGTCTACACTGCTTAATACTACAAGCATCATACAAATGTACAATGATATTAAGAAATACAATAAGGTGAAATCTGTGCATGAATAATTTTTATTTATGCCCCTGAAATTGTGCGCAGACACTGACAGGACACAAAACTCATTAGATGTATGAGTAGCAAGAGTGCTAGCTCAGTAATAAAATTATAAGCTTGAGATAAGTGATACTACTTCACTGTTTTCTCTGTGTATTTACTTACCTGGTTTCACTGTCAAAGCTTATTAGAAACTGAGAAATACTAACATCATATAGCACATGCAGCCTGATACCCTGATTGTATTTCCACCTTTTAGTTATCATGTTTAATTGCATTGTTTACTACTGCCACTGGTATGGTTTGATTCCTTTTGCTTCTTACATTCTTCCCATTTGTCTTTTGGTTTGGTTCATTATAACATGGATAACACTATTCCCAAGATGAATTGCCAAAACAACTAGTAGGGCATGGTATCTCCAAGATCCTGTAGTGTGCCCGTGCCTTACAACTCATGATAGTATTGCGCTGAGGCTTCATTATGATTTTGTGAGAGACTTGGTTTTTTCCCCTGGTTTCATTAGTTGTTCTCTCTCCTGAGATAGAACATTGCGTCTTCATCCAGAGCAGTTGACATATATTCACTGTAAGCAGCAAACAGCAGAGTGATGAAATGCTTGCTTTGTCTTTTTAATGTTTAACTGCAATGTATAAAGGTATTATGTAGTGATTTCATTTGCCTTCTGATAAGCCATCTATGTCCCTACTAATGTAAAAAGGAGGAGCTTTAATATAACCCTCCTGTCCAGGAGTTTGACTGTTAATAGGTTCTTCTATGTAATTATTATCTTACCATATTGAGAAGTGTGGTCTTATTCTGGGATGTAATACAACTGGTCTCTGGGCCTTCATCTTCTTGACTGCTGTTCTTCTACTGCAAGGAGGGCTGTACAGTGCTTTAGGTCTTTCATTTTGAAAGTTTGTAGTGGTTTAAAAACTATTCTGTATGCTTAAAATAGCATAGACTGTTCAATGTGCTTGTTTCTGGGAGTAGAAGAATATTTTTGATAGAGAACCTTCCAGAAGGAAGGTGACACAGTCTCACCCCTCTGCACAGTGCAGCCCAAAGAAACTCACTCATGAGCCTATGCATCAAACCCACAGCTTCTATTTGTGCACTACTATTGCTTTCCAGATGTTATCCTGACTTGCTGAAAAGGCTTTAATGACTACAGAATTTACTGTTCGCACAAGGTAGTTGCTGCAAAGATTATTTTCCTTGATAGTTATGTGAATGCATTTACTTATAAATTTGCCTTTGACTAGTTTCAGCTTCCAACAAATTCTTAGATTCTCTGTATCTTTTCTTTCACGTCAAAGGCTCACAATGAGACCCTTCATGTAGATGCTTGCAGGCTGGGGCAAAACGATTTCTTTGCTGCTTTTTGGTTAAAGCAAATAAACTGAGCTTCTCAAGCCTCTGATGAAATACATTTTTCTAGCCCTCATCACTTGCATAACCATTTTCTGAACCATATCCCATTTTTAGTCATCTTCTGGAATCAAAGAACAAGAACTAGAAACAGGATTGTAATAAGTATCTTGCTAATGCTCTGATCAAGAGTAGCCACATCTTCCAGCTCCTACCTGATTACATTTCTGTATATGGATGCTAAGGGTTGTTTGACCTTTTAACTGCATTGTTGCTCAGGAACTTCACGTTTTTTTTAATACCATTGCACTCCTGGGTGTAACTTCCCATCTTTCTAGTGGGATATGTATTCCTTGTACCCAAGTGATTGATTCTGTATTCTGTTGGATTGAAACAACAAGCTTTGTTCTTATGAGCCCAGTTCACTGAGAATACAGAGCAGCAGGCATCACTGGCCACTTCCATTGCTAACCACTCCTTTGAATTCACACTTATTTTTATTAACAGTGCATCCATCCACTGTTACTTCTTTGTCCCAGCAAAATTTTGATCTGTCTGTGTTTTAGCCTCAAATATCTGAATCATAAAGCCATTTCTTCTCAGTTAGGAGGTCAGCATTTCTAAGAGAAGATGATGTTCTTACCAGTATTTGTTTTGCTCGCACCAGTAACAAGAAAATCAAAGATATAGAGTAGGTATGTAATAGAAAAGGGTAAAGACAAATTCCCTTGATTATGAATCTTGATCTGCCTTTCCTAGTCAAAGTTTGTACCTGAGGAATTTGAATGCTTTTTCTACCGGGTCAAGTTGTAGCAGCAGCCATGAGCAGACTTCACTCTAGCAGTTGATACAGTTGGGCTACATTTTGGTCACTATCATCCCCACCCCCCAAAGAAAAACTAACCAACCAAACAAGAAACCCAAACCAAAAATGTCCACCCTAATATTTGTTAGTGCCAAATGGAACTGCCATTTTCTCACATTCCTGTAGATATGCACCACACAGTCTTGGGACTAGCATTCTAATTATTCCAAATGAAGGATCTCTTACTCAGCTGCAAATTCTTCTCTAACATCATATATGCAGTTGCTCTTGTCTCTTTCTGAAGTAGCTTGGATTTCTCAGAAGCCTGTGGGTCACATTCACAAAACTGGTTTTAGGATTTTTAACATTCAGCTGTTGTACGCACGTATGTACACATATGTGCTTCCAGTGGATTAATTGCTAGCCATATCAAGTGAATTAGACTTGTGCTGATATTGAACTTTATGAAAACATATAAAACAGAAAAGTAAGTTTGCATTAATATAAAAGAAATAAATCATCTTCACAATTAAGATGAGTGTAGTGAAGGATGGTGTTAAAAGCCATGCTGGCAGCAAGTGGTAGGTTGTGTCTTTGCCAAATCTGTCTTCTAACCTCCATGTGACCCAATTCTGCTGAATTCCAGTGGTCTGTGCAAGTACGTCTTCTCTAGGTTTAAGAATAGTAGCAGCAGTTACACTACCTAGAACAAGAATGTACAAGGCTATCAGCTGTCTTGCCTAGGGGCATAAGATGATTCCCAGCTGGGGTTAAGAAAAAGCATTTCCTTCCTGTGAGGCATTACATAATTATCTATGTATGTTAAGTGTGCTGGGGTTTTTGTCTGAAATTTATTATATAAGCCAGTGCTATAAGATGCCAGACTAAGAAAACAGCCTGGGAGTATGTATTATGACAATTCTTTTTTCTCCTGTTTTAAATACTGTCCAGAATAAAATGAGATTCAGGGTCTGTTTCACCTTGTTAGCTTTGCAATGCTTCACTTTTAACACTGTCCTGCCAGCTTTGTGACGCAAATTTGACTGCAGCTGAGGAATATTGTTAATCCTCTCATCTCCTTGTGGGGAATCAAAGTTGAGCCAAATGAAATGTTTTGTGCTACAGTGTTTTCTTTTATTACTGCACGTACAAAGCAAGTAAAAATGCTGCCTGCCAGGATCTCGCCGGAGTGATACTGATTCTCTACTTTTATGAGATGCCAATAAAATAGGAGTTATTCTTTTTCATCTTGCAGCTTACTCTTCACCAAAGTAAAACTGGAATGGATACATAAAGGACCTGAAGAGGCTCTGGTGACATGCAGACATATGTTGCAGATGTGGCAAATGGTATACAATGTTTTACAGCACAGGTAGGCTTTTCTCCACTGTAGCAAGTTTGGACTTGCTATTGGCAACGTGGTTATCTTTGTAATTTTCTACATACTTAAGTTATTTTGCAAGAAAGGTGATAAACAGTACTGTTTAAAAGGATAAGTAATATTTCTAGCAGCGATTTAAAAAAAAGGGGGGAAGATTTTAATAGCCATTGTTTAAAAAAATAAAAAACAACAAAACCAAAACCTCAGTGTTTTAATATTGAAGAAGCAGTTTGAACCATGAGTATCTGAACCAAATGTCTAAACATCTCTATCCATATATGGATGTCCAGAATGGAGGGCAGATTTTCTTTCTGCCCAATAGTGCTGAGCTTTCATCAGCTATTGTTCACAGTCTGCAGTAGTTGGCACTACCCAGGAATGTGTGGGGGTGACACAGTTCTGAAGGGAGTAAGCCAAGGAAAGGCACAGTGCCAAACTCATATGCTGTAGTTGCACGCTGGTTGCACAGCCTGGTGCTAACTGGGCAAGGAAAGAAAGGAAGGATGTAGCGTCTTTCTCCCTTCCCATGTCCTAGTAAATCTGAATTCACACAATGCTACGTTCACTGTTTCCTCCCTTTCATCTGCTGTCCTACTGAAAGGTAAAGTTCAGAAAGTGTGGAAGATACTAACACCCTTAGGATATTGCCCTAGTCAAGATACAGTGTCTTGGGAATATTATATCAAGATTCCTTGCCCATAATGTACACAGGGCTTGTTTGATGAGAAGGACAACATGCTTGATGGCAGCAGTCAAGATAGCAGGGTGATGTAGCCTGAGAGTTGTTCCCCAATTTCTATATGCATTTGCATAAGCTTTATAAACTCCAGAACTATATGTACAGAATGGTGCACGTCTATGTACAAGTTGTCCTTGAGGGGTTATTAGCAATTCTTGTTGGTTTAGCTAATGAGCAGCAAACCAAACACAAAAATCAAGATATTTACATAGCAGCAGTGGTCTCTTACAGACTTGAATCATTGATTTCCTTAGGCCTTAGTATCTTTAGCTAAGGATTCAATCATGTACCTCTCACATGAATAATCTTTTATACCCATGAGTAGTCCTCATGAAGCTGATCAAATCCACACTGAACAATTATGACTGAGGAAGATTTACTCTTGCAAGGGGGGGCTGCAAGCCTGAGACTGTAGAGAGTACATTGGAAAACAGACAAATAACTAGTTCAGCCGTTTGGACTGCATTTGGATCCCAAGCTGTGCTTTGGCTCTTATACTTAAAAACCCAAGATGTGATAGCTTTAGAGGCTTTTGATAAGCTTTAGCCATAGAAGCCTAAACAAAACAAATTGCTTTGCTTTCCTTTTAAGAGCTCTAGTATGTCTTTCACTGCTATTCCCAGCAGGGCTTTTCCTTTCCTTTTCTCAAAAAATACATCATAAAGTATTTTTTATTAAGAAATACTACTGGAAAGGTAACAAGAATCAGCTTGGTACCTGCAGTTTTAGACTGGATTCAGTGACCCAGGGAGCCCCTTGTATTTAGCAAATTGCAGCAGTATCAGCTAACAAATATGTAAAGTATTCTGGGTAGGGCTTGCAAAGGAACTTAAGGGGAATTCTTATCGGTGAGACTTGGACAAAGACATTTTTAGGGCCTCTTGCAAAAGAGGAGGTTGTATTTACACAAAGTTGAGAGCTGTTGCACCCAGTGCTCTTTACTGGTTCAGTCAGTAGGTAGTTGCCTACACAATTGTATTGCACTTCAGTTGCATTTGTCTGGCCTGTTTCCTGGCTTTGCAATCTTACTGTGACTCTGACAGACTAAAAAGTCTTTCAGGGCCCAGTATTTTATCTCCAGCAGCTATTCATATGCCCTGTTCAAGTCCCCTGTCTCCTCTCTGACAAACCGGTGCCTCTGCAGTCTCACAACCAAGTGTTCTGCTCAGCATTTTTGTCACCAATTTGTCTGCTGTCTCAACTACATTTCAAAAACATGAGCAGTAGATGTCCTGCTGTCCTGCTGTTAGCCTTTCCAGTGCTGTATGTAGAAAGCAAATCATCTGGCTGCTATCCCTTCCATGGTGCATCGAAAAGCTTTCTTGGCTGAAGGCTTTGTACTGCGGCTTTTAAAGAGTAGTTAATTTTCAGCCCTTCTCTGGGATGACAAAGCCATTGAGAGTGACTGTTCTGCACAATGCATTACAGTGGTTTTCAGCCTGGGATTTTCCAATGTCTTCACCTGTCCTTAGAGTAGGAGTACAGTTATTAGCCAGTGTTTCAGCGTGTGCGTGAACAGTGATTCCATGGTGGTGGCTGCTGCATTAAGGTAGCACTTGCCTCATGGCAGTAAAATTTGGAAGTGCAACTGCCTTATTCTTCCTGCATACACAGGAGTAAGAGCATACAGTTCCACCAGCAGCTCCTGGCCAGGGCACTTACGTTTGGGTCAATCCCATCTAGGTAAGACTGAGGCATAGGAGTGATAATTTAGTTTTTCCTTCTATCTGTCACTACGTGGTAGTCTCAAATGAGTTGTCAATGTCGAAACCAGTGTGGAAGACAAGGGAGGCCCATTCAACAACCAAGATTGGTGCAGTCCAGTGCCCAAGAATTCAGAGTGCATTCACAGAAACCATTATGTTTTATCCCAAAGCCCAAGTAAAAGATTATTTAGCTTTTGTAAATATGATTACTATTATGATGAATGACAGTAAGTGGCTTTCAGTCTTAGGTCGTTAGCTGGGAAGGACAAGACTTGGTTTATCTTTTGCTGTTGTTTTCTGTGACAACACACTAATCATGTTTAAAACCAAACATCAGTTCCAAGCTTATTCTTCTGCTAGGTCAATGCAGATTCAAGGGAATTCTGTGCAATCCCTACCAAAGGACTCAACAGACTGAAAGATGGGGGCATCCACACCAATCATGTCTCTCTGACAGCTTGCTTCCTGGAAGGAATATTGTCCAAAGGCTGAGCTGCAGGCTTGGACGTGTGCCAGAAAAAGTAGCCAGAGCAGTCACTTTTCCTTTTGGTATTTCATCCCTTAATGGATGATGAGAGGAGATATCATCACCACTGATCCTTGGGGGATGGCAGACTATGTGGTGACAGGAAGGCTCAGGAGATCTATGTTAAGTGATTTTTTGTTAGGCACATGATTTTTTTTTTGGTGAGTTTCTCTTTGTAAGGCCTCTCCTGTGAGGAGAGAAGTCTAGTTAGAAGAACAGACCTGAGGTTCCCTGTTTCATAAAGCAGTGCTATCTGGTAGCTTTTATCTTCCTCCTCTTTTTGAACAGAACAAAGGTGGAAAGGGAGAAAATAAGCCCTTTGAAATGAAAATATTAAGAAATTAGCACCCAGGTGGAAGGTGGTAATTGGTCTGTTTCAAAAGGATCAGCACAGCAGACCTGTGAACAAATTGTTCTGCAGAGAAGCCCAAGAGATGGTGGTTCTTGCTGAGTGTGGGTCTGCTAGTGGGCCTCCTCCAGTCTGACTTCAAGCTGCAAACATGTTTCTTGTCCAGTGGTTTGCAAAGACTCCTTATAGCCAAATAAACTAAATACCAGTGTGTGCCCTTGGAGCCCCTGCTGGGCAATCTCTGAGCTTCCTGTCCATTGACCATGGGGTTAATACATATAATAAGCTGATATCTCACAACTGGAGACCTTGATTTTTCACTTCCCATGGCAGCTAAACTATTGCCTGCTTTAGGGGAACGTTTCTCCACTGAGAGATGTACAGGTAACACAATTTTGTTTCTTTACAGTGGCTCTGAGAAAGCAAGTAGTGTGACTGAAACGCCAGTAATCAAAAAACATAATGGACTGCATCTTACTCTCCCAGATGCTCATGACACTGATTCTGGTAAGGAAACAAGATTTATACTTTCCTGTCCTAAACATGTGCTTTTGTGAGAGTTGAATGTTTCATTTTCTTGGGAGAGGGTGGTGGGCCTGTGCCATGTCCGTGTTGCTGGGCTGCTGGTCAGGAGGTTCAGGTCTGCCTTCACGGCCAGCTCTGCTGTAGAATGTGTCACTGAGGTTTGCCTGTACCTTGGCTATCCCATGCATAACAGAGAGGAGTTTCTGCTTTCTTTCACAAAGCTCTCTGAGATGTATAATTCTGTCTTTTTTATTCTATCCCTCCCTCAGCCTGCCTCCCCATTTAATTCTTTTTAGATGTCCTGATCAAGCCAGCTGCTATTGTTGGTTTTGGAAAGCTGAGTAGTGAGAGTGTCAATTCCTATTAGATGGTGATTTGCTTTGGGATTTGTGCATAAACCTTGTGATGTTTTATTATGTGGTAAATACATATTCACAGTAACAGATACAGTCAGATGGAAATAACTGAGACATTAAAGCTGATCTTGGCAGTAAGGGGGAAAGGACGCTTTTAGAGAGCACTGCTGACTTGTGATTTTTGTCGTAAGTCTCGTGATATTTGGTACTTCTTTAAAACCCTAGCTCAAAATAAGATGATGTGAGAAACTTGCCTTTTAACTTGGAGGGTTTTTTAGGGAATCAAATACCTATCCTTGTGGATGTAGAAGAAATACTTGCAAAGAAAGTAAACCTCAAACTCAGAAACTGGACAAGAAAAAAAACCTAACACATAAATCTCATGGATCTCTAGACAATTAGGGTTTGTCTGAGTCTTAATTGTGCTATATGCCATGGTGCTACCAGCCAGAAAGAGCAAATGAATGTGAAGTACAAGCTTGAATCAGCTTTTCGTGCACCTAAAGTGATTTGCACTGAATGCAGTTTGGTTTTAGCCAAGAAATCTATTCCTCCTCCACTTTGAGAATCCAGGTTTCCATGCTAACATGGTTGCCCCCACAATGGATTCAAAAATGGAGCTCCTACTGAAATTACACCACCCACCTTAGTGTGGGGCTGGCACTGGATGGTTTCAGCAGGACTCTGTGGCTCCCCTCTCCGCAGGCTCTGGGTGCTGCTGTACTCCATCTGCAGAAGGGAAGCAGCTGGGTCTGCTGTCCTTTTTGGGAGCCCCTTTGAAGACAGTAGTGAGACTGGAGAGTACAGATCTAGCCCCTCGTGCCCTTGTGCTTCCCCAGAGCTGGGGCTGTGGCTGCCTGCTTTGAAGGAGGGAGGAGGTCTGATATTTCTGCATCGCTGTGGAACAGGCAGTGCTGTCTGCTGTGAAATCCCCCGGGAGCATGCAGCAGCATTGCTGTACTGCGCAGGCGCTCTGTCATCTCCAGGCTCATCAGTGAAGGGTGGGGGTTACTGTGGCCGGGTTTGACACTGGCCTCTCCCTCAGCTAGACCACAATAAGATTATTTGCTGTGCCAGAATTTTAGGTTTGCTGCCAGAAAGATTAATTCCTCTTTATTTTCTTCATCTTCTCCTAACTGAAGCAGTGTTCCTCACTAAATTCACTGATATCAGTCAGCTGCCTTGCTGTTTCATTCTTTTTCTGATTTAGTCTTATCTTATAATGCTTTTGCCTGCAGTGATTTAGGCTTGGGAGTTCTGTGTTTCTTATAAGCCTAGTAAATCTAATGAGCTACATTTCTATTTTGATTGCACTTTTCTCATAAATGCAAAATATTAAACTTTGTCTTTTTGGTCTTAAAACACCCTAGAACAGTGCTTTAAAATTATTTAGATAGATTTTGTATGGCTTATGTGCAGAGCTCATCACAACAAAATCAGTTTTTTATTTCATGAGTTGTTTCCAAAATGTGTGGAGGGGTTTATTGTAAAATATGAAGTTTATATTCTGTCTAGTAGAGCTGTTAAATAGAGAAAGAGACTGCACTAAAATAACAAATTGATATGGTATCTTCGTATGCCAACATTTGCATATATTTTGAGGCATGACATTAAAGTTCTGCAAGAACGGGTTTTGTGGCGAGGTTTTTTTAGCACGTTTCTTTAGGAAGAGATATCTTATAGTGAGACGTTCAGATACTTTTTTTTTAATGTTACTTGAAGTTTTTCCATCTCCCCCCACCACCCTGAGGTCAGAGTCTTTCTAGTGTGACACATGCTGATCTCTCTCAGGATATAGTGTCTTAGAGGTAAACTCTTTTGTGGCTCTGTCTTGGTTTTGAAAGACAGTTGTCTGCTAGGGAAGGCCAAAGCTTCCCATGGAACAGAGAATGTAAATCACCTTCCCTCCAAATAATTATAATTTTGCAATTAGGGGCTTTCAGCCAAAGATATGGGAATAGGAGTAACAGTTCTTTACTAGGAATAAAAAAAGAAAATACAAATGTAGTAGTACAAAAAACAAGCAAGCAAGCAAACAAAAGTCCTGGTAAAAACCCTGACAGGGTCAGGGATATGACCTGACACCCTGTTGGGTCTGGGTGTTGGGAGCAGTCCAAATAAATCCTCCTGGAGTAACAGATGTGGTTCTGTGGAGTAGAGATGGTCCGGTAGAAAGTCCAGTGGTGGCGAGATGGGTCCGGTCTTCCTCCTGTGGGGAAAACTGGATGCCTGGGATTCCTGAGTCTCAATTTCTATCTAGGTAGGAATGGTTGGCTCCCCCCACACTGGGTGGAGTATCTCACAGTGATGATGTAATGTGTCATGTCATTGGTGAGCCTTAATGGCCCATTAGCAGAAGATACCCCCTGGAGGATGGGGGGGTGGTGGAAGAAATAAGAAACACTGCCCCACCTGGCTTTAATAGCTGGCCCATATCAGAAGGCATCCGCCCCCCTCCCCCCTGGAGTTACAAGAGATAAAGAAAAACTTTTCCCTAACAGCTTTCAACAGATGAAAGAGAATACACTTTTTTTTGGTTACATAACCCAAGACAGGCTCCAGTAGCCATCAGCCCACCCCCAGGGGCACTGTATTGCTTGCCTGAGATTCAGAGATGTGGCTGAGCCCCTTTCAGTCCAGAAGGGCCAGGCTGGCAAAAACCTTCTCTTACAGAGTTTGTTTGGTCAGGCAAGCTTTAAGAGCTGCTGTGAGCATCCCAGCAGAGATGGGCAAGAACAGCAGTGGCAAAAGTGGAGTTTGGGCTGGTTTGGAGAGAGCCTGATCATCTGGCATGGATGTGTCTAGAGCAAGGAGTGTATCTGTGTCTGAGGCCAAGCAGTGATGGTCTCTGCCTAAAATATTTTGCTTCCTCTTGTAGGCTGGAAAAGAAGGAAAAGAGAGTAAATATCAAAGGACTGGAATTCCAAGGGATGTTTAATGCAGAGTCTCCATGTAAATTGCTAAGTAACTTGGGTCTCATTTGCCTGGCTGTGCAGATGCCCACTGCACTGGGCAGGATCAGTCTCAGTCTCAAATTCCCCTGTTGGCAACTAATGGACTAATGAAGATAAGATGAGGAGCAGCTAACTTGGGTTTCTTAGAGAGCTACTGAACTGTTATATTCCTGTGAAGTTTGCTTTGTGAGGGAAGGATGCTTTAGTAGATTTTAACTGGATCTACTTAGGCAGCATGTGAACCTCTCCAAAATGCACAAAGGTGCCTTATGGTGATTTAGTTTTCTTGGATGGATTTGCAAGGAAAAGAGGATTTCCCTGAGTTCTGTGAGGATGTGAATAAGACACCAGCCTATCTGCCGACCCAGTGCAAACATCCCAGCATTACATTTGGGTGCAAGAAACACAGCTCCACGAAGCCTCTCTGGGAGAGGGCAGCCTTAGCAGAAAAATGTGGTACTGAAAGTTGCATTCAAAGCATGCTAATACAAGAATCTGGTTAGGCTGACTGCACAATCCACAAAGTACATGTAATTTTTTCCAAGTTTGCCTATCTAGAAGACAAGAAGTCTGCCCTAACTTCAAAGCTCTGTTAATAACATCACTAGCTGTTCATGTGTCCGTTTTCTTGTCTCTGCACTGCAGAGAAGCTGTCAGCATTTTGGATGGCTGGGGATAAATGCTTGGTACTTTTCCTTGTGTCAAACAACTCTAGTCTGACTTGAATTTCTGGGAGTTTCAGTGAAATTCTCACTGGTACAGGGAACAGGGAGAGAAGTGTGAGCAGGCAAGGCAGGGGAGGAATCTCGTGCAGTGAAACAGGCTGAAGGTGGATCAGTTAAATAAACTGATAAATACAATAAATTCTCCCCACAAAGCTGAATGGCTTTTACCCATATCCTTAAAGCCGAAATTGCTACATTACTGCACTGTCATCTCTTGGAACATTAGATCAGGAATGTCTTTGAAAATACACAGGAATTTAAGAAATGCATCTGGGAAGAACACATTTGCATTTTCCAAGGGAGCCGTGGGAGGCGCCTGCTGCAGGGCTGTTTTGAAGTTCTCCTGCTTGAAATGAATGACATTAGTGAGCGATGAGATAATAGGACAAATATTTCCCATAGCAGTTCTGGGCCTGGAGTTGCACTTGTGGTCTCTCCCAAGCCGTGGCATGCTCACCTCGGGTTAAGTAGAAGCTGCAGCCATGTCCAGCCTTGCAAAGCACAGGTGCTTGGCACGGCGGAGTAAAGCAGAAACGTGCCTCCCCTCATGCCTGGCGGGAGGCTGGGTCCCTGCTCAGCATCCGCAGCAGGGATGGCCGGGGAGACCATGGCTGGGGACCACAGGGTGGTGTGTTGTGAGGAGGTGTGGCTTGGCAACCCTCCTCTCTTGAGCACAGTCCAGCTGGAAAAGCATGCTGTCCCTCTCAGAGAGACCATTAAGTGCATGTGCACCGTGGCTGTGGGAGAGAAAGCGCGGGATTTTAACTCTAGGATCTTGTGGTTTATGAGGTCAGCCTGTAAGGATAGATTCAAGACCAATGCTAATCAACACAAGTGCTTCAGTCACAGCAGCTCTCCAGAGAAAGTGCTTATCAACTATAAAACCTATGTGTATTAAAATATTTATATCTCAACGCTTTACAAAGCCAACTCTGAAATCTCAGTTTGTAGCTTCTTATTTTGATACCACCATCTTGATACCCCTCTGAGAGATTGGTTCACCAGTATAATCCCATTTGCTGTACTGGAGAACGTGGTTTCTGCCCATGCAGCCCTCCTGGGATAAGCTTTTGATGTGATGTTTTGTCCCAGAGGTGTGGGCACCAAGTATTTTATTCTTGCATAAATGTTACAGTGCATACTAAAGGTTAATATAGTCAAAGCTCTGAACTCTCTGCTCTCCAAGGTTAAATGAAAAACCACCCTGCCCTCTAAATCAGTAGAACAACATTGATGTCACTTGAAATGTGTGTCCTATGTGAATAAGGCTAAGCTACCTTGTAATGCTGTATGAATTTTTTATCTTAGTGGAGCACATTTTGTAATTGTATGATGACTGTGCTTATAAAATTGGTGTTTGTGGAAAATATTTGATGCTAGATTTCTGCTTCCCAAACAAGCAAAATATGGTTGTTTCCTTGATGAATGCTAAGCAGACCTTTATAAAATTACTGTGTCTCCTAATTTGCTTGTTTGAACTGCAGCCCTTGGATAATTTAGTGGGGTTTTTTTCAGTAAATTAACCTTTTATAAAACATCTCCAGTTTGTCATGCCAAAATTCAGCAGAGTTCTTATTACATAAAACCAATGCAGTGAGGGGAGGATCAGACCCGCTGCCTTAACAAGTCAAAGAAATATCATAAATAAGTATAAAATGCATTGTTGTTTGTTTGGTTCATAGGATCACAACGAGCCTCTTCCCTTGCTGCATCAAGACTTGAACAGGCCATGTCTGAAATAACTGTGCAGAGCAGCACAATGAAGCAGGGACCTGTGAAGCTGTGGACAACTCTTGAACAGATTTGGCTACAAGCTGGTAAGTCCTGAGCTACCTGGAGTTCCTTTTTCCCTGCAGTGGTGAATCAAATGACATAAATATTAACAGAGTAGTTGAAGTCAGAGCAGTTGAAAATCATTCTATTTCAGCAGAAAATCTGCCTGTCCCTCTCAGATGGTTTTTGAAACACCACTTATTTGATTTTGACTCCAAAAAAATACTGTAGTAGTGTGATTTTTCAGCTCACTTTTGTTTTTCCAAAACACACAGAAAACTTTAGTCATCATTATAATACGCTCTTTGAAAAAGAGTAGGTAGTTCTTCATTAACAAATGGTAGTTCATAAGGACAATTATTTCCATTCTCCTTTTACTAAATGCTTCCCTGTAGTAAGACTGGGCAAACCATGTCTTAAATGTAAGCATTCCAATCTTTGCTGAGGTTTAAGTGAAAATTATTAGAAAGAGCATGTTCTCCACTCTGTCCTTGCCTGTTTGAACCTCCCAAGGTCTTGTAGGTTGAGTATCAGTTTGAGACATTAATGCAAAAATGCTACAGCAGAGCATGTAAGGGGAAAACAGTGAGGATAGACTCCACCCACAGGTGATCTCCAAACCCATGGAGGGGTTTTATGTAGGACATTTGTTGAGGAACAGAGTTGCCCAGCACATTCTGCTGTTTGCATTCCAGCGTTTCAGAATTGGTAGAGTTCCAACCCTGTAATTTTGTTTTTAGGAGACACAGTTTTTCTTCCATAACTGGGCCCACAGTTGCACACTTGAGATTACCTTTGAGTGCTGTGATTGCTTGTTAGATGTCTTACCATTTGCAATGAAGAAAGAAAAGCAGAACCCCCTGGAATAAATAGTGATAGTTTTCTATCACTGCTGATAGTTTTCTATTCTTTGTGCAGGGGAACCTTTCAAATTCTCATTTTGCCAATCCATGCAATTGACAGTTCTCACAGAAGACCTGGTAGTCTCACCCTACATCTCAGCAAAGATTTTCATAGCTGGTTTGGTGGGTAATATCCTATCAATTAGACTTTAGTTTTAGAACAAAATATACAACATTGTTTTTGCTACAACTTGATTAATATTAACAAATCACTTTATAGAATGCATCATCCTTTAAGTTAATCACTTGTGTTCACCTTAATGACTTGTGTGGATGTAAATTTCAGTGATGTGTGCTGTGGGCTTCAAAATCACCAGCAAGATTTTGCTTTATTCAGTTTATACTCCTTTTTAAGATTAAGATTTAAGATTTAAGGCTGCAGAGAAGGCTGGTGGGGAGCAAAATGAATGGAATTTATTATGATGAGAAGTCAGGTGTCTGTTGTCCATCATCCTGCAGATAGCTCTAGGCACTTACATTTTTGCTGCTGTCTGAAGAGACAAAAGCAATAAAGACATAGTGCCTGCTGTGAATTGCTATGATTGCTTTTCAGTGTGAATAGAATGCCTTTCTGAAAGGTGTTAATACTTTTATAAGCTATAACTTTTTTCTCTTATCACTTTTTAAGCCTTTGTTTGCTTCATGCTTACTTTTAGCTGGACTCGATTCAGGATTGATATTTTGAAAACATGTACTGTTGACTGCTTTGTAATTTCATTACTGAAGTCAGTTATTGTTATGGATGCAGCTTAATGAGCTCCTGCTGAGGTACTGGCCATTCTCTTCTCACAGTAGAGGGGAAGCTGCTGCATTCTGGTATCCTGAGGGGTGACAAGAAATGCAGGTATTTTGGGGTGGTCTTTACCCTCTGTGGAGAAGGGCACAGTGCCTGCATAATTAGAGGACTTCCTGGAAGTTGGTTGACCTTATGCTGATCTTAGTGAATGGAATAATCCAAAGGGTGTCACTGACCTTCACTGCTAGGATCTTTCCCATCTGAAAGGAGGGGAAAGGAGGGACAAGTATACTTGTAAGAAGTAACTTCCAAAACAGAGATACTTCATAGACAACAAATAAAACAGAAATGCATGGTTAGAGGAAGTTGAGGTAGTGAGGTGGTTTTGCATTACAGCTCACCCCAAAATTAATGGCTGTGGAAAGCAACAGGCAATTAGTGTAACATTCTGATGCCTGCATGTGGAGAGTCACTTGATATTCATGGAAGGTCTGCATCAGTATGCTGTAGATTTTTATCAGGTTTAGCTTGGACTTGTCCTTTTTCAATCAGTGACTCATCTTGTGACTCCAGGCAAGTTGCCTAATTTTTTCATACCTCAGTGTCCTATCTCAAAAGGGAAAAAACATTAATCCGCCTTTGGGAAATTACTCGTGTATTGTTGTTTTTGTTGTCATTAACACTTCGGCCTTTTTAGCATGATTCATAAATCCTTAGATAAAATTATTACAATTTCCTAACCTCATACTACAGTAAATTTATAACAAAGCATCTGTCCTTCTCAGACACTCACAGGACACAGCTGGCCATGTCTCTGTGCATGGGTATGGATTGAGAGTGCCAGGTTGCAGTCGTGTCTGGATTCCATTAGAGCCATTACAGTTGCCATGCCTCCTCATATCCCATGGCATGAAAGTTCATGGTACCAACCAGCTGGTGCAGTTAGAATTTTGTGCAATGAGATTGGGAAGAGGCACACAAAACCAGCTATCTCACAGCTGTACAGGGCTGCTCTTACAGCCCTCCAGCAGCCAGGCTGGGCCACAAAGCCAGCACATATACAAAAGGGACTGTTAGGAGATGGTAGCTATCCAGTTATGCTTACATAGGGGAATCCTTACTGTATCATCCTCCAGCTGCAGCTGCAGTAGGAGTTCCTGCCTTGTACAGAAGTGTCCACAGTCCCTCCAAGCTGGAGACCCCTTGTTTTCTAATGGGTGTCACAATTAGCTTATGAGAATATGTGTGTTCCCTTAACAGTGGCTGAAGGGAAGGCTGTGAACCCAGTGCAAACAGTTAATCCCTTTTGTGCTATGATAAAGATACTTACTTCACCCGTAAGAGAGCATACACTTAGTGGGTTTATTTATTTGCTGGGTTTGTGACCAGCATAGTTTTGTAGGGAAGACAATAAAGCACCATCTTTGGATGTGCAGCTGCTAAATCGAAATGTGTTGCACTGTAACAGATGCTGTACCTTGTCTTTCTCTGCAGCAATGCCTAGTGATCTTTGGCAAGCTAATTTTTTGTAGCCTCCTGTAGACAAAGGGCTGCTTGATGGATCTGTGGTCTCTGGGAAGAGTCCTTTTCTCTTTCAAGCATCAAAATAAAACTGTGAATTCTCACTGTTAATCTCATGTCTAGCCATCTCTTACAGGACCACCTGGGAGTACAGTATGGGCTTCCATATCTTCCTGTTTTCTGCACAGGTAGTCACAGCTTTAGAAGAGTAGTGTGCTGTCCTCAAAGATTAGAGACATCCCCTGCAGCAGGCATGCTTGGAATACTAACAGGCATATTCTATTTCCAAGTGTTCTACAGCAAAGATTGTTAACATAGCTTGTCTGGTCCCTTTTAACAATAACCCCCCCCTAGTCCTCTTGAATGTAATGGCTGCTTAAAAAGAGTCATCTCGGAACACTTTAACATTTATGAGCCTAAACATTATTCTTGGCCCCATGTCTGAGAAACAGCTCATTTCAGGGAGTACTTAGGAACAGTGCTACAGTGCACATGCTGTGGTGGTGCAGCTCCAGGAGAGCTGGTCATTGTGCAGTCTTTATGCTCGTTCCTCCTCTTTGTTCTTTTCATGGCTGGAGCTTGAATTCAAGTTTGAGAAGAGGCAAGGAACTTCAATGGCACTGGTAAAGCTTGTTAACTCCTCCCTCTTCCTGCAGGAAAAGCTGCAAGGGGAATCCTAGAGATTATTAGTGCTAATACTTCCAAGAGTCATGCCAGTACTCCTCCTTTTTGTTTAGAAAAAAGATTCATGCTGTTTGGCTAAAGAAAATATACTTGAAATCGTTCAAATTTATGGCCAAAATTTACCTTCATTTGACATTTTTATAAGACCACTTTTGACCCAGAGAGCAAAGCATGTCAGTATTGGAAAGAAATAGTGTTAATAGTTCTAGGCTCTTTGGGTAACTGGAATGATTTCTTATCTGAAGTATGTGTGATTATATTTCCAGGCAGTAATAACAGTATGCTCTGTTTATACAGAGCATTTTAGAATGCTACAAGCCAGTTTTAATAAGAGTTCTAATATTCTAGCTCCTGTTACTGTATTATTTTAAGCTTTACTTTTAACTACAAGGTCCACTTTGTTTGTCTTTACTAGTAGTTTATATCTGACAATTTAGCTTCTTGACTAACCCAATACTTTACCAAATATGGCCACTCACAGCAAAGTAGGTCTGGTAATTTGATCTAAGTTTGGCTAAATGCCTGCTAAGCTCAGCCTGTGAACCTCACCAGGTAGACCCTAAGGCTAATTTAAAGGAGCATTTAGAGAAAAATGACGAGGATACTATTTTGTGTACTCACAGTGGGGCTGGAGTGGGCTACCTGCTGTCTCAGTAACATGCTTAAGTTTAACCTAGGAAAAATAGTTTATACTGAACATGCTACAAACAAGAAATGCAAAGAGAGCCAGTGCAGCAAAGAACAGTGAGCTAATGGAAAAACATCTGCTCCCCCGAGTTATGTACAGCAGGAACTTTTTTCTTCCTCTTTGCAAAACACTTGTGATTTATTTATTTTATTCCATATGGGCCAGTTCCTGGGAAAAAGCTGTGTTAGAGAAGATGGGCTTTGTTCCACGAGAAAGTGTCGTCAGGGCCGGTGGGCTGAAGTCTCCAATGTGCTGGTCCACAGCCATGGAGCCGGATCCTGGCAGCAGCCAAGGGTGCAGCCAGGCCCTCCCCTGCTGCCCCTCTGCTCACCCAGCACAGCTTGTGTTTGCACAGCCTGCGCATGGGCACCTCGGTGTTTTTCCTTCTCCAAGCTTTTAGCAGTCCTAAGCCCCCGCAAGTTATTAGCGCTGATATTAAAGGTGTTAATCAGGTGTGGGTGACATCTTTATTGATATTGCCAGAATAGCTGGATCAGATACTGTCCTGTAATGCAGCACTGGTTGTTGAACCAATTCTAGTATCTTTCTTTTTTTAAGTCCTTTCAAATTTTAGAATTTCAAGTTTAGAACTTCCCCATTCACTGCTTGAGTTCTTGAGTTCCATAAATGCTGCTAATTTTTGTGTCTCTTTACAGTGACACAGAGCACTGTGAAAAACTGGAGCCTGGTGAGGGGGAACAGGAGAGAGTTGTTTATTACACTTCTATTTCTGAGGAGAATAAAGGTGTACTGCAAAGATGGCTCCCCTGCAGTATTTACTTACTAGGAGGGATTAGGAACACTTCAACTGGTGATAGAAATGGTAAAGTGAGCTGATTTTTTCTCCTTTGAAATGAAGTTAAGAAGCCAGCAGTAGTTCTGCTGAGCCTCCTGGCTTAGCAAGCTCTGTTCTAGACTTGTGGTAGAGACTAAAGATCACCAAATTCCCCATTTCTCTTCATCTGAACATCCTCAAGAGGGATTAATAAGTTTTGTTCTACACTCTCCAGTTTGGTTTATTTTCTGCCAAAAACTAATTTAAAGAGTCAAAAGAATTCTTGCAGCTTTATGTCAGTACAGGGTATTTGGGATTGCCTCCTCCATTCCTGAGGCTTCTGGATGTTTCTCACTGCTGGAGCAGGATGTGAAACTTTGTGGACTGGTAATTCTTCGACATGGACAATCTTCAAAGAGCACTTAACACCATTTCTCAAAATCTGGGACATGCAAACATTCGTGTGTGTCTTGAACACTCACTTGTGAAGGAAACAGGCAGCAGCTACCTATGCCTTTCGTAGAAAAGCATTCTGTAGAAAATTTGCCAAGAGATGGAGAGAAACCTGTTGCACTGCCAGAGAATGACTGAGGGTACCAAAACCTAGCATTTCCTCAGCTGCTTCGTAAGTTTGGACAAGTGATAAAGTGGAAGGAGGCAGGACATTTGTTCATACCAGAGACAGAAAATAGGAATTTATACTTGACTGGACTGCTAGACATGTTTCGACTGCACCATTTAGTATAGAAGCACTTCTGTGCTGCTTCCAAAAACTTTCACTCTAATGCTGCATTTGTATGTAAAGAAGCTTGGTGGTCATTTCAGACCCTGTGAGACCTGAAGCTTGGGAATTTAAGGTCAGTCCCTGGAATTCAGTTTGCATACAAAGAGGTTGTAAATCTGTTGCCTCATTCAAAAGAGCAGGTGGCTGAGCTCAGGTGTATGGGAACAAGCAGCGGTTTCTGTACTAAATTTCTGTATCAAACATTTGCATCACATGAAATTATTGTAGTCAGGATATGCCTGGAGGAATCTTCTGTCTAATCTGCCATGAATTGTCAAGCTACTGCATGCAGGGTGGAACAATGACTAAACGTCACCTGCCAATGAGGAAAGGCAGTGAGGTAATAGCTCGGTAGCCACTGCTGATGGCAGAGCTCTCTCAGAGTGGGTCTTTCCAGGTGGCTAAGGGCTCCTGCAGTAGTGAGCATTAATAACTCCTGAGGACAGATGATGTGGAAAAGAAATCACCTTCAACACACTCCCAGAGATGCTCTCACCTTCTTAAGTGTGAAGGGCTACTCTGCACTGTACCATCCTGCTGGGCATTTGGCTGTTACCGTGGCCATGTCACTATGCAGTAACGTTTTTGGGGTGGACGAGAGTAGAGTGCTTTAGATGCATCAGGCACACACAACCAAGTGATGTGGAGCAGTCTTTGTGGGAGTTCAGTGCTGCCTCTTGGATAACACCAAACGTGATTCACAAGTAACAAAATTTTAACTCTCGTGTTGTTCACATTGCAGGAAAACATTTCAAATCTGTTTGATTTCTTTAGGCTAGAATTAAAATTGTTGCTGCATTGACAAGCACTATGGCTCTCAATACTGCTTTTAAATGGGGAATAGTCAGTGTTCAAGGTGATGTTGAACAGCTCTGTTTCTCAGACAACAGTGTGATGCAGACATGACTGGAATACACTGTTGTTACACAACTACAGACTCCCTAACAGAACTCTGCAAATAATTTTATCTTGGACAAAATAAAGGGGCTGACTATAGGACACCCAGCTTTGACAGTGTTCTGGGAAATTGCTCTTGGTCTGTGCATTTGTTAGTGGTCTTTGGAGAGCAAGTAGATGATATGCTTCTGGCAATTTTCACTTGATTAAGGATCTTCACTGTAGATGAGCTTTAATGCTGGCAGAAATAGCTGAAAGAACTAGGAGCTTGTATTAGAAGTTAATAATAATCCCGGTGCAGAGGCGTGCTGCTCTCAGGGACTGGGCCCAGCATTAAAACGGGTGCATCAGTCCAGTTGCAAGTCCAGACAGAAGAGGCCATAGCCACAAGACAACAGTTGTTTGGAAGAACAGCAGAATAGGTTGGACAGTACTGCAAGAGAGCACAAATGGGAAACATAAAGTGGATCTGAAAAAGGAATGAATTATGCTTGGCTGAACCTTGAGGTCAGCTGGATAGCTGTTTGTGGTCTCAGTGCAGGCACAGGCTTCAATAACTGAACTGAAAGTGAATGATTCAACCTGTCTTGGCCCATCCATGCAGTGCACTGTCTCTTACCTGTAGGTAGGAGTGCTGAAATATTCCCTAATGTCATTCACATTCAGAGATTCTATCATTACTCCAGAGAGAATAATAGAAGAGTGGTACATCCAGGATCATCATCTCTGCTTGGTAGCATTCAGAGAGCTTTTAAGTCAAAACAGAATGTAAATTTGTAAATTTATTTAAGTTTTTAGGAGATGGTATTAAGTGAGAGAGAGCAAGGAAGCTTGGTTTTAGATTCAAAGCTCTGAAGAGTGTCAGTACCAAGAACAAACTAGTACAATAATGAAAGGTTCATAAATGGTTTCCCTGAAGCATTGACCCTTTCGCAGGAAAGAATTACAGGTATTAGATACCTGTGTCAGCATGAGAAGATATTCTCTGCTTTGAAGTGGAACTGATGCCAAGTCTCTATTATAGAACTTCCTCACAAGGGCTGCTATTTTGGTTAGATGTTATTTACAGCAAAATTAGGTTATATAAGGAGATAGGCTGATTAATCCAATGGTCAGGAAGCTGCTAACCCAGGTAACATGAAAGCAGGTTTTTCAGAACTTTCAATACCACTGAGGGTTTTACCATGGTAAGTTTAATAGGTTCTTGTTTTTTGGGTTTGATTTCTGCCTCTAGCTGTGTTTTTATTCCATGTTACATAAGCATATCTTGTTAATCTGTAAATAAAGTGAGTGTGTAATAGAAGTGAAAAATGAGTTTACAGAAAACACATTTTAATGCAGGCCTAAATTATGTCCTTTAATGTCTATTTTTAGCTGGGTAGCTAAAAATTTAAATAAGCCCTCCTTTCCTTTTGTGACCAAAAGGCACCTCTCTCATTCCTTTTTATGCAAATTAGGCCTCCCACACCATTTAACCATTTTTATTGACTATTGAGCCTGCAAAGAAACAGACTGAACTTTAATATGCTACATCACCATACCATAAAATACAATTTGTAGTTCTTATTTAGATTCTGTGTTCCTGCACTTCCTCTAAATAATTGTTATTACTGAAGAAGATTTACAGGCACCATGGAAAGAATAAGTTCTCTTTATTTTGCATGCATTGAAGCACCGGCCGTGCACGATTTCACATCTAAGCCCACTTGCTCGCAGTTCTGTTCTGAAATGAAACAAGTCACATTATGGTCTTAGTTGCTAATAGAGCTTTTAGTAAGGCAGTATCCAGACCTTCTGTTGACTTCAAACGTCACCAGCATTTTACCCCTTCTTTTGTGCTGCTAAGTTTGTGCAAACTTTGGGGATAGAGTGTTCATCTTCAGGCTGTGAATCGTCACTTTGCACATCCCCAGGCTCATTAATGCCACATGCATGGCGTCAGCTGCTATGCAGCACTTGGCAGGAAAACGCTCTGTTCCTTGGAAGTGCAAGGAAAATACTGTCCTCCCACCAATTTTTGCATAAGGCTGTGCACATATTCAGCTTGACAAGGTACACGGCCTTGCTTTCTGTTATTATAGATAGCTGCAGCCTCTTGGAGCCAAGGGAATGGATGCATGCAGAGATTTTGTGATTAACCAGAAAGAAATGCATATGAGTCATTCTGAAAGAGTATAACTCTTCTGAAGGAACTAATATTTTGCTCATGTTGACAGCCTTGGAGAATGACATTTATCTTGTACCACAACCTAGGGATGGCTGAGAAATATTCAAGCATTTTCTCGACAGTGTCTCACCATTCTTCTAGGAGGGTCACCTCAGAAGTGGAAGGGTGTTCAGCCATGCCGTCACTTCACTACAGAAGATGAGCTACTGGCACACATTTTTGGTGTGCCAGTAGAAATGCCATTTGTGATCCCAGTCTCATGTCAGATAGGCCAAGGTGGAGCTTTCCTGTGGTCAGACAGGGATGCTTGAGATGCTTCCCTTCTCACTTCTAGCAAGCTCCACGTCACCATGCCAAGTCCCCACACTCATCGGGGTCTCCCAGCGTTTTGAAATTGCAGGGTTTCAAAGCTAGTCAAGAGGAATTTTCACTCTAATTTCCCCCCTCACAGAGACTTCCTGAGAATATTCACTGCATTAAAAAGTCAGGACATTTAAGGTTATGTCTAATTTCAGAATAGTTCTTTAAAATCTGGAGCCTGAATCAGTAATTTTGAATTGGACTCTTGAACTGTCAATACTTACTGCATGACATCAGTTAAAAAAAAAAAAAAAAACTGGGTATCACTTTTGAACTTTTGAAGGAATTTAATGTCTAATAAATCTAGAATTAGAGTAGAATATTTCAGTTGGAAGGGACCTGCAACAATCATCCAATCCAACACCACAGTCATCTAGTCCAAATCCTGAGAAATATTGAAGTCCAACCATGAGATATGTTACAAAATTTATCATGAGGAATTATTTTATTAAGAAGTTGACATTCAAACATGTAAGTATGCCTGTTACATATTTTTTCTAAGAAAACCACTAAGATAGTTGCTGATAGTTAAAAAAGTAAATGAGCAGTCTCTTCCAAGAGCTGTATTTTGTTTTTCTGTAGTGTATGAGGATGTAAATGGGTGAATACACAATATAAATAAGTCTATATTATAAAAGCCTTTTGATTTTAACAGTCTCTGAAAAATTAAGAGACAGTTGTCTCATAAACTTGCCAAATAAGCAGAGAAAAACACTTCTAATCATCTTTTTAAATGGGAAAATACTCTCCTAAGTAAGTTATCTAGTGTCCAGCTCAGACAGTGTAGTAATGTCCTATTACTCTGACATTTTTGAAGTTGTTGGTAGACAGTGATGGCTTATTCTGTTCTTTTTTCTCCCCCAGATTATTTGGAAATACCTGTGATGACTCCAAGTAGCTACCAGCCCTGCTTCCCTAGGGCTCAGTTCAGCACTATTTACTTTCCCAATGGAGGAATTCTTAAGGTCTCTGTCAGGACACAACCCAAAGGTGTCCATGAGCATCTGTATAGATCCCTTAGCATTAGGAAAAGATACATCCAGTGAATACAGTTGTGATAATAAGCACTAACCATAGTACTAAGCATTGTGCAGGATCGTGGCCTCATGTTTTAATATGCTTAAGTCAGATGATATATAATTAATATGAAGAAAGGTCTCTGCTTCATTTCATCTAATGGCAGGGTGGTTTTTGCTTTATTTTTATGACTTGGTGTTTTGTTTTTACTTCAGCTGAACTCTTCCTGGAACAGCAGCATCTCAAAGAAGCAGGCTTTTGTACCCAGGAGGCAGCTAGTCTTTTCCCCACGTCTCATGCTGTACTGTACATGCGTGGGAGGCTTGCAGAGATGAAAGGCAATTTGGAGGAGGCTAAGCAATTGTATGATGAAGCGCTCACAGTGAATCCAGCTGGAGTGGAAATTATGCACAGCCTGGTGAGTTTGCAGGGGCTCAGCTCCATTATAGGATTTATGTTCCTGATTAACTGTAATAAGAGGGGAGAGGGCTCATGCTTGCTCTGGATGCCATTGTCTCCCTAATCCTGAGAGCAAGTGACTGTTCCAAGAATAAATGGGGTAGTTTGAACCTCTATTTTAAGACTGGATTGAATGTTTTTAACTAATAAGAACTTGTGTCAAAAGTATATATTTTACGTGACAAAGGCTGGTACTTTTGGAAGTCAGTTTAATGCTTTGTCTTTGCTGTTTTTCCTTTTGGTACGCATTTTAAATAAGCAGTACACTGATGTTTGAAAGATCTGAACTAAATAACTAAGAGAGATATAGGGTTTGTAAAACTTGGACTGGTTTGTTGTGTCTGCTAAAATCAAGATAAACTATGAGTTTACAGTAAAATGAAACTGTCGTAACCTGCAGCTTAGTTCCAGCCTTGTATAGGGGCAGTGACTCCACATTTGTGGGGATTTTTTTGGTAACACTACTACCCAGCAAGTATTCTTTTTCTGTGGCACCAAGCCCAAAACAAACTGTTTTCCAGACACAGGGCCTAGAGCTTAATAACAATAATAATTATACAGGGAGCTTTGTGGAAGACCAAAACCCTCTCCTCTTGTGAAATCAGAACAGTTAATCATATTTCATCAATAGTATGTCTTGCTAACTGTAGCCCTTACCAGGCCTCTCAGGGATTTTAGAAGTTTGTCTTGACTAACTTAATTTTTATAGGAATTCTGTATCCATGTGACTGCTTAGTGTCTTTGCTAGCATATTTGTATCTCCTCGCATAAATTTGGTCCTGATGAGGTTTGCTGCCAACTCCAAAACTGAAGGGGTATCAGTGTACAAGAGATCAAATGTTAAGTGAAGTTACAATTAGAGAAAATAGTAGAACCTGCAGGCAAAGGGCAACATATTTGGTAATAATAAATGTTCAGTACAAAAATAGCGAATTAATAGCTGGTGCATGTCAGGAGAACATTACAAGACTGCTGTACGCATCAGGCTTATATGGGGTAATAATATTACTTTGTTGTTGTAATACAGGCTTTATTCACTCAAGTAAAAACCTAGCTAGATGGAATGATGTTCTTTGCTCTGTCATAATTTAAGAGGAGTTGCTGATACCAGAGAAGCCATCAAATTAGATGCCAACATGATACTAATAGCTCTCATTTTTGTCTTATTTTATGGAGATAACCACATTCTGTGTTTTCACATTTCAGATGTTTGCAATTTTCTGAAACTATAGTAACTTGGAATAAAAGTTTCCGAGGTGCACATCTCAGATGTTCTGGCCCAGTTTACTTCAGAAAATGTCATACCAACAAGGATTTGCTGTTTCTGAAAAGGAGGCTAAAGAAGAGACCTTAAAAGCTTCTGCAATATCTTCTTTACTGTGCCTTAATGTCTCCAGGTTTTGTCAGGAGTGGGTAGCATATGCATGTGCTTTTTACCATCCCTGAGAAAATCATTCCTAGGTTATCCAAGTTGTAACTGTTAAAAAACATATATATGCTTAGTAGATGAGTATTTCTGAAAGTTTTATGAAGTCTATGAATGCTTATTCCCCTCAAACTCCAGTAATTTTCAAGAAGGGCAAGAGGAATGACCCTTGTAAACACCGGCCTGTCAGTCTCACTTCAGTGACTGGTAGAATTGTAGATGTTATTCTGGGAGGTATTGAAAAACACCTGGAAGTGCAGTCATTGGTCCATACAGCCAGCATGGGTTCATGAGGGCACGTGTCCCGGGGCCACCCTAGGTGTACCTACAGCATGGGGCATGAGAGGCTGGAAAGATGCTTCATGGAAAGGGACCTGGTCAAGGACAAGGTGAATGTAAGTCAGCAGAGCCCTGGCAGCCAGGAGGGCCAACCCTGTCCTGGGGGGCATCAGGCACAGCATGGCCAGCTGGGCAAGGGAGGGGATTGTGCTGCTCTGCTCTGTGCTGGGGCAGCCTCACCTTGAGTGCTGGGGGTAGTTTTGGGTGCCACAGTATAAGAAGCATATTGAACTATTAGAGAGTGTCCAAAGGAGGGCAACCAAGACAATGCAGGATCTCAAAGGGAAGCCATATGACGAGCAGCTGAGGTCACTTGGTCTGTTCAGCCTGGAGAAAACTGAGGACAGACTTCGTTGAAGTTACAGCTTCCTCATGAGGGGAAGAGGAGAGGCAGGCACTGATCTCTCTCTATGGTGACCAGTGACAGGAGCTGAGGGAACAGCCTGAAGTTGTGTTGGGGAGAGTTAGGTTGGATATTAGGTAAAGAGTCTTCACCCAGAGGATGGTTGGGTGCTGGAATGGGCACCCCAGAGAAGTGGTCACAGCACCAAGCCTGCTAGAGTTCAGGAAGCATTTGGACAACGCTCTGAGGCACACAGTGTGACTCTTGGGACTGTCTTGTGTGAGACCAAGAGACGATCTTTGTGGGTCCCTTCCAGTTCAGAGTATTCTATGACGATGTTTTAGTCAGGGGATGGATGTAAAATTTAGAACAGCTGAAAAAGACAGAGAGATGAGAAATTTGGGGGCAGAAACTCAGTCTGTAAGCAAGTAGGGAAGAGGAAAGAAAATTAAAAAGTGAGAGAAATACAGATAGATAGAAAATAGGGTAAGATAGATAACACCAGATAAGACTGGATAGATAAGAAGACACATGGATGGAGGGGTGGGCATGCTGGAAAGGATGAGTTAAAGGGGTCAGTCTTAGGAGAATGACAAAGGAGCGGGAACCTGTAGGAATACTTCATATCCTTCAGTCTTCTTAAGATTCTGAATCTTCCCATCCTGGTGCCAACAAGTATCAGTGAAAATCACTTGCTTAAGCACGTACCTCACCTCCTTTAACTTGGCCCTGCTGGCAGCCTGTGGTTCACACCTGTTAGCTAATATAGCAAAGGTCTGGTCTATCCCTGCTGATATGAATCATGGCAGTAGTTATATGGTGCCACATAATGGTGTTCCTTTGTGTGCTTTTCCAAGAGCTAGGAAATTGCACATAATAAGTTAGAAGCATCTGATGAGCACTATAGAAAAGTCTGTAAAGAAATTAATCATTCTGCCTTCAGAATAGAGCTGGAATAATGTGCAGTAAACAAGGCTTTTAGGGCTATACATCAAATAAAAAGGGCAAAAATAAAATACTGAATGGCTGCTAGCTAAGTGATTTTGTCCTATGTACTGAATGAGACACTGTCCCCATGGAGAACTTAAGACTGGGTTTATGCAGTTGAGGACATAATGTGACAAGTGGTAAATTCTGAATCTCCTGGAAGCCATCAGAAGAAAACTGAATGTCTTTCTGAAATGTATATATTAGCCAAGTACTAGCTGTACTTTTATTAAAAATACAAGTTCTTGAGCACAGTATGTTCAGTCCCCTACCAGAGAGAAATATATGTCTTGGATTATGCAAGAGAGCAAACTAGATTATGAGCTAGTTCCGAGGAGTTTGAAATGATGCAAGACACATACCCTGGCAGATGGAATTAAATTCACACATGTTTCAATGCTGGACCCCCAGTTTGAATGCATTGTTTTCCCACTCTGGTAGTACTGTTGTGGTTATGTAGTAATTTAGAGAAAGAGGATCTGGTTGTGAGAATTACTGTTTGACTTGGTACAATTGCCATCCAACTGACCTAGTCCACTTTAAGGGAAAACTCTGCTGTAGACAGTGCCGAGCCTCCCTGGTGTATCAGCATCAATTAGCAAAGTAGTCATGTCTCTTCCCCTGGGCTCTTGGAACTGGGTTGTTAAAGCTATATTTAGAAAATTCCAACCTGAAGAGTGTTGCTGGCTTTAAATGAAGGGCACAGATCTAGCAATGAATGAGTCCATTGGGTGTCAGTAACTTCACCTTTACATGGAGTAGAATCGCCACCATATACACACAAGCTGTTTCTCTGTGCAGCTGAAAATGGCTGTGTTTTGCTGTGACTGTAGAGTGTTTACAACAGCTGTCAAATCAGCATGCTTTCCATATAAAGCATGCTGCTGCATGGCAGAGCAGCACCATACAGCAGCACTGCAGTGCCAAGTGCATCCCAGGGGGTGGGTGCCATGCTCTGCTTCATCCCAGGGGCCTTTGGTACTTGGTGTCAAATGCTGTGGTTGGGAAACCACAGGCACTTCGAAAATACCACACAGCTGTGCTGCTTCCTGTAACACTTGCAGTTTCTGAATGATGTCACAGGATCCTTAAGCCTGTATCAGGAATCCACTACTGGCCTTTACAGAGTAAGTACTACTGGCTAATACCTAATCTAAGGAAGTATATTTGTTGAAGAATTTTGTTTTCATTTGAAAAAGACACACAGAATCAGTTTTTGGGGCTATTTGAAGCATAATCTTGATGAGGTGAGCAGCTACTCCTTCGGTTAGGTAGCTGTTTGCTGCCAGAAACAATTAGCTTGGGTTGGTCCCTAAAAATTGTACATCCTGTGAGACCATAGTTTCTTTAATAAATACAGCTTGCTACGGTTCTTTTTCCACATTGCTCCTGATTCCATCTCAAAATTTTCTGTGATCCCTTCCTTTACTAGAACAGCTCTGTTTCTTTCTTCCCTTTCACAGCCTCCTTCTGGGGCCTGCTTGCAAGGTTCATAAAGCATTTCTCCCTCCTGGGGGCTGATGGAGTTTCTTCTGAGCAGGTATCTTTACTGGTCTAGAAACAAGGGCTTAGTCCATATCTCCTTCTCTTACACTGTGACCTCTGACAGCACATTTCTGCAACCAAATAACTATGGCTTATTTCTTTCAGTATGTACCAAATTTCGTTATACAACATCATGCAATACACAGCTTTGGGATGGTGATAATAAAACTGACATGTGCCCAACCAAGTCAGAAAATATAACATAAGCTGCAGCAGATGACACCTCCTTTAAAAGCAATACACAAATCCACCTACCTGTATGTAACTAGAGAAAGACTCTGAACTTTGTTAGTTCCTAGCCACAGTGCATTCAGTACCATTCTCACTTCTGATTCAGAGGAGGAGAAAATCAATGCCAGCATGCTGGATTTGAGTCCGAAAGCTCTATATGTAATATTGCAAGTTAAACTGAAAACATACTGAAATATTCAGAAGACTCCTGTCCAGCATGCATCTCACATAGCAATTCTCAACACATTTTAGTTCAGGGAAGAAGAGAAAGAATCATCGATTTAAAAGGGAAGGAAACAGGCATGCTCATCTCCATCACTGTGCCAGATTTAATGAAAGCAATAAAAAATACCATCAAAACAAGGCAAAAAAAATGCTTGACTCATACTTGGATATTACTGAATGCAGTGAAAAACTGTAATGATGCCTTACTTCTCTTGAAGATTGGTGCAAGGGCCATAAGGTTGATATCAGAATGCCATGTAGCTGTCTGCACTACCTCGTCCCTATCCTTGATAGCAAAACAAAGTGAACAGTATATTGGGTTTTGTTCATAATGTGTCCCTGTTCATAATGTGTTTTATTGTGACTGCATGAATGGGTGGAAAACACGATCTTGTGGACACGTATTTGATTTGCTCCCTAACAAAATCAAAGAGAATATACAGCTAACAGAGGTCGTGCTAATCATGAGAGTTGTTCTTTGGCTGTCATCTGCACCATGAAACATAAGATTGGCAGCCATGCAGGAAGGGTTCACAGTCACGGAGTACTCTCCAACTGAAGTTTGGAAAAACAAACTGGATTTAAGTCACCTAAACTGGGCCAACGGATTGTTTCTAGGCTGTTTGGTGACCATCGTTTTCAAAGATCAGTGTAAACTGTAGCCTTTCCACAGGAAGGCCTGGTTATTGTCTGGGAGACGTTCTTTGTGGTAAATGCAGTTGGGAACGTATTACCCCCATACCAGAATCACAGAATGGTTGAGGTTGGAAGGGATCTTGGGAGATTTTGTAGTCCAACTCCAACTCCTTGCTTAACAGGTTCAGCTAGAGCAGGGTACCAGGGCCATGTCCAGCTGGGGTTTGACTATCTCCAAGGATTGAGCAACCTCTGTGCAATCTCTTCCAGTGTTTGATCACCCTTACAATAAACAAAGCTTTTAGTAATGTTTAAATGGAATTTCTCATGTTTCAGTTTGTGCCCATCCAGTCACGGGATATCCCTGAGAAGTTCCAAGAGCTTCCACTTCCTTACACTTTACCATCAGATGTTTAACTGTCCTGATAAGGTCTCCCCTCTCTTCTACAAGGCTGAACAGTCCCAGCTCTCAGCTTCTTGTATGACAGATGCTCCAGTCCCCTGATGATCTCGATGCCCTTGATTCTCTCCAGTATGTCCACATCTTCCTTGTACTGGAGAGCCCAGAACTGGACACAATACTCCAGGTGTGGCCTCACCAGGGCTGAGTAGAGGGACAGGATGAACTTGGTCAGCCTTTTGGCAACACTCTTCCTAATGCAGCCCAGGATATTATGAGCTGCCTTTGCTGCAAGGGCACATTGCTGGCCCATGGCCAGCTACTTGTTCACCAAGTCCTTTTCTGCAGAGCTGTGTTTCATCCAGCAATCCCCCCAGCAAAGTGAATCTGAAGCTATTACCAGGAATTTTTTCTGCAAGTAGGTACTAAATATAACATTGGCATGACTGTATCAGGTCAAGCCAGAGGTTGAACTACTCCTTCCCACCACCAGCAGCAAAGAAGTGCCTAGGAAAGAATGAGGTGAGGCAGGCATATGTGGTACTTCTAAGGTTAGAGCTTAGCTTGGGGACATCCCAAGGTAGAGGCAGATTCTACTTGCTTACTAATTCCCAGTGGATTTCTCCTTCATGAACTTGACTTGAGCCTGTGTTACAGCTTTCATCATCCACAATACCCTTCAGCAAGGAGACCCACAGGTCTCTTTTCTGCTGTACAAAGAACTGCCAAATTCTCTTATGTTCTTGATGCAGCTCTTCCTAGCCATATTATTCTCACTTTGGAAGACAAAACTTACTGCTGATTCTTATTCATCCCCTTCCCATTACTGATTTTGCAGGTATCTGTCACTGAACCACTTCCATTCCATTATTGCTGTTACCTCTCTCTGAATTTCTTACTGTTCTTTTTATGATGAGTAGGCTAGAGCAAATAATGCACTTACAGAAAAATAGCTTAGCTTCAAAGGCAGTGTTGTAGATTCAGTGTTTAAAAAAACCCTCTCCACCCCTTGGTCTTTTACTCACATAATTATATCTATATACATTTTCATAGAAATAACAGAAATAGTGTTCTATTTCAGCTGTTTTGTATTAACCTGATTTTCTCATCAAAGCTCTGTTTTTTATCTCCTCATGCCTGTAGGGGCTGGATCTTATTTTCTGAATGGTCAGCATCTCTGATAAATGTGTGGTTATATATAATAGCAGTAGCAGTGTAACACCTGTCTGAGGTCCTTGCAGAGATGTCAGTGTCCCAGTCTGTGAGTACAACACAGCCAGCAAGTGTGCAGTTCTAGTCTTTGCTAGATAGATACATATATATACACTTCATTTTGCTTGCCAGAGACATCCTTTTAGTTGGCAGAACACAAATCTTGCTCTGCTGGTAATGCTAGAAGCTGAAGGGCTTGATTGAGAACAGATTTTTTTATAGATTATGTTCCTTTTGCCCAAGATAAGTGCATTTCTCCTTATTAGATTTGAGTGTTTAAAAACTATATGATGCTTTATTCAAGTCTTCTGCTCCTAATTGTAAAGTGGGGCGCAAGGGCTGAATAAAAAGAAAAAGACTTTGCAAAGTCTTGGACTGTTTAATTTGGCCTTCATTGTGTATTTAGGATGCAATTTCATGTTCATTTTAGTAGAAGAGTCAACCTATTGTCTCCAGACTCGCATTTGGTAGCATCAGGATAATTTGAAGACTACAGTTCCTACTGATTAGTACATGGAAATGAATTATTTCTGTTCATTTATTTCATTTTACCTCACAGTATGGTGCATGCATCCTTGTTTTCAAAGGCATCCACTCACGTAATAAAACATGGCTTGATTGCTTAATATTTTCAAGGATGACATGCGTTACTTCCTTGGGGATTTGTTTCATGCTGCCATGCAGTAATGGTATAAATCACAGGGCAGATTCTCCGCATGGGTAAATTATCATGACTCCATCATACCAAGGTCTATATGTCTTGTAAGGTAGCTAGGATGCTAATTAAAACCATTTTTACCTTGAAAACTGAAATTAGAGTGCTTTCTGTGCTTAAATGTGAGAACAAAAGGGCAGAGTTTTCACATTAATAGTGTTATTTATCTTCTGAGGATCTGCTTTGTGTCTGTAGTTTACCCGATTTGTTGCCTGTTCTGTAGATAGGTATGCTGTGGTCTGTTTCCATTTTCTAGTGACATTTCTTGCTCAGTTTTTTATATTTGTGTACAGAGAATTGAACATCACAATTAAAATGCATCCCCCAGTTGTTAGGACAACTGTGCATTTGTCCTAAGTGTAATTAGGTGGATAATTGTATCTGGAGACACACAGCCAACAACCTGGTTTTGTCTGTTCTGGAGAGATTTCTTCCTGGCTGCATGAGATGCTGCTCCCCTCACTCCTGTTTAGGCAAAGGTAGTAAGCAGAATTAAGGACTGGGCAATTCTAAGGAATTGGACAGTTGTATTACTTTTGTGATACTGAGAAATAGTTTTCATTATCACAGCTACTACTTAAGGGAAATCTTTGAGAAACTGCTGTCATAAGAACTTGAATTTCAGTAGGTAATGCCTGCGAAATAAATTTTTAAATATTGTTTAACATACAAAACCACTGAAGATCTGCTAGTAATACTTGCTAAGGGTCTGGGGTTTTTTTTCCTTAATACACATATACTTTGCATTCATTACTTTAAATATTTTTGTATGGTGTCAGACATAAAATGTAAAACAGAATGTAAAACCTGCTTCAAGAGAGGGTTATTTTAAGGTTTGAAGGCATGTATTGACTACAGTTTTTTATTACATCCTGTCTGCGTGATCCTAGGTTGGTGTGGCTTATGAGTTATAGAAAAAATGCATAGAAACAGAAATATACAAACCAATACTGCATATTAAAGTACTTCAGATACTCCCTGTAGCCTGTCCTCCAAACCTGAGAAGCCAGGAGCTGTGCTGTCAGGACTGGGGGGGGTTGCTGCTGCAGAGGGGATCTCTTGGTGTCTCAGAGAGAGAGCCACAGAGCACCCAAAACAAATGTATGAGACCCAGCGAGCTCCAGGTTTCTCTTCCCAAATAAGCACCGTTTCCTGGTATTTATCAAAGCACTTCAGGATTTGCTACTGTTGTGCAACAGGGTGTGCCTTTCTCTTCCAGAGAGCAAAGAGCTGCAACTCAGTCATTTTCCATTGAAGGCAATTCGGTGGAGAGGCTGGAGAGGAGGTGGAGCCCTGGCTCTCACCATCGCTGGCACGGCCAGCCCTGCTGCACTCTCAGCTCTGATTATGTGTCACACTTCACTCTAAACCTCTGTAACACAGGGATGAAGCTACTAATCTACTTCATCTGGGGTTTGTGGAGCTTAATTAATATCTGCACATACTTTCAGATGACAGACACACTGTAAGCGCAAAATCTTATTTATTCTAATTATATGTCTAGATGCCTTTATTCACAAATTATTTTGGACTAAGTACTGCAACTGTTCAGCACAAATGATGTGCTTTACAGCTTTGAGTACCCTTATGTCCCTAAATGTGAAGTAGTGGTGAAAACATTATTGCGGTGGGAGTGGGATTTAGGAGGCAGATCTGCAAACTCTCTTCCTCTAGCAAGGATTTGTTTTCATTAGAGCAATCTGCTGTGCCTTGTGTGTAGTGCCTTGCCCTCAATTGTATTGATACATCGTTACAGTGGTGCTGTGAAGGACAGAGTAAAACAGAAGCAAATGTGACTCTGAGGACTTTCTAGCACAGCCCTCTCCTCTTCCTGGGGATAAGATATGACAAGGCCTGCAAAAAATAGCTTTTTGCAGGGGGAGGGAGGGTGCTTCCTTTCTCTGGCAGTGAATGTATGCTCCTGCTCTGCAAATTCAGTACCAGCAGAACATCCTTGTACCAGTACAGTTCTGCAGTTTTTCCCTGGTGAGAAAGTCTTTGGATTTTTAAAGGAGAGATGATAGACCTAAAGGTGGAAGCAGCATTAGAATAGCAGTCATTACAAGCAATTCCAAAAATGGAGCAACCTTGAACGAAGTGCCTTTTTTTTTTTCTTTTCCTTCCTTAAGTAAGTAGTAGTGACAGTCAACAGGAGATTCGAGCCACCCAAAGGAAGACCAGTGACGTCTTCCACACTGCAGCTTTGAGAGCTACAGACACTGGGGCTCTCTCAGGTCTACCTAATATGGATTGCACAAGAAAACACTGCAAGGGTGAATTTGCTAAGTCCTGATATCCTATAGCAGGATATTTTTGGACTGCTCTGATAGTACAAAACATTTAAACATTTCAGCCCACCCCATAAGTTTTCCCTGGATGTGGGTAAGTCCCTATATGCCATGAACAATTTTTCTCACTACTTCTTTTTCTGTTCATTGCACTGCATTTCTCCAGTACATTTGGAGAATGGGCAGATGGTGATATATAGGTGCATGAGAGAGAAGAGGAGGGGGAAGAATTGGAAAGAACATTGGAAGGAACAGAAGAGACAGAAAAAAGCATAGACTGCTGCTTACTTTAAAAATACCAAGATAAAGCACTGGCCATTCAGAGACAGTTAAAATCACTTTTTTCTTCTTCCATTAGCTGTTCCATAGGATGTTTCTTCCTTTTTCATCTCTCTCCACCTTGTAGATCTCTTCAGGATGTGAAACCAACCTTGATTTGCCCCAGATGGCTTGTTCAATGCTATTTATTTGCTATTTTATCAAAGAAAGGTAAAATTCACTAAGAATCTTAAGTGCACTTAGGTCAGAAGCTTGTTCCAGTGGTGTTGAGGGAGTATCTGAAAACAACAGAACAGACAATCCAGGACCAAGAAATTGAGAGGAAGTCCTCAGCCCATTGGAAAACTCAACTCCTGAGGCAGGAACTTACTGTACGTTTCCTGTTTGCTCTTTGTGACATCTAAAATACTGCATTTTTTACATGCTGAAAACACTCCTCTTGCTCCTTTCCTCTTGTTCTTCCTCATGCTTCTATAAAGCTCTAGTCTATCAATCAGCTGCTGTTTAATATTGCTAATGTGATTTTTGCCTGTGTTTTTGCCAAAGTAGTCGAGAGAATCCCTGCCTGGAAAAAAATGGAGTTCAGGGGGGAAGCCAGAGGGAAATGTGGCAAGGATTTGTCCATCAGGGATGGGCAAGACAGAGCTTGACTTGTCAAGATAGTAAAACAAAGGCTGGGAAGCCATACATCTGCTCTCTGCAGATACATGTGGAAACAAAGAGGGAATGCTGCGGGGAGTGGAAAGCTGCATCAGAGGAGGCAGCTTTGTCTGCTCTAAGTTGCTGCTGCAGATTGAAGATGGTTCCGAGCCATCACTGCAGAGAGGTTCTGAAGCAGCCTTCTACGTCATGAAATGGGAAGAGCAATCTTACCCCTCTGATACTGCAGCTTGATCAAGTTACGAAGGAGAGACTGGATCATCCCAAAAGTAGGATTTTACCAAACCCAAATTAGTGGTTGCCTGTTGAGGCTGCCCAGCCCAGACCACCAGTGACTGAATTAATATGATGTACTTATCTGAAATGCAGAATATCCAGCTAAAAGTGTTTTGCAGGGCTACCTGCTGTCCTGCCTTCCTGCTTTCATTTTCTGCTGAAGAACTTCTGTTCCCAGAAGCATTTTGTTATTATTTTGCTGGGGTTTTTTGGGGGTTTTTTTGTGTTTTTTTTTTTTTTAATTAGAGGTGGAGTTTGAATATTACTAGGCCTTCCCTGGGATGCAGCCCTGGCTTTCATTTTTTATATATATTTTTAATGAGTTGTCAAGTGTCTAGTGTGTTGTGAAGTGGAATGATGGATATAGCTGGACTCAGGAGAGTTGCATGGAAATTCTCTTAAACAGCATTGTGGCAGCTCAGCTCTATTGACAATAACGTCTAGTCGGGTTTAATAGTGTAGGTTTTTATTGAATGAATCCACCCCGTAGGAAGCAGTATGACCTTGCTGTGTGTGCTCAAGACAAAAAAAAAAAAATCAATGTTAATCCCTTGGGAGGAAAAATACAAAATTAATGGAACAGTTGAGTGAGTCTAATGAGAATTAGATGGCAAGAATGGTAATTTGGAAAGAGATACTCATATGAGCTGTCTGAAGGTATAACGTGGTAGTTTCCATGTATCACCAAATGCCATGTATTCTGAGATGTGTGTCTGCCAGATGTAGTTTAATGGATTTGCACCTCTCTTCTATGGCTTCCTGACAGAACAACAGGGGATTTTCAAGCTAATCAGCTTTCCATGGGGAGATTTATGACCAGTTAGCCAATCCTTTCTTCCACCTGGAAGGGCATTGACTGGAGACAGTCATTGGGCTCAGCATACCAACTGGGAGCTTCTTAATCAGAAGCAGGCTGGAGCATCTCTGCCTTGTGGTTACTCTCTGGAGTCTTGCAGTTCACTGGCATTGCCAAATATAACATTTGCCTAAGACAGTCCTCATTACTAGTATTTTTGGAAGTTGGATAGGTAATGCTTCACTTAAAAGCCATTGGCTGTATAAGGAATAAACAAAACAGTGAGCTTTTATACTTCCTCTTCTCTTCTGAGAGTCTGAAGTTTTGATTTATGTGGGGAAAATTCACATTGCCCAGTTCTCAGCCTTTGGCTCAGGTAGATGAGTTGGTCGCTCTTTCTACCTGTTGTCCAGAAAGGGAGTCTCCAGCACTGGGGCAGAGCCCCTTTTGTTAGGCTGCTGCTGTACATTGCCTTGTGGAAATCTCCCTCTGTTCTTCCCCTGAAGGTACAGAGAGATTGTGCAATTAAAGAGGGTGCCTATGCTTGTGTAGATCACATACCTCTTTAAATTAAATCACATGAGGCAGTTGAGTATCTCCTAGTGCATGGCCTAAGGCAGGAAATTAGTTAAAATACATTGACTTGTTTCAGTGAAATTACTGCTTTGATGTTTTCATAGTTAGCCCAGTTCTCCATTTGCTTGTGTTCACCTGTTCAGCATTCATTTGAGTAAAAAGAGCAGACTTATAAAAACATCAGTTTTCAGTTGTGTTGCTTACCAGGTTGTACCTGCTTTCTGAGATTGTCACCAGCATAAGAGACTGCAAATATAAATCACTTGGAATACAAATGGCAGCATCTCAGTACTGCCAAGCTGTACAGTGCAGATTATTTGTTTATACTTTTATTTGCCAGCATTGACTAAACAAAGATAAGAATGTAAATGCTGTAGCAGAACTTCCCAAACAAGATTACAGGGATGGTACGAGCTAGCACTTAGCATTACAATAATAGATACCAATGTGGAGAGACGTCACTGCCCTGTTGCTCCTCTTTCATCCTAAGAGCAAAGCAATAAAAGAGGCAGGTCTGTGGAGCTCTGTGTGAGGTTTGCTGCTTTATGCAAGAACATTAATCTTTTAGGGTTTGATTCGTTAGGTTTGCACTGTGTGAGCTTTGCTCTGATCCCTCAGAATCTAAACTGTGGTTAATGTGACTCTGAAGAAGAGCCTTATTTTGTGAGCCTTAGTAAGATTTACAATGAACCAGGCAAGCTCCACATAAACTCTGAACTGAGTGGGGAACAGAGCCCCAACTCAGCTAATTTTGAATGTCAGTGTGCACGGTACAAGGCTAATTGAGATACACAGAAACTGCCATGTGCCTTTTTAAATTGCATTTAGACAAGATGTACAGTATTTGAGTCAGCTCGGCAGTGTTCCAGTTGATGAAAGTGTTGCTGATACCGGACACCAGTGATGATATATTAAGTGCTCTTAATATCTTAGCACACATGTCATGAGGCACATTAGAATCATAGAAGAATTCAGGTGAGAAAGAACCTTTCCTATGGAGGTCATCTGGTCCCACCTCCTGCTCACAGTGGGGTCAGCTTCAAATATCTGTATTTGATATAGGTAGCTCAGGGTTGTGTCCAGTTGAGCTTTGAGTATTTCCAGGGATGACTATTCCACCACCTGTCTGTGCACAAGTTCTGGTGCTGTATACTCCTTGTGAAGAATTTTTTCTTAATAGCTGCTCAAGCAGAATTTTCCTTGCTGCAACCTCAATCTGTTGCAACTGAGCACCTCTCAGAAAAGTCTGGTCTTATCTTTCTTTCAGTCACTCACCCATTAAGTAGCTGAGGAGGGCATTTGAATCTCTCCTTAGCCTGGAGAGGGAAAGGCTGAATAAATGTTCCTCTCTCAAATTCTTCATAATATCATGGCTCCCCAGCCATCTCAGTTTGTCATCATCTTTTCATCACTGAGGAATCCAGAACTGGTGAGAGCACTCCAGGTATGAACCAAAGAGAAAGAAATACCTAATTTCAGTCTGCTGTGGTGCATTACCTAATTCAGCACAGTAAGCCATTAGCCTTGGGCACTGTGCTGGCTCATGCTTACTCTTGTCTGCCAGCATCCCCAAGTCCTTTTCTGCAAAGCTACTTCTCTCCCCAGTTGGTGTCCAGCCTGTACAGTTGCATGAGGTTATTCCATCCCATGTGCAAAATGTCACTATTCAGCAAATGCAGTTCCTCCTCAAGCTGCAGGGAGACTGGGGCACAGAAATGACAAGCGAGACCTGTGTTGTTAAGGGCCAGAGGCGAATCACACATAATGACCACTTACAGCAAGTAAAACCTTTACATTTAGAATAAGTAGAAAATTAGGTTAGTTCAATGCTTAAATAAGATACAGAGCTGCCATCTCTGAGTTATGTTGAGATTTTGGTATGACAACTGCGCTTCTCAGTAACTCACCATGCCCTTCCTACTGGAAACCACACAGTGGTTAGGTTTGGGGTTTTTTTTACTAGTCAGGCCTTTTGGGAATTCACTAGTCATTGGAGAGCTGTTGAAGGAAGACGCCTTTGGTAGGAGGCTCCATGATGTGATTTTATGTTTTTGTTGTTTGTTCATAAACAGGTGAGCTGTTAGAATGGTTCTGTCATCCTCTGTTGCCTACGGCAGGGCCACAGCTTATGTTGTGTCTGTGTACACACATGTATTTGTGTATATCAGAGCTACAGGAAGCATAGTGTCAGCTGGTTTTAGCAGGCTCAGATTTGGTTATGAAACCCTAATGGAAGGAACATCTTCCTTCATCGCCTGAGAAAACTTGAGTGGCTGGGGTCTGGTGCTTTGGAAAGGGGACAGGTCCCCAAGGCTGTTTGGGAAGTGGGCTGTGCCCCAGGACAGAGCAAAGTAAGAAAGTGTGAGCCAGATTCCAAAGACTTCCCTTGCAGAACTAACCAGGTGAGGGCAGGAGGGAAGAGTCTCATTTGTTGAAAGAGTGAAGCTTTGTTTGTTAGTAGTTAGCGATCTTGAAGTGTGTGGAGTGGCAGGCTGAGTGAGGACAGTGCTGGATGCCTGAAATGGAATGTGGTGAGCTGACCTTAGCTTTAGCCCTCACACTACCAAAACCTCACCATGTAACCCAAATACTGAGACACACTGGGAGGCTGCCATCCTTGCTTTGGCTCTCATGTGTCTGGGCCTGTTAACCCTGAAGGCCAGAAGAAGCTGCTGTTCCATATATAAGCACAGCACATGCTGTTGCTGTTCAGTGGTAAACTTATTCTTGTGATCTCTGTCTCTCCTTGTGTTACAAGCAGCAGGTCCCTCTTCTTCTCCACAACCTGTGAAGTCACTCTGTGTCTTGCAGACTTTAATACCTGCATTGAACATGACATGAACCAGCACTAAAGAGGCAGAATACACCTGACCCATAGAATTGTTTAGGTTGGAAAAGACCTCTGATGTCACTGTGCCCAACCCAGCACTGCCAAGTCCACCACTAAACCCTGCCCCTGTGTGCTACATTCACATCTTTTAAATATATCCAGGGATGGTGACTCCACTACGTCTCTGGGCAGCCTCTTCCAATGCTTGGCAACCCTTTTGTTGAAGAATTTCTTCCTAATATCTAACTCAAACCTGTCCTGGCACTGCTTGATGCCACTTCTCCCATCCTATCACTTGTTGCTCAGGAGAAGAGACACCTGGCTCTACATCCTTCTTTCAGGTAGTTGTTGAGAGTGATAATGTCTTATCTGAGCCTCCGTTTCTCCAGCCTGAATAACCCCAGGAATCAGAAACTGCAGAAACTCCTAGACTGCTTCCTGTCTGCTGTGTTGTATTTTCAGTGGACAGCTGGTAAGCTGAAGTCCCTCACAAGAGCAAGGGCTAGTGATTGTAAGGCCTAATCTTTCAGTTGCTTATAGAATATTCTGTCTGCCTCTTCATCCTGATTGGGTGGTCCATAACAGACTCCCACCAGGATATCTGCCATGCTGGCTTTCCCCCTGACTCTCACCCGAAACACTCAACCCTGTCATCACCATCATTCAACTCTGCAGTCAAACCTCTCCCTAATGTATAGGTCTCCCCCACTGCCTCTCTTGCCTTGCAAAGTGAAATACAGCACTTATTCAGCATGTTTGGCATATCATACCAACCTGGCTAAACCAAATTGGTAGCGAAGGACAAACTACGAATTGTATCTAAAATAAATTCTCAAGCTGCTCTGAGATTGTGGCAATTTTTTTAAACCTGGAGAAAGATTAGCTTCATCCTTATGTAAATACTCCCCTGGCCAGTGTTTCCCAAAGCAGTTAATGGTGAGCAAGTTTGGCACTTCTAATGGGATTGAGAGCAGTATTATTCCCTTGCATCTAGCAAAGTATATAGAGTTTCTGAAGATGTCATTGTACTTCATATAATTAATTTTTATAGTAATTTTTGTGGCAGATTGGCCAGCAGAGTTATTTTGTCTTTGAAGCTGTCACTTGCAGCTCAGCAGAGCACAGGAGTGACTTAATACAGACAAATGAAGCTAGGTCACATTAAACAAATGCCACAGTGAAGCATTTCTAAAGTCCTGTATAATCCCTTACTGCATTGTGAGGCTCAAAGCTTGATGTTGTAGGAGAGCTTATAGATTTGCTAACACACAGCAGACCCCACAGCATTTAAATCTTTCCTGAACTGAGATTATTTACACGAGGATAGTTCAGGACAGGCTTCTGCAGTACAAGCAGATACCAGTTTTCCTTATGACTTCAGTGAGAGTAAGAGTTCTTGCACATATTTCATGCACATTAAGAGCAAAGTTGCCTAGAGTATCGTCAGCACTGGGTTCGTGGACCATTTGGTATCTTGTTTGCCTGAAAACTGTCTTGCCTTGAGAGCAAGAAAAGTAAATAAATGTAGAGAGAGATGAGCAAAACGCATAAGCCCTGGAGAATTCTGGGCATCAGGAGCAGAAACCCTCACCTTAGCATTCCTTGCTGTTCCTGGAATACAACAAATATGTTGACCAAGCAACCTTGAAAGCTTAGGACTGCTTTCCACTAATGATAAATGATTGTAAAGTGTTTGAGATAGGTGTTAATTTCACATTTCTGCAACTAGAAAGTATTTTTTTAACCTCACCATAGTCACCAGTGATTAGAAAACTTCCCTAGCTCGTAGGTTTTGTGTTCTCTGAGAAATTCTGTATTATATATTATTTGCTGGCTGACACAGCAAATCAGACTAACTTGAAGCATGTATCATTTCAACTTATCTCTTACTTTGAATAGTGAAGGAAGAACACTCAAAGGAAGTGGTTTGCAACTAACCCATTGTTTGAAATGAGCTTTCCCAAGCCAGAAAATATAAAATAGCAGCATCGAAAATAGCAGCACCACAAAGTAAAAATGGCGTATATGTGAGATCCTTGAGCCAAAAGGCAGCCTGTTTTTTGTATATTTATTTTTAGCTTGGTCAGCTGTACTAAGTGATTTTATCAATGCAGCCAGTCTCTGGAATAAGAATGCTCATATAATGTAGTGTCAGTGCAGGCAGCAATGACAAGTCATGATATATACATGTAGCACAAATCCTTTCAAATCAAATTCATTCAGCTAAAATTCTACAATAGATTAAGTCTCAATAGTCTTGCACTACTCATTTTCACTCTCACAAGCTGTCATCAAACAGGGACAGAAAAGCAGCCTTGTTGGAATTGCAGCCCTGCTATTTTTGCATACTTTGAACTAGATGATTTGCAAACTTTTTCCATCTCAGTGGTCATAGAGCCTGTCACAGTTTGAGAAGAACCAGGACTGCTTCTCCCCATCTTCTATTAGAAGAGAACTCCCTTAAGGAGAGACTTCTTTTGCTCAGATACCATAGATGGTGAAAGGTGAAGCCTTTCAAATTAATGATGGCTTTTAGGTACCTATGGCAGAATATCCCAGTGCTTGGGGCAAGGAAGGAAAGTCTACAGCATGCCTTTAACACTTACCTAGGCTTGAGATGTTTTTTATAAGGATGGGAGTTAAAGAAACAGCCGTGGGTATGGATGCCACCCCCTTCCCCAGGTGACCAGGACCTCTGCAGAGAGCTTTGACAAGCCTAAATAACCATGCTTGAACATTGCTGTCCCTCACTGCATGCAACACAAGAATCTGATGCTTCCACAACTCCCCCAGTACGCTGGGAAAACTTCAAGAGGTAAACCAGGGACAAGATAAAACTAACTCCCCAAAACCACAGCCACTGTGCTTCCAGTAATCCCCATCCAAAGTAGAAGAGGTAAAGAAGCCTTGAAAGTACCTGCCTGTCTGCAGTGCTGTACATCTTAAATGCTGCTGGTAGTGCTTTTATACCACAAGCAGCCAACTTAGAGCAGTGTGGTCGGCAGCACTGGCCTCACAGCAAAGCACAGTGGATGGCCAAGGTTAACAAGCACTGATAAGCAATGAATCTAATGCCTTAAAGAGGGAGAGGGAGGGCCATGGGGGGATTTTTTATATTACTGTCCAAAAACACGAGGTGGGTTTCAACACCCAGACAGCATACAGACTTAAAAGCAAAAGGATTTCAACTGCAGTAGAGTAGGTGGGCAGTGCATAGCAGGTATAAGGTTAATTTAGAAATAAATGAGAGATTTTCAAAAAATGCAATGAAAATCTGCAGCAGGTATGATCTGAACATGACCTGCTGTGTCCTCCTTTCTGTATATTGTGATTCACTGCATCGTGGGGCTCTTTATCATCAAGAGAGCATGGTTTTATGTTCAGCATCATCTCTGTTATCCTCCTTACCACAAACACCCCTAAATCAATATTCACGTACTCAACTTCGTGTGTTTGGCCCAAACATCTTATGCTAGTCCCATCTGAAGTTATTTTGCTTCACAGGTGATCTTGTGAGTGATTTTGCCCAGACATTAAAAACCAAACCCTCAAGTATACCTTGGCAAAGTGTTTTCCACTCTGAGCAAGGCCAGTACAGAGGCAGGAGTGAAAAAAAAAAAAAGGCTATTTTCAGACTTTCTTAAGTGCAGCCGTGTCACATAGATTTCTCCTTAAGAAATTCCTGCAGCTGTCCATCAGAGATAGCCAGCAGCAAACGCTGGAAGCAGAACAGGGGCTGGGGGTGGAGTTTTCATTCTTGTACTGGGCCAGGTCCTCAGAACAATGAAGCCAAATGGGTAAAAGCAAAAGACATGTTAACTGAAGCGAGCTGAGCTGTTCCTTCATCAGTGCCTGAGGCCCTCTCAGTTTACACTGTGTTTAATTCAGTCATTTTGGGCCCCAGTCCTGCACTGATGTTAAGAGGGTGACTTTCTCCACCCTTGCCATGGTCCATCAAAAACCCTAGACTTTAATCATAAAAACCAACCTGGTTACTCTGAATTTTTGTTTAAACCGAGCCTGAACAAAGGTGTTGTTATTTAACTTGAAGCTCCAGTTTAAGAAATAATGAAAATCTACTGCTGCTCATGATAAACTCTAGATCTTAGTTAAGCTATACGCTAAAAACCACAATATGATGTTGAAAATCCTCAACCAGCCTCACCCTGTTAAAGCTACTGAAGTTTTGCCTGCATGTCCTTGCTGGAGCTGTAGCTAAGGATTTAGTACATCTGTGTTTGTTTAGAATTGTCTCCAGACTACTTGAAACTGGAGGCCCAGGATCTCTTCAGAGCCACTGGGCATTGTTTTTATTTGTTTTCATCTGTGCATGAATTTCTTTGAAAATACCCAGCAGAGCAATAAGAAGGGATTGTTTTTAATCTTTAGAGATGATAGCATGCTGTTATGCATCAAGGACACTCAAAAACAAAGCATCAGATAAACTGTACCAGGAGATTTTATTTTTTTTACCTCCAGGCTTTTCCAAAAATAAAATGCATTCTGCATGGGGTTCGCTGTTGATGAGACATCTATAGGTTCAGTTTGCCATCCCAGAAGCATTAACACCACCATGTTCAGACAATTTATGTGTGCATGTGTGGAAATGCAGCTGGATTCTGCCTGTGCCTAGCAGCCCCGGGGAGAGTGGTCATTATCACTGCAGGGACAGCTGGGACCTGGCCTTGAGCCAAGACCTTGCTTAATGCAGTCAGATTTCAGTGATACAGAGTGGATTTTACATCCCCTTCTCTGGGAGAGGGTAGCTGAAGTCAGAGTTCCACATCCTACAGCCACCTGACTTTAAAACTAATGTGTGCATTTTTTGTGTGACTCTGGACAGCAGAGTGGACAAAATAGCGCCTTCTGCCATCCAGGATTCAAATCACATTAACAACAGTTATTTACGTAGCTGCAGATTGATGATTTCTCTTGTTTGAGCTCCCTTCAGCAGTATCCTTCCCTGCCTGAATGAATGAGGTTATAAAACACAGTAATTATAAATCTCATTGACTGCCTTGCATTCAAGGGCGTGTTCCCCCCAAGCCTTGCTGTGAAGCGTGTTACCCAGGAGACTGTCCTGTACAATCCAAAACAGAATTATTCTGACCCAGTGAGCTTGTTGGAGGGAAGAACATTTGGGATGCTGACCTGCTGCCTCAGCACAGTAAATGCATTTTTCTCATTTCACAGCAGGGCAATGCCGCAATACAACAAGGCCATTACATTCAAGTATTCTTTTGAGGTATGACTTACATCTCACTGACAACTGCTGGCTCCCTGAACATGCAGAAAGGGAGCCCGGGACAGCAGTGGTAAGCCAGAAGTCCTGCTGACTGTCCACACAGTTTTAGCAGGTTTGGTTGTCTCAGACCTTTCTGGGCAAAACTATAAATGCCTCAGTCAATATAATACAGCATCAATAAAACCCTTTTTTAAAGTGTTTGAGTCAGGATGTGCTCATAAAATAGGTTAAGAAGTGTTGAGTGACAGCTGGCTCTTCTGTCTTGCACTACCGATAATGGTATGCTTCAATACCGTCCTTTGCCTTGCCATCTGATTGTAGTCAGGATCTGTACAGGTACCTTCCTTGGACCTGAGGGGTTTAATACCAGCATCAATCCTCATATCCTACAGTCAGGAAACTACACAAAGCCCTGTCAGTCACTCCCACTCTTGAAAAAGGCCTGTAAAACCTCTGATGCTCTGGAGGAAAAAAAAATAAAGAAAAAGAAAATAAAGCACTTCCTAGAACAGTAGCAAGCACAAAGCAGACTGTTGCCATCCATTTTCTCAATTACTGTCAGTGCACAAAAGGAAAACAGTGCTTTGTGGTAGGCTCAGCAGTTGCATCCTCTTTGCTCAAGTAGAAGCAGGAGATGAGGTGTAGAGCAGTCACTCTCAGCAGGTGAGCAAACCAATTGAGTTTAATTAGAAACATCCTGCTGAAAATGTAAATGTTTTACAAGTACATCATCCCCGTCAGGGGCTGCTGCTGCTGGAGTCTGTGTTTTGTTGAGCCTTTGACACAACAGCAACTGAAGATGCCCCGGTCTCCTCATTTTCTGTCTCTTGTGCTCCCCAGACATCACGGGTCTTTTGCACATTGCTGCTTCCCTGGGTACCTCAAAGATGCAGGCTGGCTCGTTTAATATGCCCATGGCCATTCCTCCTGGGACAAAGGCTGACCAACCTCATTAAAATGAAAGGACTCTGCTAGACTAGAGAATGGATATAGTGCTAAAGGTTTTATTGCTCAGTAAGTGTTCTGTTCACTCCATACTGGTAAAAAAGACTTCATAGTGTTTGTTATTTTCTCCTGCTTAGGACTCTGGGCATTGCTAAAATGTATCTTTTGTATATGGTTCTGTGTGATTGCAGCAGTTACCAGGCTTGTTAAGGTTAGGCAGTGGAGTTTTTTACTGGTTTGCTGAAAATCATGAGATTGGTATTACCCACTTAACTGATGATCAAGCAGTTCCCTGGCAGCTCTCAAGAAAATTTGTTCCAAATACAGTATCCCTCATTAGACTACTGCTAAACTATTTAACCATCGAAATAGCTGGTCTGTAGTGCAGGCAGCTTGGGTGCCATCTAAACAAAAGATACTCCAAAGAAGTTCTTGGTTCAGTCATTAGAAGACATCCCCTTACCTGTTGTTCTTGGAGAGGTTTTAACTGTTTTTTCCATTCTCTTCAATCAAGTGATGGGCTGATCAGCCCATGCCTGCAAGGGAGGCGTGCAGATGCTTTAGGAAATGATATGTATGGATTCTATAGCTGGCAGGCTGTCTAGAGTCAATCCTTTCATACAAAGAGAATTAGCTATTCCTCCTCGCACATGGCTTTTAGACAGCATTGTAGTGCTTTAACATTGCTCAGAGCTCATGTAGAGCCATGTAGCTGCCAAACTGACAGCTCCTACGGTGCTTCTGTGGGAGCAAGGACTTCTCTGAATGAAGTGCAAGTGAGTAGTTCTGCTGCTGAACCAATTCTCTACAAATCCCACATGCTTGTATTTATGTGAGATACCAGCACCTTTTCTCACTACACCTACATTGCTTCTAAAACTAAAATACAAATATTAGAATATAAAGCTAGATAACCACATGCCAACAAAAACCATTACTGATTGCTATATTTTGGCTAAGTATTTTGATCTCAAGTATCTGTCTATAAAAATGCATTGTATCACTTTAGAGTTTTAAACAGTTGCAGAAATGCAGCCAGATTCGGACAAAATATGCTTAATGCTTGGATGAGTAACATTTTTTTCATGCTTGACTTCCAGAAAGATGACTGCTATGGAAGTGTCTGGTGTGCTTATTACATGACAATTAGCAGTTGTTTCTTTGCTGACAGATGTCCACATCAAAAAGCACTGATTGTCTCCTTTGTTTGCAATTTTAGAGATACCATAATCAAGTAGCTTCTTTCATCTCCAGGAGGTGTTGTCCCTTGCACCAGAAGCACAGCCTTATTGCCTAGGCTCATGCCAGGGAAAATCAGATTGTGAAATATAACAGTAGATGATTTATGTGGAAGTTTAGGCCCTTTCTCCCTGTGCAGAATTAAAAATTGCAGTTATTTCTGTGGGTAGATCTCTTACCCAAGATAGATGAGCAAGCTGTATTTGTGCATTTTGTTTACTAAGGAACTGTTTCAGCAGTGAAGTGACATAGAGTATGCACACATCATACTGGTAGTATTGCTCATCTGGGACTGCTAAGAAGCAAGAGACGGGAAGAATTTTAAAGAAGGGGAGAAAAACTTCACATGAACAGATTCCAGTGAACAAAGTTCACAAATTCTCTCTGCGCAGCTGTAGCATGGAAGGTGTCTTAAAAGAAAGCTTCTTAGAATGTCACAGACAAAATAGTATTATTCAGATAATTCAGGGGGAAAATAGCTGTTTCACATTAGTGCTGAAAGGAATTCAGTGCAAGCTGTGACCTAAATGAATATTTCTGCCTGTTACCTAAAGGCCTGTCCTCTAGCCTTTCCCTTCTGCAGCCCACTGAAGTTAAAAGGAGACCTTGCATGAGGGTTTTTGCCTGAGGTAGGATTGTAGAGTGATATGCTGTGCCTGGCAGTGTGATTTTGAAACATTTGCTAGCAGGCAAAGGTCTCTGAGAGCAGACATGAGACTGGCAGGTGGGATTTAATAGCAGAGATTTTGTGCAGCTGCCAAAAAATCACAACCCAGATGCTGGAGCTGAACACATGCTGCCTGATAGGAATGATGTTCTGGGTAAAAGAGGAAGCCAGCAAGTGTCTCTCAAACACTGATTCTGAGTCCAGCACTGCCTTGCCTTTGTCCTTTTCACAGCACTGTCTTTGCATCAGTAACTGGCTGGGCCTGGAGGTGTACTGTATTTTTTCATTATGATGCACCCAGAAAGTACCTCACCAGAGGCAAATTCCCTACTTACCATCTGCTTCTATCTCTCTCTCTGTTTCGTCTCTGCATGAGATACTTCTCTGAGCTCCTTATTCCCCTCACACATCCATTCTGAAAGGTACATTTTTATTGTTACTCCTCAGGGACCATAGTCTTTTCAAGACATTGATCTTCCTTTTTTCTTTATCCTTGCTCTGTTGGAGGTCAGTTCCCTCTCTGAAAGCAGCAGCAAAGAGACAGCAAGCATGCATGCATTGAAACAAAGAAAAGCACAGCCCCAGACCAGTCATCTTTTACCCTTTCACAGCCACCCTGATCAGGAGGTAACCAGGACTAGCACTGTATCCAGGCTCTAGGAGCCTCCACAGACTGGCTGGTGAGTGACATGCTCCCACACTCTAGAATGAAGGATCTGGGCAAAGCCAGCAGCCTGCAAACTGGGCCAAGCTCTTCACCCTTTCTGCCCAAAGGAGGAATTTCCTAAAAATACATGTCCTGACATACCACGGAGCCACATGGCACAGTGAGTGCAATCCTATTTTCAGCCTGCTCTGCAGGGTGACATAGCTAGTTACACCTCCTTCCAAAAATGGCACATCAGCAGCACAGCACTTGCTGGTGGACCATCAGCACATGTGGGATGGTGCTCTCCACTGGCAGTCCCCAGCAGGTGATTGCAGCTCGTTGTATGTAAGGCTGTGGTGGCAGGGAGCATCCCCAGTCATGCAGAAGGAGATCAGGACAGCTGCCTTCTGCCTGTCAGTGCAACAGCAGTACCCTGCAATCTCACACAGGTGGGTTATGGGCTGGGCTGGAGAGAACCACCAAAACTAATTCTAATCTCACCCAAAGAGAAGCTCACCTAATGGATATGGTGCCTGTCCAGCACATACCTTTTGCATCTCCACCAAGGACAGCAGTAGAGCAATATGGCTTTTGGAGATGATTGGTAGTCTCCTTCCAAACCATGACTGGTTAGCAAATTCTGTTTTCCCAACTCTGAAGCTTATTGCAGAATCCCAGGAATGTTCCTGTGCTTCAGATATCCCAAAATAACTGCTCTAAGCTCTCCTTGGGGAAAAGCAATCCTCAGAGCAGCCTCTTAACTCAAATTTTTGTGGTGAAGCAGCTGAGCTTGAGGGAGAGAACTTGGCTTTGCCTCTAGTCACTGGCTCCCCGAGGAGAAATGAGCATTTTGGATGTTCACGTTAATAAGTTTGTGTGTCAGCTCACTCACTGTCCGAGGAATTGCAAACACTTTGTTCTCCTCATTTCTGTTTGCTGCAGAAACCGCCCTCCCCCACTGCCATCCTCCCTGCAAATCCATTAGTTAGCTGGCAGCTTCTGTAGCCCAGCCATTGGTGCAAATCCCTGGCAGTGCAGCAGGATCAGGGCTCCTGAGCACCAGTTAGGAGCTGACAGAGTTGTTCTGCTGGTTTGTTGCCTGTTCTCTTCCTCTGCAGTTACCAGGCTTCCTTCCTCCATCCAGAGGAGACAATCAAGCCATCACTAACAGGGTGATAAGTGATTCCCTGAGACCGAAGCCATCACTTAGACACTCTTGAGTGACCATTTCCTCTCCTGAGGGAACTGTGCAGTTTCCCTACCAGCAAAAGGCAGGGCCTGCTGGGGCATCTGGGGTCGCTGGAAGAAGCAAATCTGATCCAGTGCACAGCACAGAGATTTCAGTCCATTAGCGGCAGGGCTGGTGCTCTGCTTCTCAGAGGTGGATTATCCCCGTTTCCAGGGAATCTGTAGCTCCTGTTTATCTGTGCCAATCACTTGCTTTCCTCTGTTATGGTAAGTTATTCTCCATGTCCCTGAGGTGCTCATTATCACATTATTCAGGCTCTGTTTATATAACTTTAGAAATCACAGTAAAATCCTGCAAGACAGAACTCCTCAACTCTTCTCTGATCTCTTCTCCAAAGTGTGTGTAACACCTTACAAGAGAAGAACCTGATTCATTTCTTAAACCCATTGCGATCCTGGGGTGGTTCAGTCATCTCTGGAGAATAAAACTTGCATCCAGGTCTAAAGATATTATCCTTGGCCTGATCTTAACCTGCAGCAGATGCTTCTCAACTGAGCTCCAACCTGACCTTCCAGGTGATCACTAGCTTTAGTTACAATTTCCTATACATAGGCCTCAAGATACCACTGCAGCTTTACTAAGCAGTATTGTCCTGTCGTGCTTTGCTCCAAGATCAAATTAAAGCCTAGAAATTGTAGTCAGGTTGGTCTGCAGCTGAACTGATAAATGGTATTTCAGAAAGTGCTCGGGGAACTGTCAGAAGGGAGAAGGGGTAGAATGACTACCCCCTTTATACTTCAACCTTCAAAAACTATTTTTCATAAACAAGGAAACTGGTTATAATTAGTTTAAATTCTGTACTATTTAGGCTGCTTGTTATCACAGGACAGAGTCATAGGCTGTAGCAATACAGTAAATAAAATAGTGTGTAGCACAATAGCAGAGTGTGCTGCCTCCTGGTACATAAGACACAGCTGCACAAACAGGGGCGTGGGAACTAGCAAGACTTCCAGGTTTTCAGCAAGCTGTCCTTATACACACCAAGCTGGCCACAGTTAAGAGAAGGAAGCAGCAGTCCCTTCTTGCCAAACAAATGGGGGACATGAAAACATCACAGCTCTCCAGTGTTGCTGGAGCTTCCATTTACGCCAATGTTATGTGCAGTATTTATCAAGTATTTACCTTCTCAATGAGTTTCTTCATTCATTCTCTTCTGAGCATGTAACAGAAAATGCAAACTGTAATTCAGCAAAATCTCTTTGTACATGGAGGTTCATGATTTAGGAGAGATTCTATGTTAAGGGACGATAAGGAAACAGGCTCCTTGCAGGATCAGAGGCATTGGAGCAGAATCTGGAGGCGCTGGCTAGACCAGAGCAGTGTGTTCCTGCCCAGCTCGCTGTGTTTCCCAGCAGCTCAGCTAAGCTTAGCGCTCAGCTGCGATACTGCACGCGGAGGCTCCGGCGGTAGTTGTGTGCAGGATATCATTAATCATATGCTATCCCAGAGACTGCCAGTAGTGGAAAACTAAGCAAATTAAGATATTTTAAATACCTCGGCTCTGCTTTCAGAAGACATCTGCTGTAATCTACATTGGCATGCTGTGTGCTTCTGTCGGCGTGTCTTCGCTGCACTGTGCCCCTCCTCAGTGCCATACCAAATGCAGCACTTGCTCTGGCCATAAGTTCTGTGGGACTGAGGCTCAGAGACCCTCGGTGGAGCTGAAGCTGTTGTCTGTCATGAGAACCTGCTCATGACTCGTACATTTAGACAAGATGTACTCTGTATGCAGAGGGGAAGATAACGTGCATGGGAAATGTGCGCGTCAGTCTCTCCTTTGTTTCAAAGCACTGCATTAAAAACTGGGGAAAGATCCAGCATTGGCACTGGAGGGAAAACAGAAATTCCCTATTCCTCAGCTACAGCACACTGTGGACACTCAGATTAATTGGGTGTCCAGTTCTTAAGCCTAGACATTCCCCAGCTATCTGCAGCAACATCTTGTTAGGTGCAACAAAACATAGGCACCTGCTTAATATCAAAGTAAAGACAGAGTTTTTACACCCTTGGGGCAGTGGGGGTGCTTAACAGCTGCCCTGCCCTCTTAAAAACCTTTGCTAGAAGTTAGCATGCACTCCCTGGGCACAAGAGAGTCAAGTTCTCAAGCCTCCTTAGCCTGAGAACACTTAAACCCAGGACTTCTGCTTCCCAAAGCTTGTCCCTTGACTCCGTCTGTGCTGTCGGAATTGTTCCTGGGTAATGACAAATTATTCAATGTGAAGTGTATTAGCAGCCAATGAAGCACAGCTACTGCTTTCTAGTTGAGTGCTTTAGCCAGCAGGTTACCTGCTGCTCTTAAATATCCTGTGTGTTACATGCCTTTTCTCTCTTTGCCAATGGTTATCAGTTTCAATTCTGCATAGATTTTGAAATACTTGGATATGTTTAGGCCAAATCTCACTAAATTTCAACACGGCTTTCTGCCAGGGAAGCCAGTACAATGCACAGAAGAACTGGGACCTTATGTTATAAATTACGTGTTCTAAATTGTTATTTATGATTAGTTTGGGACCTTCTTTTGCTGGATATTTTTACAGATGACACCATAAGCCTGAGTCGTAGTTGAATCTCCTGTGTTCTCTATTGCAACATTACCGTGACAACTGCTAAGATCAGGGCTGGGAGAAATCTTTCCTTCCTTAGAAAAAGAGACTGTGAAACAAACACTGGATTTAGTTACTCTCAGATGGTTGAGGCATCCTGTTAGATTTCCTTGCTTCCTGCTTCATCTCCATGTAGGTCTCAGCAAAGGAAGAGCTGCCTAGAGAATATTCAGCATGCAGCAAATGATTCTGCTTTTCATGAAGCTTAAGTGACGACAATCCAACAAGGCAGAAAAACTCTTCATTCTCCCTAGGCTGGTATGAGCCTCCCTGTGAAGAGATCAGAGCCTCCTGGTTTGAAATGCTGCCTTAGGGTTTGCTTTTTATGTCAATAAATGTTTTATCACATTTAAGCTTCAAACACGGTAGAAACATCCCTGCTAACATTTGATGAGCTCAAATAGAGACAGCAAGCCTGGGCAGAGGGCAGTGTGCAACATGGCACAATGCTTCCCATCTGCGGGATGGGGGGTGCCTTGGCCTCCTCACAATGGGCCTGGGCGAGATGCTGCCTTTGCAATTACTCACTGCCATGGAGAACACACTGGCAAGCTAAGGGAGGGCATGTCTCTCTCTTCAGGACTTCACCACTTTTGGTCTTTTCTTTCTTTTGCTTTTTCTTCTGTCCCTGCAAGCACTACCTCACTGTGATTGATAAAATATATCCACGTGCCCAGGTCTCTGGTGGGCTTAAGTTGTCACTTTTCACACTCAGGTAGTCTATCTTTCCTGACACCTCCTTGCAGTCTCATTTTTTCCCTCACACTCCTCTGTAGCACATGAAGAGGTTGCAGTGAAGTTTAAACAGCAAAGGCTAGGCTGCCTTTTGGTGCCTAGCTGAAGCTGAAGTCTGCTGGAGCTGAATACTGCTGGAGCTGAAGTCTCCAGGCTGAGCCTACTGAGTTAAAACCCACAGGCAGTGCGCAAGTGCTACAAATTGTGATGCAATCTCAGGTTTTTTGCTTTTCCCAGCACTTGGCAGTTCCCCTCCACCAGTGCTGTTCGTTTCTCCTTTCCACATTCTGCGTTTTGCAGTGGCCCAGCCTGTCTTCCCTCTCCTCCCTTCTCCTTCCCCTCCTCTGCTTTATCAAATGCAGCACTCCATGTCACTGACTGACAGGGGATGCAGCAGCTTGAGCAGTAGAGATGGAGGCGGGGAAGGAAGAGGAGGAAAAGCTGCTCTCAACAAAGGAGGCAGCAGAAACACTGAAAGACAAGCTTCTCCCAGAAGTGAATCCCAGTCATCCTTTGTTAGGGCAACAAATTAAGATGCGGTCTCTAACTCAGTTCAGTGAGAGGACCCTGATTGCTCCCTGTACTCCTACAGTGTCTTTTCAGGAAACAGAGCTCAAATGTATAGCTCAGGTTCACCACAACCTGGACTGAATCAGCAAAATGGGTGATTAGTTACCCTCACACTGCCAGGCATCGTGTGGCTAAGTGACAGTGCAACAAAAACTCACTTCACTGCTCACAACTAAAAAAAACATCCTGGCTCTTCAGAGATGCAAAGATCGTGAATGTGGGGGGAAAGAATCACAGAGCAATTGGCTACCTATATGTCTTTCGTTATTCTAGGAGACCTAGGATTTCCAGGGTTAATCTTCTCCATTTTCCAAAAGGACACTGATATTTTATGGTTTATGCAACAGACTTTGCTTTCAACCTATTCTGATTGCTAAATAATTTCAGAAGCAATGTGTTGCCCTGTAGCAGTGTGGATTTTTCTGTTACATGAGGCTGTTATCACCAAATGCCAAATGCATCTTGAAAGGCTTTTTGTAGAGTTCTGCTGAATAAGCACACTTCTGAACGATCACTTTTCTGCAGCATGCCCTGCTTTTGCCAGCTGCTGATTATACTTCTACTAACCACAAGTGACTTGTCCACATTACAGATTGGAGTAGACAGTAAGGATGCTGCATTTACCTTGAAATTAATTAAATAATGCACTTAAGGAAGCCCAGCAGCAAAGTCTGATTAATTTCAGAAACTTGTTGGGGTATTCAGACAATAATAGGCAGAAATGCTTTGCTAAATAGAAACAAGCATCAGTGACAACCTGACTTTGGAATCAGAGCCTCATGCAAAGACAGTGAGAATTTGCATTTAATGGGATTATTAAAATCTGTTTGTAAAGGATAAGAGTGTAGTTGACCTATACAAATTCTCCCAAAATGAGATGACCTTGCAAATACAACAAAAAGCAACCTTCCAGGAATGAAATGAAATGTTTTTCTGGACATCTCTTTCCAATACAAGCCCTAAAGGAAAGAACAAGCTAATCTGTACCACCCATTTGGAAAGAGACAACTCCCTGCAGCTCATCAGGTGTTTGTACTAAACATTTGCAAAGGAAGTTTTGATTTTCATTACTAAAAATAAACTCCAGCTTGTACGTGAGGCTTATTTTGTAGTCTTCCTGCACTATTTTCTGGGAATTTTATGAGCTAACATCTGAAGAGCTTTTGCCAAACTCTTAAGGAAATAAAGGCACAAGTAGAAATTTCATGACCTTCTAAAAGTGAGACTTCAAGTGTGGCTTATGCTCACTTGCTTTATTAGTGAAAATTGAAAATAAGTCGCTTTTTTTCTCATCTAACTTAAATTGAAATATGGCTCTCCTATTCTAAAACAAAAATAGCCTCACTCAAGTATCAGTTACTAAGTATCACATCACTAAAGGCAAGGGAGTCCAGTCCTGTGTCACCATAGAAGTGGTTTAGGTTTTGTTTGTTTTGCATGCAGACGAGGTCAAAAATACCTTTGAAAAAGCTTCCCATAGGCACCCTCTGTTCCATGAAATTAAAAACCATCAATTCAGGAGTCCAGCTGTCAGCATAAGGCACACTAAATCAGCAGACCAGATTCACTGTCCCCTCTCAGCCTTTGTACCCTGCTAGACTGTCCCGGTCTCGCTGTACCACAGCCCTTCACCTCAGCTGAGCTTCTGCTAGGACATTCAGCGCTGTCTTTTACAGTCTGACTTGTACTCTGCCCTCACCACTCTGCCTCTGCTTACAAGAGCCGAGGTGCATCTTCAGACCTTAAGAAGAAATCAAATTCATTTGTGGAGGTTGCCCTCAGACCTTCTTGAGTGAGTGAGTGAGTGAGTGAGTGAGTGAGTGAATTCACAGACCAGAACTGTGCAGCTGCGTTGGTGCAAGCAGGACATGAAATGCCTGTGTGTGGCTGACATGGGGCTGGGCTGCCCACAGGAGTTTGAAGGAAAAATGATTCCCACTCACCTTTTGAGTTGGTTTGGGATTTTTTTTTACTATTTATAATTTGCTTGAGTTTAAAAATAAGCCTGTCCTCATTGCTCCTTAGAGTCTGACTCAGTACCAACACCACTGACAGAGAGGGCCATACTTAGAGGTACTTGTCATCTTTGGGAGGAAAATCACTGGGTAAAACCAGAAGTGCTAGTGCTAGCCAGGAGGTGGCAGAGGAGTCAGGCTACCTTGTACACGAGTTTCTGCGTTGTTTTGGCAAAAAGACAAATAGAAACTGAGGAAAGACAACAAAACCCAGTTCCATCCTCCATCTTCAGGAATAAGAGGATGAAACCCTTAATCACATTCCTGCTTGTATTTACACTAATTGCTCATCTTCCTGAGATCTGACTTTATGAAATTATGCATGCACACCAAGCAGATGAGTTTCCATAGAAACTCAGGAGCTGAACTTCCATTAGAAAAATCTTTTTTAAAAAAATCTTCCAGATAAAAATGCAAATTGCCTGTCAGTGGGTGGCCTTCTGAATTTAGATATAATTTTTTTCTTTTGCACTGTAGGCAGATTCCAACTGGACCTACATAGCAACAACATGCAGGCATTGTTTATAGCAAGACAGACTCCATGGGGAAATGAGAAATTCAGTAGCAAGGAGAAGCTCTCAAGTGCAAATACCTCAGAGAAACAAAAACTCAAGTGCTCAGTGCTGCGTCTTCCTGAGGCTTGAGGTTTGTGCAGCCTCCAGCTCTCAAAAAGCTTGTGGTTTGCAAGGAGCAGTGTGGGGAGGAGGGGAGAGAGGAAATGCAAAGCCAGAAACTCTCCTGCGCACAGAATTAATGATGTTCAACCTGTCCTTTAAACATCAGCAGCATATTTGTGCCGCTTCAGTTAAGCCTCACTAAAAGGCTGACACCATCTGTCACAGCTCACTCTGGGCAAAGGAGTAGGTCTCTGTGCTGGGGCTGGGGAGCGTTGGCAGACCTGGGTTGGCCAAACCCCAGCCTCCACTTGGGCTGAGGCCTGGAGCCCAGTGTCATGTGCCCACATTGCGTGGAAGTCCAGACGTGTGCAGGAAGAGGGCATGGGGCTGTTCCTCATCAGAAGGGGGAAGCAGGTTGGTGGCATGCCTGGGAAGGGCCACAGACCTGGGCAGCATTTGGCACCAGCCAAATGCCAGTTTGTGCATGTAAGCAAGGAGGAGGTGAAAATTTCAAACTCCTTTAGCAAATATTTCCTCCAAAAACATAGCAGTTTTTAACTTGTGCAGTATATTGCAGCATCAACAGGAGGCCTTTCCCTGGCTTTGGGGAGCCTGGAATAGCTCTCTCTGAGGGTTCACATATGTTTTCTCAGCTAAACTGGCAAACTTGGAAGTGCTGAAACCAAAGAGGAAATTTTCACATGAGCTGCGCTTCCTGGTGGGCACTTGCCCCCGGTGGGCACAGCAGCTGGGTGTGCAGAACACAGTGCTCCGCTTGGGCCTGGAGCACAGGCACCGCAAACACTGGGGAGCCACGGCAGGGAAGCCACACCAGCTCTGGTTCTTGACCAGCAAGGGTGCTGGGGCACTCAGGGGAGCTGTGCTGCACGAGCAGTTTACGATGAGGTGGATTTCACTGCAGCATTGTTGAGAGGCGCGAGATGTCAGCCGGGCAGGGAATTCCCCTCCTCGTTGGAGAGGGATGACAGGCAGCAGCTGCACGGGCTCGCTGGCCCCTGTGCCTCCGGGGCCAGCAGCCCTCTGAGAGCACTGAGAGGCTCAGTGCTGCTTAGTGTCGGGCTGAGGACAGCGCTGGGTCCCCGGCCACCAGAGAGCACAATCGGCTCTGCTTGGTCAGCACAACAGGAAGAGATTTTAGGAAGAGTGGGTTTGTGGTTGAGGACAAACTTGAGCTGAGATAGCTCCTGTCTATTCTTGGCTCAGCAGCAGATTTGCTATGGCCACACTACTTGCCCTTCCTATGCCTCATTATCCCTGTCAAGAGGGTGACTCAAATTATAATTGCACAAATTCCTTTCAGTCTGTCATTACGTGCCTGCAGTCATCTCCAGGCAGCTACCTCCAGAGGAACCTGCCTCTCCCACCAGGAAACCTCTGTGCCATGTATGCCTGCCCTCAAGGGGATTGTAAGATTAGACCCTGTTGCCTTGTCATTTTCCTACATAGAGAAAAACCTAAAGAAAAACACCCCTGCATCTCTAAATGATCAGATTTGATATTGAGTTGATTATTCAGGTCAAGGTTATGGGCAAGAAAGAGGCAGCAAAGCTTTTCATAGCACCGCCAATATTTGATTAAATGGGTGTTTCTTAATTTTTCTCTCAGGCGAATTAATGTGTTTCTGTAGGTATTAGTACTATCACTGGCCTTAAGGATGCTGATGCACTCTGTGTTTAATGGTACTTTTGTAAAAGCAAACAAAACAGAGGAAAAATCCTCACTATTTCTAAAAGCATCACCATTCTTTCATCAGAAATTTACTTGGGTTCTAGTTATGAGAGATTTCAGGTTTCTTACATCTTTTCATATGCACTAAAGGCAGTTAGATCGATTAAAGATTAAGCTAATGCCTTTCTTTATATATATGCATCCACCAATTACATTGTCCCAGGAAAAGCATGAAGTCAGGCAGTCATCTCGCTTGCCAGCATTTCCATGGGTGAGTGCGGGCAGAGGCCATGCAGAGCTTGGGAGGTGACATGGCAGTGCTGGCTGCTTCTTCCAGAGGCCACACTTGAATGAAGCTGGTGGAAGGTTCATCCTGGTGTGTGCACCTTCAGGAGGAAGCAGAGAAATGCCACAAATATGCTGTGGCCTGCAAAGCCCATGTGACCATTTAGGCTCGGTGTGGTTGACTGCTGTGTAATTAACAGGGAGCCTGGCTCATTAGGTGCTTTGTGGGTTCAGACACATCCATGAGAGCCCTATAGGAACACATGTTCTTCCTAACACTTCTTTCATCCTCCCCCTCCTGTTCCTTCCAGATGGTTACACCCACTTGTGTCTTTTCTTACCCTAAGGGACAGCGTTTTAAACAAGGTTCCTCCATCCTTCTCTTCCCCCACACTGCTTTAGGATCTTGAAGTGCAGGAGGACAGAGTTGTTACATCCCATGCTGTTACATACAGCCTGCCTGTGGAGGGCTGGAAGGAGACCACATCCCTCTGCCCCCTGTTTGTTGAGAAGAAAGATCTCAGTGTGGTCAGGATGCAGGAGATGAGAGACTTTACCTCAGCTTCACCTGGGTGTTGCAGATGTGCAGGAATGAATTCAGATACTGGCTGTAGTCAAACCTGTGTATATTTTCTGGGCAAGGAGAGAAGGATGCTTAAAGGGCCTGTAACCTTTCTTCTGTATAGCACCAGTAAATGCTCTCCCAGTAACACACAGCAGGAGCACTTGCGGAGCTGAATCTGAATCTGCTTTAAAAACTTATTTTCACAATTACTTTTTAAATTGTGCATCACTATCAAAAAACACAGAACTTAACAACTAATCACTTTTATTCTTCAGAAATAGGTGGAGATGCCCCCTGCATAGGATTCCTGTGCCTGCACTCATAGGGCAGCTTGGTGGGAACTTGGGGTGCTCCATTTCTTCCTCTCTTCTGCGCTGTTGTTAACCGCTCATCACTTGTTTGTTGACAGGGCCTATTGCTGAGCAGACTTGGGAGGAGGGAACTGGCCCAGAAAGTCCTCAGAGATGCCATCCGGATCCAGACCACCAGTCACATTGCCTGGAACAGCCTTGGAGAGGTCTTGCAAGCTCAGGGGAAAAACGAAGCAGCCATCGAATGTTTCCTTACTGCCCTGGACCTTGAATCCAGCAGTCCTGTCATTCCGTTCACCGTCATACCCAGGGAGCTCTGAAGCTTTTCCCTGCAGCTAAGCACTTTCATTGCGTGGACAGACACCAAAACTAGGCAGATAAACAGAGAAAAAGCCCAACAGAAAAGTGCCATTGTAACCTGGGACTGGGCTAAGTAATTCCAGGATGGGGCTCAGGTCTACAGGCTGAGCTTAGACAAGCCAAACTGGAGAAGAATTTGCAACAGGCAGAAACGGAGAATGCCTTTTTCTTCACAGGTGCCTGGGTAACCTCCTGTTCAAGTTAATAGTAAGGCTTATTTCAAAGTGTAGGTTCAAGGTGACTGTAGAAGATCGTGCTAGGGTACGGCTGTTCAAAGCACTTGCACCTTTCAGTGTTCATTGAAGATAAAACCCCCAAGCCCTGGATTAAAGCCCAGACCTGCTCTAAATAGGAGTAAATTCACCAACTAACTTGACCAGGTTGTGTTTAAGTATGTGGCTGTCTTCCCACAGATCTGACAGGACAAGAATGACAATTGCACCAAATAGACATGCAATATATGCTGTTTACAAAATTATTTAATCTATTTTGATAATCCTTTTTCCTGCCTTGCTTTTATATACTGTATATGCTCACTATATTTAGTGTAGCACTAGACCAATTTAAATTAAAAATAATTTTTTAAAAATAAAGCTGCTATTGCAGTATAATTCACAAAAGCAGAAAGACCAAAGACCAAATCAATTCACACTTGAACTAGTATTAAAAACACATAAATATCTCCACTTACATATTTATTGAAAGGCCTTACATGAAGTAACCAATTATAAGCTCTGAGCTTCGTTCTTATTAGTCACCTATTGCATCAGTTTAGTGAGGAATGTAGTGTTTACCAGTATATAGTGACTGAACTCTGTGCTCTACTGCCTTTCCACTCCTGGCACAAAACATTTTCATATCCATCTTTTGATGATGCAAAAGAAGGCAGCGATCTTTTAAGGGAAAGTGTGCTGAAGGCAGTATGTGTGTATATGAATTGCTTCTTCCTTAAAACTAAATCTTTGGATTGTCCATAGAAATGTCACATTAGAGGTACGGAGTTGAGCCTTCAATGGCATCATTTTGCATCTCCTATCAAATGTAATAGTGAGGAGCTTCTGATCCACACAGCCTCCCCACGGCTGGCACAGCCAGAGAGGAGATGCAGCTGGGACAGCCCCTGCTGAGCTGCTCCTTAGCTCTGCATGACCTCCCCGGGGCCTTGGCAGTGAGGTGGAGCTGGACCATGCTGTCACACGAGAGCCAGCCCTGTCCAGAGCAGTCCCAAGGTAAAGATGATGCAGAAATTTGCTGCACTTTACTACTAGTACAAAAAAAAAAGGTTGGAGCTTTGCACCCATCTTTGTCCAAAGAAGATTTGTGACTATTTCATAAGTAAGTTTGCACTAAAGCACACTTTGTACTGTAATTCTGCCCAGTATTGTGATCCACAACTAGTTCACTCTGGAAATAATAATATCCTCAGGCAATAAATAAAATGGGGTTGTTTCTTACAGAGCCTGAGGCTCTGGCAGCAGACTTGAAGTCAGCGTTGTTTACAATTATTTGGATATCTGCAGGCTAATGGAGAGCTGGGCCCTTGAGCTGCTCCCAGCCCACACCATCAGAGAACTCCCGCCCCCAGCCTTCCCTCAAGATGCCTGCACCGAGGGAAGCACACTGATCTCAGGTTCCTCGCCAGCAGCCTGGTGTACTCCCAGGCCAATGATTTTATTTTTTCCCCTTAAATGATGCAGACGCAATAGCCTGGCTTATTTATCTGTTCACTGAGGGATTCCAGATCTGATCTAGGCTGATTTCACTGCAGGTGGAAGCAGCCCAGCCATGAAAGGTGCTCAGCCCACGAGTTCTCTGGCTTTCCAGTGCCGCACAGGCACCCAAACGGATTTTTTAGTCCAGGGGCAGGTTTCCAAGGAGACGGTGTTCCCCGGCCACATTTTTTGTTTGCAATAGCACCAGCAGCAGAGGAAGGAGTAGGTGTTAAAGCACCAGAATTAAAGGAGTTTCATGAAGACAAAAAGATGCAGCTGAAACACGTTTTGCTGTGAAGAATGCTATGAAGTCGGCTCGCTCTGCACTGCGGGGGGAAAGAGGGAAGGGGAGGGGGAGAGAGATGCTGTTGTTGACATAATATGTAAATTGTTACCCAGGTGTTTTAAACCCAGTTCCACAGTCAGATGCAATCTGACAATAGACTTAAGTGGAGATATATAGATAGATAGATATTATATTCTGGTGTTTGTTCTGCTCCACAGTTGGCAGGGTGGCAGCGACCCTTCTGTGTATGACACAGAACGAGTCCGTGTGGTCGCGCGTCGCTGCTCCGTTGTGCAATGTATATTTGCAAAGCACTGCCATAGCAACTTGTGTGCACTGGGCAGCTATTTGAGTACAAGCTGCGCATCCACCTCTGCGACCAAGGAGCTGCTTTAAGAGGTCTGTAACGTAGCTGGTCTGTGACCTGGCAGGAGAGTGCCTGTTTCCCAGCAGCAGCTGAAAAGCAAACACTCACAGATCCATTTGCTTCTGCATGCGCAGCTTGTAAACAGCCACCAGCCCATCACGTTTGTTGCCATCAGGCAAACTTCATCCTGATGATAATCAGGCTTGCCTCAGCACTCATCTTCCTAGAAGAGAGGCAAACATTCATGAATGCTTTGAGTGCATCAACAAGTCAGATGTTGCCAGGGTGGTCCCATCTTGTGTGCATTAATGAGTGTTGCTGGCATTGGAATCTCAGTCCTAAGAGCCTCTGCTCCATGTGTGGCAGGGAAGATGTACATGAGTAAAGGCCATCATCAACAGGAATCAGAGGGGTGTGGTACCCTCTACCAGCTCACCACACCACAGCCCCCACAACAATTGCAGACAAAGTACTTTGCATGCATACGGACTCAATCCCAAGATTTCCTGCCTGCTTCCCAGAGGAGGCAAAATACCCCTTGGCTGGAAAGGTATTATATTGGTTTGAAATGGTCTGTGCAATGCAGGAGAGAGTGGTGGTTGCAGACTTGCAGCTTACTTTGGGGGTAAATCCTCCAGCAATATTTGTTAATCATGCTCACCAAAACAGAAGTCTTCCCAAACTTGCATGCTACCTCTCTCACTCATCATTAATTTTGTTCACACTTCCAAATACAGAAAAACAAAGACAAGTGCTTCAGACAAGCCTATGCATTGCAGTATTTATTTAAATAGCAATGTTGATAAATCTGATAGACTTACTTCCCTGAGCTCAGTAATATGCATAATATGCCTGGCATGCTTAATGCTCAGGGTTTGAGATTTAAGAGCACAAGATTTGTATCCCGTCTCTCATATGATTATTACAGATCATAAGTAATGGAAGTTTGGGGAACAATAACTTTGGGGAACCAATTCTGCAAGTTTTAGCACTGACTTGAGTCTTAACAGAGTTTTCTCATTCATTAGTTTTGAAAGAGGAAGATAAAAAGCCCACATCACTACCTAAAGTACCACGTTCCTCTTGTTCCACCACAAGGTTCTTTTCTATTTTTTTGGCAGAGTGCATGCAAAAAGAAAAAATAATTACCTTCTATTTTCCTGTTGTGCAGTAAAGGAGTAGTATGTGCCGTTGCCTTTGACCAACAAGGAGGATTGTATATTGTAACAAAAATGACTCTGCCTGCCTCCAGGATAACAGAAGCAGAAGCCCAACAGGCCAGGGAACAGCTCCCCTCCTGCCTTATCCCATGTAAAGTGTCATTAGCGCCACTGGAGCAGTTGGTTACGAGCATTCCCCCAGCTGAGGGTCTGCCCACCCGTGTACTCATTCCGTACAGGGAGTGCAGGGAGCTGCAGACTCCGGCGCCACACAAGGACCTCGGCCGTTTCTATTGGTAACAGTTCGTGCTACTGATTATCACAATGCTTCAGAAGTGCTAATTATCTTTTCTTGGTAATGACTAATAAATCCAAATGGAGAACAGTCCTGGAGGGTGTTTACTTTAAAATTCACTGGCTGGATACCAAAGCAGGCACAGCACTGGCTGCTGCAGTTTGAATTACAGTTGTTTTGTCCAAAAAATGTTCAGTTTTCAGAGAGTCTTGGTAAAGAATGAGTTTGGCTAGTTTGTGTTTCTTTTTAATGACAGCCGAGTGGGAAACAATCCTTTTTAGTGAAAAGACATTGCTGCCATTATCTTTTTTCAGCCAAACCAACAGAGATTTGATAGTTGCAGTTCAGCCTACAAGAGGAAGGCTTCCCAAAGCAACTGTTCTACAGCAATAATTCCCTCTGACTCAATTGTATTACAGGCATATTTGACAATTATGCAATGGGCATGTGGAGCTGAGATGCCTCTCCCTCCTTATTTGGCCAAAGGGAGCTGCTTTGTGCCCAAAGGGACAGCTGTGGCACCCATCTGGGTGCCCGTCAGCGCTGCCCTGGCGCCTGCCACCTGCAGGGTGGCTGCTGCCACCAACCCAGTGGGTCTTGTTCACCAACACCCTGTCACTTGTGCTGGTTCAATGACCCTCAGACTGCTCCCTAAGCCTGGCTCCAAGGGACCTTTTCCTTACTGCTGAGTTGTTGTTCAGTGCTGCAGGATATCAGTGCAGGATCAGATAGAAGGTTGTTTTCCCAGAAACAGAAAGCTGAGTCCATCAGTCAGTGATGTTGGCAGGAGGGGAGGTAACCACTGACCCAGCAGTTGCCAAGATGGTTCCTCCAACTTTGCTTCTAATGAACTGGCTTGTGCCTTCAGCTCCAGCAAAGCAAGGCAGGTTCCCAAGTGACTGAATGCTAAAAGATCCAGCTCATTTTCCCACAGAAGCACGTGCCAGTCAGTGGCTTTAACCACTGATGGGGTTGCAACGCTGCGCCATTGCGTAGCAGCCCATGATAATACAAGTAAAGAACCTCCCTGAGCCAATGCACAGAGAAGTGCTCAGCTTTTGCACATTGAAGCATGTCCTGCATGCCACTCTGATACTGTTGTCACGGGTGTCAGAATCAGTTTTCCATGTAACTTAACTTTTTTTGTCATTGTAAGATATTTCCACCTAATTTAATAAAATTGGCCCTGTGGAAAACAAAAAATGCTCCTTATATTTCCTGCTAATTTCAGGACTTTTAATATATTCGTGCCACAGATGTTTCAAGCGTTATGAAATGTCCAGTTGTTACATTAACTGGAACCCAGTGTGCCTAGGAGTTACCAGTTGCAAAGGGTATTTTGGCCTACACCCTGTAGTTCATGGGAAAAACGAGAGTGAGCATCCAAGCAGCGTGCCTTCAGAGAGGAACAGAGCCAGGAAAAGAGAGCAATGTAGCTTCAGATGTTTGGATTTGTGGAGATTTAAGCGAGCATCATGCTTTTCTTGTGCTTCATCCAGTAAAAATAAACAAAGGTAGTGTGAGAAACTCTAACAACGAGGAAATATGCAAATGCTATTGCTGACAAGTTTAGGGGCTCACCTTACTTTGGCCACAATGCCATTAATCATCTTTTTGCTACAAACAGTAACTCCTGTGGTTATTTGGAAATAAAATGTCTCCATTCAAGAGCTTCCAGAGCATTCTGTGCATTTACACATTAATCTTTTGGGCAGGTTTCAAGAGGGCCTGCTTAAAAAGTCTGTCCCTTAGTTTCATACTCAGATTAAGGATGAGGTGTTTGAAGAACATTTCTTCATAACTGTGGTTGCTTTGGTTTACGAGTGTACTCAGCTGCTAACTCAAGTAGAACAAGATTCCTCTGTGGCAAGAACAGATTTAAGTCCTTCAGCTGCTCGTACGGTCTTCAGAATTGAATAAAATACTGGCTCTGACATTTTCCTCATCTTTCTCTTGATACAGAGAGGGAGAAAAACACTGGTGAGGGGGAGGGAAGGAGGGAGGGAGAAGGCTTCCATATCCCCTCCAAGCAGGAGCCCAACTGGAGGCCTGCACCTGAACCCCAGCGAAAGCTGGAGAATTTCACTGTCCAGTCACCTCTGAGGGAGACCATTCATGTTTGCTGGTATCTAATGCTGGTACATTGCCTGGTACCCTCTCTGCATCACACAGACATTAAATATTCCCGTTCTGTTGAAATGAGAAGAAAATAAGCCTTTTTGCTGGAAGGAGCTCCACCTTTAATACAGAATCAATTCTTTCCCTGCAGAGAACAAAGTTGCATTTCAGTGGTAATTTTGACACGATACTTTTGAAAGGTCATTAAGAACAATTTAATAAATTTTAATAATTTATTATATATTTTATATAATTTTAAATAATTGATTCATATCTCCTCTTCTTTCTGCACCAGAATTTTCAGATACATACAGTATATTCCTGCTTCATGTGAGGTCCAGATATTTAGTAGTTCCTGATATTTAGCAGTTCCATAAACTTCCCAAGGGAAGAGACGAGAAGCATCACTGCTTGCCAGATGCTCTCTTCCATGACAGTCGCTGGCTATCAGGTTTTTGTGGAGTCACCAAAGCACCAGCGTTTACTTTGTCTTTAACCACATCCCTCGGGAAATGTCACATCCCAGTCAGACGTGCCTGAACCAGCCTTTGCAACAAAGGAAAAATAACCTCCTGCTCTTTAAAGACTGGTGTTAGAGAAAATAGACTTGGGCAACACTGGCTTATTGCGTTGCCATTAGCAGCCACCAGAGCATTTAAGTGAGCTGTGGCTGTCAAGCCAGTTTCCTGTGCTGTGTTGTCTCCAAAACAAAGAGCGACATCTCACAGCCAAAACATGCCCGCAGATCCACCAGCTGAAGGGCACGATTCAAAGGCTTTCTCAGTGCTCTTCCTTAAGCAAGTGTTAAACAAGGGAGGAAAAACATCCTTGCAGGTCAGTGCCCTGAGTGTCAGAGCTGCGACTTTCAGGCCTGATCCCATTTAGAACTGATGTAGCTGCTGTGATCATCTGGCTAATGGAGGAGGAGAAGCAGGTAGGCAGAACGTCTGAATTTTATAAAGCAAAGATGGCAAGCATTGCAACATGGCCTAAAAAAGCAAAAGAGCAATAAAAACTGTAAAACAGGAGACATTTTCCTTACTGAGGAGCTCTCACAGAGGCTAAGCCCAGCTTCACCAGCTTTTCTGACAGAAACATGCAAAAACCTCAGCCTGTGAGAGTAAGAGCAGATGCCAAGCAGCCTCTCACCAGCCTCCTGACTGCAAAGACCTCTCTGAACCTCAATTCTGCCTCTGCCCTGCACCAGAGACCCCAGTCCAGCCAGAGAGCACAGGACCCAGACCCCTCCACGGCGTGCTTAGGGCAGATGCCAGTGCTGTGCCTCTCAAACAGCACCGTCCTCAAAGAAAACGCTTCATTACATTATGCGTGACAAATCAAACATCTTTTTTAATAACGCAGTTGTTTATGATATTGTAATTATGTCTGGAAACCAGGATGTTTGTGAATGAATCAGCAATAATTATCCCTGTATTTTGTTGTCCAGTGAGAGGGGCTGACACACGCAGTCGGGGTTTGCAGTGCTGGGTACTGTTTCAAAAGGATGGGAGTTAAGATTTTCTGGTCAGTGGAGGTTAGAGGTGATTTTGTGCTCAGTGTAAATGGCATTGTCTGGCAGAGACAATTAGCAAATGAAGCGCTGCCTCACCAGAGGCTTTGCAGCCTCTGAGTCTCTTCTTCCAGGCTGACAACAAACAGAAATTTGAGATGGTATCTCGGGTTTCCAAAACAGGAAGCTGCTAAATCCAGCAAGAGAGCAATTCATTTCCCACTTATAATGATGCTGCTTTTAAATCTCCTTTGAGGATACTGAAGTGTTTTCTGAAGGGTAGCAAGGGAGGTATTTCATCCCCATTTTCCACCAGATGAAAGACCAACTCTGCGAGGAGTGGAGCCGAGAGAGGGGTGTTTTTCTGTGCTGAACTGGTTGCTTCACTGTGACTCAGGCTCTGTTCCTTTCTGCAGTCTGCCTCCCACCCCTGACTACCATACCCGAGTCACAGCATGGCGCAGCCCTCCTTCAAACCCCTTTTTCTTTCAAGGTCTCTTCTGTGGAGGAGGAGTTAATGGAAGTTTCCACTCACTTGTCATATTAATGCACTATAAATGACTTCTATAAATCATCAGAGTGGCCCACATCAGGCACAGGTTGGTTCAATTACAAGGTACAGGAAAGGTACCTTGGACACCAGGTTCCTCTGGACAAGTGGTCCAGGTCTGGCCTTAGAGTAGTGCTGTGCCAAGGGGATGAGTTATCACAGTCAAAGCTTTTACCTTTTTTTTTTTTTTACTTTTCTCTTTTCTCTCTTCTCCCATCATCCCCTCTGGGGTACTTGCAAAGTCCTTTCTGTTCAGCTGGCTAACAGAGAAGTAATAAGCTGGAAAAAATGAAAATTATTTCAAGCCACATTCCGAAGAAAAACTTCTGAGATTTTCAACTAAATAAAGAGCTTTAAAAAGCTCCCAATTAAACAAAATATTGTTCTGACAGGACTCCTCAAGCAGTATCTTCAGTAATTCAGATTTATATGACCAGAAGTTTTGAGAGAATTGCCAGAAGGGAGAGCATTTTGAAACAAAATTTCAAGATGTTTAATCCTGAAACAATCGACACAGAACATTTAAGCTTTTCTTTTTGTCTTCCAGCCAAGAGCTATTCATCAAAGCTATCTCGAGTTTTATATGTTGCTTCAGTTTTCTGGAACCTTAGTTTTCAGCAAATGCCATGCTTGCAAGAGTTTAGAAGTGTTTTCAAGTTCCACTTTTGGTTCTCCTATGTGTCTAATGCTGAAGTTCCTGGTGTGAAAGCGTTCTCAAGTGCTTCTGCACAACATTACCAAGCACTGCATCCACAGTCCAGCAAGCACAGGTGGTTTCCTGGAGAATAATACCAACTGCTGAGCAAACATCAGCATATGCAGCTCTGCACACCTGTGCACACAAGCTGGGATTGGTCCCACTGAAATAAATACAGACCAGTCCCAAGCAGTTTTGGAAATCACACCTGTACAATCACACCACTGCCAGTGGTGGTGATTAAAATCTGCAGATTTTTTTTCTGGGTAGAAATTGGTTCTTAAGTAGTCTGGGTCCTGCTACCAGAACAAGTGCACTTTTACATGTAGCAGGGCACAGCCACGTTCTGTGGGTGCAGCACCAGCAGCTCCCCTGTGCTGCGGCTGTGGGAGTGAGGCTGAGCACCTCGCACAGTTTGAGCATTTCTGTGCACACCAGCTTCCATCTCACCTCTCCCTTGGTCACTACCCACTGCTCAACAGCAGCCTACTATAGAATTTTTCAGCTTTGTGTGATCCCCAGGAATTTTCCATGGGATGTCTACATCTGTAAGATTCACTAACAGAAATTTCTGCATAGGATATGACCTTTCCACAAAGGACATGTTCAGGGTCTCGTACTAGTTGGCCACAGACACCTCTGGGATCTGTAGCTCACAGCCTGAAGACTGGGGACTTAGAACTTTTCTCTGAGATTCTATTAGAGCTTCTTAATTAAAAGACCTCTTTGGGGACCTGAATTGAATTGGAAACCATGGTGATCACTTAGGTCAATCACGCACAGAGATGATTACATTTGGGAGAGTGAGGTGGAAGATGGGAATGTGTGCATGTTGAAGAGCTTTAAGGAGAAAAAAAAAGAAACCCCCAAACATCTTTAAAAATGAGGAGCGTGAATAATTTGCAATAGAACAGTTAGAGGATTTATCATATAGGGCTCGCCATTCACTACTGAATTAGAGACTAACAGCTGTCTGTCTTACTGCATTGAAAAGTGTCTTCAACTTTTGTCTCCCTGAACATTTGATCAATGGATTTGACAGTCTGTCCATTTTCTCAAACCTGTGTATGCACATTTTTACTCATGTTAATAACTGCACCAGGAAAACCAAAATGCTGAGACCTGCCCTTCCATCATCCCACATGAGAGAAACATGTTACCAACCTACTACAAACCCAGAAATTTTCATCCTCATCCAGTGGGTCCTGTAACTTCAATATGCAAAACGTAATGTATAAAGAAATGCTCAATATGCAGCAAGCATTTTTGTTCAAGAGTTGAATTCCACTGTTATAGTTAGAAAACACCAATTTGTAACCATATAGTGTTGATAAGATTATCAGTTATGTCAGTTAAAACATAACTAAAACAAACATGTTTTTTTTCAACTTACAAATCACTGTACTCTAGTTCCATGACAATGAAATTGCTTTCAAAATCAGAGCAGTTTCGGTTTCACTAAAAAGAACTGTTTTAAAATTCACTGGCTTTTCTTACAGGAGAGGACAACATACCTCTCATCGACTTTAGCATCACCTTCTTCCTTTGCTCCTATAGTAGAAAAATCTAAATAGTTACAAGAGATGTTCCTCTTGTAAGTCTCCACCAGAAATATGTAACCTTGCTTCACTTGTCTTTGCAAATTAATGTGTTTAGATCAGGACCTTTTAGAGACTCAACACTTCAGTAGTTTGGCCCTTGTGTGAAATGCTTTGTATTGCTCTTGAGAAATCTTACAGCCTCAATACGAAGGGTTAACCTCTTGTAACCTCCAGCAATAAATAAGACTGTCCATGTAATTCCTAGGGGACTGAAGGCTGTTGATCCATAATTTATCTTGCATTAGCAGTTGCTTACAAGCTGCTTCCTTTTGTAAGGTGGATGTGAAACACCAGAGTACAGAGGTTGCAGGAGTTCGGATCTTCCTCTCTCCATTACATTGATTCCTCCCTCTGCCACCTTCCAGATCTCCTACTTACTTTGCAGGCAGTATCTGCAACACTTTCACATCCACGCTCCTTCCCCTGCTGGCAACCATTCCATACTGAATCGACAATGTGCAAAGGAGAAAGCAGTAGCTGCTGATGTGCAGAAGCAGGAAACATTTCTTCTTTTTTTAATTTTTTTTTTTTAAATTTCTTACTCCACGGTTAACTCATATGTGCTGCCAGCTGGAGCATATACATCTTTGGGAGCAACCTGCAGCCCACCTTGATGCCTTTGCACTCACTTGCAGGGCTTCCAACCTGGAAGGAGGCTGAAGTTTTCAGTCAGGTTAATATTGCTTGCCAGCTCATTTCAGAATGCCATGGTTTGTATGATAGGTGTAATTATTCCAAGTAGCCTTGTGCTGGAGCTTTCCCCTCAAGGCCAAAGTTTTATTCTATTTGTATTAATATCACCTAGAAGCTCCCAGTGGAAGTGAGGAATCTTTGTTCTCTACTGACTTAGCCTGCAGGGTTATAATTATAGCTGTGTAAGATACAAGGATTATGCAGCATGCACACAATGACAGGCCTTCTCACAGCAAAGGTAGATAACTTTCACCACAGAAGCAGGATCAAACCCCAAAGCACAATAAGATTTAAGGAGTAACAGATATTCCCCAATACACATCAGCATCACCACCTGCTTTCATTTCCATAGTATGTCCCTGAAATAAGGCTACAGACTTCTTAAAACCCACTGAACCAAATTTTTCCATTGCCTTCATTCCATAGTCCTATATATCTATGCAGTTAGAAACATGATGGCAAGTGAGTCATCCTGATAGGCATCTGCAACAGCTTCTCCTCACTTACCTGGGAACTCTACCACTGTAGAAGACGGGCCACAGAATGAGTCAGCAGTCGGGTTACCGAGGTCACTTGAAATTTTCAGTGACTAATCGTTCACTTCTTTTATCACAAAAATACTATGTAAAGCCTCAGCAAAGCTTTGACACTGAAAATATCTACAGGTGCAGGTCTCTGCACACAGCTTCCTGCGGCCAGGCACTTCTGTGTGGGTTACTCTGTACCCAGTGTGCTATTCCTGAGACATCCTGTTTTTGCTACTAGCGAAATTACTAGAGTTGCCATGTTCCTGCTAGCAGCCTTCCTGACAGAAACGTGTGCATGTTGAGCATTGTTTTTCTAACTGAAGCAGACCTTTTGCCAAAAAGTTAGTCTGATATTTTCCTGCATCTCCATTTGCTGTTGGAGAAATATTTTCCACCACAGAATGTTAGCCACTGAGCCTGGTGGACAAATCCTGATAAAGGCTATTCAGAGAAGCCTTCCGCTTGCAATTAATATTTGCCCATGGAAACCAAAGCCTTTTATTATTTTCCTTTTCCTCCTTTGAAGGAGTTCAGCCCTGTATTGCCTAGTTTTGCTTTCAAACATCTTTGAAGAGGGTGACACATCCATACTCTTCTGTGGATGGACACAGGAGTGCAGAATGAGACCTCACTTTTTGTTTTCAACACAATTAGTATGTTTATAGGAAACTTTTATGCTGTACGTTAATTTTCAAATCTGAAGCATGTTTTCAGACAACACAGAAATAATATTTCAAAATAAAGCAAAGGCATTATTAAACACAGTACCAGGAAATCCACAAAGGTTAAGTGATTTTCTACAGAGTAATTCGTTCTCCTAATGAGTCTGCTGCAGACAATGCTCTCTGCAAGCAGTTACTGCGTATGTATCTTTAATTTGTGTGTTTATATAATTCATGGTAGTGCAAAATAAATTTCTATGTAAAGTGTCCTAATAGATCAAGTGAGGCTATAATATTCTCCCAGAGCTTGTTCATTACAATATGCCCTGGCACGGAGTCCAGAGGGAGAGGAAGCCATTAAACATTAAGCAAAACAATTGCTATCATTCTCCAGAGGGACTGGCTTTGTAAATGCTTATGTTAATGCTGTACAAAAGAGTTGAGTATTCTGGTAAAATTAGAATGGTGAAAGAATGCAAGCACCTTGTCCTCAATTTTGTGAGATTTGGTTGGATAGCTAATGATATTTGGATCTTTGTCCTAGAAGAGCAGAGCTCATCCTCTCCTAGCCACAGACTGAGCACTCCTAAGAGTTAATTGTTACCAGCAAACAGAAAAGACAAAACAAAACAAAAACCCCTGACGTTTCCAGTGTTTTCTATCCTCAAAGCTGAAACTCTCCCGTGTGTGTTTTCAATTTAACTAAAATAGATCGCTGTGTATAAACAGCCACTCTATCTGCATCATTCATATTTGATGGACTAGTCAGTACAACAGATACTTTTATCCATCCTGTAAGTGATGAGAAACTAGACACTTCAGTGTCTTGTGCTCCTCTCAGTTAACATGAGTGGCAGCAGCTGTTATTTGAGGCTCCCTAACATGTAACGTTTGATGTAGAGACAGAAAAAATGGAGATATATTTAGTGGAATTGGATATAACAAAAGTAATGATCAAACCCTCCCAGGAGAATATGCAGGAAAGCTCTGGCTATGTTTGTTGATAGCAACCCAGGCATTGGTGTTCTTGGGCTTTAGAGACTTTGTAATAATAATATTCTTAGCAGGTTAACAAGTTACTTGCAGGAAAGGTAGGGCATGATTTCAAGATGCCTTGAAATTGGCAGCAAAGTGTGAAGGTGGTCCAGAACACCACTGCCAGAGGCTGTAAAGCACATACCAAGTAGATGAGCTTGTGTTTTAAATTATGTTCTGCACATACAACTTTACACCCCTGTAAGAACCATGTAAACAGACTTTTAAATCCATTGGAAACCAGGAGTAGATACTGCCATTTCCTTCTGCCTGGGAGAGACGAGGGTAGATGGTTGACAAGTGTAGCATCCCAGAAACAGCACGAAAAGGAGGGCAATCCTTCTTTGAGCAGATACGTGAAGGCAGGAGCTCCTGGCCCAGCTCACACGAAGGTGTGTTGGTGGTGGCAGTGAAATACCAGAAATTCCATTTAAAAATGAAACCAGGCTTCTTTCAGTGAGGGTGGTCAAGCACATGAATGGGTTCCCCAGAGGGGCTGTGGGCCATACACCCTTGGAAACAGACAAAACCCCTCCAGATCAGCAACCTGCTCTGGCTGGAGAATGGGATAGGACTAGGTGGTTTCCAGACATACTTTCAAATGTCTACCATGCTGTGATTCTGTGAAAGGGAAGCTCTCCAAGAAACGCCATGAGCAGAAAATTATGGTGCTGGTGTTTTCAACAGCTTTTGGAGGAACCATGTGGATATACCAAAAGAAAAGACCTCCTTTTCCTTTGTTCCAGCTGGTGTGCCCAGCCCCGCTGCAATACACACCTCCTGTGCTAGCACAGAGGGAGAGAGGAGATGAAAAGGCAATCTCATGGCCAGAGTTTCAGAGGTCTCAGACCTGGAAAGAGCAGATGAGAGGAAGACATTTTAGTGACCCACCCTGCAGACTGAGGGTTTAAAATCTCCTGAGTTTAAGTGCAGTTGCTTCATTTGTGGCCTCACTGGAGAGGGCAGCTGCAGCCCAGCTTTTGAATCTCTGCTCTGAAGCAAGAGCCAGTGGAAAGGAAATGGTAACTTCTGTCTTCTCCTCTGGGAAGGAGCTGGAGAAGGTTTGTGCTAAGGTCATTTTAATATTAAGCCGAAGGTCCAAGAAGCACCAGACAAGCAGCTCTTTTTTTCCAAATAAAGAGTTAGTAACTACAAGGATATAAAATTTTCTCCTCTCTGTTTAGCCCTTCCTTATTCCTGAGGGAGCACAGTCATTTCTTGGGCATGTTTTTGTATTTGCAGCTGAGAGCCAGGAACAGGAGATGGCATGTGCCCACTTGTGGGTTTATGGCACAGGGCCTCTGCACAGTGCAGAGCTGCAAGGAGGCAGGCTGGCCATTGGGGATGGGGCCCTTGCAAACCCAGGCTTTGGGGAGCTCTGCAGCCAGAACTGCATCCAGCTCCTGACAGCCTCTGTGCTGGGCGTTGTAACGTGCCTATAGCGAAGGTGGGAAGATCGCTTCTCTCTGTTACTAAGAATATAGTCAGGGAAACATTACCCTGCAAATTGCTTTAATATGCATCACACTACCACATATACTTTATGACTCTATTTGCACCCTGTGTGTCGGTTCAGCTCATGCTCACTGCTGCTGCCAAACTCCTGCAGCTAGTGGCTTTTCCCTCACATGCACTGGAGAAACAGGCAGGGCAGAACACAAGAAGGCTTTCCATGAGGCTTCTGCTGAAAGGCAGGGATGGTGCCTACCCCACAGCTCTGCTTGGACCCACCAACAGCAGGCCATAAAGCAGAGAAAACTGTTCAGGGGGCATGAGGAAAAACTGAGTGACTCAAAGCTGTGGGCAGGTGGAGAATGCAGAAGCAGGTTCAATTTCAGATGCAATCAGCCCAAGTCTGCGACACAATCCATGAGATGTGAGCAACACGGACCCACCTTGGGGGAGGTCCCCTTTGCTTGTGAAGTGATTCACTGGCTGAGGGGAACGAGGCAACGTGGATGACAGACACGCTACCGAGGTGACCTCTAGCTACAAGGACCATATGGACAGTATGCACAGAAGCAGAAAGAGAGAGAGAGAGAGAGAGAGAGAGAGAAGAAGTGAAAGGCTCTGGCTCCTCCCCATCATTTGGTGGATGAAAGGCTGGACATGGCCTGGCAATGTGCTCTGGTAGTCCAGAAAGCCAGTTGTATCAGGCTGCATCAAAATCAGTGTGGGCAGCAGGACAAGAGAGGTGATTCTGCCCCTCTACTCTGCTCTGGTGAGAGCCCACCTGGAGTGTCTGGAACTCCCAAAACACAAGAAAGTTATTGACCAATTGGAACAAGTCTAGAGAAGGGCCACAAAGATGCTCAGAGGGCTGGAGCACCTCTCCTATGAAAACAGGCTGTGAGAGCTGGAGTTGTTCAGCCTGGAGAAGAGAAGGGTCCAGGGAGACCTTACAGCACCTTCCAGGGTACAAGAGAGCTGGAGAGGCACTTTTTACAAGGGCACGGACATAGGACAAAGGGAATGGCTTTAAACTGACAGAGAGGTAGGTTTAGATTAGATATAAGGAAGAAAGTTATTTACAACGAGGGTGGTAAAATGCTGAACAGGTTTCCCAGAGAGGTGGTGGATGCCCCATGCCTGGAAACATTCAAGATCAGGCTGAAGGGGCTTTGATCAACCTGATCCAGTTGAAGATGTCCCTGCTCCCTGCAGGAGGGGTTGGACTAGAAGACTTTTAAAGTTCCCTATCAACCCAAACTCTTCTGTGATTCTATGATCTCCATGTGCAAAAGTCTGCCATAAATAAAGGCACAGGGAGAGGAAGTTGTCCTTTCTCTGTACCTTGTCACCTCAGATGAGAAGTAAAGCTGGTTACTCATCTGACCTGTTTATTCTGCTGTGCACTGCAGTTGGCTTCAGGAAGGGGAACACAAAGCAGATCCTTACAATTCAATGCTGTTCCCAGGCTAATAAAGATGAACCTTCCTTTTGGGGGCTGTGGACAAAGGCAAGATGCTGCTATGCCTCTCTCCTATGAGTACCTAAAGCTCTAAAATTAGAACATTTGGCAATTTGTATATATTCCTTATCTTAAACTATTGCTTAGCAACAGACTTTAGACAAGGGCATGTTTGTGCAACTGTGAGGCATATCCCTATCTGCTAAGTGCAAGGCAATAAACACACCTTTCCAAATTATCTCTGCTAGGATCACGTACGTAGCAGATGATCAAACCGAGCGGAAGGGTATCTGCTGTATAGGCTCTCGGCATTTTTGCAATGCTGATAAAGTGATCTCAGCCTGGGGGAATCAAAGCCTTTTCACTGCAGGAAAGGTGTCTTTGCATACCAAGTAGGTTGCAGATGGAGGAGCACCCAGCAGGGCTCGGTGTGATGCAGTTCTGTGGCTGCTCCTCCCACGTGGAGAGGAGTGATGTGTTTATCTAGAGAGCCTTAGGTGTTCCCCTGACACACTGCTACATGTACGCATACTGATGAAGAGCCCTGTTTTGGAAAAAACCCACACACAAGCTTAAATATGATTTTAGATACCATCTTGGTATCTGTCAACCCATTATTTTATCAAGCACTTAATAGAGCAAGGCTTAACCCCAGTATTGTACCTCGAACTGGGTTGCACCTGGCAGTCCAAGGTTTTAGTCCACAGTTATCTCACAGAGGAATTCTTTCCCTTCCCATCACCAGGTTGTACTTTACCACGGTGAGCCACAGTGCAGTGTAACACACATCTATATGATTACTGGGCCTGGAAATACGTGTGAGCACACGAGCCCTTCTCACCTCCTTGTACCCTTGATCCCCTGCAGCTGGTGACTGTGTTTTGCAAGAAAGGTCCCCTGGAGAGCTCACAGCAGCTTTCTGCACCTAAAGGAGCCTTTCCTTGGCTGTTCCTTCTACAAAACAGGAAGGAGAGATGAATTTCACTTCATGTCTGGACTCAGAGGAGAAGAATCTCTTTCCTGCTCAGCACAGGGATGGGATGCATTGAACAACGGGGGCGTTGCAGCTGTGAAAAACCCCGTATTGGTGGAAGGAGGCTGCAGCCCCTCCTCTCACATGCTCTATGAAAACGTGGGTGCCCCGTAGCGTATCACAACACAGCAATACACACTTAGCTCCGTTCCCTGCCGCTGTGCATGCCCTGTTCCCTGCATACCAGCATCACAGCAGTGCACATGCCTCATAAAAGGGGCAGTTTGAGAAGCAGAGGCAGGCTGTTTGCAGGTTTTCCCCCTAGCTGCACAGTAATTGCTGAACTGTGTTTTATGATGGTATAAGAGCTCACATTGTCACTCGGAGGGCTTGAGAGGCAGAAGGCAACCTTACATGATCCTTATCTCTGTCAGGCACAGCCTGTAACACCATCATTAAGGTAAAGGCCAGGCACAGTGATGCTCCAGCGGCTGCAATGCTCCCTACTTCCAAAGGCACAATCAAACTCTTAATTGCCCACACAGAGATTCAGCAAAGGAAGAGAAGACCTTCAGACTGAAGGAAATATGAGGCACAAAACAGTGACCAGCAGACAGCAAGTTCAGGAAGTCCCTGTCGACAGACCTGTTGTAGAGTATCAAGCAGTGTAATCTCAGTGCTGACTTAAAACTGAGCAGTATACCAAACTTGCAGCAGCTTTTGAGGTTTTTAACCAGGTTTTAAACGACACATTTGAAACCCTTCATAAGTCATAAGCATTTGGAACAAAAGCTGCAGTCAGGTCTACATCATCTTAAGACAAGCTCACATTAATAGTCACATGGGCAAGAAGGAAATTGTACTCAGTGCTGGACACCAACATCTCACACTGGAGTCAAGACTTGTGCATCTTCCAGCTTCAGTCAATTTCTCACCAGTTCAAAGAGGAAGTGGAGGAACATGGGGGGTTGGAAAATGGGGAAAAAAGGAGGAGAAAGAGCGGGAGCCCCTGTTAGCTCTCACTCATTGTACCCTATGGCTCAGAAAAGCAGATTCAGTCAAGTTCCCAAAAGTTTCCCTCTATGCTGCTTAGTCTGTCAAGTCCCAATACATCCCTACTGGGGGCCATCAAGAAGGAGAGATCGTTCTGTACCAGCAGCATCAAGCCACTTTTGTCAGGGCTCCACGAGCAGCAGGAACACAGGGGATTAAAATCCTTTCTGAAATTCTGACGACAAGAGGAAACACAGCTCTCCCATTATCCTCCTGCAGATAAATATTTGAAAGCAACTATAAAGAAAACTCAGCCATGCATCCCCTGCTACCTACCCGACAGCCACGTCAGTACAATGGAAGCCACAATGCTGTTTGTTCAGACAAACAGCAACACAAGGAGGTTTATTGTACCAAGTTCACAGGCATCGATCTCTATCAATCTCTACTCAACACCATTTTAGAGAGGTATCTGTTTATTTTAAACCCATCAGAGGATGTATTTGCACTACACAGTGGGAATACCTGTATCACAGACCATGAGGGTTGTTTGCAGAGGGAAGACAAAGGAACAGCAGAACCACCTCACCCACTCAGAGGGGAACCCCAGGGTTACAGTAGCAGAAAACATAACTGGTGGCAAAAAACCTGTAGATCAGGTTGCAGGTTTGAGTTATTCATCAGTCTTTTCCTTCCATTCAGGGAAGGAGAGGACAGTGTAACCACTTCTCACAGACACTCATTAAATCAGGCATGGCAGATCCTTTCACATGAAGGTAACCTGAGAGCAAAGGCCAGCCCTTAACCTGGCACAAGTCAAGAGCTGTCTTCAGCTAACAATAGCTGAAGTGTTGGTGGCAACACACAAGCAGTACACTTAATGACTTCTCCACCCTGGGGCAAGCGGGTCGGTGGGAGGGCTTCAGAACTGGGATCTTAGGATCTTTCCAAGAAAACAAGGTCCAGGCTGAGGACACTTACCAGGAAGGACAGCAGCTCCCTGGGCCATCGAATGTGCCCAGCAGTAGCAAGGGCTCTTGCTGACTCTGTAGTGTTAACACCCTGCTGACCACGGGGAAGACACCCCTAATTAACAGTGCTGCAAACAGGGAAAGGATCAGGCTCTCTACATCATTCTCACTTAATTTCCTTTTCTGGACTAGCATTTCTGAATGCCTCTTGAAAAATCTCCCAAGTTCTTAATGTACAAGAAGAGCAAAAGGTCTCCCAGGCAGATGTGTCCTAACTGCAGCTGGGTTGGCAGGTCTGGCTGTAAAAGTCAGGAAACCTTTGCACTTCCCGACATTAAGGAGTGGCATACAGTTTGTAGGCATGATCAGACTCTTCTACATACACTTTGTCCCAGTCATTTACATGGAGTGCAAAGGAATCTATTACTTACAAGGACTGACAAAAAATGTAGTCTCAGGCTATCTCCCTATTACAAGTGCTCACAACACAGGAGATAGCTGCCTAAGAGGTCCTCTTCTTTTAGGAGAAAGTTTCTCCCAACCTCCACAAGAGAAATGACCTTTAGAATTATTCAAATTTCAAGACAGTCCAAAGTCTGATTCAGGATTGGATTCACCCTGAACTAGATGCTGTAAAGCCACAAGGACCTTTCTCTCAGTGTTTACAGCCTGAGCAAATAATGCCTGGGCTTGCTAACAGACAATGGGAATGCAATTTGTCTATAGATCAGCACCAGGGCACAAGGGGCTGAAATACATGTTGCATTTCCTTAATATCAACACACAACTGGAGGCAAGCTGGGCAGCACGTAGACCCCAGTGGCGAGTTCCTTCCCTTGCCCCTTTAGGAACACCACGCTGCAGAAACGGGAAGCAGGGCACAGGCAGAACTGGTTGATAAGTGCTCAGCCACGCTACTGCCAGTATCTAAAATGGCTCCCACGTGCTAAATGCAGTAAGCCACTCTGTTTTATCTGATAGCCTTAGCTAGTTACTGATTAGCAGAGCCAATTACATCACTGCAGATACTTCATGGGATGCAAAGGCATCCTTCATCCCTGGGACAACAACATATACCAGTCCCATCTCATGCTGGGGGCAAGTCTGCCCCTACTCTTCTGAAGTCTTCCTGTAGCAAGAAATACCAGAAGATGTTAAAGCTTTCTGCTTTGATGTGTCACAATGAAAGCGATTTATGATGCTTGATAAGGGTGGCTCTCCCACCCCTGTATTTCTTCATTTGGCCTTGCTCTCTTTCGAGGCAGGTCACACCCATCTGCCCCACCTTCATTCTCCTGTGTCTTTTCATATGGAAAAGAAATTACACAAAACAATATCTCTTTTCCTTTGGGTGTATCAGGGGAACCCACCTCCTCTCCTGGCTAGGTGGAAAACATCACATCAGCCAACAGAAACTTCACAGGGAGAAAGATTTAGGAAAGCTGTGAGAGACAAATGAAACAGAGGCAAGTGTTCCTGTGTTGCTGTAACTTGTTCACAGGGGTTCCCTGTGCAGGGTGACAATTCCTGGCCATGCTCCTAAGGAAGCACCTTTCTGCTCCTAAGGAAGCACCACTCTCTGGATGATGGCCTGAGCACATGGCACACCTCAGCATCCAAGCTTCTTTTCTTTCCCTTTCACCCAGAGTACCAGGGTGGCACTCTTCTCTGCTGCTAAGGAAACTGTGCCACCAGAGAAGGGTGTGAAGCATCAGCTGAAACAAGAAGGAATTTTCCCTCTCTCAGCAGCTGGACACCTTCCTGGCACAGTACATCAGTACGGCACAGGTTCTGCTAACACCAGTCAGCAGATGAGGCAGTCACACTTGGGGCACCAAAGCCACCTTGCAGATTCCACTGCCAAGTTAAGAGCAGAATATTTGACTGTCTTTTAAAAGCAGTTCAGTGTTTCCTAAGTGAGTCTGAGCCACAGCACTGTGTAGAAAGCTTTTCCTGCCTGAGGATCACCAGGAACCATATAAATAAAACACCGTCGGGAAGGCTCTTGCTTGCTTTTGCTTGTCATTGGCAAAGACATGCCCAGTCTCACCAATCCCTCTCTGTTAATGCAAAGTTTTCCAAGACTTTGCGCAGCTTCCCATAGAGGAGAACTACATTGATGCAGCATTTTTTAATTTCAAAAGCTTATGCTACAGTTTCCCTTGGCCATGTCCAGCTTCACTTGCAGTATTAAGACCCAGTTATTTATTTCACTCGGGTAAGCAGAAATCTAAAATTGCACCTACACTGGCAACATGGCACACTGCATTCTGCATTTTTAGGACTACTTCAAGAAAATTATTAAAAACAAAACAAAACAAAAAGCAAATCAGATAAAAGTAAACTTTACATCTGTGATGTGCTCAGTTTTTCAGGTCTCAGGTGAGAGGGTTCTTACACCTCGCAAGTCTGACCTCTAATTGGAAACAACTGTATGGATCAGAAGGCATTTCTGAAATATTTAAAACCAGTGCATGGAAATAAAGTCCATTGCTGATTTAAAATGGCTGAACTGGTTTTTCTCTTGCCCAACATGCATGAAACCAGTTTCAAAAGGAAACCATCTGGAAGAGTTCAGCTCAGTACATAAAATTTCAGAAAGCTGTAAGCAATTGTAAGCGCCAGAGAAAGAGCAAAAATAGAATTAAAAACACTTTAGCAACCTTAACCAGCACAGAAAGCATCGCTCCCACCAGAGCCCTTGGCTCCAACAGACACATAACACACACGCAGGGCTCTCAGAACACAAGTATTCCCACTGAAGTCAATACTTTAAATTATACATAGACTGAAGTACAATCCTAAAATCAGGACGGAAAATAAAATGTGCCGTTTTCACCTTCTTCTATTGCCATCAATAAGTATATTACCTTAAGTTTAGAGACTTCTTTTCTGATTAACATCTACCTAATTGTAGTTTCTTGCAATTTCTTTGCAGGTTTATTTCTACTTGTTCTGCCAGAGGGCTGTTCAGGTTTTTTAGAAAAATTATTTGACTGCCTTTCCTCCCACACCCCTGAATATTTTTTCTTCCTCTGAGTTGCATGGCCTACAATTCCCTCTTCATTTGCAGTTCCCCTGAGCCCTCTCTGAGGTTCCCCCAGGTGAGAAATCGTGTCAGGAGAGAGGCGGCATTGCCCTCCTCCTTGTGTTCCTGAGGCTCTTTGGCAAGTTGATGAAGGTGACAGGCTCCCAGCCCAGCCTGCAATAGTTCATGGCTGCTTGGGAAACCACCTTGTGGGTGCATAGCTTCCAGGCCCTATTGATGCCCACACAAATCATAACCAAGAAATACCAGATAAAAGAGGGAATAATGAGTGGTAAACTTCCAGGGCTATTAGAAAAGGACTTTCTTCAAGAATATTGTGTTGCAAAAGGGTCTGAAAGATGAAAATAAGAGCCCAGCCTCTCTTGTGCCATGTCTAGATCCACACCCAATGCCTTGAGTAGCCATTGTCATTGTGACCTCCAAAGCAACCATCAGAGGCAAGAGGTCATTATCTCTGCTGATGTGAAGGGAAGTCAAAATAACAAAAAGATGAAATTACTTGCCCATGGTCTCCACAGCTTTTCAGTCCCCACTGAGTGCACTGCTGAGCCACGCTGCTTCCAACAAACAGAAAGTCCAGTAAAACATGTCCAGGACCACCTCTGGATTTTGCTCACTGCTGAGCACACACGATCCTGTTTTCAATTCACCGACTCACGTTCTTAGAGGGAAGTGTGGGCACCAGCCTCTGCAAAAGGCTCGCTATGAGACACAGGCTGAGAGTGAACTCATTTTAAAAAGCAAGCACCCCTTTGTTACCTCCTTAGTGGAGCTAGTGACTGGGCCGTGGTGTGCTGTGTGCCAACAAGTCACACCCTGAGCATGAGCCAGTATGGGATTCCCGGGCTCTTGGCTAAATCAGTGCACCCAACATCTTATTTCACTTACTTATATTTTTAACCTGACTTTCTTTTACTTATTCCTCACTCCTGGCACTCAGTGGATCAAGGATTCAATTCTTTAGCATTACAGAGATTTCCAAGACAGATCTGAGGTTTGCCAAAGCATCCATACCATCCAAAATATCAGTTAAACATGTTAATGAGTCTGTGATAAAGTCTAGGATTAATCAGCAGGCAGCAGCAATTCAAACAAATTCCAGACTAAACTTTATCTTTCAACAAAGAAGTATTTTTTCTCCCCATAGGATCTGCAACCAGTGAACCACTGAAGAGCTGTGCTGAGGCAGAGGGAGCCTGCAGTGAAATTCAATGTGAAATAATCATAAACCATCTAATTGGTATTATTCAAGCTGAAAAGTAAAGCAAGTAAGCAAGCACAAACAAATTACACTGGATTTCTTTTTAAACTTTTTGGCTCTAAACACACTAAGTTTTACATATAACACTTCCATAACAATATAGGCATGTAAGGATGTTTCATGGTTTTTTTAAATTTCATAGGATTGTAAAACAGAATGTAATTGGAATAAGACATTGCAATAAGACAATTATCTCCTACTGCTTCAGAAATAAGGAATAAAAAAGAGCTGGGTATGTATTTCCTTCTCCAAGGAAGAAGTAAATGTGCTGTGATGATTCTTGTTTCTAGAGAAAGAATCATTGGGTTGTGATTTGCAGTTTTCCAAATACATTCCTCAAAGGAAGGGCTATCCAGAGGTGTGGATGGAGTACCCCACATGCTAATTGGTCCCAGGGCTACCTTGAGTATCCAGACACTGGTGATAATTCAAGTCACAGCTGAAAAGGAAGTCTTGGTTGTGCTTATCCTTGGCTAAGCTGAAAACTGTCTCATCCTTGCTCATGTTTCCTTCTCACAGCTGGCTAAGTAGACTAAGCCCATAGTCACTGAGATTTGCCATCTCTGGATGTATATCCCTATGGTCATAACGTTAATCAAGTAATTGTTCAGATACTTCACAAAGAAGTTACATCAGACATATGATGAGGAGTTGAAAGTAGAGGAAATAGAGATCTTTTTTCTCCAAATCAAGGCAGACGAGAGTGACAGATTACAGGACTCACAAGTGCCAACCAGGTCACATACTATTCCATCATTCTGTTGACAGATTCTTCATCCACTAAAAGCAGTCAATACTTTCCTGGCAGACAGAAATTTCAAGGTACCACTTCAAGATGTTGTGATACCTATAAACCAGCAAGGATCTTCACTCAAGGAACAGAGGCTAATGCCCTCTTGGTCTTTGCAGTTTTTGATGAGTGTCATTTGCCTTTTTGTCTCTCACGTGTTTGAATTTTATCATTTCCTCAGCACTCTAGTTGTGTGTCTTTCCCAATACAGTGATAGACCTGGAAGATGAGTGATTGTTTCTTCTGACTAATACAGTACCAGCATAAAAACCAAACCAGTGTTCTCAGACACATTTTAGAAAGTTATTATCCCCCCTTTGGAGGAGACAAAGCTGAATGTAGCTGTTAAGCAATATGCTCACCTTTATGCATTTTGCCAAGAGGAAGAGCACACCCATTACCCAAACTGATGAACACACGTACTGCCTTCTGTATTCTGGTGCCAACTGACCTTGCCAAAATGTAGTGACATTTTCTCACATGTGATTTTGCTTTTTACTGTTTTGGTTTTTTTTTAATCTCTCACCACCATAATTGTTTACTTGAAGTGTTAGGTCTTAATTACAGTAAACATTTTTCCATTTCTGTACAGATGGGAAATGCACTGGAATAGAACTGGATGGTTTAAGTTCATCATCTGTTCATCTCTTGATAGAGATCAATATAGATTAGAGGTAAGTCTCTTTATCCATATTCATTTTCAAAACCCAAAATGATATGCAACAGATTTATAATTAAGCAGAAGTGATGATGTTTTTATACAGCTTACTTAAATGGATTTGCCATGATGCATTAGAGTAGAAGCTATAAAACCCGACCAGATGTTGTATTCCCCCACCCCCACTCTGTGTTGCAATGTGCGTGAGAGTCCTACATTGTAAATAAAACTTGAGGTCAAAGTTTTCTAACCTGAGGATCTGTTCTAAAAACCATGCTGACTGTCCAAATAAGATGTCTTCATTTACAGAGGGGATTAACAACCCTAGCTGGGAGTAAAATCTGAATTAAACTCAAGGACTTACTCACCTGAAGAATATGGCAGCTTTGTGTTCCTAAGCTTGCTGAACAAAGCTTTTTGTGTAGCTCCTGCCTCGTAGCCCAGACGTTTACATTTCTGCCACAAATAAAACCAGCTGAGTCACAACACTGGGAGGCCTATTTCACAAGTGAGCTGCAGCAGGGATCCTGCCCCGGGTGTTGCCCTGCCCCATCAATGCCTCCTCCCAGGAGGAACACACAACCCCCCTCACTGTCCAGGGGACAGTCAGCTAGGCAAAACTTGGCACCTCTGCAAATCAGTAAAGTGATGGCATGATTAGCTTCTTGCACTGACAGATTTGAAGCAGGGATTGGAACTCACACTGACTGTGGAAATACTTGGTTGAAAGTAGGATTCAGCCAGAGACAGAAAAATGACAGATTGCATGAAAGTGAACACAAAACACCTGAGACTCAAAGAGATAAAAGAGTACCTCTGAGTTCAAGACTGGTACCAGCATGGCTGGCAAACATTTCACTCTATTCACATAGTGAGGACATGAGAAGACACTAGGCCCATGATTCTCATCTCTCAGTTGGCAGAGCTGAGCAGAGAGAGATGTTGCAGGTGAGATCTTGTCCTCACTGCATGCAGTGTGGGTTTCACCACTGGCTTTGGTGGAGCCAGGCTTTCACAATACTCCGTGCTTCACTCACAATGAAGTCACTGGGGTTATTCATGTGGCAGAGATACTAGGTGCCCTCACATTATGCAAAAGGGTAGGCTTGAGCAAGGACCTATTAAAATCAACATTACACAACAGCTTCCATGGGGAGCTCCTTTTCTCCAATTATTAGGCACAGTGATTAAGTGTAGTGGGTGACTCACAGACCTTACATTGCCCATCAACAACAAAAGACTTTTGGCACTGGATAAATGCCTTTAAAGTGTATTCTTTACCATATGTAGCTCACAATATTTTGAGCACCAGTAGCTGTGATGTGAATCATCTCGATGCACTCAAAGTTTGTTGCTGCTTTGATTTTTTAAACAAACAGCATGCATAATAGCACTTGGAAAGCACAAAATCACCCCAATCAAGCAATGAAGAATGAGCAGTGATGCTGATGAGGAACTTTCACTTCACACAGTGGTTTCTAGCAGCCTGGCTTTACAGTGTGCTGCACACCCTGCAAGTCATCAGTGCAGCTCAGACAATGAGCACGTAACCGAGGAAAACTATCCTGCAGTGTATGTGCCAAATTATCGGTTCCTAGAGTAAAAAGAGACAGTTATTTCTCAGTTCAAGGGTCTTTCCTACTTCCAAAGAGCTCTTAAAAAATTGTCTTAATTTTTGAGCCCTCCATACTATTTATATTTTTTTTTTTCATTGATGCAAGCACTTTTAAGGAAAGCAACATATAAGGAAGAAACTTCTTATGAGTTCTGGTTTCAAAGTGAGTATTTTAAAGAAACACCAGAATTTTTAAAAAAAATTGCCTAAGAACATCATTAGCACTTCTAGGCAGCTAATTTTTTTTTAAACCTTGCCCTTTAGTCTCTTGGATTGATTAATGGAACATTTCTTGTTGTGAATAACTCAATGCCATGGAACAGTATTCCAATCACAGTTGATTATAAATTAACACTCATTTTAACTGATGCAGATAATTGTGCCAATGTCACAGCAAATACATTATCAAACATTACATATGGATGCTGTAATATAAACAAGAAGTTGAGAACTTCATTATCATCCAGTGCATCACTACCATCTAATTCCTAAATTTTTCATCATTGTTTAGACTGCAGTTAGATTGCACAGAATAATTTGCTACTTATAAATAGTAGATGTAACTCTTTTCTTAGGTACAATTAGCAACAAAAAGGAGGAAGATTTCCTTTTGCTCAGGGCACTGGAAAATAAAATATCTTCCTTGAACTGCCATGATAGGCCATACTTCCGTCCTAACAGGCAAACAAGGGAGGGAAAAGGACTAACAGAAGCTCCTTTTTTTATACAGAATGAAAGGAAAACACAGCTGCTGACAGTGCTGTGGGCAACAATCCTTTGCCTCAGTTTCCCCTGCTTGGTGTTGTGAATGCCTGGCAGGGATATGACCCCTTTCTATATTACTTTCTTGCTTTTCCCTCTCCAGGGAGTCATGCTCCGTTTGTGAGCTAACACAGTCCCAGGCTAAGGCAGCACATCCTGGTACATTCGTTTCCAGTCCTCAGAGCAAAACACTGCCTGTCATTTTTTTTTTTTACCATAGTCCTCCTGCCTTTGTTGGCCGGGCAGCTCGAGCTGCTGCAGGGCTCAGCCGGCGTTTTCTGCTCCTTTCGCTAGAACTTTTTGACCGGTGGGCTTTAGATGTGCAAATGAGAGCTACACTTCCCAGAGCTGAGTTAGAAACACATATTTCATTCCTGAGATACTCTGATCCCTGCTCTTCATTCACAGAAATAACTGCAAGGTTTAAAATAAGTGTAGACTCATCCTGTTGAGCTAAAGTGCTTTTGTATATATAACAAGATTCTGGCCTCACTTTTTTTTTTTTTTTTTTTTTCCCAGTGACACATTAGAGGCTTATTTCTGATTAGATTAGACTTGATAGACACTGGTATAAAACTCTCATGTTATTTTAGCATCTCCTGTCATTTCAGGGTTAGAGGAGAACTAACAAGGACCATTATTTAGGGAAGTTCCTTTTAGTATGAAACTGAAGTCCTATCCATATCACTTGTTTGTAGACACTGACAGCAAACTACGCCATAACTCAAGCTCTCTACATATTCTTATCTCATTCTAAGCCCAAACTTGAAATTGCTGCAATTGAAGCAATCAAAAGCAATCCAGAAAAGGCATTCCTAGTTATATTTGGAAGTTGATCTCTGCCATTAAGAAAATACATAGCAACTCTTTGAAGAGGAAAAGCACACTAAAATAGCCTTAGCATATTATGCAATACATTTTCTTTGTATTTATATGTTTCTTTCTAATGGCTATGCTATTTTTTTTACTGGGAATGAGCTGAAGCTTACATTTTTGAACAGATAATTCAATCCTCAATCCCATTCCAAACCAAACTCAAATAATAATTTCATAGCCACAGAATATATAGGTAATGCTGGTCAGTTATTACAGTCATGTCTGCTTTTCCAGAAGTTTCAGGCTATTAGTCCCATCTTGAATGAAAACATACATTTTGTTGAATGTGAGCAGATTTGTGAATACTCATCTGAAAGAAACCCCAACAACTTCCACCAGCCAATTCTGAATTATAATTTTCCATAAAATGATTTTATATTTGTCTCCAGAAAAAAACCCACAATTTTGTCTTTAACAGCTGTGGTCCATCCTGAGTCTGTTCATAACCATTAGGTAGGGCAATGTATTTTTATTCATTCTCCCTGCTCCCCTCCCTTATTTTCTGATTGTCAGGTTTAGTCAGGCATAAAAATGAAGCCTTTGTGCAGTCACAATGTCTCGTGATTTTTCATGTAGCACCTAATTTTGTTTGTCTACAGAAAATGATTGTGAAGTTAGGGCTTGTTCAGATAACAGGACATTTCACTCAGCCATCACATTTTGACATTTGATAAGTAATTAACTAAAGGAAAGAACAGCTGTTAAGAAAATGCTCAGTGACAGCATGTAAATGATTTAAGGCCAATTCATGAACCACATAAGTCCCATTTAAATATAAAATGCCATGAGATGCACAGTAAAAAACTACATGATGTCTTTCCTTTGCAGTCTAACAAAGAATTAGCCTTCATCATCCTGAATAAATTAATGTGCCATCAAATACTCCTGTCATCTAGGATGGGAAGCTTAGAATCCTGTATCCTGAAGATCAACCTTATGACAAATAGTAAACACAAAATACAGTCAGTATTGTAAAAGAAGGAAGATTACTGGATTTCTTTCTTAAACTTCAGCAGCATTTTCCTTAGGCTTTATGTCATACTTTTTCTCATGTTGATCAGGTGGAATAAAACATCAGCTAGCTCAAAGTTAGCATGTTTGTAAGAAAAGTGAGTAGGATGCCAAGTATAATCCTATGGACAAGACAGAGAAGAGGAAAAAAGAACAAGCAACAAGGGAAAAGCATGACAGAGGTTGCAGATGACTAAAGAAAGCAGGTTTATGAATGAAAAGAATTCTGAAAAGTCAGCTGTCCAAAACAGACCACAATTTTGGCAGATCTCACATCCACCATTATTGTTACTTGCACAGCAGATAAACCACACTGATACTGATTCAGTGACCATTTAATGACTACCCATAAAAGTAGATTATTATTGTCATAATATAGATGGGAAATAGAGAATTTTGCTTCTCTAAAGACACCTTTTTGAGGCTCTCCTTACCTGGACCTTATCCACAACACTTAGAATGATATTTAATAGATTTCTCTTGGCTCTTGAAGCATTTTGTCCTTAGATGGCTGTGGAAGCAGGTAGAGTATGTGCCAACCTAGAAGCTAGTGAGCATCTGCTGCACCCTGCATTACAAATACTACTGTTCTCATTCTACAGCTGCTTCATTGATGGGATTCTAGGTTCTAGTACAAGAATTTGGTTGCTGGTGGTTAGTAAGAGCTATTATGTGCGCTTCAAAAGAGAAGTAAGAAAGAAGGTACAAGCACCTTAATACCATGCCCAATAGCCACCAATTGAAACAGGCTTGCAGCAGCCTCCCAGAGAAGTGGCACAGCTTGCCATGGTTCTCTTATGCTTGCAGAGACATTTCTATATACCTTTGGCATATTCAAATATACTGGTCCCCTGAGGGAGAGAGGAACAAATCCTTTTAGCAGGATGTTTTTGTGCTGTGTGGGAATGGTTTGTAAATTATACTTTTTCTCCTTCATCAAAGAAAAGGCCAAACGGTCAGACAAGGTCAAGGGGGAGATTACTTTTGGCTTTTGAAACAAGGAAGAGTAAGGTTTCCTGCTAAACCCAAGTTTCTGGTGTGCTGGGGAAAGCAAGCAGCAGAACTACAGAGGGAAGACAGCCATGGACATAATCCACTGCCATGGCCATAGGCCACGATGCCACTCAAGTGGTGAAACAAACACTGCAGTGACCAAGCACTACAAAAACAAGCTTCAGAGGTTTGCAGAAAGGGACTGGAGTGCTTGAGGCAGAAGCATTACAAGCATGACAGTCATAGCTGAATGCCTGAGCTCCAGGCTGTCCCTACTGGATGGTGGCAGCCTGAGCTGCTGGGACATCCCCGATCTGACCCTCAGCAGCAGCTGCAGGGCTGGCCTGAGACTACATGTCAGCTTCAGAGACCTGGTTAAGTGATGAGCAGGAGAGAAGGGGAAAAGCATAATCAGACTGGTCTTTGGAGGCCCATGATCCTTCTCACTGAGCTAAACCAAAGAGTGCTGAGACTTTCTTGAGTAAGAGCTAACAAATGATTGGGCACCTAATTTGTAAGTCTAGCAAGTTTGACTTGGGGATGATTAAGTAAAGGTGATTGGTGATTAGTGGGAAAGGCCCTTCCTGTCACAGGACTGCAGAAAGAAATCCCAGGAGCTCTTAACCCTGAGAGTCACAGACCTTTGGGATCATGACTATTAAAAGACTGTTTTGGAGGGGGGGTAATTAAAAGAATATTGGAAATGTTGAAGTGACAAAGGAGAATTCTTACATGTGAAGCAGCTGACATTTAGCAATAGACCTGAGATTCCTAATAGCGCAGAGCTTTCTCCTGACAGTTAATACCAGGATAAAGAAAACATCTGGAAAGTAGGACTTGTGTATTCTGCTATGTTTATAATTCAGAATTAATATAGAACACAGAGTCATTGCTTTTACAAAATCCTTTTACTGACCATAACTGTATTTTAAACCATTCGGAGGATGTTGCTATGCATTTATGAAATTGAAAAGCTAGCCCCCACACACAGTGACACTGCACTAGAGCATCAGTTTGTGTCATTATGGTGATGATGATGAAATTTAGAAGGGGAGCAGTTGCTTATGAGATTACTTAGGGTATACGATCAAAAACCTCAGCACAGATGCCATTTATAACTAGTTGTTAGCTTGAGGTCAGATGAGAACATTTCTGGCACAAAAGAGTTACACAGCAAAATAAACACAAAGTGTAAATGTGTTCTCCAAATCAGCAGCCAAGCAGCTCGAGTTTGTCCATAAAGCACTCCAGATTCTGGCTGAAATTCCAAGGCTACAAGTACAGCATTAGAAGTGTTAGAAATAGTTTGCTGCAACTTATTGTATAATAGCAGTATCTGTAACACTTTTAGGACGTTGCTGTTTACTCAGAATGCCTCTCCTACCAAAATAGGTTACCTGGCATGGAGCAGTTAATGAGATCCTAAAGGATTTTCAAATAAATGGTAGTTTTTACTTAAATGAGAGTATCTGTCCCATGATAATTGGTAATAATACAATCCTTTTCTATACTTTCAAACAAACACTGAGGAACTGCAGCAATGCTTATTTCATTTCTTAGAAATACTATTTTATCCAGAATTATAAATATGGCAAGGCATAGATAACTCAGGATAAAAAAACCCTTTTCTCATTTTCATCAGATATCTAGAAATTAGTGGCACCTTACAATTTTTGATCAACAAATAGATTTAGTCCAAGAAGGTAAAAGGACTCTCTGTCTACTGTAAGAAATACAGTCAAGACCATGGCTGAGTTAGGTATGGCAGGCACAGGGCAGAACGTACATATGCATTATCACTATTGATTCTAGTTCAAAAAAGCAAGTAAGCAGCTGTAATAAATTGTGCATGCCTCTGTAGTAATAATTGTGTATATATGTTTTCCCAGAGTCATTCCCAAGTACATGGCACCTCTCAGGATACATATGTTAATACATATTCTGCTTATAAATTGTAAGAGGGGCATCGTTAGCTATAGCTCCAGTTCACCCTGTCTTATAACTGTAAACTTCTCCTAGTCAAGGATGACAGATCCTCAGACCTCATAAAAAACTTCGGAAGGAGCATGTTGTCCTTGAGACATACCTAGTTGTGCCAAGCTTGGGGAGGTCTCAAAAATGCAAAAAGGCTTGTTGAGGGAAGCAACACCCACATTTTCATATTTCAGCTGACATCCAGCTGAGTGCTCTCAGCAGTGTTGTTTTCACTTTTTTGTTGTGCTGGGGGAAGAGCAATCTGCCAGGGCTCAGCCTACTCACTGCCTTCTCTCTGCCAAGTCTGTTCCACAGGGAATATGTGGGCAGCAGCCCCTCAGCTGTCCAGGGGAGCAGGGCTGCAGTCCAGCCAATCCCGTTCGTGCCCCGGTCCTCAACAAGCGGCTGCACAGAGGGCACTATGCCACAGACACACCATAATAAGTATCAGGGGTTGGTTCTCATCAGACCGTATCAATTTTTGAAGCACAGAAAGTCTTTTCAGTTTCGGAGCAAAGACTGCCACTGTGGGCTGCCTGGTTATAAAGTTAATTAGGAGAAAATGTCCAGTAAGTTTTGACATTTCACTTGCTCCATGCATTATCATCTTCCTTTATTTCAAGCAGCCAGCCGGAATCGCTTGCTGTTAAACTGGTGGTTTTCCTTTTATGGTTTACAGATTTTGCAGCTAATTGTGAAGAAAACCATTTTTGGAATGCCTGGGCAGTACAAGCGTGAATCACAGCAGCAAGCCATTGCTTCTGTCTCCCAACATGTATCATGGAACTATTTTCTTCCATCCTTTTTGTAGTACAGTACATTCTACATTATGAATCATTTTCATGCAAAAATAGAAACAAGTGATGACTATGTTCACTTCACAACAGAGAAGAAAGAACTGGCATCCCATAATTAAATTGCCAGGTTTAGTGGCGTTGTAACAAATTGCTGCACACACAGCCTTGAGTGTCAGCTGTAGAGAGGTTAATAGACCCCTAACACGTTTCTTAACAAAATACAATTTTTTTAAAAGTCAAATTCTGGTCCTTGGGGAAGATCCAAAATAACACATTGATATTTAGTGCCATTTTGGATGTTGTAACATTGATAATGCCATACCTAAAAGAAAAATGAAATGCTGCTGTTCACAACACTAAGCTAGGTGCCTATCTTCCCTGTGAAGGGAATGGGGGGAACAAAGCACCAGGGAATTGGATGTACAGTCTAAAGCATTCTGGGGTGTGGAAGGTGAGATGCTTTGTTCAGGCACTTTGTTTATCTCTTCCATCAATCCTACCTACGTCACACACTGGTGCTGCTGAGCTGTGTCTCCCAGACATGAGCCACTTGGAGCCAGGAGCATAGTTCTCAGGAGTAAAGGGCCAAACCCGACCTAGTAATCCTGCTGGGATGCTGGGAGTATTAACTCATGCTTATTGCCTTCCTAGCATGGCTGCTTGGGTTCTCTCCAGTCTGGAGCATGCACCTGCTCGGGATGTGGGCAGAGAAAGCCTAGGCCTTCCTGCAGAAGATCATGTAGGGATTCCCTCAGGTGCCTAGCTCGGCCCACAACAGATGCCCATATTGTGAAGTGTAGTAATAACTGAAGACTTACCATTTTCCAGCTGCTCAACATGGCTCATCATCTAGTTCTGCTGGAAGAAGATACTGCAGTCACACTTGCATTTTCAATCTAGTAAATTTAGTCAGGTGAACTGAAGACACCAGCTTTTAAATCCCAGTCTCTCTGTCTGAAGCAATTGCCCCTTCTGTAATACTCCAGTGATAGGGTAACTTGAGCATTCTTCAGTGAGAATACATCAAGCTGCAGGTTTGAGGGCCTTTTTTTTTCCTTTTTTTCTTTACTGGGAAGAGTGTGACTAGAGGGCTGTTCAGTGGGGTGCCAAACCCACAGATGGGAAGTACAGTTACACAGGTTGGAATTGCCTGTGCAGTGATAGCTGACAAGTTAATCAACCACATACCCAATATATTGAATGAAGTAGTAAAATGGAGCTGCAGTGACCTTGAGCTTGATCTCTTGCAGTAAATCAGGAATTGTATTACAGAGGCCAGAGAAGTCATGCTACTACTGAAGCTATCAGAGCTGGCCTCAATACTGAAAGGGCTGAAGGCATTTTAAATTTTATGGAATTGTAATTTAAGCAAGAAAGAAACTTTACAGATTTTTGCCACATGGACATGATATGCATCCATTGCACTCCTGTTTTCAGCAGCAGAAATATTCATTCTTTGGCTCACCTACAATCTGAATTCATCTTAGCCACACCGCCAAAACACACCTGCTTGTAAATCTGGCAGATACTCTTAGTTCTTTTAAACCCTTAAAAGGGAAGAAATAAAACACTGTTTATCTTACCTGTTTTTAGAGGATGGATAACATATATTGCTGTTCACTATACACACCAGAAAGGACCTTCAAGACTGAATAGTCACAAAAAGAAAATGAAGTTGTTTTAGTAGCCATCTGAAATAATTTTGGCTGTAAATCCCATAAACATGAGCTGAATTGCCTTTTTATCGGCAGCCATCTCATTGCAATTAAAAAGACAATTCCTGCAATACAGTTCTTTGCAAGCTGGGCTTAAAAGATCAATGCCCTGGTGTGCCACAGAGCACAAAAGCCACAGGTCTAAGTCATAGGGGTAACAGGACCTCCCACATCAGCTGAGATGAAGTTGCTGTTGATTGTCAGGGTATTAATAGATGAGCTTATCACACCTTTTTGCAACAATTTAAGGAGTAACTAACACCATATTTATGGTTGCCATGCTCACAGTGAAGTCAAGAGAATGTACTCAGTGCCTCAACAGCTTCAGTGTGAAGTCTGTTGGTTTAGGTAAAATTTCATTTCACCTCCAGTTTAAAGCAAGAAGTAGACCGTGGCAATAAAGCAGCTGGGGTGTGACACACCTTCTGTTCTGCTAGTTTTGCTGTGGAAAGGGGCAAATTCCAAGACGCTCAGTAACTGGGGCAGGTAACTTCATTCACCACAGAGCCATTCACTGGATCTCATTTAGCAGTGCCTCTAGTCTCTGGCAAGTTTGAGTTTATTTAAATAAGGCAGCCCCTCATAGCTCTCCAGATCGCCAGCTCAGTTAGTGCTAAGCTGATTTGAATTACTTCTCATGCGCTCAGGTCACACAGAGCTCCTACGCCTCAGTGAGCACATAACAATTTATGTACATGTTTTGCATTTCAGATGTCCATGCATATTTTATTAGTGGAAATATTCATTTGCATAGTACTTACTGAAGTAAATTTTTGAGGTCCTCAGGACTGCAGAACAAAACAAACCACCTGGACTCAAAAAGAAGCAATTATAGTGAGTTGAGGCACTGTTGACATGGTTTCTGTTTTATCAATAATTTCTACCAGTTTTTACTTCAAAATAACTGGCTGTCATTATGAGTACACTCAGGTAGTGTAGCCAAATGTACTGTAAAATGAAGGATCCATGTACATGACAGGGCACAAACAAGCCAGAGTGTTTTTCTTCAAAATGGTTTGATTTTAGATAGGTCTGGTCTGAAAAGATCTGTATCCACAGTGATATCTACCAGAGCTGTGTCTGCAGAAGCTTTATTTTCCAGATGCTGAGTAAGGACAACCTCTAAAGTAAATTAGTATTTATGTCCCAGTTCAGCAAAGTTCATGCTTGACTTTTAGCACAGGCTTCACCTCTTACTCAAGTTAATCACACACTTAAGTGCTTTATTAAATGGGTACAAAATGAAGCATATCCTTAAGAACATACTGTATCAGGACCACCCCCACAGATGGTCAAGATGGAGGGCTTGATCCAGATACCACTGAAATCAAAAGGAGATTTCAGTGGCCTTTACTTGAAGCACATATATGGGAGTCACAGGTCTGTTTCAATGTTGGAATATATAAATCAGTTTTCCTATCATGTAATTTTCATCTGATTTACTTGCATGCAAATCTGGGAGCTGGAAGAGAGCTGAGGGTTTAATGCCCTGGTATACTGTTAATATCCTGGAAGGAAAAGTCAGCACAGACAGCACGATGACAGGACCCTTCAAGCAACTGATACTTCCCAGACTTCCTCATGATGGAGAAGAACAATATGGTGGAACAGCAGGTAGAAACTGACTCATGGGTACGGCCCATCCTTTTGCATAGGTATCTTTCAAGGTTCTGTTCTTGCTTAAGCACAGCTCCCCATAAAGCTAAGGCTCCAGTGATTTTCTAAAGCACTAGTTATAATTAAGTAATTGCATAAAACTGCTCTATTATAATAGAGAATGTTTAGGGGAAAAATTAAATGCTTTAAGATAAAAATTAAGACTTACATCTTCAAACAAAAATAGAAGAATTATAAATGGCAAATAGCCAAAACCTCTTTGGTAAATTAATTCAAACTGAGCTGAGAATGTCAGATTTATTGCTGCGAGTAGCTTGACTGAACGGCTCAAAATTCATATGCCACTTTTGTTTTCATCTCCGTATTACTGAGATTGCTGTGCTGTGCCAAACAGCAAGTAAGCCTGGAAAAGAATTTCCTTGCTAGGATCTACTTTGAGGCTGCAAGTTAGCAGAGGAGATAGACCCTCCCCATGATGAGAGAATTAGAATACACACATATCATGAGCAACAGTAAAGATCTGAACTGGGGCTGTTTTCTGCATGGCCACATGTTCATGTAAGCTTTAGATGAAGCATCATCTTCTTTAGATGCCCTGAACAGTCTTCTAAGCTTCACTGAAGAGGTAAAATCTCTGTTCAAGAGGTGAAAAGCTTTTTTACTGGGTACTTGTCACACTAGATGGTCTCCTGTTCTCTATGCTATCTCAAGCACAGAGATTCAGGAAAAAAAGTACTGCCCACAAGGATAGACAACTTCTAAAAAGTGGAATTAAAATGAAGTTATCTCACAAGAATGACTGTGGACCCAAAAAGGTCAGAATTGCTGGAGTACATCAAACAATGAAACACACCAGCTCTGTATTTTGAATAGAAAATAAGACCACGAGGAGGGAGGAACTGCAATGGCTGTGCTTTTCACAAAAAATCAAAATATAAATATGTAGGTTTATTTGGAGATTTCTTGCATCCACAAAGGGGAAACTGGCGGTGAGAACTGAAGAAATAGGACAAATATGAAAAAAATGTGTACCTTTAACTACAGCACTCAAATGTCTTCCTGAGGGAATTAAAAAAACCCAACCAACCTACTTCTTGTACATGAAAATTGTGAAAACATGAAAGAAAAGTATTCTGAGAAACAAATTTTAAATCTCAGATAGTATCCTCCACTTGAGTTGGGCCTTTTTTCCTCAAAGGGAAAAGGCAGATTTTAACTTGCCAATCATCCCAAAGGGCAAAATTTCACTGCTGATCTAGTATAACTCTAGCAGACCTTACAGGTCATATATTAGCTACAAAATAACAATTCCTAGAACCTCCACTCACACTCTGGAAGTGAGCCACAGCCAGCTACTGCTTCTCTTATGCACATAAATGCTTACCTTCCTTTTGCAGCATAAGGTGCTGGGCTTTCTTCAGGGTGCTATTAATCAAGTATGTCGCTGACATTGTCCCTGTTATACCTCCAAAACCAGGAAGAAAGCACATAGGAGCAATTAGTAGCAAAATACAAACTTGTGGTTTACAGATAGATAGACAATCTTCCTCTGCCTTGTCCTTTGAAACTGTGCGTGGGCTTCACTTGTTGAGTTGGGCTTCTTGCAGGCAATGTCACACAGCATAAGTACTAGTCAGCATTGGCTGATTGAGCAGGTAAGCTGGGTTTCTTGTGCAGTTTATTCTCTAAAGGCAGATTGGAAATGGAAACTCTCAATTTGTCTTTATTTTAATTAGTCAAAAACTGATGAAAGCACAAACCTATGTGGCTTCCTCATTGTTTCATCAGTGAAATTATAGATTCTTATGAAAATTATTGAAATAGCAAAACAATCCAGAGCTATGAAAAGCTAAGAGAAGCCTCTTGTGTGAAAAAGCTAGTGTATTCCTCAGTTGTACTAGATCAACAGTAAAATTTTGCCCTTTGGGATGATTGGCAAGTTAAAATCTGCCTTTCCCCTCTGAAGAAAAAAAGCCAAACTCAAGTGGAGGATACCATTTACATGACTCCTTTGATGCCTTCAGTTTTAGCTTTTATGTTTTTCAGATTCTGTGCTGCCTAGGTGTGTAGTTCTGAGCCTCATGTTAAGTGTTGGTAAGCTCTTTTCACAGAGTAGGTAGACAAAACAAATCCTTTTCCTGATGAAGACCAAGGACAACCCTTACAAGTTTTCAGGCCCCAAAGCATAAACAACAGCGGACTAAAGAGAGAAAACAAGAAGGATGGGACTTCATAATCTGAAGCTGTAATTGGACAATTAAACCCCAATATGCAAACAGACCCAAATTTATAAAAGTATGAGTCCTCATGACTGGTCATCCATTTTGTGACCACTTTAACTCCACCTTGGCTGTAGCCCTGGCCAGGCTCTTTTCCTGCCCGGGGTGTATCCTTTTAAGGCCTTTTAAGTAATATCTACTTTATTCTCTAGCTCTGTCCAGTCTCTGTTCCAGGTCAGCCTTTCCAAGGCATCACCTTTTATTCTAAGCCAACAGTGACTGGATGTAACTATCAGCATTTTTGGTGAAAACAGGCTGCTTTGGCTAGGTGCAGAAGAGAGGGCTGAAGACAAACATGCACATTTGAATATGGGATGCATTTTCCCCATGCTTCTGATAGAAAACATGATTGCATCAGATATTCTCTGAAAACTGCCAGTTTGCTTAAGACTGTTCAGCAAATTACTTCAATAACTGCTTGCCTACACTTCACAGACAGTATGCAAGGAGGTACTTGTCTCTCAAATGCAGATGAGAAATAAGGTCTCAGGTTTTGATAATACTTCCAATCTGCTTCACAAGTAAATGACTGATTTTAATTATTTTTTAACTACTAACATAGAAGCAGACTTATCTTTAGATAGAGCCAGCCAAGAGAGCAAGGACCAGGCATATGAACACTTTTCCCTGTTTTCCCATTTCATTGCTTGTGTAGTGAAGATTACTTTTTAAGAAGAGAAAAACAGCAAAAGCATTTTATACATCTCTTCAGTAGCCAGAGAATTTATCAGAATCTTGGCAATAACACCCATGTTCAAGTGTAATTTATGCCAGATAAATGATGAATTGATATCATGGCAGTGTAGGGACTTCCAGCCTGGACCACATGAAGATTTCTTCAGGACATGTGGAATGGGTCTCCTTAGCTAATGCTTCCTTGGGGAAAGGCAGAACACAAGCAAATTCAAGGGAAAGAAAAAGCTGACAGAAGGAGATTATTTTGTACCATTCCTTCCAAGGCCCAGCAAAGAACCACAAAAGGATTTAAAAGGTTTTAGGCAAGCTACTGCCTGCAGAAACCCCCACAGCATCAATCCAGTTATGCTGCTATGGTGGAAGGGGATGGAAAAGCTAAGAGAGAGGTGTAACTTCCCTTCGTGATTAGCCTGAGCATCACAGTCCATTTCAAAAATGAAGGAACTTGTCCTATTGGTAGAATAATGAATGATTAAAATGACAAGAATTGCTAAAATGCTCCTTTGCTCTTGGCTTTCAGATGAACTAGCTTTTAATCTGCCTGGTGGGGATGACTTCCTCAGAGAGTCAACAGAAGACAATCCTCTAATACTTTTTATCTTGGCAGCCTTTTAAAGTGCAATGTATGTATAAATAAGCACCATTATTAACTCCATGGAAAAATGCCTAGCATTCTCAGAGCAGAAAATGCATATTAATTATACCATCTTTAAAAAAAGGAAAAATTCTAGTGACATATTACATTGCTTTGTGAATCAATTCCAAATCATTGGAAATTGTCACACATCCCAACCCATTAAGACGCTTTATTTTTAAGCATATTCAAGACTTTTTGAATCAATGTAAAGACTACACTGACCATAGAGCTTTAGAGTAGACCTGAAATTATGATTTTCCTAGTCTGTGTGACTAATTTGGCAGCAGTAAAAGACTCTGCATTTCCACTTCAGACACAGGGAGCTTCCCAGGTTTTTCAAAGGCCTCAGGTTTAATTAGTCTTTGAAAAACAATTTATTATATCATTTAATAGAGAAAAAAATTATGGTAGTCAGAGTCTTGAAGACTTAAAAACAGAAGGAACTGTGAAACCCCACTGCCTTCCTGGAGTTGTAAATCATCTAATGGTTCAGGAATCATGACAGAGTGGAAAGATGGGAGAGAGCTGATCCTCTTTTTCCTGTTTTATTTCAAGAGCTGTGTATTTTAAGAGGGTGAAAGAACCTCTCTACTTAGTTTAAAAGAATAAACTCTCACTCCAGAAAGAGACAACTTTTCTGCAATTCTGGACATAAAAAGCTAGCAGAAATCCCTTCTCTCAAGGGCCATTAGTAGCATTTTTCTGGCTGCCTAAAAGCACGTGCCTTTTAGGGACCAGGGATGTGCTGTGGTGATGATACAGTCAGCAACTATCCAAATGTTGAGCCTGTCAGACCTGCAAGGAAGGGGAATGACTGTCTGACCTCTGAGGGGTTGCCTCGTCACAGATGGTGATACCTAAATGACTTAAGGGAGAGGTACTGAATGGAGAGCTGGTATTGTTTGCTGATCGCGGGGTCAATTACTACTGATGAAAGTACCGGTTTACTAATGGGGAAGTTTAGCTCCTGAGCAAGTACATGCCTACTCAAAGGTCTGATCTGCAAGATGAATTGGAACAATCTAAATAGTATTCCAGCTTTGGGGGCTACTAGAAATGTATAAACCCAGCTACCACCCTTGCCAGTTGAGAACACCCTGCAGGAGCAAGGTAGGGGTTCCAGCCCTAGAGTGTTGTTATTATTCAGAAAATAGTGGTGGATTCATCTTGCACCAATTATTACACATTTGCATCAAACTTTTGTCTTCCTCTCATGCTGTTCTCCTCATTTTGTATTCTTTCACTCCCTTTACTTTCCATCTCATTTTTTCCCTACAATTTCCTCTTCAGCACCTCCTAAAAAAGCCAAGCATCAGTGTGCAGTCGCTACAGAACACTGCATGGCATCCTGACTGAATGGCAGGATCTTAGAGCAGGAACTATCTGCTACTCTGCATACATACAGCACCCAGTAAAAAGCAGACCCATTCTTCAACAGCCTGAAGCTGAAAATCCAATAATGTCATCAGGAGTTACTGTGTCACATCATCCAACCAGAGCTGTGCAGGGAATACGCCTCATCTTTAGGCTATTACTGTTAAAGTCATCTTTACTGAATCTTCTGTATCTGAAGGTGTCCCAGTTGATCCTTGAACAATTTCTTGAACAGCATCTCAGGACTCTCAAGTTCAGGACACTGAAATAAGTGCTCTCTCCTGCATAGTTCTTATTTGAAAAAGCCATAGGAATTATTTTTCTAAGGAGAAGATAGAAGGGAGTCAACCATTTCAAAACTGCAATTCTACATCATCTGAAGGAGACTTGTCCTCATAGGAAACTGGACAACTAAGGTCACCATCCCTACTCCAATAATTTCTGTGTTTTCTTCACAAACTTAGTTTAAGTCCTAAAACCCCTCACTTTTTTAGTGTACACAGCTATCAACAACTGAATTCTTCAAAAACAGAGTAAGTAGATAACCTGACAAACCATATCCATTCTTGTAAAACCTTTTTCAAAACCAGAAATTAGAGCAGATATAAGCTAGTTCTCCTCATTTCAATCACAAACCTGTACTAATGATAAAGGTAGGTATAAATAGAAAAGAGATCTCTCAAATTCCCCATCATCTCTTTGTCCCAAAGATGATTCAATCTCTTTTCCAAGGTTCTCTTAAGCACAGGTGTAAAATGTAGTACACAAGTTTCAGAATTCTCTTTTGGTTGAAGATGACTTTTTTTTCTTTATACTTACATTGAATCTCCCAGAATATTAATATACATTGCCATCTCAAATACCTACTACTTTTATAGGTAAAAAAAATTAGTAAAAACAGATTACTTTTAAAGACTCATAATTTTACAGTAGTTTTGCAGAGCTGAATGTTTTTAACTGAAGTTTGATATAAAAAACAGAATAAACTTCCTTAATTGTCCATTACAGCATGAAGACTTCCATAGAAAAGTCATTTTTAAAAGCAGTATTTGAAGAAGTTTTCAAGTGTCTCTAGTATTTCCCACCCACCCCCACTAGAAATGGCCAGCAAGGAGATTATGAGAACTCCCTTTAAGTTACTCAACAGTTAGCAAACCAGTTTTTCTCTTAACTAGACCAAGTCCAATAAACAGAGTAGTCACAGAAGTGACACACATAAATGCAGGAAAGCAGTGATTTTACTACTCGTTGTGCCTAGGTTGTTGGCGAGCAGTTTCTGAGAGCAGCCTCCTCTGCCAGAGCAGCAGATACAGCTGCGTTAGCCCTGAGAGCCAAGCCTTGAGAGACCGATGGCTGAGAGCCAAAACACCCAGCGTGCATTGCCTACCACAGTGCCATCAGCTGCACTCCTGCATTTCCTGCTCATCTACCTTCTAAGCTAGAGTATCACCCAAATAATAAGACTGATCTTATTAGTAGGCCCTTAATCCTTACTAACCTTCTCCTTTAGCCATTAGCTACCATTAATTTATTATCTTAACAGGCTACAAATTGACCAGCTACCACTAGTCCTCATCCAGCTATGTACTTCCCCTCAAAACTCCCCAGCCACAAGTGATTATGGGAAGCTTTTTCAGGACTGCTCACTACAACCTTGAGGCAGTGTCTTAGTCCTGCCTGGTGATTCCTAACACTGATGAGTTAAGAGACCTACTCTAAAACTTACCCAGGCTGAGGCATGTAACTGTTCATCCTCCTTCACTAGAAGGATCACCACACAAAGGTAGGGTTGGACACAACAGTAAATCCAGGGAGCTAGCAGGGGCACTTCTGGGAATCACTTAGCTTGGCACAAACCTCTTTGAGATCACAGAGTGTAACTCCCTGCTCAAAGCAGGATCTGCTGAAGGTATTTGCCCAGCACGTAATCAGCTGTGTTTTGAATCTGCACAAAGAGTCCACATCTGTGTTTCACCACTTACTGCAAAAGAAGTGTTTTCTCTTGGTCAAAAAGAGTATTTTCAAATCTATGCCCATTTCCCCTTGCCAGTGGCGCTACTAAGATTAATCGGGCTGTCATCATTCCCTCCCATCAGGGATTAGAAGTATATCCCCCTAGGCCCACACAGTAAGGGAGAGCTCTGTAGGCCCAAGATCTCCCACCTGAATGTCCAGTTTGGACTAAAACACCAGCAGCTGTTTTACTGCTCTGTTGTGCCACAAAGGCTTTTGTTTAAGCTGGAACACAACATGAGAACCTCCACCCTATTTGACAGGATGATGGATTGTCTTCTTGTAAAGCTATCAGAAGCTGAACTTGAAATGTCAGAGTGTTCCTACACACACACACACACATCCAGAGAACTGCCTAGAGTGACCCAAGGCCTGTTTCACAATTGCAAAAGCACCTGCAAGTGGACCTCAGCCAAAAGTTTCCTGACCAATGCCACTAGCTTCCACCGCACTTGACTTACTGTATCTCAGAAGACATTCTTCCATTAGCAGAAAGTACTGAAATCTACCACTGCCATCCTGTAGTTGAAGAATTAAGTAAACAGGGCTGCAAGACTTCAATTACTGACCTAGAAATCAGGCATTTCATTTACATAACAGCAACATGGACACTCACCCTAAACAAAACCATCTTAGATTCCCGACTAGAACACCCCAAGCAGGGAGAAGCTAAAGCGACTGTAAATAAAAGTGGCCTTCTCATATTTTCATCTTACCAAAGGCAACTCTCTTGGCTAAGGCAGTCTCTCATGATCCTTGTGGGTACCTTTTAACTCAGAATATTGGGATATTGTCATATCCCAGTGGAGAAGGTTCTCCCCTTTTCACCTCCGATGTTTCCACATGCATGCTGAGCTGTAGCAGATCAAATGGGTTAAGTGTGATTCCCAGCCTACTGAAAGTCAAGGCATCAGAGTGGCAAAACCAAAAATTCTTGTCATATCCCTATTTGCATTACTTACCTATAAAAATGAGACTTCCAAGACTCCAGCAAATCAGAATCTCAAGTGGTTGTTCTGACGGGTCGGTAGAATTCTCCTCAACCTGTGCCATCCTAAGTATGTCTTGCCCCTTAGCTCTTAGAGCACAGGATGAAGGCTGGTTAGGAAGTGTCAGTTTGATTACTTATTTTGTAGAAGGCAAATCCTAATTCCTAGGAAATTTAGACTGCACAAGGTTCCTGAATCAGACTGCCAGCACACAACTAAATTGTAAGGAACTCTGATGCTGGCCGTCGAAACACTTTTGACAAGCCTCCTCTGGATAACCAATGGAGCTGTGCACAGTCCTCAGAGAACAGAGCTTTAAGATCACTGACCATATACACTTAAGTGCTCCTGAATTCAGATTGAACAGCTGTCCTAATTTTAGATGCTCACTTCAATTATAAATACATCAAAGATGATTGGAACAGTTTTAAAACATTAGGTAACTGCTCAGCTGGGACCAGCGAGGGTACCCAGAAGCAGAGCTCACAATGCTTTGTTTGAAGGCCAGCAGAATCCCCAAACAAGATAACCATACAGCATATGTACAGTCAAGGCAGTTGTTGCCAGGGGAGTAGAGGCAATGGGCATGAGCAGCCTCTGGCATTCTTTTGAGTTCTTGGATTTGTCCTTGGTAGAAATCAGGTTTGTCTTCCACTCAAAAAAAATTTAAACCTTGACAAAAAAATAGTGCTAGAAGCACAATCATGCTGAATAACAAATGAGGAAGAGAATGTTTTCCTTCTTTACTTGGAGCTGACTGCAGCCTGAATGTCAACTCAGACATGGCAGTTTCAGAAGAGCCCAAGTGTGAGACTAAGTTACCCCAATGTAGCAGCTGACAGGGAATAAACTCCAAAATAATTAAAAGAAAGCAAACAGGTTTAGTTGTCCGAACAAGGAATTTTAATTTTAGGTCAACTATTGAACTAGGTCAACATCCAGTTCACAATGTCTACAGATAGTGGGCATAGCCAGTCACTACGGTAAGTTTATTGAAGCACCAAGCTCCACACAAGACTGTAAAATACATTTTAAACTACTAGTAAGAAAGCTTCTTCAAGTCAACAATACTATTAAGGGCCAGAGTTTAAGGACTAAGTTTTCACCTTCCAAGCTATTTTAAGACAGCCAATCCATTGCATAAGCAAACCAAACTGCTACATACTGAAACACAGAGCAGCAACTGCATTGAACAATTCCTGTAAATAATTCAAGGATACATTGAAACAGTATGGGTAAATTGTAATTTTTTATTGGAAAACAAATATACAACTTGGAATGGATTTGAGGCAAATCGTGCCATAAGCAGATTTTTTTGAAAATAAGTGGCTAAACAAAGTTTAAAAAGCATAGTAACAAGAGGAGAAAATGTTTTCTGGCACAGGACCAGCAGTACAAAAAAAACTTGTGTACGAGTACCTGGATAAATCACCCGTTTTGCATTAGTGCAACTTAAGTTTCATATTGTTGACTGTCAATTGTCTACAACGTTAAGACTCCACATTTCAACAACATGTTACAGGTATGGCCACAAACAAGTTACTGTGAAGTAAGCTAGGAGAATGACTTTTACAGTGCATTAGCCTCGTGATGTACCCTATTCACATAATTTTATCCAGCAGTTAAGCTGCAGGAGTCCTTATCCTCCCATCACAGAAAGGGGAAAAAATTCCTATAGAAAAAACTCCTATACACTCAAGAACTAGAACCAGCACGTTGCTTTAACTAAGGGACAGCTAATGCACAGTAAATCCTAGCTTACTTTATGTAACTTGTCACACTAGTCATACCTAAGTCTGCTATAGAAAGCTACTTTTTTAATAGACAATCCAGATGTTCCCTCAGTTAACCAACTTCATCTAACTTTAGATGTGCAGAAGGGCTTAAATATCCAGAGTAAGCCACATGCAACATTTGTTACTTCGATCAATTTTCCAAAAATCAGAACAATGACAGTAAGATAAAGGAGGAAAACATGGAGGAATGGCCTTCTAATTACTATACATGCATAATCTTTTGACAGTAAGGGAAAAACCTTTTACAGATAAGTTACAAACAGAGAAAAGGCAAATAAACAATTTTGTACAAGAAATTTAACACATTCTGTACAACGTCTTCACTTCGCTGTCATCATTTGTACAAACTCTGTAAAAGGAAAGAGTTGCATGAGTTATTCAAAGGAAAAAAAAATCTGAATTGCAAGATCTGAGAAGTGGCCTTACTAGTGCTGAACACTGCTCCAAAACTACACTTTCAGTTACATTCAAAAAAGGATCCTCAAGACAGTCCCCTTTTCCACTAACCACACCTAAACAACTCCTTTTTTTAATGGCAAGAGGCCTTTACTTTTTCATAGTTACTTTTCCAAAGTTGGTCCCTCACTGAACTGGGCAACAGCCTTACTTCCAAGATGAAGCATTACAGGGTCCTATGCCCACATACTTACAGATGGGGACAAGATATCCAAGAATGACTAAAAGATCAGTACAAATCACACTGAAGTGACAATCAACTAAGTCAACTAAGCAAGACATTGTGTTAGTTTGAACTTTTAATTTTCCAGAGCAGAACAGTTAAAGTCTTACTATTTTATTTTGCCTGGCTGGCTTTAGGCAACTGATTCAATACTTAGTCATAAACCATTTAAAGTTAGAACCCACAAAATAGGATTCTTCATTCATCTTGCTGAAACATAGTTTTAGGTACAATAGTGACAGGAAACCCGGAACTTAGAAGGAGTTAACTGGTTGCTCAAGTTTTGAAAGAGCAGCTGGAAACAACAGGGACACAGACCCTCTCCTAGTGCCAGTCTGAACAACCTACTCATCAACAGTGATGAAGCAGCAGCCTTGTACATTAACATGCCTTTACACTCTCAGATGTCTGCATACCCTTAGGCCACAACCAAAAAGGCCTCAAAGGGTTAGGCATACCTACACCTCAGAAATAGCACAGATACTATCTGAAAGTACCCTAGATACTTTCTGTAACATGTTCAAAAAGTCAAAATGAAAACAAGCTTAGTGTGTCTCAGCTGCAAACAACTGCCTGAAGGAACTCCTGCTTGCATGACAACTTAGGGCTCAATATCAGGAAGAAAGGGAGAAATAGAAAGGAATTACTGTTGCAGCTATTTTATGTGAAATAAATGTATTTAAAATACCTTCTGAAGGTCTTGAAATTTCTGCATATTTCAGAGGCTTTAACCTTTCGATTAAAAGCATTAATGACAAATGACCGACATCCTACAGTCAGATCAACACACATCAGTGAACAGAACAGTATGTGAACATCTCTGCCAACTTACTTATTCTAACGGTCATTAGACATCATTATATTTAGGAAGTTAAATTCTTACACTGTACAGCTGAATGGCCTTTTTTGCCTTTGGCACGAAGGCAGCAATAACACTCAAACTTAAACCCACTGAGAGGTACACTATGTACATACTAATTGAACACTAGCTTAAAGGAACACTGTGTGTTCAGCTGAACTTGTCTGAAAACTGCCCTATTTAAACTTGGTGTGGCTATCAGCACCCGCACAAGAACAAGCATGAGAAGTGCTACACAAAAAGAATCAATTAACAACTCCTTACCTTCGTAGTTTACTTGACCATCACCATCAATGTCTGCTTCCCTAATCATTTCATCAACTTCTTCATCTGTTAGCTTCTCCCCCAGATTTGTCATCACATGACGGAGTTCTGCAGCACTAATGTAACCATTGCCATCCTGGGAGGAGAAAAAGGAGAAGACTTGCCTAAGCCCTAACGACTTAACTATAACTTAGGAACACTGCAGAGCAAATTGAACATTAAGAAGTTAACACAGCCTTAACCACTAGCATTTGCACAAGGCAAATGAGAGCTATAAGCGTATCTTCAGCATTGTCCAATGTCTTTGGACATTGTAATAATATCTTATCTTTGACTGTCCTGTTCTGACACATTTTTAAACCATGAACAATGCAACCGGCACCTTTTGTAACTTCTTAGGTGATGGATGCCTATCAAATCACATGACTGTGGTTCAAGTAGTGATTTCTTAGAACAGAAGCTACTTATCTGATTTGCCTGTTCCGTGGGAGTCCAGCATAAAGCCACAAGGCCTTCAGAGATGACTCTTACATATTCCAGTACTAGCTGGGACACTGAATATTGAAGTACTAGTGTATACTGAATCAATTGATGTTTTCCTCCCCATCCCCCCCAAGGCACCTCACATAATGTTTTTAGCTCCAAGGTGCATCTTAAGTAAGCTGAGTAACTTTAAACTATTGCAGCAATTTACTTAGCAAAGACTACATGAAAGACTTAAAAAATTAACATTTTAAACACTTAAAATAATTTCCTGCCACTCACCTGCAAGTATTTCAGGATCATAGCAAGCACTACTTTAAATCGTGTCACTTATCACTATCCTGATAACTCATTTGACTTTCCCACACAACCACAGTAGACTTGAGCTTTAGGGGGACTGGCCAGCCTAGAGGCTCTCTATGACAGGACTGCAGACACCCCTCAGACCTGAGAAAGCACATTACAATCAGACTGAGTTTTCGTAATATTCCAGGCAAACATTACCTTGTCAAAGACACGGAACGCTTCTCTAATTTCTTCTTCACTATCTGTATCTTTCATTTTTCTTGCCATCATTGTCAGAAACTCTGGGAAGTCAATTGTGCCATTGCCTGAAAGATAATTACTTAGTTAGAAAAACATGCTTTAGACACTTCATTAAATTACTTATAAGTAAAGTTCTTACCATCAGCATCTACTTCATTGATCATATCCTGTAGCTCTGCTTCTGTGGGGTTTTGCCCAAGTGATCTCATCACTGTCCCCAACTCCTTTGTAGTTATAGTACCATCACCATCCTTGTCAAATAGTGAAAAAGCTTCTTTGAATTCTGTACAAAACAAAACAAAAAAACTTAATCCCTTAAGCTTTGAAACGTTAACAATCCTAAAAAATTCACTGCTACTGATTGCTGCAAGTTACAAAATTTGATTTAAATCTTCTAGGAAATTTTGGTATACCGCTCAGCCTGCTATAATTGCAATGCCAATATGGCAGCATCAGTATCTGAAAACACACCCACCAGTCTACTGATCAACCATGTGGACCTAAATTAAGATGGAAGGTCATCCATTTCCAAAGTATTCAGACATTTGTTAGTCTCTGCCTTGAATAAGGATTCCTAATATGGAGCTGAAATAGCTATCTGCAACTACAATGATCAACATCCTTGGTAGGAACTGCATCCCAAAATAAAACAATAAGGAATTGCTATGAGAAAATCGAAAATGGTACTTTAAAAATACATATGCTACAGCTTAATAGCACTTTTATTACTAATAGAGGAGATGAGTCAACTGAAAAAGGTATAATCAGACCAAGCTACACCCAAGTTTCTCAATATAAGCCACTTCCGCTGGACACAGATGTCTGAACAATTTATGCTACCACAATTGGTCAAGGAGGAAAGTCACTGGAGGCTTCATTCCTGAAAAGCTGCTTACAAAAGTACTTCAGCCCTACTGCATCCTGAAACAGCCTTCACAGAAATGTTTCTGACTACTTCTAAGACTGCTTTGCTGTGTTTCTTACACTACCTCTTAACCCCCCTACAGTGGCTGTACTGTAGCCAGGAACATTAATACAAGTGTAACGTGTTTAATTGTCCAGTCCAAAAATGGACTTGGTTTTGATCCATGCCATCTGTTTTTGGCCACAGACCTTAAACTAGCTCACTAGTGTGTGGTAGCTCACACACACACGACAGCATGAGCATCTTATCTATTCCCTTGTAGACCTGAGATCCCTTTACAAGCTTTCAAGCCATCTGAGACCATGGCTCTGGAAACTCGTCAGCTCAAGGGTACTCCTGCATCAGAAATACTTCCAAGAATTGGTTTTTTTAACATTTCCATGCAGCCAGCTTTCCAGATGGTGGGTTTCCCAGACCAGAATTAGTCACAGTAAAAGTTGTTTCCACATGACCTGAATGAAGCCTTACTTCATACTCTGAAACCTTTGAGGTAAGTACAAACTGGCAAGTGTTAAAAATTCAACTACAAAAATAGGGTTTTTTTTCTAGTTCGTGAATGCAGCTACAACACCAGAGCAGCACAGTCAAATCCTATCCAGGAAAAAAAAACCACTACTCTCCTACATTTAACAGTCTAAGTGTTCCAAGAGCAAACACCCACTGTTTAGCCCATGAGAGATCAGAGCAAGGCTACCACAGGACCAGCAGAGACAGTTTCAAGTGAGTATGTACAAATCACAAAGCAGAAACAAGCAGATATAATCTGTACCTACAATTCCTTCCAAATGATCTTTGCGGGGCTACTTTCAGTTATCTTGGAGGCAACAGACAGGTTTCTTTGGACTAAACTCTTACACCAGGGAAGGAAATGCTTTTGGGTAAATCCTAGTAGAGAAATTCACAGTCTATCATGGAAGAATCTCAAAATTGTAAAGTCGCATCTTCATGAAGACTCAAGTGCTCAAGTGCTACTCAAAACGTTTAGATGTTAACCATTCTTAACGTGAAAGTCAACCATCACTAACTCAAACATGAAGATGACTTCACAGTACTGCAGTGATCCTGCCTAGAAAGGGTAATACTTAATTCTTACACAAAATCCAAAGACTTGCTTTCTCTAAGATGAGCATTTTAGTGGTGTCTTCTCAACACTTGGAAGGAGCCATTCAAAGGAAAACTCTACCCTTCTTTTACTCAAAGCTGCAATAGGCTAAGAAGCAATCAGCTATAAATCATAAAGAAAATAAAGCAAGTTGAAGATTAGCAGAACACTTCTATTTGAAATGCTGAATCAAGTTAAGAAAACCATTAAAATACCTCTCTAACCACTTCTAGGAACCACCTACAGTCATTAGAACAAAGGAGTAACAACCTACGCAGATGCAGTTTAGACTAGAACAAGAACAACCTAGTATAGCTTTGGAGGACTTGCAGCCATGGCTAGTGAAGGCACCTATGAAATACTGAAGTTCAGTGAGCATGTAAGGCAAATCCTCTTTATTCCGTGCTTCTCCATACCAAACTGCAAATGAAAACTCTCTTCTAAGGCTACAAGGTTTCAGCCTTTCCACCCTTCTGAAAGCATCCTGCACCATGAGAAAAGGACTACTTCCCGGCCACATGAAACAATGTGAACTCTAACAACCTAGCTCAAAATGTTCTTTAAACCATAGCTTCTGAGCCATCTGTGCACCACATCACCTTTTCAAATGAAGTGGCAGCCTTCAGTGACCTAGTATGTTCAGTGAACCAGGACTACCATATCCACTCCTACACAATTTAGCCAACTATGTCTGCAACTTTTATAGGACAATGTCAATTGTTCTCTTCACAGCTACCAGGACCTCAACCCTTAAACATGTCTATTTCTACTATGACAAATTTAAATCACTATTGCAGTGAAGTCCCCAACAGAGAACCACAGCACACTAAAGGAACAAGGCAGTGAACACCATACACAGGCCTGCTTGTACACAGCGCCCATTTACAACTCTGAAGCCCAGGGGAAGGATAGCTCATAGACCAGTTGGCTTTGAGACAAAAGCATCTTCAGGCTGCTCTCCCATCTGACCACCCAGGTGGTCCTGACCCCATCACCTTTGTAATACAACACTTAACCAAAGGGAGAGCCACTTACTTAGCAACTTCAATTCTTACAAAATGAAACTGCAGCCAGTATTCACATTCTGTAGCTACATGGCTTTCAGTATCAGTCTTTCATAGGAAGAAAATCCAGGAAGGTTTTCACCCCTACCTACACTGACAAGAAACCTCAGTCCTGTATGATCCATGTGTTCCACAGGAAATGACATCTAGAACCCTTAACAACTGTATTGTAGCTTCACAGCAGAGAGGGAAGAATTTAAGCCCTGAGGAAGTGGCTGCTTGAAGTACTCTAGTCTTCTATTTTAGGAAAGGTAATGTCGTCTCTACCCTGCAGTACCATTTCCTGCGTCTTCCTTCAAACCAAAAGCAAAGTATCTCCAGGGAACCTCAATTAGAATTGTGGTTACTCGAGTTTTTCAAGCCAGTCTCTGTAAAACATTCAAATTCTACCTCTAAGAGTCTTCCCATGCAAGACCACTGGCCTTCAACAGCAAAACTAAGCAGATGCAACCTTTCCTAAGCAGTACTGAGAATGATTCCTTCACACACCACCAGTGGACACATCTGAGGTTCATAGTTAACTTGCAAATACATTTGCTTAACAAAACATCATAGTTGTCCTGAAAGTGGCAGGCCATTTTACACTGGCTACTAAGATATACTTTTATTCCTTCCATGCAGTTGAAAGCCTCTATTCCAGTACAAAAGGCCCATCAATACTTACTGTGCCTCTAAGGACCATATGATCATTAGTGAATAGCTAAAATTTGCACTAATCCCAAGGTAGTGTTAATAAACTTCCTGTTTATATTCCATAATCAGCTACATCAACTAATAAAGTTCCACAATTAACAACTGGAACAATGAACCATTATTGGAAAGACAGCAGTGACAATTGATAAAGCCTGCTCTAACTAAACTGATCACAAAACCCTTCAGCTATGTAGGCCAGTTTCAAAAAAAAAAAAATCTGAAGTTGAACTAAATTTGGCTTGTGCTTACTTGTAAGACAGTACCATGGCAACAAGTAAATAGACTAAGGACTTTCCACAAAACCATAATTAGTCTCCTCTGAGTAAAAGCAAGCTTCTAAAGTCTAAAAGCTACAGAAGAATGTTCTTACACTTCAGATTTGGCAATTATGGCAAAAACAAACCAGCTCATAATGACACTTCTGTTTAACACAGTGTCTTCAAGAGCTACACCATAGTTAAATAGCAGTATCTTAGAGGCTGTTCTTTTTATGCTTGACCTGGTATCATTGTATTAGCAGAAACCTAACATCCCCAAAATAATTTCACATGACAGTTACGCACACTAAGACTTTCTAGCATTAATACTATACACTTATCAGATCAAAACCATGAAGTTCTTGAATGTCTACGGCAAAGCTGAATTCTGTATTACCAGCTTTTAAGTCCCATCTATCACTGAAGTTAAGATCTACAGAGAGCAATGAGACAGGTAAGTTTGTGCAGCCTGCATGAGCAGGAGACATGATAATCAGGTTTTCCCATTAGCAGACAGCTGTCAGTGCACATAACCCATTGCTAGGGGGCCAATACCAAGATATAACAGATGCATATTTATTTGAGCATTTCAGAGCAAGTGCCAGACCGTCAGAACAGCACACACACAACACTTGTGTCCAAGTACACAATACAGTTCCAAATATGGAATATCAAGAGTTGTCATCATGAAGCCAGTCTCTGCTGTCATCAACAAGAACCACTCAAACATCTCTGCTGGCAGGAGACAGCAAAGTAAATTTTTTTGCCTTCTGTTAAAAAAGCACTGCAGATTCCAAGCCTCCACCAGATTTGCTGTCATCCCCTGTGCCCCTTCCCCCTTTCAGTCTGCACTGGGGACAATTCTGTAGTCATGAGAGAAGAATAATCACCAGTCTACAAGCCAGAAAGGCTGTGAGGATTGCTGAACTATAGTAACTACATAACTATAATTCATTATATCCATGGTGCTTTCATAGTAGATAAACTTTTAAAAACTAGGTGACAAATTAAAACATTCCACCATACTACTTTAGTATCTAAGAAAGATAAATATCTTGTGTAACACAGACTGTCACTGGATTAAGAGATGTGCCAGGTCAAGCAGGAGTAGCAACACAACACAAAAACCTCACCTGCAATCTGCTCTTCTGTCAGTTGATCAGCCTGCAATGAAAGAGAATATGATTATAGTTGTTGCAAAAGTTCAAGGCGAAATAAGACAGACTTGTAGAGGCCCTCTGAGTATGTAGCTGCTCTTCATTCAGGACTGATCTGTGGCATTCTGAAATAGTTCTAATTAAGCTCAAAAGTCATCAGGCTTGCATGCTAAGTAAGAACTGTCAGCCTATCATCCTTCCCAGACCCTGCAATATCCCATACACCCAAGTAATAGATTACCACGTGTATCAATCAATAACCCAAGCAGCACTAGCAAGCTCAAAATCACATTTTAAAATCTTTTACACAGCCCACTGCTAGCTTCAGCTTCAACATTAAGCACTTTAGGTCTCAGTAATGCAGCAGTAACCTCCAAATGCCAAATTTAAGGCACACTAGCTAAAATCAGAAAAACATACTCTTCACTAGAATTAAGTCATCCCCTGATTAACATGAAGCTTCACATCCAAGACATGGCTGTAAAAGACAAGATACCAGCTTCAGCCCAAACTGGTCATTTCAGCAGCACACAGCTATCTACACTTTTTTCAGACCATTGTCTACATTGACTTAGTCATCGTAAGGTAACAGGGACACTAGAGAAAGGTTCTGTGGTCTTAGACAATCTCTGTATCAGTTGGGTAAGCTCCAATTTATACCTCATTTTCCTCTCTCACCAGTTTTGAATCAACTAGATTTAATAGCAATGAAAACCATCAGTCTTACAGGCCAAACCCAAAATGAACTTTGCTCTTGAAAGAACACCAAGATGCTGGAGGACTGCAGAAATACTCTCCCTAAGTTCTCAAATCAGCTGATTCTTCAAATTCTGGATAGCTTGAGTTGAGTTGCAGTAACAAGGTAACACACTTCCTTCAGGGAAGCTTCTTGAACCCTTTACTGAAGAGTAAAACCCACTAAAATACAGAAAAGATATATTCACTGCTGAAATTCACCACTGCTTTTTTGGCTTTGTTCCTGTTGTGACCATTTAAGCAGCAAGCTTTTTGTAATTACTGCAATACTGACTGAAAATTTTTCCATCATTAACTATGCCCACCAAAGTCTCTCTATGTATTAGCATCTGTCAGGGAAAGACTTAGAAAAGTGTATTCACAATACCTGTCAATTCTTACACTGCAAATTTCAATTACATTTTTATACTGCATGTGAACTTTTAAGTTACCAGTTGCTGGTTGTTCTTCCTGTAACAGAAGTGAGGATGGCTGCCCGAGCAGTCGTACAAAAGGTGAACTGCTTACAAACCCCTCCATGCACACAACACAGCCAACAGCCCAAGATAAGGGCCACAGACTGGCTGAGGCTCACCTACTTTAAGAATCAAGACCACGCTGCTGAGAAACTTCTAAAGCGGCAGCCAATGGGTATTGGCAGCTACAGATTAATTTCTGCTGTAGGAAGAACTCCCATACAGGTTCCACCTTTTGTTAAAAAAGACTAGCATGGCAGCAGCACTGCTGAGAACATAACCAATTCAAAACTAAGCTTTGGGATGGAAGTGTTCTGCTGGTCACTTAGCAGAAGCCTAACAGATTTTCACTTGTCTGAAGAATATCATTAACACAGGCTCATACCTTTGCATGCTATTTACATTTTTATTGTTTGAGTGAAGAGAACGATGTGCTACATTTCCATAAGACATTTAATCCACAGAAAACTGTAGATCAGATTTAAGCAATAAGAACCTAGTTTATTTAGGTCAATACTTATGGGTTACCACGTTGAGTCACACTCTGTTTTATATAAACAATTTTATATGGAGACATGACATAGCGGTATGTAAGTTGTTAAGCACTCCCAAAGTCTTCCTTCTTTGTGAAGAGAAACTCTTCCAGCAACTTAACGCATCCTAGCCATGAATTTGGATGACCTCTGACAATACCTGTAAGAGGTACAGTGTTTAAGAAGAGCACAAAGCTTATTAGAAGCCACAGGTATGGAGCAGTTGAAAGATAAGTGGGGAGGTGGGGCAAGGTTGAACAAACACCATCTGTACTCTGCAGTGCTGGGCTCTGCAGGCACTGCTGCGCAACAGCAGTAAAAGGCGGAGCCAGAGCGCCTGCCAGCTCCCTGCCTCCCCTGCCACCCAGGTGGAGGGCTGTCAGCCTGGAGCCATGCTTGCCACTTACAGGCCACTGTGGCCTTCCTAGAGGGGCCTCCCAGGGCCCTTGATAAGGGCGCACCACACGTGTGACAGCGTGCACACCTTCACCAGCGCAACGCCACTTCCAGACCAGGCGGCTAAACGCCGACTCTGAGGTGCCCATGCTGAAGGTCTGACATGCCCCTTACTGTGGCCGAGACCCACCCGAGACCCTCATCTGATGCCATCACAGCTTTGACGTGGCTTTCTGCGATTCACATTGCAGCACTTCCATTTTCACTGCAACAGCTCCCATCCCCCACCCCCCGACTGCGCGGAGGGCCTGACAAAGAATCCGAACCTCCCAGGAAAGCACGGGAGCTGCTGCGTGCGCGGCCGTTTCTGTGGCACACGCAGCCTCTAGAGGTAGTGTTCCATTACAGCCACGGCTGCTGTGCAGTAACCAGGCTGGGAGCTCCTCACAGCGCTGGCGAACGCTGCCCAATGGAGCTACCAGCAAACGGCAGCGCAGGTGACACAGCTTCCCTCTGAAACTTGGCTCCTCGGTGTACTTCGCAGGCATCAGATCTGAAGGGGCACTTCTGTTCTTGCAGGATTAACTAAAGAACAACAACCACACGAGACTATACAGATTAAAATGAGGTTTGTGGTAGGTTAGCTTGTTTTGGGAGCCAATTATTCTGCCTTATCTAGCCTGGGCAACATTGGACAGTCACAGGTTGAGCCAGTCTGGTCTGTCAGGATGAACTATAACCACATTCAAAGTGTCACTGTGCCTCCTGGACACACCCATTTTTACTCAGACCTTGCTTGAAGATACTCCATTTTTGGTTCTGTACAGATGATGACTAAATGCAGTAAGTCTTTTGCTGCTACATTCATTGCTTTTTTTTTTTTCCTGCTTTATGGATGGTTTGCTGGTAGAAGTTCACAATTCAAGCTAAAAAATAAAGTCAGGCTTCTATTCACCAAATTTCTTTGCCCAGAGACAGCATTTCAAAAACCCCAAATTTTAAGTAGCCGTCGTTCACATTAGACATGATGAGCTGACAGTGATCAGAAGAGCATAATGAATGAAAAGACAATTCCACTCTACTGCATCTTCTCTTAATGCAGAGATAGCACTAAGTGGTCACTGGTGCTGCTTTTGCAAAAGAATTGCTTCTTTTAGTACGTTTCTCAGTATCCACTTGTTTTACTTTAAAAAAGAAACAACAAACGCTAAACTCGCATCCTTTAGACTGAATTTGAAACCATTCCCCGATTTCACAAAATGCGTTCTATTTCAACAGTGGATTACAATCTTAAAATGCATCACTAGTAATAGTAAAAACGCAGGACTGTCCTCTGCAATGGCCAAAAGAGGAAGCAAAAATTGTTAAAAAAACCGCAAAACACACAAATAATCCCCTTGTCCAGCAGAGCCACTAACAGCATGGCGCTACCATGGAATCGACAGGGGCTCTAACGCGAGCTGACAACAGGTCTAGCGAAGAGGGCGATGGTGCAGTGAGGCACAGCCTGCCCCTCATCATCATGCTGCTCAGAAGCTGCAGGGCTCCGCAGTGCATTATTATGACCAGGCGCAGCACACCTCGCTAGCAAGCAGGACAGCTCAGGCTGCCTCACTGAGCCCCATTCAGCCGCACACGCCGAGAGCAGAGAGGAAGCGATAAGAAAGGAGAGCTGGTGCCATCGTGGCAAGCTCCTTTCCCCCCTCCTCCCAAGACCGCGGGTCCCCTCCCAGGAGGGACCGCTATCCGCCGCTCCCCCACGGCAACGCCCGGCGCCGCCTCACGGCGCTCCCGCCGACCCAGGGGCCGTTTGGATTTGAATCCGCACCAACGCCCCAGGGCGGGAAAGGGACCCGGGCGGGACCCGCCGCCGCCGCCACCACTTCCTCCCACGCAAACGGCGCCTCCGAGCGGGACCCTCCGTCCCAGCCTGAGCCCGCCGGCCGCGGCGAGGGACAATTTCATCCCTCCCCACACCCTTCTGCAGGCGACCTCGCCCCACAGCAGCCAACCCCCCCTCTCCCCCGCCCCCCACCGCACCGAACTCAGCCGCCCCCATCCCTCCACACCACACCGCAGCAGCGCCCGCCGAACCCCGTAGCTGGCCCGTGCCCAGGGACTCACCATGGTGGCCCGGCCTGGCTGCGGGGTGCGGTGGGAGCTGAGGGCTGCACGGGGCGCACGCTGCGTGACCTGCCCGCTGCACGGCTCGCCTCACACTGAGTCCTGCCCGCCCGCCGGCAGCGCCTCATAAACCGCCTCACCGCCCGGATCGCTCCGCGCCGCTCCCTCCCCCTCCCCTTCCCCCGACCGTGAACCGAACTGCGAAACGAGTCCCGGCTCTTCGCGCCTTCCTCGGCAGGGCACCCCGCACCTCGAGTGCCGCTCCTTCTGCCCCAGAGCCCCGGCGCAGGAAGGAGCGAGGTGCGGGAAATAGGAAAGAACAACGCTTGTGAAACGGCGGGGGGAAGGAGCGGGGGAGGTAGAGAAAGGGGGCGGGGGCCGGGGCTAGGGACTATTTCTCTGGGCGGAAGAGGATTTTAGGAAAAAATGCCGAGGAGTGTGGGGACTCCGTAAGAAGGGCGCTGATTGGTGGGTTCGTACCTGCAATGCGTCACTCGGACATGCACACTCTGGGCTGGGAAGGCGGGCGCCCCTCCCCCCGCCCGCAGTGCGTGAGGGCCGGAGCGGCCCCGCAGCCCCGCCGCGCCGCTGCTGCCGCGCCGGGCCGGGCCCCCAGCCCAGGGCGGCAGCCGTGCCCCCGGCAACGCGTTTGCCACAGCGTTTCGAGCCATTATCTCCGTGCTGTGCTCCGGAAAGCCTCACCCACACAGAGTTACCAAATGAGACTCGCTCTGCATCCAGCACGGTCCAGAAAAATTCCCACCTCGCGCTGCAGGCTAGAGATGCTTCGTCGCTTGGTAGCGTTGTTTAAAAGAACAGATTTCGCAGAATCAATTGGGTTGGAAAAGATCTCTTGAGATATCGAGTCCAGCCCGTGACCGAACACCACCATGGCACCGAGTGCCACATGCAGGCTTTCCTCAAACACCTCCAGGAATGGTGACTCCACCACCTCCCTGGGCAGCCCATTCCAATGTCTGATCTCCCTCTCTGTGAAGAAATTCTTCCGCATGTCTGACCTAAACCTCCCCAATTAGACATTTTCCCTGTTCCTCCGCCATTTCCCCTGTTAGGAATCACATATGCCCTGGTCCTGTACCTAAGGACAGGTGGCCAGCAATTCTGAGCTAAAATCTGGGGTCTTATAAGGGTTTTCTGTAAAATGCATTTGGACAAATGGCTCCAGGTGCAATTTTCAGACTTGCACGTGTATTTTCAAAGATAATTCAACAGAGAGCTGCAATATTGGCCGAGTACAGTGACAGCAGATCTACCTGTCCTCTGTGAAAACCTCAACACTCGTTTTTTGGAACCATAAATACATTATTAAACTTTGGGGGCCTGAGTTAAAGTTTTCTGACCTAAGTTTGAACACAAATCACAATACCGATCACATTTCAATAAAAAATTACCAACTTCCGTATCTCGAAAGAAATATTTAGTTGATACTTACACAGTATGTAAACAAATACTTTTTTTTATACCTATCTATGCACTGTCACTACACAAACTAGAGCAATGGCTTTAACTTTGCACACTTAAGAAGAGGTTTTACTCATCTCAGTTCTTTGCAGTCTTTGGTTTATAAGCCACAGAAATAGGATGTGCTTGGGAGGAGACTGGCATGAATAAACTCATAAAACAAAAGTTCTGTGAGTTTTTCCCCCTGAACATCAATTCAGATTCTCAGGACTGCTTTCTTTTCAGGATGGTCTTGAATCCACTGAATTCAGAAACGAAGTGGGGGGAAAAGAAAAACACAGAAGAAGGCCTAGTTTCTTAAAACCCTTAACCCCTTTATTAAGTACAGTGCCTCATCCTTGCATCCTCACTTTGTGGTCATAGGCAATACATAAAACCCCACCATATACTTAAAAAGCTGCAGCCTTGAAATCTATCTGCAGTTACTCTTTTGTGATGCACTGGTTTGTTAGGCCTCCTTTCCCCTTACCTGTATTTACAGTCCACAAATCCAGCACATCTGAACTATTGTCTTTTCAAACTCTGATAACATTTTTTCAATGAGTAATGTGTACCTAGATGAATAAAATACTTCCCATAGCAGGCAATGACTGCCAAGGTTATTGTTACACACGCCTCCTCCAACCACTGCCATAGGAAGCAGGAGTAAATCCCTGCCTGTGGTCAGGCAATGCTGGAGGCAGACAGATGAGCTTCAGTCACATTTTCCTCCTTCCTGATGCCCCCTTTGATTCAGTTTTAAGGATTCCTCTGACATTCCCAACTTCTTTACATGTCTAGAGGCATGAATCCGTGCAGAAAAATTGTTGACCAAAAAATTCATCACCTGCTCTAGATTTGGGATAAAAGTGGCATAGCAGTACTCAGGGTGCATGCCTGTCACACCCTCAAATCTGGAGCAGAGCAGAGTGCCGATGCATTTTGTGGAGCAAAACCATCTCCTGTGGAGACCTCAGCTTGGGTCCTGGCAACAGAACGCCCATGGATACATGGTGTTAGGCCTGATGTGCCAAGACCTCTCCTTGGCATCTGTGTTTTATCCTCACATTACCTCAGAGAGGCAAAACATTGTGACACTTAGGTTGCTCAGGTGCCTAAGCTCAAGGAATCCATTGAGATGTCATAAATCTGCGTTTCTGTGAAACTGGTCCTGAGAGGCTTGATGACAAGCATGTGGAAGGGCTTTTTTTTTATACCTGAGACAGCAAATTCTTACTGAGTCCTGTTCCTGGAGTTTGCCACTGGCCATTGTGAGCATGGAGGCTCTAGGAAACATGAGGGCCACAGCATGGATAAGATGTAAGCTCATTAATTATGGCCTAAGGGTCTGCTGAGGAGCAGGGACTTGAATGCGAGGGTCCCAGAGAACCTGACCACCATACTGTATGTTTCTGTGTATGCCGCTAAAAGGATTTGGTATCTGTAATTTATATTAAATTCTTCATACTTGTTTTAGTTATGTTCAGTTTTCTCTAAAGAAGTGGTCATTCAGAGCATCTCCCTCTGCCATATGTTTCTTAGGCCCCCTGGTTCCTTGATATATCTCTCTCTCTCTTTTCCATTTCTCTGTTCTTATATGTCTCCTTTTTTCCATCTGCATTTTCCTACAGCAGCACCCATTTCCTGTGGGTTTCATCACCACCCCCACCCTGCTTCCATCTGTTGAAGAGATCAGCCACAAAGTTAACTTGCAATTACACTACCCGTGAAATTACACCAACACTTCCAGTGGCATTACTAAGCATTAAAGCAAACACCCTGGTGAAATTAATGGGAGATGGGGGAATTTGCCCCTTGCACAAACGGGTTGTTGGCAGCCTCAGGAAGGTGAACCAGCAGATCCTCTAGGCTGCATTGGGGTAGCCTAGAGAGGCAGACTTGCTTTTCAGCAGCCTAGCTGACACTCTCTGCAGCCTGCATGTGCCACGAGAGGCAGGGAAATACATCAAATGACCGGCCCCAGCTGCAGGCTGCGACTCTGACACCTCTGACAGAGCAATAATGGGACATGATGGTAATTTCTCTGTTGCAATAGTCAGGTATAGTTCTACCAGTTCAATCTTTTTAACACGATAATTTCTCTCTCTGCTATGTAATTTAATAGATTTGTCAGTGTTTGTGCTCTGTGCTTTTTTTTTCCCCCTCAACACAGAAATACAGTTTTACGGAAGTCCAGCCTCAGCATTAGGGCAGCAAATTAGAAAAGCAATTTGAATTCCAAGGTTAGATGAGCTGTATATGCCAGAAATTTTCACAGTTACCCATTGTGGTATATTTAATATTGTGTAAATGCAATTTGTTCTATCATTTTAATAATACTTTAGTGGATCATTTGGACTGATGTATACAGAATGCTGTGCCATGGTTTAAAATGCTATACCTGCTTCCTCAAGATTATTGTAATAGTTTGAACAACCTAATTAGAAATTAACTGCAAATTTTATAAGTGAATTTCTGAGATAAGAAGAAAAAAGTTCTCTACTTATCACAAGTACTAACACTTAGCATTTAACTGCTGCATACAGAAGGAAAATTGCTCATGGCTGTTTTCCCATAATGGGTCTGATTTTTTTCCAGCTTTTTTTGTAACAGAGAACTTGCCTCCCTGAGAAAGGCCTTTATCCTCAATTCCAGCTTTGTGGGCATAAAACTAAGGTGGAAATCAATATTTATCCACCCAGATGTATTTGGAAGGCCCATTCAGCCCTCAGCAAGGAAAAACTTAGTTGTCTACAAAATTCTAAGGTGCTGAATGAGCCATCTGGGTTTATGGTATCCTGAGAGCATCTGTTGATGCAACAAGCCAGAATGCTGAGAACTGGGAGGCTTACCCTCACCTCACCTGTGTTGGATGGAAGACACCTCCTCCTCTAATATAAACACGGCTTTGGGAATAACTGCACTTTCTCCTTGCATGTTGAAAGCCTTGTCCTGTCCTTGATCCCTGGAGCACTCACACCTGGACTGCATAGTGCCCATAAATCATGGGGATGGCACTTTTTCCCCTAGGGAGTACGGACAGGTGACTCCTCCCACACTTCACTTTCTGTGGGAAGTGCACAGACAAGAGCAGTGCCTGCAGAAGGGACTGCATTCCACGCTTTCAGAATATACCCATGGCTGTGTCAATGCTGAAGGTGACCCAGGCATATTCCAATCAGCTTTTAGGTAATTCAGACAGGAATACCAAGGCAGCTGTAGCAGTGTGGTGCCTTCCACGGAGCACAAGACCCACCTGAGAAGCCAGGCAGGTTTGCAGCCAGTGGATACAGAGCTCTGTTGTTGGGATTACACTGCTCCCCTCCTCAAGGCTAGATGTTGTAAAGCTGATTCAGGTGACCTAAAACTGACTCTTAAACTATATTGTGACCATTCATTAACACAAAACAAGACAGGAGAGTGCAAAAAGGCAGATGGGTGCACTCACATAAAACTGTGAGGCTGGAGGAAGTCACAATATCTAATCATAGGCTTTAGACTAGGATTAAGAGTAAAAAGCCAATGGGACTCACAATCTTTTTATTATTATTATTCTTTTAAAGAGATAAACAACTGCTTCCATTTTTGAGGATTTCTGATGGAACATTATCCATAAACCTGCAGAATTTTCTGTGCTTCTATGAGGAAAACCTAGCTCTAGGACTTCATCTCACCAGTGTATCTTTCTGGAAGATGAGAATGCTGCCTGGGCAGAGGCAGTAAGTGATCCCATTTCTAAACCGTGTCCCTGAAGTACAAGAATAGATGGCCCTCACCCTAGCTCTGAGCAAGATCTTGCTTTTCCTGTGTTTCATTTTCTAAAATACCTTTATAGAACAGAAAGCATAAACCCTGTATTTACTCCAAGATAACAGAAATCCCCCAGTCACTGTCTTTCATTCAGTTCTGTTTTCCAGGGACTGGAAATAATATTGTAACACTTACAAAAGGCAGCATAAATTCCAGGAAATTTCAGAATGTATTCCAATATCTTCAGATTCTGCAAAGGCTTCCCTTTCTTTCCTTTGACGAGCTTTGAAAGAAAGTCATCAAGTCACCAGCTCTCCTACCCGTGGGGCAGAAGCCTTCGTCTGTGAGAAGCACCGCCCAGTTGTTATCATCACAACTTTACAAAATGCATCCAAGCAACTGTTTAAACTTCCCCTCATGTGAAGACCTAGGAAGACAGTGGCAAAGAAGTACTTGGTAATTCTCCATTTTGACAGGAAGAAATAGAAGAAAATATGCTTTTCTGGATCTGAAGACTCTTAGTTTTGGTGGCTTTCTACATGGAAGATTTTCATCCTAACATATTTTTTCTTTATTAACAAACAAAAATGATAGAATAATAGGTAACTCCTATTAAAAAATTCCCGGGGGAGGCAAAGCGCGACTTATAATAGAGTTATTGCTGCAGCCTTAATTAGGGCATGGTGCCAAATACCTCTGTGATGAAAAACAAATCGATGTAGTGATGCTTTCCCATTACCTTTTTTTAGAGTAATTAAATGTCACAAAATATTTTGCATACTTCCTACTGGGAACCCGGGCATATGGAACTGATTTACAGCACAAGTCAAAAGGATTTTCTTTAAAACCAGTGCAGGCAGACAGACAGCTGCTGGAACTGAAAGTTAAAATATATTTTAATTTTCACCACAGCAAATGGTGAAGCACCTATTGACTGTAAAATCTGAAATGCAGTGTAGAATCTGACTAGATTAACACAGTATCTCTACTTCCCTTTTTCACCCAAACAGACATTGTTTCACCTAAGCTGAAACTGCTCTGGAAATTCAAACCCTGTCATTTAGTCTTGTGCTCTAAGATCCTGCATGTTTAAAGAGATTTATGTCCACACACAGTGACAGCTGAAGAATCCACCTCTGTTGAATTCAGTAGGCTTTTCACTGGCTTTCTTTCAGCAGGTCACATCCTGAGCATCTTACTCACTTTTTCCTCTATCTGCACTAAGGCATGCTTTCAGAGGGGTTTATCCAACACAAGGGCCGATTAAATACTGAGCAAACAGTTCAGAATTTGGCTGCTTTTATAAATAATGATTCAAAGGTTTGATTTAGCTACAGATGAGCCTGAGCCACAAAAAAAAATTGCATCTGGATCCTAAATGTGTCAACTCCCATGGCAGAGATTTTTTTTTTCCCAGCCAAAGCTTGGCCTGAAAGTTCATGCAGAAAGACAAGCTGTGAATCAGAATCCTGCACCAGTGCCCGGGGTGAAGTTCGTACCAAGATAGCCTGCAGCCACATGCCAGCTTGCCATTGACCTTTTATCTGCATAAATAGTTGTGACCTTTGGGCTGCTCAAATTAGTGCAAGCTGCTCAAGCAGGCAAGTATCACAGCCCTCTGCTGCTCAGGCTGCATCTCTGCCTCTTCCCTCTCGTGCCATCTCCTTCACTGGGCAATGAAGGCAGGTGGGGACATGGGACAGCTTTCTTACCTCTGGGGACATCCTCTGCCTTGAAGGAAATCCACCACTGGCTGGGTAGGACCGTACTAAATCCTCATTACATCACCTCAGTGACACGGAGAAGACCAAGTTAAGTGGCTGACAATCTGCCTTTGGATTGATACTTTTCTATAGGGCACAATAAACCTGCTTCTTGCTGTGCCTGTCATTATCTTTCATTACTTAAAAGAAGTCCTAGGAGTTTTAAAGTCAAAAGAGATCGTTGTTAACAAAATAGTTACTCTATCGGTCAAGCCTCAAAGTGAGTTGTTTTTCTTAAAAAGAAAAGATAGATAAGTAAATCACTCTAATCTACTTTTTATTCACTGGACTGTATGCTGTATAGGGTTTAATGCCCATTGTTTTCTCAGTGGACCAGAGCTAGCATGCTCTCTCATGTAAATAAACGTTTAGTCCTTTTTCAAAATGCATCACTTGTGTCCCTGAAACCACAGCAGGTTTAGTTATTTTTGGAAACAGGTATTTGCACAGTTTTACTAGCACTTTTTTCCCAATTGTTTAGAAGAAGTCCTTCAGTTGCTTAATGACAATATTGACTAGGCCTGAGGGGAAGAAAAAATGAGTGGGGTATTTTTAAGGATATAAAGCAGGAAAAAAATACAAACATTTTCAAGGTTCTCCAAGACACCGACTGCACAGACACATTTCAAAGGGAGGTTACTATCCCTGAAATTCTCTCCAAAGCTCTTTTTTTCCTGATTTTCTTTACCTAGAGCTTTTTTCTTTGTCTGTTTCAGTCATGGGCTACCAGATCCCAAGCGTGTTTATCCACATCATGTACATTGTCTGCATGATGCTTTAAAAATTTGATTGACTCTTATTATACATATTGGAGACATTTTTAATTGCACCAAGGAAAACTGTTGGGCAAGTAGTGAGACAGCTAATAAGTAGTCACCAATCCCCATGTTTTTAAACTAAATTTGAGGGAGCTATCCCGCAAGTAAGAGTGGGAGCTGCATGTTGAGGCACGTGCCTGCCGCCTTTGGCAGATGTGTTGGAAGGGAACTAATTGTTCTGCTGCACCACATCCTTCAGCTCTGCAGTGAAGTCTAACCCACAGCTTTCTGGGTGATCTGAATTTCACCCCACATTTCAGGAATATCTGCTTGCTGGAAGGGCTGCAACATCACTCATATGGTCCTCAGTCAGCCACTCAAAAATCAAGTGTCCTGCCTCTCTCCCAGAAGGATGGTATGGACAGGTGCCACAAGTTCTGAGAATGAGCCGCGAGGGTGCAAAACCTGCAGATGCATCTTTGTGCTGTGCAGTTGGAGGGGGTGCAAGAGAGGGTAAGGGCTTCTTGCTCCTATTTCCATGAGCAGTTCCACAGAAACAAGGCCTTGTGACTCTCAAAGTCCATTTGCCAAATGACAGCATCTCCCTCTTTAGTTACACCTGAGAAAGGGCATTTATGTTTCACCAGAGAAGCAAAGAAAGGGAGGGCCGGGAGGGCTGGTCTGCATCCCTCTCCTCTGGAGCCATGGAGCCCCTTACGCACAAGCTGTGCTACAGCTGCAGAGAGGAAAATATGTGGGCTACCCTTGCTGAAACATTGGCAGCACATCACTGTTTACAACTGGAATTTTTGCTGCGGGCTTTTACCAATGACAACTTAGGACAGGAATAGGAAACTTCACATGATGATGAGGTCAACTTTTTTTCTCTTGTCCACTGCCCCTAGACGAACACAAAGCTGCTGAAGTTAAGATTTATGATTGCTTGCAAAAAATTGAGCTTGAGCCACGGTTTTTAGCTGGCTCTTTTGTGTTATCTTTTATAGCACTCCCAGCAGCATACTCATTTGAAACTTTTAATTTGGGTTGCTTTCATTTGATCCTCATTTCTGCTCTCCCACTCGATTATCTGTGCCTGCCCAGGAGCAATTTTAAGTTGACCCATTCTCAAGTAAATGAGAGGGCACTGTGTGTGTTTGCAAAGCATGTTTAACTTCTGCCTTTCATCTTTGATTAATATTAAATCTATTGAACTAGATAAATAAATAATTCACCTACAAACCTGACAAACAGACAGTAATTTCTTCCCCTCAGTTTACAGCTTGCAGGTACCTTTTTTAATAGTTTCATTTCCTTTTGTGTCCCTGGAGATAAAACCAGTGAGCTAGACAATGATGTGCAGAAGAGGGAAGGCTGCTTGGCTGTTGTTCTCTGCCTCCATCCCACTACACTCAACATACATAAACATGCTTAAAAACATAGAGTGGGAATAAAATAACCACTTTGCATGTCACTTCTGCTGTTGTGGTTTGTGCATGAGAAGTAGACTCCAGCTCGGCCTTCTGGTTTGGATAACAGCCCTGTAAAATCATTTCTACCAAGACACTAGAGGTCTGGTTTTGTTCTCATGCAAATGAAATTAGTGGAATTATATAAGCATAAAATCAGTGACAAATGAGAGGAAACTCTTATTTGCTCTTTTGTATTTTTATGGAGTTGGGCTCCTTAGACACAAGGCAATGTTCTTGGAGGAGAGTATTGGAAAGTATGTTGACAGGCACCTGGCCTTGGGAGGACCACAGCACTTCAGCCTTGCAAGCTACGTGAGGCACACACACAGCTGGCTGTCAGAGGGTGGCTTGAAACAAAATAAACTCACCAGACCAGGAAGCCCCTTGGAGCTAAGTAAGAGGAAACACTAAGTGCAAAGAGCCTAGATGAAATCACATCCCCTCTCCACCTTGTCCAGGGGCCTGTATCAAAGCTGTAGGAAAGGATGTCCTTCTAGCCAGGAATCCTTTCCTAAAAATAATTGTGTAGGACCTCTCTTTGGAAGCAACGATGGGAGGCTTTTCCTCAGAATCCACCCCAGCACCACTTCAGGCTGTGCGCTGTGCTGGTACTGGGCTAAAGCTCTTTATCCGTGGGAATTCTCCTCCCTTCACCATTAGCTGCATATGTAAAACCCTGCATAAGCCATTGTAGTCTCTGGGATCTGGGGGTGGAGAGTGGAATGGAAGAAATCTTGTAGCAGAATATATTTAGCTTCCATCTCTTCCAGGATGCTCCTTCACACCTCCCAGTTAAGTGCATCCAGCCCTGTACTGAGCCATGAAGTGCAGAAGAACCAGCAGAGCTTTCTGCCTCATTGAAGTGGCTCAGATTTATACTTCAATGAAGCAGCCTCAGTACATAAAACATAAAAGGGACCCCCCAAGTTATTAGAAAAAAGACATTTTAAACACAGTTCATGGGAGAGAACCTAGGCTGGTTCCTAATGCTATTCAGCCATACTGAAAATAAAATGTCATGTCTGTTCAGAACTTAAAAATGGGATCAAGCCTATTGGCCAAAAGGGCAGAAGCTGCATTAACCGAGCTGCCTTTTGCCTGCAATGTTTGGTCTTCGGTGTTTTTCATTACCAGTGCTGCAGAACTTATTACTTGTCCTTAAGGAGTGCTACTGAAGGTAGGGAGTAAGGAGCTCATGGTTATCTGCTGTGATCAAGACCCTGAGAGTTTGAAATGGATGTTATTCATTGCAGCCACTCTGAGGCCATTTCATATGGAAACAATTAAGAGGCAAAAAGCATATCATAACAAAGGAATGAGAAGAAAGATCAGGAAATACAAGCAGATTGGATCATTCTCTAAAAATGGATACAGTATTTACTGTTGGCAAATATAATAAATCTAAGACTTGAATTACCCAGGACAGCAGACAGGACTCTGAATTGCAGATTTTTTTATGCAGTCTAAGAGGAAGCAGTTAAGATTAATGATGAATGTAAAATTTAGGTCTAGAATAGAACAAAATGTAACTTATTTCATATGTGTGCAGAATGGAATCTCAACATAGTGCATTTAAAAAGGCAAAATGGGAAATTATGTAGAAATTAAAAGCAAAGAGGAAATAAAAAAATATTAAAGGTAAGGGGAAAATTTAAATGGACATTGAAGACCATCCACAGCGATTTGCACATTTTCTTGAGACCAATGTAAATGCAGCTGGAAACAGAAAATTATTAAAGAAAAAATCTCTTTCTGAGAGGTGTTTACTCTTACAGGCAGTAAAAACCCAGGGGGAGGGTTTGTCCCCCACTGCTATCGGAGAACAACCGAGGCAGTTACTGGAAAGCATATACCATAATAAAGGATTCTGAAACTATTTAATATTTCTGTCTGGCTAAGTAATTAAATGAACAAATTTTCAGCACTAAGCGATATGAGATAGACAAGACACTGTCAGTCATGCACAGCTGGGAGCCAGGATGTCCATGTCTCTCAATTCCTAAAATAGTCATCTGTACTTGCAGGAAAGTTTGGAAATCACTTTCAGTAGCTAGCAACACTAGGTCTCCTAGTGCTGTACTGCCATGCCCTGGTGCTGTATGCACACTCACACCCCAGTTTTCAATATGTCACAACCCTGGGTGAATTTAACATAGAATTGCATTTTTAGGTGATAGCAAAGTGCCATCTAACTCCTCCCTCTTGACCACTGCCTAGGAGACTAGCTTCTGTTCCTGCTGAAATCAATTTGAGTTTTATGACTGGCCTCACTGGAGCCAGGATTTGGCTTAGTGTCTGGATGTAAGCAGCTAATGGTTTTTCTGACAACAGCTCAGAGCTGGTGTAAGTCAAAGCAGAAATATTTAATGCCTTGAGACTGGCAGAACATCCCATTCATGCTCTTGGCTTACCTGACAAATGGGCTATCAGCTACTGATGCCTTCATTCCTGTTCAAATACCCTGCTTTCCCCCTTAAATAACAGGAATGCATAAGCGGAAGCCATCTCACTTCTTCAGAAAGCTGAGAACCATGCAAACACCTACTAAAACTGGCCAACATACACTGAGCAAAGAGTTGGTCAAGGGAACACCTGAACCTCTGAATGGGACACCACAGACCCGGCCTAGTGCCTCCACTGCCATCCTCCATCATCCTGCCCTCCCTCTGCTCCCCTCGCACCTCCACGACTCTTCACAACACGTGACATTCTGCATCTCACTTGTCTGAAGCTACCAGAGCTTGAGAAAGCTGTGCTGCTGGGCTGTGTGGCATTGGCCCTCAGTGTTCTCCCTCCAGCTGCTTCTCCCTTGCTGGAGCATCCCTTGAAGGCAGCGAGCCCACCTCCTGCACTTCCTGCTGCTCATCCCCAAGCCACAGGCTTTGATCACTCAGGCAACTATTAAGGCTGCCAGCTGCAAATCCATGTGATTTCCAGTCCTTTCCCAACTCTGGCAAATGCTTTTGCCTAAGCAGTAGTGAAATGGAGCGTGGCCAGAGGCAGGAGTTGGGGGAAGGGGTAGTCCCATGCAGGATGTGAGCTTCATCCATCTACTGGCTGGACACAGAAAGCAGAGGTTGCAGAACAAGTAATACCGGGTGCTGTTGGCATTTTAGAAAGAGCTACATATATGACACAGTTTCTCCAGAAGTTCCCTTTAAATAGTAACATTTCTGCCCATTTGTATTCACAGGTCTTACGATTCTATTTTTAAACAGAATGTAGGTGTTCACGAACAGTGGGCGTGAGACTGACAGCACTAGACCAGAGCTTTCCATTTGCAGAATAACTGCTGCATTGACTACTATGCTGCAAACTCCTGTAATGGAAAGACCAAGGACTCAGAGGGTCTTCCCATCCCTGGGCTTATTTTGCCTTTGTCCCTGCAGCTGAAGCTGCCCCAAAGGGAACTGGCAACTGAGATGGGCTGTGGATGTGTGTGTGTGTGTGTCCTCGTGCATGTTCAAACACTTGTTAGAACAGACACAAGATTATCAATCCTTCCAGGCAGTAATTACTTTTAAGCCTTAGCAATTCATTTGGATTTTGTATTCCATTGCCATAGAAGTAGCTTTTCACATGATGTTTTGAGTTCTCTGAGACATTCTTAAGCAACATGTTTAGGTCTCCTTCTTCTTTATTTGCTGACTTTTTGGTCTTAAATATAAACACCTCAGGCTCAGGTACTTGTACCCAACTTTGGAAATACCAAAGGTTCTTACCAGTTTTCAGAGAACACCCTGAAGTACACTGTTGTGCATAGCTGGGGTAGCTTATGCCTGTAACCATCATTGAGCAGGTGATTCTGCAACTGGGAACAATCATGTTGGGCTTCTGATCCTTTCTCCTACTCCAGCTCACTCAGAAACACCTTCTGAAAGAAAACTCCATGGCAGAATCCCTCTGACCATTTAAAAAGCTGCCTTGTATTCCTGACCTGTCCCCTGAGCCATCTATTCTGCACATGACAAGGTCAGAGCCAATACCAATACCTTCCCTTTCTTGAGGCATGTGCCAGGTATATTACTGAATTAAGGGAGTTCCTATATTTTCCCCCAAGACTATAGGCATGCAATTTCCAGCCATTTCTCTGAACCCTCCAGTATTCATATGTTAATGTGCTTTGGCTTTTGGTTCAAGTTATTAGGAAGGAATCTTCTTGACCCTAAATTTTATTTCTTTGCTTCCTTTGAATAATTTAAGGTCAAGTTATAATTTTTTCTTACTGTCTCTAAGCTTGTGTAGAGAAGAGCAAAATTCTTTTCATTTCTGTAATTTCCTGCCCCCTGCCCCAGCTCACTGGAATGGTTTTGTTCATGTGGTGTGCTTGTATGCTCAGCCCTCTGCTAGCTGTCTTAAAAGTTGCTTTTTCCTTGCAAAACTAAAGTGGATCAAAGCATTATGCCAATTCTGGATGCTAGAGAAAGCAGAAGCAGCCTGACACAGAGTTCCTCTGGAGGTAGCATCTCTCTGCCACATCAGAGGCATCATGGTCAGGCAAGGAAAATGGGAAGAGACCAGTGCCTTGGCCTTGTCTTCCCATGTTCCACCTGGGAAATCTGATTTCCGAGCTTTGTTTGCTTTCACAGTGTTAGAAATGTCTGGTATACAGACAGAAATTCTGTTATAAAATGAATATAAATGCTGTTATGCAAAAAGATCAGGCCCAAGACTCTTAAGTAACTGGGAGCCCAAAGACTAGATTCGGGATGATCCAAGGCCTGCCCCTGCAGAGAAACTGTATGCAAAACAGCAACACAGCCTCTTGCTGCGAGGTCATCTAAGGCTTCTTGCGCGCTCTCCCGATTTTATGGTGGGATCTTTTGTGACGAGGTTCAGCCCTGCCTTCCTTCTGTTCATTTTTTTAAAGTACTTTTGCAGTAGTCAGTTCTCTGAAGTGCCGTTCTCTTTACTTTGAATTGACTGAGAATCTGGGTTGAAGTGACTGACTGATGTGACAACAAAGGAGCGAATGTCATCAGGTCCAAAGGATTTGATATGCTGTTGGTTATAAAATGTACTCAGACAGCCCAAGTTCTGTGCCAGATTCATATTTGATGTCATGGGACTTGACTGGCTGTAACTGAAAGAGCTGGGGCCATTGTTGGGAAAATGGCCATCTCCCTTTCAGGGGAAAGTTAGGACTCATAGGAGCTGACAGCCTGACAGTCCGATCTTCCATTCACCCATAAGCACCAGTCAGAGTGAGCAGTGACAATGCAAGTTTCCCCATATTTAATTCACTGATAGGTCAAATTCTCTTTGTAACCCCTAAGTATTGTGCATACTTTCTATTATCAGCCAGAACTTTCCTTCTTCCAACAGTTTAGAAGCTGTCAGTGCATGGTTCCCCTTGACAGTAGCTACTCCCTCTCTCTCCCTCCTCCCTCCCAGCCATCCCCACCTTTCCCAGTGCCTGTGGCAGCAGCAGTAGCCTGCTTTCTCTAAGTGAGACACCACCACCTGTACCCTCCTGCCTCAGGCTCCTCAGCTCATTCAGCAGTGGCAGGCACTGTTTAGTCACGGTCACAGCGACAGCAACCCATACAGCAGCTGAAGGGAAGCTGGAAGGGTGCTTGCCCAGTTGGTGTACGGCTCTGAGGAGAGGATCCCAAGCCAGTATCCACTCTTAGCACCTGCCTTTCAACACCAGGAGGATTCTGGCTTGATGCCTTGCAACACTGTGCTGGGCAGCACATAGTGGAGTGCAGGGAGGGTCACAGAGGAGGACAGAATTTTCTGAAAGTAACAGTCATGCAGTCACTACCATTATTTAAGAGTCATAAAAACAGCACCTAGGATTCAGGTGTGTATCTCTGGCCCTATCTATGTATGTGTGAGGCCTCTCTACATAGTCCATGCAGCTGCATAGTAGTCCAATATGCTCAGAAATCCTAAACTCGCTCACATAAGAAAACAATTTCGGGCTACGTCATCAAGGCTTTCCCAAAATGGCCCTGTTTTGTCTGTCTGCTGATCCTTAACTTACCCAAAATCTCTCTCAGCTAATGAGGACCACGTGCCAGTCACACTTCATTTAAAAAGGGTGTGGGGCGGAAAGGAAGTTGGTGTTGTTGCATATAGATATTAAAATAAATAAATCAAATAAAATGTGGCATTGTAAATGGAAATCAATGGACTGCAAAATTGTATTTGTTCTAGCTGGATAGAGTACTTGCCGAGTTCCAAGCTGTTTGTCCCTTTCTGAGGGGAGACGGGGTCTGCTCCATTTGTACTGTAAATGCAAGGCTGTTGTGAAGTGAGACTTGAACCTTTCCACCTTCAAAACAGTTTATGCATACAAGAAAAAATTCCCATGAGACACATGAGACACAAATCTTAGCCCTAATTTAAAGAGGAAATGAAGGGAGAGTGGGTATTTTGTCTGAAGCCATGAATCTCTGTTAGGAGTGAAATATTTGGCTTCTGCTGTTATACTGAGAAATTCTGACTATGTCCCTCTTAAAATTCTTTCAGTATCTACAAACTGCAGGCGACACAATATCTGAACAGCAATAATTCATGATAAAGCACTGTAGTGGCTAGCAGGTACACCGCTGCCCCGTAACTCCATGTGACCTTGGCTAGCTGTAACTTTCAGCTCAGGATACCTGAAGGTGTCATGGGGACAATGTTGCTTCTCATCTGCACTACACTCAACTGCTGCTTTTCTGAAAGTCTGATTCTTGAAGAAAGGCTTTATATATGATCTAAAACTCTGCTCAACTAGAATATTTATATAGTACCCCACAGAACACACAAAAATATTCCTGTTATGAACAGCCCATTATTGCCAAAATATCTATGACATCTGCTTTTTGTCTTTTTCCCTATTCTGTTAATAATGACAATTATTTATATTAGACACGGAAACAAATAGCATCTTATGCTTTCTCATTGACTCTAAGTGCATGTAATTACCATATAAAACCTACATTGTTCTAAGGAATTTTATGAGACTGACTTGCACTGCTCAAAATCTCTCCAAAACGGTTTTCCCCAGATTTTCTATGTACAGTCCTGAGAACTGAAGATTTAATTTCATTTCCAAAGATTGTGGTGTTTTAAATTCATCACCTTGAGGAAGGGAAGCCAATCAAATGACCTTGTAAGGCTGAAGGAAGTTGCTTCAGACTTGAGAGGGTACAACTGGGTAGGAAGTTTGACAAGCCAAGACCTGACAACAGGGTAAAATGAAAGCTAAAAAGAGAAGACAAAAAAAGAGAAGATTATTGTTAATAATCACATCTTTTTCTTAGAAGTCCAAGCAACTGATTCTGGAGATTAGAACAAGACAATAAAAGATTATTAGGACAAAGAACCTGGAATTTGCAACTTTTAGCACCATAGGTGGTGCTCTGCAGGAGGAGCCTGTTCATGCCACCAACCAGAACTGTCCTACCAAAGAGTTGTGTCTTCTAAAACCATTCTCAAAAAAATTTAACTGTATGGAGTATGCTATGCAAAGCAGTTATCAAAAAATAGATACCAGCTCTGTCCTTGATATTAAATAGGATCATTTGGATTACTGCAATCAAATATTAAAAAAAAAAAGCATTCATTATGAATGTGAATTTACATCCCTTCAATTGTAGAAATGATCAGAAGAATGTCTCATTTAAAATTAGCATTCTTTAAGTAAGACTTAAAAATTGAATTGGTTGGAGAATAATAGCCTATCCAACTCTTTGCTGCCTTCAACTCTCTTTAAAATAAGAACCTTTTCTTAAGAAATATATAAACCATTATTATTTTCAGCCCCTATCAGTTATGCAGCCCCGATCATTTTGGGGTGAGTTATTTTAGGTTGGCTCCATTGGGATGAGAATGCTGATGGAGTTGGTAATTCCTTATACCAGTGCTCTTGATTAACACTGAATGCACAGAGCCGTTTGTCCTTGAACTTTTAAAACCAAGGCCAAACCAGAAAGAAGGGGTTTTGTTTGCAATTCTGTGTGTCTTTCTTGGAAGCACTGTGCCCAAGATCCCTCCCTCGGATTTTGTTTGGGGTCCCACTGCTGAGGCCTCCTCCAGGTACTCGTGAGCCTGCTTGGCTCTCTTCTGTTTCTGCCTCTCTGTAGCATCATGGTGCTCCAGTGCTCATCGATCGTGCCCAGGAAGGTTCCAGATACCGGCAGGGAACCGACGGGACGAGCCTCTGTTTGCTGGGCTCCATTTATTTCCCCCCGCTCCCCGGGGCCGCGGAGAGTGCCAAGAGGCCCGGAAACCATGAGGACAGGAAGGAGGAGGAGGGCCGAGAGCTCGGGAACAGGATCGCGGGGGTTATATGGGTATTGTAGGGGCGGGGTTTACAAAGGAGGGGCTGGGGTTAGCAAAGCTAGGATTAGATCCTAGTGACCTTGAAGCAGAAGCACTCGCACCTCTCTTCTACCCTCCAAGGAAATTGTTGCCTTCAAGCTGATCTCTGCCTGAATGGGTAGATTAGTCCCTAGTGAAACCACCCTGCTGCTGGGTTCGCACTCCTGAAGAGCCTAACAGGGAGCCTGCCCAGCTCCAATTGTTTCAGTGATCTCTTAAGACAAAGAATGGTTAACACCCCAAACTCAATCATCGCTGTTGTCAACGCTGTCCCACGGACACGTCCCAGGAGTGTAGCCAGAGAGCTCCAGTATCCAGTATCCAACACCCAGCACCAGGGCTTCTCCACCTTTTATACACCCCATTGGCATTTCCAGACACAGCTTCTCAGAACAAGGAGTATTAGGCCATGGGAACTATTTAGGGCTTGGCTTTGCTGCTCCTTCTATGATTATGACTTTGAGTTAATCTTATTTGTGCTGGCTTGTTGTCTGTCTGCAACTTCTTGGCATTCTCAGCTAGATGTTGCACTGGAAATGCTGTTTAATAGGAACCTACCTAAGGCTCCTGGGTGCCACTGTGCCCAGATGCCATCCTCCGTGAACTCCGGCACTCCTCCACACTGCCACCCTTGCACCGTGCTGTCCAGACTGGGGACAATGCTTTCAACCACCCTATGGACAAAAAAAGGAATTCCTTTTCTTCTTCAGAGGGAAATATGTGTTATTATGGTAAAGGAAAAGGCTATTTGCAATGAATGAACAAGCTCTCTGTCAGCATAAAACATTCGTAGAGTGGATGTGGAAGCCAAGGCAGATTTTTTCTATGGGATCATAGTCCTTTATTCAGTAGGGTTTTTACCCAGCTTTTAGTCTGTTAGCAAACTTCCCTTATATTTCATAGGAAATGTGGTGAATGGCAGATCACAGGCCAGTCACTCGACTGATGCCAGCTGACATCTGTACATTAAACCAAACCAAGCGATCTTTGGCCCTAGCAGAAGCAAAAGTGAACCATATGTACACAATGTGTATGCACACAGAAAGCAGCAAAAAAACCCCCACAACCAAACCCCACAAGCCAAACCACCCCAAAGATTATAAGTAACTAAGCAGAGCAAAGCTCTATCCCTAAATGTTAAAGATCAACGTAAGGGCTTTTTTATGGCTGATAACATACCATGCCCCAGTGTTAAGGACTTTTTATAGCTGAACAAAACCTGACAAACAGTTTTTATGTAGCATATCTCATAAAAAAAATGGGAAAGTACTCTGCTAAGAAGGTCAATATTGTTATCTCTGTTCCTCCTTCCCTCTGGAAAGCTGAGCAGCAGAGTAGAGGTGAAGGTGCCTAAGGAGCCTTACTTAGAAGGCTGTAGGAGTCCAAAAGTCTTCTGCATCCAAAAGTCAGAAGTATGAAAGGGCCAACTCCGCTTTACTTAGGTGCTTACGTACACCTAAGTATGTACACCTAAGTTTGCAGTAGGAATGTTTCCCAAACACTGCAAACACTAATGCAGCTCCACCGACAGCGCCGGGCGTGCCTGTGGCAGCCAGGGCCACCCCTAGGCCAGGGGACAGGCAGACAAACGAGTTGCTGCACCGTCAGCTGGAGTATGAAATTACAGCACTTCAGCTGCTCTGCCCGGCCGCCACGGCCACGGCCAGGCCGATCACCCTGCCGGGGAGTCCTGTCACCCACGGCGGCTCGGGAGGACGGGGCAGGGGCAAGGGCAGGCTAGCAAGAGAGCCAGGAGGGGGGATTTACTGAATCCATCGCTGCTCTGCTGTCCCAGCCGCTGCCTTCTTCCCTCCTTCTGTTGCCCAGGTGCACCCGGGGCTGGGGCCCTGCAGCAGCAGCAGCAGCAGCACAGCAGCAGCAGCAGCAGAGCAGCACAGCAGCAGCACAGCAGGAGCAGCACAGCAGCAGCACAGCACAGCAGCAGCAGTGCCCAGGGCAGATGCAGAGCAGCGCTGGCAGCTGCACGGTGCCACTCCCTGCCCTGCGGGGCAGCCCTAGGGACAGTCTCCTGACCTCATGGTCATCCTCCTGACCCTGCTGGGAGGCGAGTGAATGACACGGCCACATTTACTGTTGGATTTGACACGAAACATGCCACCGGCCTGGCCCCCTGGCTTCCTATGCATTGCCAGGGAGTGGAAAGAAAACCTCTTGCCAGAGTTCAGAGTTCTTCACCAGGGAGGGAGGACTGAATCACTCTCCCTTTCCTTCTACATGTGCAGGGAAAAAAAACCCTCTCAGGATAACTTATTAACCCAAATTACCTTCCATTCTTATCTCATTATGCTTGTAAGTCACACTGACAAGCTTTTGGCAGGACTTTCAGAGCCCTGCAAAAGTCCTCCACATGAATTTTCAGACTCAGTGGAGACCTGCCAGTGCCCATTCCTTTACTTGACCAAGCAGCCTCAGCAAGGGAAGCTGTGGTGCAAGGCTCACCTCTTCTGTAAGGCTGCTCCATTTGCCTCTGGTTTACCCTGAAGGAAACATGATCTTCAGTTTCCACATTTAAATCCCAGCAACATCCTCTGCAGCCTGTTGGTCAGTCTGCCTTTCAGCTCAGCGTGGGAAAAAGCTAGAAGCAGTCAGTCTGCCAGTAAGGATGTATATAGCAGACTATGCATCTATATGTTGTCATGGAGATGCCATGGGATTCATCTGAGGGTTTTGCTGGTTGGGTTTCTTCTGCATCACACATTTGTACAGAAATTAGGTTTTGACAAAAATACAGTATCCAAAGTTTTCCAAAGCATAAGTGGAACATAGATCTGTGTCAGAGCAGATCAGGTCACCTTACTCATGATGACTTGCATAGGCCTTATTTTTTTATTTTCCACTTAAATTGCTCCTGATTTCATATCCACATAACATCATGGAGTTCAGAGAATTAAACTGGTAAAATTAATCGAGGGGAAAAAGAAGCAGGCCATATGTTTTAAAAGGAACCATTTCAGAATGCAGGATGACAGAATGCAGTAGTCTTCTGCAAGTACAGTGGGACTCAAAATACTGGTCAGGGAGCTGTCCTTAAGAGTTGACCTGAGACATCTGAAACCTCCGTCCTTGTCCACCTTTACATGATGTTTTTAAAGATAAGCAATTTTACTGCTTGTGTCCATCTTATTTTTTTCCTATTAAAAGTCTCAAACATTTAATAAACACTATTTTCAGTTAAACAGGACTGTTAATTCTTAATCTTTTAAAAGGAGAAAGAATTAGTCCATTTCCAAATTGTATCTCGTCCATAAAAGACAAATCACGTGGCCCACAGAAATTATACTTGAAACAGTACAGGAAATGTCTGCAATCAAACAGGCTAAGGACCTAACAGCTAATTGGGTAATCAGAAGCAAACCTGAGGAGCCACCATCAGCTCACAACCTCCAGACCATCTTCAATCTGACCCTTTTTTAAAAAGTATCACCTCAGTCTTTCTGGATAACATCCTTATGGTATAGCCTTTTCTATCTAACCACACACCTATCCAAGCTCTCGTCTAACTGTGCTAGATTAATTTTTAAATTTTATTTGGAAATGGCAGTCTGCTGCTGGCCTCCTTCTAAAGTTATTCAGATTTGAGATTACTGTAGAGAACCTGCTGCATTTTTATACCACTGCTAGTGCAGATCCCCTGACTGAGAAAAGCTCTCTTGTGTCTGTTGACATGAATAATCCCCAACATTTTTAATATAGGCTGCCTTTGCCAGTTGGCTGACACTTGTGCTATGCCATGAATAAAAGCTATTTGATGACAGTTGAGAAATGGATGTGAGACACTTGCTGCTGTATTTCCTCTGCTCTGTGGGAGCTAGTCCCTATTATTTGTCATATGCAGGAATGTAAAGATGTTAAAGGCAACTTGAATGCAGTCACTGATGATGTGGTAGTGCAAAACAATGTAGAAGTGAGACCCCAGACCTCTTCTATTAGGCTGCTCCTTATGTCTGTCTTATGTCTTTGCCACCTATAGGAAGTTTCAGTCACTCTAAGTTTAGATAACATTCATTTTTCTGCATTTACCTAGTTGGGGCATTCAAAGTGTGCCTTCACATCAACAGAAAAGATTCCTCTTATTAGCCAGCTAGGAAAGGTTTTCTGTGTGTCGTGTAAGCAATGGGATTAATAATGCACGGTTACTTACCCGCGACTGCTGTTCTTCAAAAGACCCTTGTGTGTTTGTATCTGTGAGGTGTGCACTGTAGGAGAACCACAAATTCCTGGTGTGAAGAACATGCACTCCAGGAAAACCACACGGGACAGCAGCTCAGATGGCTCTGCATGAGGGCATGTGGTGTGTAAGTGCTAGCAAGGAAGAAAAAGGGATTTAAGGTAGAGTTGACAGAACAAGAAGAAAAGTATTTGGCTAACAGAAAATGGGACATGGACTGAGGTGTCTGAGGAGTATGAAGAAAAAAGCAAGATTGAACCATCCAAGAACAAGATAAAATGAGCAGAAAGAGAGATGACTGGAGAATAGGAGGAGGAGTGGGAGGAATGAGATTAAAGGCAAAGTAACTTACAGAGGACCTTGAAGGGAAAGATAGGGAGATTTACATGGAGGCTGAGAGAGACGTGTAATCAGTGGGATCTGAGAGATAGGCTGCTGTGTCACAGCTGGGGGATTTTTAGCAGGAGACTTCTGAGCAAACAGGGGAAGAAAGTCAGAGGAGAGGATGGGAAGGACAGACTGCTGCAGCACAGGCATCTACTGCATGGATAAGAGTCTTTTGAAGATGGACAGTAAGGGAAAGGTAGATTTAAAGAAGATTTAATACATCCCCATACTTAGGAGACAAAGCTTACAGATAACCCATTAAAGCTCTTTTATTACCAGAAAACCCCAACAGACATCAGAAAGTTGAAAGACCTGTCAGAAAGAGGCAGCACATGCTATACAGCGCAGGCAAAATTCCTTAAAAATATGGTCAGTGGCCTGCAAGAAAATCAACGAGAGCTGCTGTCCTCAAACCGAGCATTCACTTGATTCCATTCCAAGCTGATCCTTGCCCTAGGTTTTGCCCTCAATGATAAGTGACATTAAGCAGATTTACAGGTTAGTCAAAGTTTTTTCTCCACACAAGTCCTTACAGAGTTTTCTCTGCAAACCTGAGCCAGCTGGGAGAAGTGCTGCCCTCTCCTCTGATTTCAGATCAGAGCTGAAGCTGACAAAATGCACCTGCCATAACGACTCACCAGTAACAACCCTGCACCTTCAATATAAAGTTTCAAGCACCTGATATTAGTGTGACACTGGCGAGCTCTGCTGTCTCTGCCTGCAGGCCTGGAGGTCTGCAGAGCGCTGAGCTCTCACAGGCACCCAAGGAGAGATGAGGTGGCCATGCTTCATAGTCACCTCTGGGGAAGGAAGCCCTGTGCTCTCCAGCAAAATGGCCAAGACAAAACACTGCACAAAACCTGCTGAAGCTGCATGAGAAAAATCAGAAGCTGGAGAGAATTATTTTCCGCCAAGAAGAGGGAAGAAATGGTGTGCATACATAGATAGTGTCCTGGGGGTTATAAGGCAAGACATAGTGACACAATGATGGAATAATTTCCAGATGATCTGTCGAGCAGAAGATGCTTTGGGAAGCTCTTTTAGCCAGATCAGCTTTTGGGATGTGTGACTAACAGCAATAGGCCATAATAATTATTTTTTAAATCTCACTTCAAGCACAGTTTTCTCCTGATTATCACTAGAGCACATTTCTAGCATGATATATCTTGGTTGTATCTGAAGCTAGCTCTAGGCAAAGATGTTAAAAACAGCATAGCATTTTGCTCTTGCAAGGGAGAAATCTCACAATTAGGCCATCTGCTACTTTGCACACCAGTGACAGCTTGGCCTCCTATTTGCAGATAGAACCAGGGCTGGCAATTAAATAGCAGCCCTTCCTCCCCACCCTCCCTAACCCTGTGCCACAGCTCCTCTCGTGCATCACCCACCAAGGCTTTCCTTCTTCACCTGAAAATGGATGAGCTGCTGTGCTCCTCTGCCAGGTGCCTCCCTGCAACCAGTCTCTGCCCCTCTCATTTTGCCCTGGCTTTGGCTCCCTTGAGCCACAGCTCTAGGGGGCTGGGCTGATGTTGCTGAGGATGAAGCTGATGTTGCTGAGGATGAAGCTGCAGCTCCTTGATGGCAGGATACTTATTCTCACGTCATGTCAAGTCAGAAGGGAGCTGCCTCTGCACCTGGTGTGGCTGCTTTCATGTAGCTTGAGCCTCCTCAAGACAAATCTTGTGTTTCAAAGTAGACTGAGAAAATAACTGAGACCACACCAATTTCAGCCTTCCTGCAGGCAGGAAGAGAGAGTCTCATTGTACTCTGTCTCTACAAATAACTGCACCCCAGCACAGAGGAATCCACCCCACAACACAGTGGTCAGCTGTGGTGGTGTGGAGCTCAGCACTGCTGGGCACCTTTGCGCTTTCATCAAACCCAGCTTCACCCAGAGCCTGAGCAGCCCAAATCCATCCACATCCTGTGGATTGCCAAATCACAGACTGTGATTGCAGTACATCACAGTCCCCTGAGCAAAGAGTCCACTAACTTCTTCTCCTATGTGCTCCGTGCACAGCACTGGCACCCTGGCATGGAGACTGCAGCTGCAGGAGCTGTGTTCTCCTCTTCCATAGCCAGCCTGTGCCCTCACCCTTGCTGCACTCATCAGGAATCCTCCCGTCCTCCACCCCTCTGCAGAAGAGAGCTCTCTTCAGTGGGCTGCTGGCAGATAATCTGCCTGACTCATAATGGCTTGCTTTCTTTTAAGGAAGATGGATATCTCTGAAGTTGGTGATTTCTGTGTCTCTCAAATTCATCATGCTGTGATTGCTGCGGTATCAGCAGCAGAGTTCCTTCAGCACAGCAGCTGGATGCAGCAGCAGGCAGATAAACACAGTGCACATGCTTTGTAAGGCACAGGGACCCAACGCTGTGTTCCTGATCAGATATGATGCCTTGCCTTCTTTCAGCACATCAAGCACGTTGGTGTGTTTTCAGCAGGACCCAAAACCCAGACACAAAAAGGCAGGCCTGGGGCTTAGCTTCACACTTACTCTTCCTCTTGACAGTTTTGTATAAAGCTAAACATTCATGTAATTAGCACGTGTTTCTTTAAGGGAGCTTGTTCTCTTAGTGCTAATCCGGGCTGAACGGCCAAGCACACGGAATTTTGCTTCTGGTGCTGGATGAATTCACCTGTGGGGCAGCTGATCGATGCAAGGGTCCCCGCACTACCCCACTGAAGAAAGGCTCGGCGAGCTACATTTCCCCTTGCTGAGCTTTCCGGCTTGGGCAGACATTTGAAACGGGAGGTGGTCTGGGTCGATGGAGATGATGTTTGTCATGGGGAGGAGGACGCGTTCCTGCTGCCAGGCAACCGGCGCTGCAGCGCCCGTGCCAATGGCTGCGAACACCTCTGCAGAGGCAGGTCTACAGAAGGAGCGGCCAACCCGGGCTGCTGGGGGGGCCCCATCACCCCACGGAGCCGGGGGTGCCACAGCTGCTCCCCCAGGGCCCCCCACAAGGCCAAGTGGGGAGATGGTGCTGTGCTCCCTGCCCTGCCCTGCCCGGGCTGGGCGCTCGGGGAGCCCAATGCCCGCTGCACCAAAGGAAACTTTCTGCCCTGCTTCCAGCTCTGGTTTACCCAGTCAGTGCCGCTCAGCGGGACGTGCCCTTGCAGTACGGACCCAGGGGAGAGGCTGCTGTTTGCAAGGTGTTGCTGTGGGGGTGTCTGCAGGGGTGTCTGCAGAGCCCCTCGCCCTCCCTCAGCACTGATCTTCAGGTGCTTGGGGGGTTCCGTTCACCCATTCTGTGGGCAGCTCTCGACTCCTGTCCGTCCACCCCTCTCCGTCCTGTGGCACAGCCTCACTGCAGGGCTGGCACAGCCTGGCTAGCTCCACTACTCCCCAAATTTTCACTGTAAAACTGGGCCCCGAAGAAACAAGCCCCTTCTCATCATCATCCTCTCTGCTGCATCTTCAGCCACCCTGGCAGGGTTAAAAGGAGGGGGGAGAGGAGGGACCCCGAACTGGTGTTGGTACCAGCATGGGGAGGCAGTGCTGCTGCTGCTCTGGATGACGAGCTCCAGAGGTAGGTCCTATACTCTACTCTTAGCCTGGGTCATGGGTTTCTTTCCCCAAACCCTGCTGCAATCTGCCAAACACAGCTTGTCAACTGAGGATACAGTAGATTTTACTCATGATAGGTATGCATACACACACATATGTATGCATGAAAAGCTCATTCAGTAGGATTAGGCAAAATTACCAGAGCATATGCAAAACAGCAGTGCCATCCACTGAAAGCATGCCCTTTGCTTGCTCATTTTGATAAATGATTTTGATTTCTTCCAGTCTCTCACTCCAGGAATATTATTGTGGAGACAACATGGAGATCTGTGTACTAATTGTTTCAAGAAGTTTTCATGTAGTGATAGTTAGGCCTCTAAGATCCTACATTCCCTGGGGAAATTTTTATTCAGATTTTTGGTTAGCTTTTATTTTACATTTTATTTTATTTTGGTTAGCTTTTATTTGGGGGCAGATACCTGGAAGGCTGAGGAACACATTTTGTTCCATCATGCTTGGTCCTTCATGGGCAGGCTTTGGCCACAAGTCCAGTGGGAAACACATAACTTATTCAGGGTCTTGCAGATGACATGTACTCTCGCCACTTTGCACAGCTTAAACCCTAGAAATGTGAGGTGAGAGAATGTGAAGAGAAAGGCAAGATCAGATCGTTTATTGCAGCTCCCCCCTATTGTAGATACAGATAGCTCTCAATGGATGAAGTGTTATCTGCAGAAGTTTGAAGCCAGGGGATAGGAATCATGTCGTTTCTGGATCCCAGGAGCAATTTACTTGCAGTGTGGGGACTAGACCCTGGCTCCAGTGAGCAACAGTGCAACAGCACTAGTGAAGGGCTGTTCAGAAACTGCTGAGTTCCCGGGGCTTCTTCCCCTTTTTCCCTCTATTCCTCACGTGTGCTGGTAGCAAGGCAGATGCCATGGCTCCCCAAAGCAGATGGCAGGAGATGGAGCACTGCCTCCTCCAGTGCCGGTGGGTGCAGGTGACCAAGCCTCTGCTGGCCTGAGCAGCCCGGACTGGGAAGCAGACTCTGATACAGTCGTGCGCAATGCTGCCTGATGATTCACTCCAACTCGCTTTTCATTCCCTTGGGAACACAGAAGGGAGCCAGGGAGCACATTAGCACCCTGCAGACACAGTTTCCCCATGCATAAGCTTACCCTTCCAAGTGAGCCTATGTCCTTACTTAAGGGGAGTACGGAAAACCTGTCAGAATAAAGTAAGGATTATTGTTGTGAAGTACAAAGTAAAGATTTAGCCTACTGCCTCCAACTCTCATCAGTCCTAATAAGAGGTGAGGGGTGAGCTTGAAGGCTGTCCTGCAAACTGGGCAAGGTGGTGATGCAGAGTGCTACCAGTAGGTCACTGGGCTGGACTGGAAAGAGTTTCTTTAGCAGAGTAAAAATACCTGACTTTGACAGCCAGCATGCTGGTCTCTGTAAGCATAATTTGCTGTGATCATGCTATAAATCAAGATGAGACTGCTAAAATTATGTATGACCTCATTTGATAGATTATCTAATAAGAAATTTGCTAATGCAGTTTATCACTTAAAAAGCCATACGACTGCTAAGGATGAGTACTTTACTGCAGCACATTTAAACCTAATTGTCAGAGGAGAAAAGCAAGCGGATTTCAGAGGTGAGTTAGAAGAGCATCCTTATGAGGATGATGTCTTCACTAAATCAGTGGTGCAATGCAGCAAGCAGGGTGGAAAGGAGTCTCCTCTGGATAAAGGTACAGAAAGCTGCTACACAAGGCTGTGCTGTGAGAGAATACTGCATGGACTCACTGATCAGTAGCACCTTTATAAATACAAATAGTTGTATCCTAACTGGCATGCTTGCTTTTATTGTTTAATTTAGTGTTATCTTTTGATTTTTCTGACATTTCAGTTCTTTTTCACTGTCTTGCAACCAGATCTAAAATCCCTGATATGTGCTAAGGAACTACCAGCCTAGACCTCTAGCTCTAACTTGCTATTCTGGTTATGATGCCTGTCAGAATAAAAAGGGTAATTGTTTTGCTGCTATATGTTACCATCAAATATTTTTGTTCTTCCAGTCCTGTGACTCATTTAAAAAGACTGAACATCACTTTGACGTACACAAACAGAACTAGAAAGCAGCTCAAGCCAATGAAATAAAGCTTGTTTTGCAGGTTGGTTAATCACTTACTCTATTCCAATCCCAAATTTATGATTAATATGACTAAAATATAAATGCTGTTTTCTTTAATGATGTTTTCCTGAAGCGCATTCTGAGGTCTAAATACCTGTATATACTGCCCGGATATATGATACTGTTCAAAGCCTCTGAGATAAACATTAAACCTCCTCACAACTCTCTCTGTGTGTGTGTGTGTGTGTGTGGAGGGGGAGGTGTTAGAGAAGTGATGATTTTGAACTCCATTTTAGGATTGGGAAAAATGAAGTGGAAACATGAAAGAGCTTACAAAGGGCCACACATAAAATCATTATCAGAGCCAAGGCTAAACCTCTGACTTCCCTGATCCCCATCTCATTTCCTGACTGCCAGAGCAAAACTTGCAAATGTCCCCTTTCTATGCCCCCCTAACCTGAGCAAATCCTGCCTCATTTGTACCCTGCCCAAAAGGGGGAGTTTGTTCTTCTCCAGGGAAAATTATGCATTACGACAGAAAGGGGAAATCAGATGTTGCTGTAAGAGACAAGAAAATGTGACCATTGGCACAAGAAGGAAGGAGGTAATTTTACTGAGCACTCCTAAGTCAAAACAGTTGGTGATACCTCCTCCTTGACTTAGGTGTGTGACTAATGATTTGGGATTGTAGAGGAGTTACTGGTGTCACAAGAAAAAATACTTGTATCAAAGATACTTGTAAAACACTGTACATTCCAGTGCCTGGGATCAAGAAGCTGAAGAAAGATACTTTGGTAGTGGCATAAATTAGAGTCAGGCAGGGGGACTCCCCTTGACATTTGCATAGGAGCCCCACCTAAACATTATGATGCCTGTATTGATAATGTAGTGGCAGCTGAGTAGCTGGAACTGTTCCTGAGAGGCCTGGAGCCTGAGTGAGCACACAAAGCTGTGTGTATACATCTGACTGGAGTGATTTATTTATAAAAGAGAAAAACACAAAGTAATGGCAATATCATCTGCTCATTAAATGGCCCAGCTCTAAAGGGGTGAAGCCACTTGAGGAGTAATGGCACAGTTCACCATTTGTGCCTTTCCCCACTGACATTAATTGATACAAGCTGAGCTAGTGGATTTTACACTGAAGACACATGTCTACAAGAAGCTGGACTTGGGGCATCTGCTCACTCACCCTAGACTGTCAAATAACTCCCTCATTATAATTTTTGGTCACAGTTGATACGCCTTAGGACAGAAGTTTCATCATAAAGCTTTCATTAGTCATTCCTTGAGTCATCCTGTTTCATGAGCTCTTACCCCTACCAAGATAAAATCTAGCTAACAGTAACAATTCTCAGAGACCTACCAGTCAGTGATTCTGTGATGCAACCTGTAGCAGCCAGGCAGAATTTACTCCTCTATATTTCATCTCCTGCCAGCCATCAGCAAGGCAAAGTAAAAACAGCTGCTCTGAGCTCACATTATTGCAGTGAGATTCCAAGGGAGAAATGCTGAACCTCATTTAAAACCAAGGGGGAATCAAGAGAAGAAATAAAAGTCCTAAGCCTGTACCCTTGAAGCTGAATGGGTTTTTTCCTCAATACACATCTATTCAAAATAAATGCTTCTCATGCCTGCTGGGCAGTAAACCTTGCCATGTAGCTGCATATACTGTGCTTGGCCATATGGTTAGCAATGCACCATGACGAGAGACATATCATAAAAATAGTGCTGGTAGAAATGTTCTTAAAACACCACTTACGGGCCAAAAATACCCTCTAGAAGAAACAGACCATGAAAGTACATATTGAGGTTGCTATCTGGTACAACAGACAAATGCTCCTGCTGTGCAAATCAAAAGGTGGATTCTTTTCTTTGAAAACATTAGGAAAATATTCCTAGAAAGACAGATCTTAAATGCATGGCAGGGACTACGGCATGCATCCACTGATCAGTGGTTAAAGATTGCCCAGGAAAGTCCAGGGAATGTGGGAAGAGAGCAAGGCTTCAGCTGCAGTCATACCTGAGGACTAGGATACATTCCTTCAAAGGGTGGAAATCCCACCCTACCGTACATTCTCCTAGATTATATGGGAGATCTTTAGCTGAGTCACCAGAGAAGAGCAATATAGAAATTTCCAAAGCTGGAAGGAGCAAAGTTTAACAGACATCCTATTATGTACAGCTTACATAATCTGAGTACTGAGCTGCTTAGATAATATAGTGATAGAACTTTATAGAATTAAAAAAGAAAAAGCTTCTCACAGATGAAAATATATCAAGAATCGAATTAAAGTGCTCAAAAAATTGTTAAAATAAGTCCCATTTTCCTTCTGGCTTTATTGGACATTTCCAAGAGAGACTTAATGCAACAAAGATGATGTCTCAACTCTTATAGCCATGACATCCTTTACACTGAACTGTGACTTCTCAAAGCATTCTTTTGCTTTTGGAAACAGAAGCTTCTGGTGACTTAGACACAAAAGGCAAAGATCAGGGTTCAAACAGTAGCCTTAAGAGGACTGTTTTTTTCCTGTTGAACTGCAAAACTTGCACTAACTTCAGTGTGGATTCCTACTCTCATCTGTATGCAACACCTAACATCTTGCAAAAGATGAGCAACTCTTATCTCCATGTACATAAAGATAAACACAAAAGTCTTGCACAAGCGGCTGCAAGTGGCCAACGACTGTACCTAATGTGGAAGAGTAACAATGCAAATATGTTATGTCTAGAAATATTTCTTCTTTTATCACAAATTTTGAGCTTTATCTATGTTATATAAAATACTGAGGACTTAGATCCTCCTCTGGTTAAAGTCGTAGGTCTATATCAAAGCACATGGAATTCTGTTGATTTGTATAAGATGGTCACATATTTGTAAAACATATTTTGGCCTAGATGGCTGATAGACTGGAGTGAGGGAGTCAAAGGAAATAAACCCTTTTATAAGATAACAATTCCCACATACTTCAGCGAGGTGAGCAAGAAAGAAGTATGTCCTACCTAGTGAGAAATGTACCCTTTTTTCATATGTACAAGCCATGTTATCTCTAATGAAATAACAACATTTTGTGCTGCAGAAACAGGATGGACACACGTATGAACAATACAAGGCAGGGGCTTACTTCAGAAGTGTTTCCTCTGCACTGCTTCTGGTACCTTCCTCTGCTTGCTTTTCCAAAGTAGCACCTCTTTGGTGGTTCAGCTTCTGTGCAGGTTATTCAAGGACTCTTTTTCAAGTACCAGTACACTTGCAGGGATAAGGTTTATCTGAAAGGCAGGCTATGCAAACAAACATACAATAAACTCATGCAGTTCCTCGTTTTTTCCACTCCAAAGATTGTTCTTCCATCACCTCACACTTTGGGGCAAAATGCATCAACAGGCTAGAAGCTAGTATGTAAACTTCACATGCCAAGCGTAGGGAATGCTAAGGACATCCATAGCTGAAGAGTTTCCATGACGGGAGAAACCCATATTCATGTGAGGGTGGAAAACTTGGTTTACCAACAGTCAGGCCATTTGCTTTGGAATAATTTGATAACTGTTGGCACTAGACCAATTAATAGTTTACATGGTGCTTGGGGAAGCATAAGCTTCCAGCTTCCATGACTAAACACAGGACTGAAAAGGGCAAGGAATGATAACAAAGAAATTCAAGTTATCTACTACCAGAAAGCAAACCTGATTTCCAATGAAACACCTGCCATTAAAAAATGGTTTCCCACAAATTCCTCATTTCCTTTGTGGAATCTCATATCTAAGGTTGTCCAGGGATTAGAGGTAAGATGCCAAACCATTTTGATTATTGACAATAAAAGTCTGGTAGTTCTTTGCAGCAATAGTAAAAAAAAAGAAAGGTGCACCTGTGGTGCTGCTCATCATTTTGAAGCTGTTCTTCAGGATATTGTATTACTTTTTGTCTCTATTTATTTCCAAGTGCTATTGCTTGGCAGGCAAAACTCTTGGACTGTGTTATGTACCAATCCTTCCAGCATCTAGGTTTTCACAGCATTAATAATACTCAAGAACACAGGAACAGATCTAAAATAAATATCCCACTGTACTCTTCACTGAGTCCTATGCACCAGCTACTGCACTAGGATAAAGAAATGCTTGGTATTCCACAACTGGATGGAGAACAGAGAAGGGAGAGCTCACAGAGAAATGCCGGGAGCTTGCTGGCTGTAAACAAATAGAATGGAAGATAAATCAAAGCTGTTCTTTGATCCCATGTTCTGTTTGACTCTGCACCGACAGCCAACAGCCCCTTCCTTTGCTCCCACGTTCACCAGGCATGAGGCATTATTGAGCCTCCCTGTCCCACAGAACGGCTGGGCTGGGGCAGCATTAATCAGGAGGGGATGAATCTGTGCAGGCCAAATAGGGGCAGGGCCCTTGCTCTGTCCTCAAGAGCAGAACAGGAAGCCTCTCATGGAGGAGCAGCCGGCTCTGCTGCTCAGTGCTTCCCGTGACCCAGGTGCCACAACTCCAACACTCATCATGTTCCCCTCTCTGCTGCTCCCAGAGGACTTAGAGGTTTTCCCTCAGATGCTATAATTTAGCCCTTCCAGCCATCAGTCCTGTTCACCCATGCGAGCACAACAGAGTATTTAAAGCTGAAACAGCCAAAGAATATATTCAAGAATCTATGATAAAAGCTACAATTTTATGCACCGTGGAGCATCCATCAAGGAAATGCACAGAGCTAGTGCCACAAAATAATTACATGTGTGGAGTCCATTGTAAACACAGCTTTTATGTGCATCAGCACAGCTGGGGACAGTGTTTAAAAATATAATTATGTAATGCATTTTATGTAGCCTGTGAGCCATTCAAGTGATACCATCGGTTCAGCAAAATTGCATGCAGCAGGTCTGTATCTATTGGCCTGAGCAAAGAAACATTTTTCAGGAGCATTATTTTTTTTTTCCTGCCACAAAATAGATTTGTCTCTGATGCCTACGGGGGATTTGTGTCTCTGTCATTGGCCACTTTCTCTCCTACTTTCACCAATGAAGGAGAAAGAAATGGGGAGTTATTTTTGGCCTTGCAGCAGACTCCAGCATCTAAATCAGTTAGTTCTGAAACCACTTGGGGTGGTGCTGGTTCTGTTTTAATGGCTTTAGAGGGAAGGAATTTGTGATGTCTGACTATTAGTGAAAGGAAACAAAGCAGCTGTTGTAGGGTGGAAGGGCAAGGCAAGGTTAAGGCTCTGTGTAAGGAAGCAGGGTCCCAGCCTTCAGTACTAGATGTGCAGCAAAGGGTGAGCTGTGGCTAAGGCAGCACAGAGGAGGCTATTACCGAGCCACACAGAGGCTTCAGTTAGCAGGAGATCTCTATTAAAATGCACAGAGAAAGCAAGCTTACAGCTACACTAACTGCTGACACCCTCATATCCCCTCCCCACTGCCACCCCCCCGTTTATTTTATCCTTGCAAAGCTTATAGTGTATGAGCTGCAAAACATGTAGCGAAAGCTTTGCTTTCCTTCTTGTTCAGTCTGCAACTGCGGCTCAGCTGAGGTAATGCAACAGTAAAATTTCTGATACAGTGCTTCACCGTGCTGCTAAATGACAGGAGCTGCAGCACCCACAGATGTTTATCTGAGACAAAAATTGAGGTTTGTAGATACTACTTTATGGTCATTTTAAGGCCCCAAGGCTTTCACTACTTAGCAGACAGTAGATTATATGTCTTGGCTAAATCCTACATGGAAAATGACGTTTGAGCTGTCAAAGTCTCTCTAGGAGATGCAGAAGATTGTTTTTTTTCATTTAATCAGACCATTCAAGAAATCTGTACCTAGTTTCATAACAGAAGATCCACAGGTGGGAGTAGTGAAATAGCTTCTTCAGCTAGCCAGGAGCTGCCTGGCACAGAAACAGGATTTGATGCTAATTTCTAAATATAGGATCTGATATCAGAAAAGAGATTTCCTTTTTTTCTGTTAGATGCTGGGTCATGTGTAGCATACAGAAAAAGAGAGTGGGGATCAAAATCCTGGTATCTGCATTCCTGATTGCATGCTCATTGAGAAAGAGAGACACAGCTTCTTGCATTCTCTCTTCCTTCCTATGAATATTGTATTTCTCTTTGCTTAGTGGGATGGCATTGATCGGAAGATGGAAGATATCACAGCCAGAAGAGTCCATCATCACTGGCTGCAGCATGGCACAGCAGAGCCAAGTGGGAGCGCTGCTGTTGGATCACACCCGGATGATCAGCAATGCCCGACAGAATAGCTGTTTGTGTGAAAGACAGGCACAGCCATCATCCTGCTACACTTTCAAAAGGAAGCAAATACAGCACTGTTTGAAAAATCTCAAAATTGCCATATGTTTGATTCCAGAGCTCCTAAGGTATTTAGACATTTCCTTCCCCATGGAAATCTCTGTAAAATACATTTTGTAGATGAAGCTCTTTGTGTTCTCTGTGGCAGATTGTGCAGATATAGATGAATATCAGTGCAGATATAGTGCATACCACCTAATTTCAGAGAAAGCTAGGGCAGCTATCAATGCCTTGCCGCCACTGCACAGCCTACTGACATGTGTTGGTGACCATATTTCATGTCACATTACACAAGGAAGATAAGGTTTCCCATGAACAATTTAACTAAGCAAATATTCACACACACATATACATTACATAGATACTGAGCAGAATCTTTATACATTATTAGTGAAAGATTGATTGATAAGGGAGAGGTCTAAGAAGTTAGATGGTTTCTGTAATTAAACTTGAGGAAAAGCAAACTGCTGCATTTCTAAAATCATTCAACATGTTTCCTTTGGGAGGTAGTAAATACAGCATTTTTAAAGTTGCACATAGTGTAATTTTTTTCTGAGGAATTTTATCAACACAACTACTCCTTTGCAGCACAAGATGTACAGTATAGTTAGTCAAAATGAAACTATTACCTCCCATCATGCACAAAACCAGAAGGTATAGATAAGCAGTACTTTAAAAATAATTTTCTGAGCAGAATTGGTCAGTGGCCAACTAAAAAGTCCTTCAGTCTGTAGTATCAGTATCAAATGAAGGCATTTTATGGTAGGGATTTTTTTAAGATGTAACATTTTATATTCTCATGGGAATTTGTAGTTGTCCACTTGAATGTGCTTGATAATTTAGGGCAAGACATATTTAACACAACACCTGCTGACAGTGAGCTGGATTTTCAAAAACACATTGTGGAGCAAACACGGTCACAAGGTTATATTGTCTATGGCTTGTTTATACATGAGATAATTCCTTTGTAAGTCTGGTTCAGAATGTATGATTCACCAACAGGTGAAGACCAAACTCTTCTTTTTATGTCTTGTCTAATCCAACTGGTGCGTTATGAATATAAAATGAGTTCAAATATTTACAGTTTGGACCCTAAAATGCTGTATTTACTACCTCCCAAAGGAAACATGTTAAGTAGAGTACTGTCAGCAGATGAGACATGGGGAAGAGGCAGGAATGAACAGGCAATGCGACTTCCTCAGGATCACATAACAGCTTTGTAGAGGAATTCACAACAGAGCCCCTGACTTGTGTGCCACAGATTGCTAACCACTCTCAGGTCCAAACTGCTTGCAGTGTGCCTTTCCATAGAATATCACAACACTGCACTACCACAGAAGCAGCAGAGACCACGTTCATTGAACATTTGTTAAACAGATCTGGTTTAAGGTTCTTAACAAAAAAGTTATTTGAAAGGGTATGCTCTATCCAAGTGCATTCAACAGAGCTTTTAGACTTAAAAGCTAAAAGCAAATTTGATTACAAAAAACACTTTCAAGTGGAATGTGTTTTATACGATCACAGGGAACCTTCAAAACATAAAATTAAATAATTTATGTCAGTACCTTCTGGGTGAAGCCTAGCTGTGAATTCAGAAGTAGAAATATGCAGGCAGAATGTTGTGTCCTAGAAAGAAGAACAAATGCTACTTCTACCTTTCTGAGAGAACAGAGAATCCCAACATTGACATGAGCACAGAAAAAAAATTAGTTAAAAGCAAGGAGAATCCTTCAGGCTGTGTGTGCAGACACTTCTGAATATCCATAAAGAAGGTAGTGCTAACTATTTTTATTAGCTAGCAGAATTACCTAGGTGTAACTAAAACTCTGATTCCTTGGAGCCAGTCACTCATTCTTAAAATATGGTACATATGTGAAACTGTTACCTCTTCCAAAAGAGACAACTGCCTTGGCACAGCAGAGTAAGTATTACTGCAGGATAAATGGTGGGATTTGGTCACAGGTCTAAAGGAGTGTTGTAAGGACAACCCATCAAACCCTTGCCCTTAAATTCCTTCAGTGCTCTTCCTTTAATCCTTCATACTAATGTTATTCATACAGTGTTTATTAAAAGTGGTTTCTAATTTCAGGTGCCTCACTAAAACCACTCAACTGCTAGAGGTTTGCACACCTCCATCTCACTCCAACTGAGATAATGGAAGCAATGGGCAATACCTGTCTCATCTCCTTCCCTGTGACTGCAGTAACACATTGCCACTTTTTCAAACACCACCACTCGGCACAAATGGCTACTCAAGCTGTATTTCCTTTAAAAGGTGGGAGTTGGGGAAGCATTGGCTATTTGGGGACTTGCAGGCAAAATATGTTTTTTAAGTAAGAAGATACCAGCAGATGGATTTCATGAAGGAAAAACATGGAGCAAAATGTGAAACTGAAACCCAGCTTGTTAACTGTACCTTGGCAGTGTGCAGTTGCAGGTAATAATTGTCTTCATTCCCAGCCCATGAAATGGAAAGTTGAGAACATGATCATCCTGAATGGCAGACAGAGCAAGTGGATGGCAGCTTTGAGCTACTTGGAAACTACAAAAGAGACTCAGCCTTTAGAACAAGTAGGTGCTGGTCAGCCTCTTCCATGGTGACCATCCAAAGCACCTCATAATGAGGATATTTCCTTTTACTCACTATGCACAACAACAGAAGTGGTGGTATGGCCTCATCAACAACGAGGACAACAAACAACTTCTAAGTTGTTACTGTGTTAAGGACAAGGAGAAGGTGATAACCAACATCTACCTGCAGCACCATGTAAGAGCACTGTGTTTCTTCCCCCCTTGGAAAAAGTAGGTAGATGTGGAGAAAGATTCACAGAAGTTCTTAGCCTCAATCCTACCCAGAATTTTCTAGAATTCATGGCTGCTGGCTTTGGCCTAAAGCCAGTTTTGAGTATTCACTTACCTGGCACATGCAGGTTAGAAATTGGTCTGTTACAAAGTGAGAGAGTTAAAGGCAAGAACGGACCACTACAATCACGCTTTCTAATCTCCAATTTATTTAATTTCAATTCAGTAACCCTATAAAGAACCACATAACCATCTATTTAACTAAATATCTGGCTAAAACATGTCTTCTGAAAAGATATTAATTCTTGTCTTTAAAAGAGTATATGAACAATCACTCCCTAGGAGGCTTTTTTTTTAGTAATAAAAATAAATAATTTCAAAATTAAGCCAAATTTTTAATTTGAGCTTACTTACCCTCATGTTCCAGATGTCCGAGACACACTTCACCAGTCTCCACACACTCTCTTGAGCCATTCAATCATTTTTTGGTAGTTCCATCTTACCATGAGGGTACTTTCTACTGAGCAAGTCAACTTTTAATCTTCGTCTTGATGAAGCTAAACCAGCTCTCCATTGAGGCTCTCTACTAAAGATTCTAGGCCTCAAATCTGTGGCTTTCTGTGAAATCTTTAATCCATACCTAGGCAACTAAAATATCTGTTACAAAATAAGGGATGTTGAGACAGAAAAGGGACATACGAGGAGAAGGAGTGTGCACTTTAAACAGCAAATCTACAGCATTACAAAATACAATGTTCAGTTCTAGACTTCATCTGTTTTACTCTGTTTTGTTAAGTTCCAACCTTACCATTAAATCTCCTAGACATACAGGAACAAAAAATAAGGGAAATCATTGTATTTTCATGTCCGAGGACAAATTTTAGACCCCTCCTGCATTACAGAGAGGCACTGTGCAGGGCAGTGTTCAGCCAGAGGCTGGGATTAAGGAGTTGTGCAGAGTGTACCCAGGACTGCCGGAGCTGGCTGGAGCTGGCTGGAGGGGTGCTCTGCCAAGGGCCGGCTGGGAGTGCTTCCACCCTGCCCTGCTGTAGGTCACCTGCTTGGACCCAAACAGGGCACTCATATTTGGGCTGCAGGCCGTGGCTATTCAAGGACCCAGTTCATATTTGCTAAGCTGTTAATTACAGTGTAGGACTTAGTTTCTAATACCAGCGACACAGCAGGAAGCTCCCAGAGTCCCTACTTCACCGTTCTCCACCAGTACCAAGGGGACTCCATTCTACTATTTCTTTCACATCATTATGCTTTTAAAAATGATCAGATCAGAGTTTCAAGAAGGAGCCATCCTTGGAATGGCACATATTTAAAAGAAAGGCAATTTCCAATTACTACAGTCTGTAAAAGCCAGAGATCAGATTCAATTACACTGCACTTCGCAATTTACAATCTGTTGGTGTTCATTTCAGCAGAGGCTTGTTAAATGCTCTCTTGCTGCAGACCTTCAAAATGTTCTTGCCAACTGAAAGAGCAGGGGTTCTTAGTCCAGAGCCTCACCATAGCTTACGCCATTAAAATCCAGGTCAGACTCCAGCCTCTGCTCAGAAACCCCACTTAGGCAAGGATGGCACGTGGCTGCGTCATCCCCATGAAGGAACATGGTGGGCTACTGAGCAAAGCTGGTGTGAGCCCACACTTAAAAAGTGAAGTCACCAGAATACACAAGTATGTCAGATTCTGGCAGGCTCACTGATCTATTACATGATTCTAAATCCAGAATCTGAATGTCCTTGGATTTTCCTTCTTTGAGAGTGAGGCTGTCTGGCTTCACAGTTTGGTTGCTATTGCTGTGGCACATAAGTCCTCAGAGATAACAGGCATGTGGTCAAGGTGCTTGTCCTGATCTTTCCTGATGCACATTCAGCAGATCCACAACCCAAGGCAGGTGGTAAAATCCAAGGGAAGGGCCATAAAGGCAGTAGATTCCCAGGCAGGTGATCTTTGCAAGCCTCTTCTCGTAAGTACAATGCAATATATCCCTTAGGTATGCTACTATAAAAATTAGGCAGCAGTGGTAAAGTCAATAGAATTGTATCAGTTCATACCAGATCAAAATGTGTCGCTCTCTAGGAAACTATATATCAGTGGTATATAAAAATTAATTAATTGATGACACAGGTTTCCAAAAAATCCCTGGCTCAGGAAAAATGCAAAGTATCTTTTGATGTGTTACAACAAAGCAGATTCAATATATACCATTAAAGTTGACAGCAAAAATATTTGCAAAAATGGAAAATGAATACATTTCTAAACTCATCCCAGGGCTAACTCAGTCACTCCTTCCCCCATTTCTGCACATCTACTGGTATGGACCTTGTCAAATACCTGAAAACATGAAACTAAAGCAGAGTTCTGAAACAACAGAAACAACAGCCAGCATCCCTCTTAGTATTTAAAGATGAGGCGTATCTTGCAAAAAGAAAAGTGTCAGAAACACTGAACTTATCCTCTAACAAGGCAAATCAAAATGCTTTAAGATTTGTTTAGGAGATTAGATACCAAGAGAAGTCACTTCCATTAAATCTTGCCTGTTAACAACAGCTTAGTATAAAATTAGCATACTCCTGAATGGGCCATTGACCTGAGGTTGTGGTTATCTACCTGCAGTGTAGTAGTACAGTGCACCATGAAAGTTCAAAATGAGCAGCTGCCATTGCAGATCATGGGACGCATTAATTTTGTGTATTCAATTTGCATTTACTTTAAATCTTGTGACCTCTCTGCTCCCCTTTCTGCATCTCATTTTTTAAGTTTGCCTTAGTGGATGTTAGTAATTTTTCATTTTTGTATTGGTTTTGGGTGTGGTTTGTTATGAAGCCAAACATACTTATCTGCTATTGTTCCACTAGTACTGAACTACATTGCCAGTGACATGGACTATAGGGATACAGAATAAATCAGTGATTTCAGAGAAATGCATGGAGTCAAGCTCAGATTGCACTAATTGCTCCAAAGTCAGAAGAGGAACCAGGTCATATAGCAGACAGCAATCTAAAACCTAGATTTGAACAGGTGTTAGTTGACCCTCCTGCCATGAAGAACGATCAGAAAAAGCACCGGGGGAGGATGAAGGGGAATGAATCCTCAAGGAGCTGCAGGCATGAGAGACTTGGTTCTCTCAGAAGTCCAAGGACTGCAAAAGCATGCAGCAGCCTGCAGGGTTGCTGCCTCTTACCATGCCAGCCCTTGGGGGAGCACAGCCAGGGCTGTCCTTGCAGCATCCAACAAGATTTTGTCCCTAAACAGTGGGGCTAAGGAGTTTCCAAGGAGGAGGTAAAGCTGACTGTGGCAGCCTTGAGGAAAATATCAAGGCAGTTTTTGAGGTGAAATGAGGGGAAAGCGAGGAGACAGGCAAACTTGGAAATGCAGCAGCTGCAATATTCATTAAAATCTAAGTCACGTATGGATTAAAAATGAAGACATAACTTCTGAGCTATGAGTATCACTAGGAAAAGTAGACAGGCAATTCAGGACAAAGGGAGTTTCAAAGCTCTGTGTTTTTAGCTAAACAAACTAAATGTTAACAGGAGACACTGACATGAAGTTGGCTTTTATAAGGAAGAACTTTCCCTTCCTCCTCCCAGCAAGGCAGCAAGCCAAGCTGAAAGCCGATGATCAAAGGTCAGTCAGCGCTCCTGAATCTCACTAGTTATCAGGATCTCTGCTGGAAACAAATGCTTTCACACTGCAACTGAGCACGTTTATAGGGGCTGCTGAAAGCTACATTTCAATTAATGCAGAGGTAATACACTTTGGGTTCTGGGCAACATCAGCATGGAGGTATTTCGAGTGGCAGTGAGTCAATACTCTATTACTAGCAGCTCTGCAGGCCAAGTGCCCACTGGGAATAGGGAGGCAGCTATGGTCTCCCCTACCAGGAGGGATCCAGGGCAGGGAAACATTCACTCTTGCTGTTTGCTCTGTGCTAGGTTTTTTGGATAAGCTGAGTTCTTTGGTTTCTGTGATTATCAGCTCAGCACCACTGTTAGAGCCCTACATTCATGGATAGATAGATAGATAGATAGATAGATAGATAGATAGATAGATAGATAGATAAGATAGATTAGATAGATAGATCGATCTCGATCTCTCTCTCTCTCTAGAGATATCACTTACAAGGGATCACACAACTGGGGTCACAGGGATAATTAGTTAGGGAAGAAACCACGCAGCATTTCACATTTCCTGCACAAAAGACCCATTGGTTTCTCTCAGTTTTGGTCTTGGCTATAAACTACATTCCACTTTTTGACCTTGAGCTGGGAAATATTTTCTAGACTAGACAATTAGGAAGAAAATGGAACAGTATATGAGAATTGGTTTGGGATTGTGTACTTTTGAGTGGGCTGGCCTTTTCCCATTGATGGCAGATAGGTCACACCTACCTGGAATTTTCTGTCCCTGTCAGAATGGATCCTGGTATGAACAAGTTACTAAAGGAGAAATTTAGAAAAAAAATACTTAGGGATATGTCTGAAAAACATCATACTGGTTAACAAAAAGGAAAGGAATTGGATTTTTTTCCCATGAGACTGTGCCTGGCAGCTCCATCCTGCTCTGTCACATGCATACACCACAGTGCCTGGTGGAGAAACAAGAACTTAAGAAGGGAAATGGCAAAATTATTCATCTAATATGGGTGAGCTAAAATAGAGCTAAAGAGGAAATAAAAGATGATATAGCCACAAACACTGATTAAGTTGTGGGCGTTAATGAAGAACAAAACTTTTCTTCATTGAGCTAAACAGTAGTTGGGACTGAACATTACCCAATATGCATAAAACAGAGAAATAAAGCTGTATTTTTTTTTAATGAATGAAATTCTCTTGGGAGATGGTTGGCACAAAGTCTAAGCACAAATGAAGATCCACTTCAATCCATAGAATAGGATTTAAAGCCATAGACTTCCCTTTTCACCAGGGCTCATTTCATCCTCCAGCAGGCAGAGAAAGGAACGACAGAGGAAACCAATCCAACAGCTTCAGAAAAAAAACCCCCAAAAACTAACTGATAAGTTGGAAAATAGCAGCTCAGCATGCCTTGTGGGTTTTCCTCCCCCTTTTAAATTATTGCAGCATTTATTCCTCCACAGTCTATTCAAGTTCCTCATATATTCATCACTTCAGAAAGGAATTTGAGTGAAGTGGGAATGCATGGCCAAGTAGATGATTTGGATTTACTTATGGCTTTCTCAAAAAATGCAGATTTATCTTTGTATCAGCAGATTTTGGAGATATGCCAGCTAAGAAGGTAACATACAAGGAAAGCAGTAATTCCATTTTTTTCTGCTTTGCAATTACCTCTTACCTCTCAATTAAAGTTGGGAGAAATTTTTTTCAAGCCTTTGTCACATTGCTGAAACATGTTAAAACACAAAACTGCTTGTTGTTCAGCAAATAATCTTTATGCCATGCAGTGTTTAAAACCCTGTAGTGACAGATCTCTGCACAGGATACCTCCACATTAGTATAGAGTTTCCTGACTTCACTGTGACTTAGTAAAGATGTGGAGCTCAATGCACATGGAGTCCACATCAGCAAAAACCATCAATAAAATTTTACACGTTACAAAAAAAAACCCCAAACACCAGATTTCTATGTATCTGCATCTTCCTTGCCAAAAAAATGCCACTGTGGAAAAACTGAGATGAAGAGGGCAAAGTTTCCTTTTTTTGTATCAGAGCAAAGAGAAACTGGCTTTCACTTGCTGCTTTTCTCCTAGGTCTGCTGTTCCAGCTGACCTTTGAGCAGGGCACAGAACATGATGCAGAAAGCAGCATTGTAGTTCAGCTCCCTTGAACCAGCCGTTTTCCACGTGGAGTTTAACCTCATTATCACCTCTGTCGCACTCAAAAAGGGACCCTTGACATCCACAGACTACGATTTAATCTGTGCTCCACCTCCCACAGAGCACTTAGTACTGAAACAAGGATGACTGTGTTTCTTTAAAAGTTTGTCACATTTCATTTTGCTAGATCAAAAAATTAAGACATCCTATATAACAAATTCACCCACTTCAGTTACTTTGCATGTAAGCTTGATTTCATTAGTTGTTCTGTACGCTGTATTCATTTTGAGCACAAAGATGAAAACCCCAGCCAGAGTCAGGTCCTGCTGAAAGCTCTGACTCATTCTTATATTTCTCCTTGCTCCAGGGCCTCTTTCTTCCTAACCTTTATATTCTTTCATTGTAAAAAAGACTCACCCCCCCCAACCTCTTCCCCCATTTACTGATGCTAGCAAGAATAAATGTGTTTTGTTCACAGTCTTAATATAGCATCATCACAATTCTCCTCCAGGTTTTCAATGAAGCTGCCTACATCTCATCACCAAAATCAGTTGAAACGTTTCTATGGATTCCAATGGGCACTGAAATAGGCCATTACAAAACCTAACTTGTGCAGTTTTAGTAAAATCTACTTCATTCTAGGTGATTTTTTTTTCAGAAAGGATTTTAATACTTGAGTCCATTACATAAGCTACAGAACAACCCATGGGCCCACGGATGCCAAAGTAAAATAAAATTTCCAAAATAAAAGGAAACACTCATTGAAATCATGCTTGCAACACATACAAGAGCTCTGCCTCTTCCAATCTTCTACAACTAGGATGGGAAAGGACTTCTTGGCTTTGACAAATTAGTGAACATCACCAAAAACCTTCAAGCATTTTAGCTAACCTGGTGGTTAGCTAAAATTCTGATTGTGATTGGCAATCAGAAGGCAAAGGAGAAGACAGCCCTCTTACCAGTCTTCTCTCTGTAGTGTTAGCTGTCAGGATTTAATCTTTGCTAAGCTCTGACAGATGCACCAACACTCTTCCCCCAGGTATGAGGTGGCTCACCTTTGTTATTCACACATTAATCTGTGCTAAGGACAATTGCAGCACTTCATTTACAACAGGTGAGAAATACTAGGCTCACATGATGAAGTTTGTGGCAGGCAAAAGCTCATTAAAAGGGGGGCTTAATTATATCTTTTTCCTTTATTAACACCTATTGAATCTCATCCTGTAATCTCAGGCAACACTTCTCACTCATGGTGTGCCCGTGAATGAGAACACATTCAGTGTCTGGCACAGCCCTTCTTGCAAGTGTTCTTCTGGCGCTGTTCTTTCTTCTCCCAGTTTTGAAAATATAATTGTGATTTGCAACATGCAAAACACCTCAGCAGAGGATCAGTATTTCAAGGTGGCTCGCATTTTTTAATGCTGTTTCCCCACCACATCATACAAATACTTCTGTTCCTACTTATTGTAATTTTGGCTATGTTAGGTGGTGGGATTGCTTCATACAGCAGTGAATGCAGAGCAGGATGACTACATCTACTATAACTACACTGAACAGAGAAAAGTTTTCCTCAAGGAAGGGATTATTCAGCTTAGTCATAGGCTCATTTATATCAGATTCTGTCATCGCAGGGTCATGACCCAGCTGAGGTGACTTAATGTTCTATAACTTTCAGAACCAAAGTCCAAGAAAAAGAAAAAAATTACCCCATCAGTCTTCAGCCAGGTGACTTCAGAAGACTTTTCCTCCTTACTGTCAAGAAAACCAGCATCAGCAGCATTATGTAACTCCCACCTATTGTGGGCCCCAGGAGCCACTGTTTCTAATGCATCATGCTCCGCACCTCACATTTTCACCCTACTCCCTAATGTCTCTTCCCAAAACCGGTACCTACAAGCTCTGCCCAAGGCTTTCAGGCCCTTTTACAAGGGCATCACTTCCTTAAAGGCCTCACTATCAGATCTTCAGTCTTAATTCCTGCAGGTGTCCTGTATCTCTTGGCCAGATTATTTCCCTTCTCACGAGTTTATATCTGCTCCCTTCACCTGGGGTGAATAAAGCAGAATTAAGGTTGAACTCCTGCTCCAGCTCACCATATGACAGGATGATCTCCACAAGGGGTGGCCTGGCCCACTGGCATCCAAGTGCTCATTCCACTGGAGCTTCTGGGACACTGGCTGCAGCTCAGCAGGACAGATAGATATGTCTAACTTTAAACATGAGAGCAGCCCCCAAGAATCAGAGTTGCCTACTCATTGCCTACTCGCCTACCTAAGTGCTTAACTGCACCAGAGCTGCTGTGACCTAGCTTTGGCTCTGGATTTAAATGCTGGGGGCTGAGTTTTTGCTTGCTGCTTTAAAGGAACATAGCAAGCCTCCTTTTTCAGATACTGAGCTCCAGCTGGTTGAGCTAATGTCAGGGGAAATCATGAGTCCTTTGGAAATCTCTGAAATTTAGGCACATAATGTGTAAAGGAAGATTGTACAAACAATGTAGCCAAATAAATAAATCTTGGTGATAGAACAGCCATTTACTGAGGAAACAGCATACAGAGAAGAGGAATTAGCTGGGAAGTACTGTTCTGTAAAATTATTTGTCCAATTTCCATGTAAGCTATCAGCAAATCTTGGAAATTACCTTGGAGATTTCCAGCCACTGGAACACTGCTGCCAGCTCTCTATTTCCATGCCACAGAGATAAAAAAGATCTACTGAACAGTCCTCCCTTGCTTCCATGCTGCTCTTACACAACTTTTCCACTATTTTCTACATGATGACATTTTCAAACAATAAAAACTTCACCTGGAATAGGACACTGTTGCTCTTCCTCTCTCCATTCCTGAAGCACAGTAGGATCACTGATTCACTGTGGCTAACAAAGAACAAAGGGGCTGCATACTGGCTCTAGAAAAAAAAATCAGATGTACAAGTCCCCTGTTGTGAGAAATGAAGCCAACTCTGCCAGCCCTGCAGCCCAGCCACTGCAGCACAGAGTTCTTGGTGCAGACAGTCATGAAGGCTTGGAAAGAGACCCTAGGAAGCTGCATTTCTACCAGTCCTCCTGAGATTTACTGGAGCAGGATTATAAAGCTAGGTTGCTATTTATTTCCACATTAATTCCACTGAATAAGAGTGGGCCAGGTACAAACAATAAAACAAGAACAAACCTGGCCTTTAATCCAAACCCTGAGACTTGACAAAAGCATAAAAATGTAATACAGTAAATATATTTTTTTAAAAGGTTCCATTTCCTTCAAATGCACTTATCTCTAGGGTTGCAGCTGCCAGCCAAAATCTCTCTATCTCCAGAGATAAATAGTGAGATTATGAGATCATATTCTCTGAAATGAATTCCCTGGTATTCAGTTTCTCCAGCTTCGATCCATGAATTCTGCACAAAATGTTTCAGGGAACACAGTGCATCTCAGCTAAAGATTACTTGTTAATAAACAAGATTATTTTATGAACACAGAAATTAGAGAAGGTCAATAAACAAACCCTACTGTAATAACATCTTTTGCATTGTTTCCCCAAGAGAACCAGTGCAGAAAGTGAATTGATATTTCTATGAAAACTCCAGCTCCACATACTCTGCTGCAGTTAATCAGTCCTCTTAATTGCTCTGGAGCAAGACTGTGCATGAGCTGGATTGGGGGTCAAAGAAAACTATGCTAAAATGAGCAATAGTAGTATAATAAAAACCAGAAATAAGGTGCAGGAGAACATGGGCCTCTCCAAGAAGGGCAGAATGCATCTTAGGCAGACAGGTTATGTGCTTTTAGAAGTAGGTTGCAATTAAATCATCCACCAGTAAGTGGATGAATGGTCATTTTTTTGGCTGAGCAATAAGCAGGAGGGCTTAACAGTCTGCTAAAGCATTTGATCCTCTGCATGGCCATTTTCAGCCTATCTATGGCCAGCCTTTTGAGGTATCACTGTATCAAAAATGTTCTTCCCTGAAGGTACTTCCACACTGCAGCAGATGTCACTGACTTGGCACTGTTTGAAGGGTCTATTAAAAGTAATGTAATTAATTACTTGGGCTGTCATCACAGCACTGCTTTTGAGATATTTAAAATGGTTTATTATTGATAGCCTTATGCTGCAATGTGCTGAGCACCTTCCCACTCACCCCTGGACACTGAGACAAGGGCCAGTGCAGGCTCCCCAGGCACTGAGCATCCTGTCTCCTCCTGAGGCTGCTGCTCCATGTGGCACTCAGCACAGGGCCCAGTGCCACTGCTCCTGGGAGACCTGACCCAGCAGCAGGCACTACGGCCAGCCCTGAGTGTTTGGAATACTGAATCCCGTGTCAGTGGATGATTTGGGAAAGCCAAATTCCCTGCAGCTGGGTAGGACCCACACCAGAGGGGAGGAGCATGACAAGAAGGGAGTAGCAAGGCTGAACTGCTCCACACTGACCATAAGCCCAGTCCCCTTTGCCTTGCCCAAGGGACCGACTGCACATAACCTGTGGGGATAACAAGGAGGAAGAGAGAAGACAGGATGAAGGAGAAAAAATGAGCCTTGGAAAGGGGGAAGGAAAGATGCTTTCTCTGAGCGTTTTAGTGTTAGTCTTTTTGCCTTCCAATATCCATATAATTAATGAAATACATAAATAATTGGCAATACATTAATTCAATTTTCCTCAAGTCTAGCCTGTTTTGCCCATGATGGTAACTGAAAGTGATCTTCCTGTCCTCATTTCAACACATAAGCTTTTTCATTCCTGATCTTCCTATTCTCTCTCCCCTTCCTGTTAAGGAGGAGAGCGAGTGAGCAACTGGTGGGAGTTTGGCTGCCAGCCATGGTCATCCCACCACACTTGGATACCAAACATTTCACATGGACAAATACTGAATCATGGGCAGGGAACTGGGAATTATAGGGATGGCTCCTGGTGCCCACTGATCACCAGACTCAGATAGAGCTATGTCACCACCTTTGCTAAACTGTGTGGCTACATCTAATTCCTTCATGAGGAAGTGTCTCTTGGGTTCTGCTAAATTTCTGCCAACACATTTGACTTCCATCTTGGGACAGAAAATGCAGTATAGCAAGGCATCCTTGAAAAATTGCTGAGCTCTGCTCTGTGGCAGTTATGACAGCATCTATTGCCAATAAAATGAAAAGGAACAAATTCTGAGAGGCGAAAAAAAATCTATAGGCAAACAGAGGATAAAGGAAGTAAGAGTAATCTTCTGCCTAGGTCTCTAAAGCACAAATCTTTGGTTAATTTCAGTTGCTGATATTGCTGTTGTTTGTTTCATTTTAGACATACCACCAGGAGCCAAAAAAGAAGCATCACATATAGGGTTAGGTTATAGAAGAAAATTTACGCACAACTTCCTCTCAAAATCGATTCAAAATGTCTCAGATATGAGCCAGGTCGTGCAAGCTAAGATACCCCTAAACACTGTAAACAGAATACAATAAATATGAATTTGAAATGTGAAAAGAGGGGGATGTCTCCAGGCATCTTTCTCAGCATCCTCCCTCGGTGATACAGAAGAGTCATCAGCACACTAATGAACACAGTCATGTTCAATATTAAAGGGAACTTTCCTCAAGTGCTACCAAGGGCCAAGAAATATTACATAGGAAGTAATATAAGAGTGGTTAAAGTAGAAAGAAAGTAGAACACAAGCGGATTTAGGACCTCACCTGAAGCCTATTGAATAGAAAGGGTAGAAAACCCTTGACTCAGGGATGCTTTATATGTTTCTTGAGAGAGAAGAAACTAGCATTCAAACTAGCATTTTCTCGGTAGGAAACAAAGCTACAGACACTTCTCTAAGCCCAGAGACAAATCTGAAAAGCAACAATAATGAAAATGAACTAGAAGTGAAAGCAGGGAGCTCACTAGGTATGACTGTGCCATGCAATTTGACAGCTATGCAAGCTAACACATTTTGGGCTGCAAACATATACACATGATGTGGTGCTGTGGCAAGTGATTCAGGCTGGCTCTAAAAGAGACAATTGTGTAACCAAAACCTCTATGGCCATGTTTATTTGGCACCCCATTTGATCTCAGAGGAGTACAATATTTTACCTCATTAGCAGGTGGCATCAGAGCAACACCTGAACTGGCCAAACCCAGACTGACTAATTTTCAGCTACAATGCAGGTCCTCCATCCAGGAAAGTTTCCCCATGAAAGAAAGAAAGGCTGTGGGAAAAAAAGAACAAACCCAACACCCAGGAATCATCTATACAGACCATCATGGCAGGTTGCACTTACTTGACGAGATAGTGTATTCTTTGTAGCTGTTACAAGATCTGCTAGATGCTGTCTGCTGGCCACAGCGGCATTCCCAATGAGGCAAACTCTCTCCTTTGGAATAGGAAAAGGCTGTACTTGATCCCAAAGTAGAGTCTGTGGATGAATAGGCCAAATTTTCCTCTGTTTGAACTCTGAATTTACATGAGAAGTTTACCATTTGAGTATCATCTTATTCTGCACTGATTCCTCTTTTTCTCCCCCACTTTCTGCAAATTGAAATAAATGGATTAACTAGAATTCAGTTGACCTTCTGTTGTTTAAAACTGAGTCTTACTTGTTATGCTCATACAAGGTGGCACAGAACTAAGCAGACATCCAACCTAGACAGGCAGGCTTTTATGTTATGTAAAGCATAAGCAGATTTCAAAGCAAAGCTACTATTAACCTCTGCCTAATTTTTTCTAAAGGGATTTTTTAAAAGAATTTGAAAGCAGGGCAAAGCGAAAACTGCATTTCAGAATAAGGCTTGTTAAGCAAATGCCAGTGAGATAATACATGACTCAAGCATACTGCAATGCTTCCCTTCATCTGTCTTCCCATTTACAGAATCAAATTGCAGAATGGGTAAGCTTGGAAGGGACCACAGTGGTTCAAGCTCCCTGCTCAAGCACAGTCATCCTAGAGCACATTGCAAGAACTCTTGAATATCTCCAACAAGTGAGACTCCAAGTCCTCTCTGGGCAATCTGTTTCTGTTCTCAGTCACCTACACAGTAAAGAAGTTCTTCCTCATGTTCAGGTGAAACGCTGTGTTCCAGTTTCTTCCCGTTGCCTCCTGTCCTATTGCTCAGATGGAGCAGAGCCTGGCTTCATCCTCTTGGCACCCCCCTTTCAGACACTGATAGACATTGATGAGATTCCCTCTCAGTTGCATCTTCTCGAGGCTGACCAGGCCCAGCTCCCTCAGCCTTTCCTGGTGAGAGAGATGCTCCAGTCCCTTAATCATCTTTGTTACCCTCCACTGCATCCACTCCAGGAGCTCCATGTCTCTCTTGTCCTTGGGAGGACAGAACTGGACACAGAACCCCAGATGTGGCCTCACCAGGGCTGAGTAGAGGGATAGGATCACCTCCCTCAGCCTGCTGGCAGAGCTCTGCCTAATGTACCCCAGGACAGCACTGACCTCCTTGGCCACAGGACACTGCTGGCTCATGGATGGCTTGTTGTCCACCAGGAATCCCCAGGTCATTCTCCATAGAGCTCCTTTCCAGCACCTGAGCCTGTGCTGGTCCATGGGGTTGTTCTTCCCCAGGTGCAGGACCCTGCACTTCCCTTTGAATCTCAGATGGTTCCTCTGTGCCCGTTTCTTCACCCTGCTGAGGTCCCTCTGAAGGGCACACAGCCCTCTGGGGAATTGGCCACTCTGTTTCAGGTTGACTCTCTTACCATCAGGTGGCCCCTCTTGCTGCATGTGTTGCACACCTTGATCCTCAGCACATCTACATATTCATGTAACAGTAATAATCATAACTACTCTGAGATAGCAGAGGGTTCAATTCCAGGGAACATTAGTTCATGGTGTAGGTCTTACGAATTTACTACTTAATTTGGGAAACATCAGTTGAATAAAAAGAAGCAATTCTATTGCTACTTTCCTCTCTCTTAATCATGTGCTAGAAGCTATTTATTAAGGATATTCAAGTGACCTGTGTGACAAATTACTGCCTCCATACTTTCCTTATGGGCACTGCCGCAATTGTGCCATCAGAAATCCAGCCAGTAACATTTCAGCATTCTGCCAGGAGCAGACCAGAAAATGAAGTAGGACACACAGTTTACTTTTAGCAGTTTAGTCCCCAAAGAGTGACAGTGCCCAAATGCCTCAATTCATGTCCAGGAGAACCAGGTAACCATTCGTGCTTTTCCTTTTTCACCAAATACCACTTTGAAGAGGGCTGATTAGACACTGAAAACCAGACTTATCAGGTAATTTAGCACTTCTCTCTTTTTACAGCAACAGGATTATTTCCTCTTGGCTATTGTATTCGAAGCCAGTTGATCCTCAATAGTTGGGTGTTCTAATTTGCTTTTCCCTGTGTTTGGATCAATTCTGTCTTTTTTGAAACCTCTTTGAATCTCTCCTCAAATGTCTGTATCAGTAATAGCTGATCAAAACTCAGAACTTCCACCATGTGGGGAAGTCCAATGATGATGAAGTCGTAAGACCCTGCACTACAAATTTTAACATTTCTAACACTCCTCTGGTTCAGATGCAGCAAGAGGTAGGCACAAAGAGCCACTCATTGAAGCCTAACCAAGGCTAAAATAGACAGGCTGTGCAACTTCAATGTGAATATTTATTTCTCTGTTTTGTCTTAACTCCTGCAATCTAACTCCTCCACCCAGCCATGCAGGGTGCTGATCTCACATCTGCATAAGATAATGACCAACCTCAGGCCACACGAAAATAGAATTTCCATCCTCTCTGGAAGATGTCAAAACATTCAAGTTTGCTTTATAATTAAAAATACAAAAAATGACAAAATAAAATAATGAAATTGCTTTTCAAAGTGCTTTGTACCAACTTAGATTGTATGCAACATCTAAAATTATAATTGGAACAAGATACTTTTGGCTTGTCAAATTTAAAAAAGGTTCAAAAACTTTCCTTGGAATTTTAAACAGAATGCGTATGTGTATGTGAAATACAATTTCTAACAGCAAACCTATTTGCTTGAAAATTTTCAGCTGTTGTGCTTTAGTAATTTTGCTCCTATTCCCTGAACAGCTGATTGTTTTCACTGTTTTCTGTTAATAAACAGCACATAATTAAACATAAACAAGGTACCACTGCAGCATGACTTGATGGAAAAGGAGTTACCCCAGAAGTACCACGCAACATATGCAGGGCTCTGAATTAAATAAGAATAATGTGGTTTAGCTTTTCCCTGCAGAGTTTCAGTGATTCAGGTCTCCCCCTAAGAAGACACAAACAAAACTACAGTAAATATTCCCACTAAAACCCACATTGACAAAGCAGAAAGGACTTAGTAAAACTGCACAGGTCTGTTTTGCACTCTTTGCTGTTACTTCAGGTATAAGTATTGAAATTTAGACTTAAATATGTTTTCAATACATGTTTATCTGTCTACTTGATTATATTTTACAGGAACAATCATTAACTAAGTATCCATGTTACAATCCTCTCAGTCATTGTGTGGTCAATTTTGAGTGCCTTTTCAGTTTTTAAAAAGCAGTCTTTATAGGTAGGCATAGTGAGAGCAGTTTCTAAAAGAAATTTTGCAGGAATATTTAGCTTTGAAAGCATAGATAGCCCAGAGAGATGTGTATTCTCCACTTAGTACCTAGTGAGTATTTCCTGTATCAGAGCATCCTGGCACAACTCTCAGAGAAGCAGGCAAACATGCATGAATTCCATGATCCCCTGCAGCACTACAGCATGGCACAGAGGGGTCCTCTGAACATGGAGCTGCAGTAATGCAGCTGTTAATGTTAATGTGACAAGCTGCAGACATCACCAAAGCAATACACTTTACTAACTCATTACCCTGTCTCCCCCTCCTGCTGCTTATCCTACAAGACAGTTCTCTGCCCAAAATGGGACTTCACCAGGCATGGACTTTAACTGAGTAACAGGGAAAGAAAAGCAGAACAGATATAAGGGATCTTTGGAAGTTGCGGCTCACCTCTATGATTCCTTGCGTTTTCCATCCTTGAATAGCTCTGAACAACCATGCAGTGAGCAGCCTTTGTCCTTTACAGATGGGCCTGGTCAGGCCTCAGAAGCAACCCACTTTGTGAATACCTCTGCTACGTGAGTCCTGATTTCAACCTATCCTTTACAAGCATATAGGCAAACAAAGGAAGAAAAAAAAGACAAAAAAAGAAACCAGACTATCTAGTATTGTCTCAATTTAAAAAACACGAGTGACTGCAAGAGCTAGGTACTTCTACAGCCAGCCACATTTCAGTATTCCTGTGCACAGTCTGTGTAATTTGTAGTATGTTTTATCTATCCTTCAGTAAGTCCATCTGTACGTATGCTATAGTTACCACAGGAGAGTTAAAAATACATCCTAGGTGTAGCAATACATAAGGCAGATCCTCACCAGTAAACTAGGAAATGAGTAATTCCCCACTCTCCTGAACAATTCTTCACAATGACAACTCCCTCCTTCCCACACACCTACACTCTCACACGCCTGGAGAAGCCGGGGGTGGGGGAAAGCTGAGCTTTGCAATGTTGTCTGGAAGCTCATCAGATCCGGGCTACTTCCCGTTAAAGGAGGGAGCAAGTTCAAAGCCTCTGCTGATCTCTGCTCTGAACTGGCATTATGCTCAGACACATCTGTGCCTGCTGCTGAGACACGAGTCTGCTGAGCCAGAGAAGAACGTGTACGAGCATGTCCCCCTTCAGGAAATAAAAACAGGATAGCAGGGAAACCCCAAACCTACTCAGGTGGCTTACAATACTGGAATGCTAACTTGAATTAACAGGAGAAAATGACAGCCAAATAAATCCAAGTGAACTACAGTGGCTTCCAAGCACTGGCAGAAGATGCTGAGGGGGAGCGAAGACCAAAGCGAGGAGATGCGCAGAGGGAAGGTAATCCTGGCACTGTTGACATCATCCATGTTGTGTGGATCTGAAAGGTTCCATGCTGGAGGCTACTTTGCAGCATTGGCTTTTCCCCCCTCCCTAAATGGATGCACTTTTAAAGTCTCTGGTTTTCAAATCCTAAATATTGTACTGGGAAATTAAGAAACAGCCTTCCAGAACAGTAAGGTATTTCAGCAACTGTCAGAAAGATATGCTTGATGATAAGCTGTATAATTTGTCACATCATTTCCCCTCTACCAACTGTTAGAAGATTCTGAATTGAGATAAAAATTGCCCAATTGCTGCCATTAGCTTGGGCCTGGATATTTTGCAGCATCCATCAAATCCTGAGAGTCAGTTCACTGACTAGAAATGGAGGTACAAATACACACCTTGTATTCACCATAACAAATACAGTGACAACAGCTATGGCAGGTCCCATCTCTAAGCTTTATCTGGTCCTTGAATATCATTAAAGAAGAGAAGACGAGTGGGGAGAAAACAGATACTAGCATGCTTGTGATCCAAAACAACTTTAAGCAGAGGTAGGTTCCTACTGCCCTCTGCTGTAGCATCCTTATAAAAAGTCTAAGAAGGAAGCACGAAGCACGACAGCCTGACGTGCAACACTGGGTGTTACATCCAGGTTGTATTAAAACCGTGGAGAGTGGAACAAGACAGTTAAAAACAATAGGCTTTGGTTTCTTGGTGCTGCTTTTAATTCTTGAAGTGGATATATACTTCCCAGATGTTGACCCAGGCGCTACCAAATTACTGGTAATTCTCCCTAGCAAAATATTCCATTGAAGCTGCCTGAAGCTTCTTTTGCACTGCACAGTCACTGCAGCACCAGAAACACACCACATTTTCCTAGCAGCAAAATGGGATACCTTGATTGGACAACTCAAGCGGTTTATATATATTTCAAAAAAGGAAAAAAAAGTCTAATTCATCATCTTAATATAAGACAGCAATATCACTTAGGTAATGAATAATAAATTAGAAAGCTGGTCACTATGCAATACTGATGTGTATTTGTAAGTTGCTCCATATTTACAGAATTCCTTTCAGCTGTTTTTCCAGTAGTTCTTGATGTTCCCTGAAAGCTTTGTAACTTACAGAGACTTCTACAGAGCTACAGGCTTATACAGCAAAGCTTGAACAATTCATTTTTGTCTGTGTTCTTTCCCTTTAGTACTCAAACACCAACACCACTAAATTTACTGAAACTGGCTGAGATATATCATGTTTCTTCTCCTGCCTCTACTGTTCATGCAAACAATACCATTTCCTATAGAAAGCACTATATATTTAAGGGCAGTAAACAAGATGCATCTATTTAGTTTGACACCACAGCCCTTCCCCCTCCCAAAATAAAACCAATGACATCGCAATGATGGGAGGAAGCACTACCGTAACATGACAATTGTAGCTTGGCAACGTGCACATGTGAAAGACAGCACATGTAACACATATTGGCACATGTACAGAGGCTACACCTAAATACAAGCAGAGGCTGAGATTCTCAATGCCATTTGGGTATACACACACTTCCTGTTAGAAGGAATAGGAACGGGACATTCAAATCACTCTAGTGGACTTGAAAGCCTCTTCTATGAACAGTTTGTGACACCAACATTTACTCCTCTTGTAATTTCATTCCTAAAGTCTTTTCAGTAACTGTGCAAGCAGCAGTAGTTAAGGGAGGACAGAATTCTAAGTCAAGGCTGCAACACATGGACACTGCATGGGCAAGGTACTGATCCATAGATAAATCCACACCTGTCCATATCTACACCCTCATACAAGGCTAACAAGATTCATTGCCTTTCTAATACCCTCTCTGAACTTTGGATCAAGTTTCCTGTATGAGCTGCTATCCTTTCAAAGAAAGGAGGACATAATTACAGCTCTCAAATGGCCTGAGGCATTCAATTTCTTTTTTTTTTTTTTTTTTTTTTTTTTAAGGTCTGCATTCAACTTACATGGAAAGGACAAACAGTAACCTAATGAGGCATTTGCGTTATGGGAAATCCTGGGGAAAAAAACTGCAGAACAGACCCTGCAGGCAACTGCACAAATGCTAGTGAGATTTGTGATTCTGTGAGGTTTTCAGAATAATATCAAATGACTGGAGTAAATATGTTCAAGGAATGGGCTCGATCTTTTTAAAGATCTGATTCTGATCTTAAACTCCGTGGTATAGAGATATGCCTGTGGATGCCTGTTACATAGCCCACTGTTAACCCTTCAGATTTCAGCAGAGCCTTCTTCAGGGCTCTTTCTCGCCTTCTTAGCAAACAGTCCCACTTCAACAATTTTTCTGGTGAGATTAAAAATGCATTTTTCCCACATAAAAAAAAAATCCTGCAAAGGATTTTTCAGGCTCTGAAAATTGAACTAGAGATTTGGAAGAGAGTTTTTCTAGAGTCTAGGATGTGGCTTTGGGGAAAGTCACATGAAGCCAAATACACAAATAGTCCTAATGACTGAAAGGGAACTACTTCTGTGTTTAATTAAGTTCACACATAGGTTCTCCACTAAATCAGTGTTTAAAAGGACTAAGGACTGCTAATCCATATAAAAGCTTCCATCTAGGTTATATATCCTTGAAGAATGTGATTGAATAAATTGATCTGAAAGGCTAGAGTACAACTGCTGCTCTACACTACTTTTCAGTAGTGCAAAACTACCAAAAGATAAAGCAAAAACCAGTGGAACCATAACGTAATAAGCATATTGGCCTTAAAAGCAGTGCTGAAAGCACAGGGTGGTAACAAGAGAAGATATGTCAGAGTGTTTCTGCTTTTACTTCCATCTCCAATTAATTCTCATGTTTGCAGAAATCTTTGTCTCTTTGAACATTTATTTTACTCTCTAGAAAAGAATACAGACTCAGCAAATCTTAAATTATATACTATGTCAAATCTTATATAATGTACTACTCATCTTGGCATACAAATTATTTCACAGAGGTTGATTACCGAAGTGGAAGGCAAGGCCTGTCCTCTTGCTCCCACAAGTTTATCTGATTGATTAAACAAATCCATCTGAACAACTGATAGGTACTACTGCCTGCAGACTCTGCAAAATCAAAGTCCGTATGGCTACAATACTTCTTCACCAACAAAGTCCCAAAAGCCTTGATGAGCAAAAGGCAGATGAAGCAGACCTGCTCTCTGCTGAAAACATCAGGAGAGAGGAAGCAGTATCACCTTATTTCATCATTGGCATAATAAAGTGTCTCCCTGGGACAGGTCAGCAACATGAAAGTAGCCAGGTTTATCGTGAGTTTTCTTTCTTCCTCCTTAGAGAACAGTCTCACAAGGGAGTAGCCAGTTGACAGCTTGAGTGAGAATTCAATTTCTTCAGGCTGTATTGGGGTGAGGTTCCCATGGCATCACCTTCCTTTTTCTCATATACCCTTACACAGGTTCCAGCATCTCACACAGTCCCTGGAGATGTGAGCAGTTTATCTCAAACACTTTCTAGAGGGGTAGAGAGGCAGAGACTGCTCTTCCCCTGTCAGCAGAGGATTACAGAATACGCTATACACAGTTTCCAAGTGCAATTCTTACTTCCACTAGCTCAGTTCTATTGCATATCACCTGTCAAAAGCCATTTTCCCTTCAAAGGACACTCTTTCCTTTCAGGAGACAGCTGGCAGCTCTCCCTTCCTTAGTAGCAGTCTTGAGATAAACCTAGATGAAACTTCAGGTTGCTGAGGCGTCCAGGTCACCTTTTTTTTTTTCCATAAATATAAGATTAGGCTTTGGAGCAACTTTCCTGGAATTCTAATTGTACAGTAATTGGATACTGAGCAGGATGAATACAATGAGAGGAGCTATTGGAAAGGGCTTCATTGAGGTTTCAACAGTCACATTATGCAGCCTCCTTCAGGATGCATTTTTTTAGTCTTGCAGGGCTCATAGACATGTCCTTAGGAGTAAACTAGAGAGGGCCTGAGTGCTTGGCCCCTATTACAGAGCTGTTGTATTATTTAATTTTTAGCATAAACCTTGACACACTTTCACCCATGCCAAAATGCCATTTACAAAGAACATCCACATATACCATTACCACACTGCAGAAGAAAGATCTGGCATTGCATGAACTTACTAACTTGCAACAAGAACTTACTGTAAGAGTGAGAGGGCTGAAGATTTCTGTTATCTGGACTTGCTACATCTCACTACAGACATTCTTTGGTGAACACTTGACAAAATACCTAAGACAACAGGAATGGACTGAGGTGAGTGCCTGATCCAAAGGCTCATTATGTAGAGGTATGTATTACAGGAACCAACTAGGAAGGTTAGTTTATTATTTCATGGTTATGGAGAATCATAGAATCATTTACATTGGAAAACACTTCAAACACAAGATCATCAAGCCCAGCCCTTAAGTAATGATAGTTCTTCTCCGGGTGTGCCTTCTCACCAAAATCAGTGGGAAGTGAATATGTGCAAGAGGACACTGACCTTTTCACCAGGAAGGTTATGCCTACCTTTTCTGCATCACTGGAAACAGAGAAAGGAGATCATAGTAAGAAGTAGCTGCAACCCTGGGGTATGCAACAGTACCTGTGGCATAGAAGCAGCTCAGAAAGGAACATGCTGTTGCCAGGGCAACAAAAGAGTGCAGAGGTTCTGGGCATCCTCTCCTGGACTCCCACAGAGAGCCAGGCTTTGCTCTGGCAGGGCCAGGAGGACAGGAGGCACAACCACCATGTGCCCTCCCACAGGGCAGAATTCTTCCTCTGGGACACAGGGCTCAGCTGGCACAGGCAGTGCTACATCTCATCAGCTGAAGCCAGACAGAGCCTGTTTCTGTTTAGCAGAAGTTCCAGCTGCTTTCAGAAATCCCAATGATAAAGTACAAGCCAAAAGAAAGAAATCCAGATCCTATCTTTCAGTTTAGTTCCAAATTAGCAACTATAGCCCTTCAAATTGTTGCTTTTTTGCCATCATCCAGAGAAAATCAGCTGCTTGTCATGCCTCAATTAATACATGACCTGACAGGTTTTTTGTTGGGATCCAACAAAAGATAGCCAGCAGATATTAATGATTAGACAAGCTTCAAATGAGACTTTTATGTTCAATAAAAGGCTGATTCCATGCAGTAGTAGATAAACCTTGATCCCGAATAGATGGCTTTTGTACAGCGTGAAATGAAACCTTTGCCTTCCAGGCTTTTTTTATTGGATACTACTTGCTAATGATCCATGTGGGATTCTGGCCAGAAAAGCTGACTCACTAGGGATGGCCTGCCTCACAGTACAGCCTTCACAGCACCGAAAGCTTCACACTGGGAATGGCTGACAGTGAAAAAGAACATTTTTCAGTGCCCAGGGCACTTTGTGCAGCATTCATTTCTATTTAGCTACTTTTCCAAGGCTTTCCATGTCTTTTCAACAACACACTTGCTGTGCAGTAAGAATCAAGAAGAGTTAAAAAATTATCTTTATTGCCATTCCTTTTCATGGAAGGGAGATTAAATCCTCATAACTGCAAAACTGCTGTGCCTGGGGCTTCTGAAATGAGCTGGACATGTATGTTCCATCTGTTTAAAGAGTAATTACAGGGATCAACATAAGCTCCTTGCTTTTTATGGAACAACATTTGCTCTTATTAATTGTTGTGGCACGTAGAAGAATGATAAAAGAAAGGCCTCATAAAATCAGGCCTGCTCCATTAAAGTAATAGCTAGCCTGTCATCTTTTCTAAGTCTAATTAAGCAATTTGCAAGTTCCAATGCAAAAACAATCTTTGTCTGAAAGGTTCGTTAACACAACAACGTATTCTTGGGTTGAAAAATAACTGCATCTGTGTAAACAATAAGATCTGTTCCATGAGAACCCATCAAGGAAAAACGTCAACAACCTGAATCTTTTAGCCTGAACACACAAATCACCTTCTGACCAAAGAATGAAGTAGTAAGGGAACTACCCAGCCAGTAAGTGTTGCACACAAGGTCTGTGAAATCTGTATCAGATAAGTGATATGAATAAAGAATTGGCTTTTCCCGCACAAAGAAAATGGAACCTCGGCTAACTTATTACAGTATCTGATGCCCGAAGGGATCGCGGGAGGCGACAGCGGAGCCTGCCGCGGTAAAGGACGCGGGCCAAGCCGAGACGGGACTCGAGAGACGGAATCCTCGAAGCCGCGAACGAACAGCCCGCAGCGAACAGACCAAGGGTTCTGCGAAGGGCTCCGGCTCCGGCCGGCCGCGGGACGGCACAAAACACACAGAGACAAGGAGCGGGCGGCGGAGCGGGACCCGAGCGAGGAAGGCACAGAAACAAACACAGAAACAAGCGGAGCCGGCGGAAGGCGCTGCCTGGCAGGGAGCGAGCACGGCCCGCACACCGCAGCGCGGCCCCTGAGGGGGGGAGGCAGCGGAAGTCTCGCGCCACAGTGCGCACGCGTGAGGGAGCGCGGCCGCGGGGGAGCGTCCGAAGTGTGAGCGTAAAATAGGGGTAACACACGGGAAATCTTCGACCGTGAATGTCAGCTGGCGAAAAAGCGGCAATACGCGTGTGGGCACTTACACTGCGCAAACAGGGGGTAAAACGGGATAAAAGGAAATTGCGAACTTAATTGCTACCGCGTAGAAAACAGCGTGAGAGAAGATGCACAAAATGCCTTTTCTGTCGAAAGGTGGGCCGAGTTTGGGCAGTTTTTGTGGGCAGCGGCCATAGGGGAAGATATGGCAGCCACAAAATCGTTACCTACATGGTATTTTATTAGACATTCGTTAGAAAAAGTTACAGTCTGCTGAAGGGACCGCAGCTGCTGCGGCAACCGCGCTCCCGCGGGCTCCAGAGACCTCCCGGTCAGCGCCTCCTGTGTCTGCAGGTCCGTTGCTGTTCCCTCCACCCAGGAACGATGGAAAAATTACCTTTTAATTCTGTTTTTCATGTTGGAAAGACTATAAAAAATGTTATAGCCACTTTGAAACTGCTTTCAATCTAAGCCATGTGAAGGCGCCGGCCCCGGGGGACCCGAACCGAAGGGAACGGGATCTGTTTCCATGCGCCTCTGTGCAATGGTTCCGGCGGGGCGCAGCGTCCCCGGGCGGCGCGGGGGGGCGGCTCCCGCTCCCCGGGAAGCCGCGGCGGCTCCGCACGAGTGAGTTTTACCCTCCAGGAACCCCCGAGCCCCGGGCACCGCTCGGTTCGCAGCTCCACACGGAACGCCCGAGCTCTGCAGGCGGCAGGAGCCGGACCACATTTCCTGCTCACAGCTCCTCCCCACAGCTGAAGGCTCCAATGCCGTTCCCTCATTCCCTCCCGGGAATTCTCTGCGCGGGCTTTTCAACAGCCCCGGCGCCCTGCATCGGCGGCCCCTCCGCGGGCTCCGGGGCGGGAGGTGGGAGCCACGAGCGATTTGTGCCTTTTCTGTATTTGTTTTCGCTGTTTTCTCCGCTTTTGCTACATGCGGTCTTCAGAGGTTTTTTGTGTTCTGTTTCCCCTCCGCTTTTCTCCCGCGGGTGTTTGGGGGCAGGCGGGGATGCAGCAGCCCCGCGGGGGCCGCGCCGAGGGCGCACGGCTCCCACCGCCATCGCTGCCCGGGCATTCCAGAGTCAAGGATCTCATCTCTACGGGGTGTGAGCACAACACGGCGGCGCTTGTTTTCCCTTTCTCCCGCAGCAGCTGCAAGGCGGCAGCGGCCGGAGTTTTCTTTTTCTCTCTTTCCCTCCCTCCACTCCTGTTTCCCTGCGGGCAGCATAGCCCCGTCCGCTCCAGCGCGGAGTGGTTCCTGACTACCTCTGTTTAATGAAGCTGTACGTACTGTGTTATGTGCCTTGAAAACGTGTTGATAAAAGATTTTTAAAGTTAAATTTGTTTTCTGACCGAATTCTAATTTTTTACAGTTTTACTGTTGCTGGAGAGATAGAAAGCAGTGAATGCAGTGCCTTATTACCTATCAAAGATTTCAACATAGTCTGATTTCTTTAACAAGAATGTTAACAAATTTGCCAGATGAAATTATACAAAATACAATTGCGAGAAGCTACTCAGTTGTTCAGCAGTCAGCCAAATTACAGGTTATTGTATTTTTTCCCAGTAACCCTGCACTCTAAAAAGCCTTACTAAATTTCTGTTTCCATCAAATTTGCAGTTGCCGTGGGTTTTTCTCATAACTAAATTATTTATAAGTTTAATATGCGTGTTGAGACTTTTATCCCTCCAGTACACCATCATGCTGTTATTTCTCTTACAGATTGTTCACTTTTTCTTCTGTGTTAATAACAGTAGAATAAGCTACATCTTGTATCTATAACTTTTAAAGGTACTAATTTGTAGTTATGTTTACTTAAGGTACTATAATACAATGCTCTGTTACCTTTTGTTAAGTTGAACAAGGCTAAGTTCTATTAAGTTCATTTTGTAAATTTCATGTCTGCTAAGTTTCAGTATTATTAAGTTTAGGCAATGTTTTATTCCAGTTTATATAGATCACAGTTGTATTCAGTATTAATGATTAACTTCGAGGTTTTTTAAGTGTACCTTCTGTTTTACTGAGGTAATAATTGAGGTACATTTTATTAATATAAAGTTTTAGGGCGGAGTTCTATTGAGTTAATTTCATTAAGCTTTATTGCTGTTAAAATTAGTTTATACCAGGTTTGAGTCTTATTCAGTCTGAGTTATTATACCTTTTACTAGTAAGTTGTTCAGTGTTTTCTTTTGTTTCATTTTACTGTGATAGCTACATGAATGTTTGGAATATATTATCTCAACTTTTTCAGATAGTTACAACTGATATATTTTTAGGATAAAAAGTAGCAGATGACCTCACCCTTGATAAGTCACAGCTGTGTTATGAGCCTGATAAAAGAACGGGTTAGCTAGTCAGGGGAAGATGCTGAGGAAAAAGGAACTGAAAGTATTGAAGGAACAGTTTGGGAAGACTGGAAAGACTGACCAAATGGGAGAGATGCTTGCTGCTGTTAGGAATCTGCTGGGAGGTCAGTCTGGGTCTGCAGCTGGGCCCTGCACTGAGAGGCAGCAAGGAAATACTTACAGTCATATTCCAGTAGGAAATAACCAGCAGTCAGAGTCTGCAAAAGGAACCCTATGGTGGGAGTTTGCTACAGTCAAAAGTCAGTGAGTAGTTAAGATCAGGATGGCTGAATTATAAAGAAGAATAAAGCAGGACCTTTCACGTTATTGGATAAGAGTCTGTGGCTTGACCCGTCTCTATCTCCAACAATATTAATTAACAGTATTAATTACATAGTGTGAATTTACTGATCTGATAATAGGCATTCTTCATAAGTTGATACTGTCTTATAGCCAGCTTTTCATGTACTTTACCATCTCTTTGTGTAATTATATACAAGACATGTGTCGTTCCAGGATCTTTTTTTGTTCTCAAGCTGCTTATGAGTATCTTAGACCGGGCTCCCTCTCTAGCTAGTCTCTGCACTGGCTCAGAGGTTTGACCCAGTGCTGCCTTCATGATTTTTAAGTATTTTTCAGAGTTCCAAGAAATGATATCTGAACGTCATTGAAAGCCTCCTCTGAACTGATGATATTATGCCCTTTACTCTTAGTAATCAGATGCAGTCCCAGTTCTTGTTACAGAAGCACTCCAGCAGTTTGCTGTGTTTAAAGCATCCCTATCCTGAGGGACTTTCGGAGGAGACCAGCTATAAGATGGCTCAATTAGTCTTTCACCCCAAGATTCTTAAGAGCTTTGTTTTAAAATACGTCTAGGGAATTCTTTCCCAGTTAGAACTTAGGCAGTGGCCAGGCCTTAGAAATTCTCATCCAAAATTTCTGGATGAGAAATTTGCCAACAGACCCAGGTGTCTTCTGCATCAAAACAATACTCAAGTAGCTTTGACTTAGCAATTTGAACCAATTGATATGACAGCTGGACCTATTTCTGAAGTGAGCTAGGGAATAATTTTCTAGACATGATTATCCAGTTCTTCACTGATTTGAGGTTTATCAGCTGTTTGCAGACTCTGGGATGATGGTACAGTATTTCAGAGATTGCTAATTACCTAATTTCACATGTGTTATTAATTATGTCTTATCTGAAATATTCCTGATTGCTGTATTTGAATTATTCCTGATTACTGTAAGTTTCTGGTTTCACTACATATATTGTTCTGTTCTGATGTTCCCTTCACACTCATAACAAAAGACATGCATCTCATTTTAAAAAAAAACAAAACGAAGGGGAATTTAACACCTTAAGAATGTTCAAATAATGCAATATATATATTAAAGATGAAGACAACAAATCATATTGACTAATGAAATATTTATATTAAAATTTTGGAAAAAAGATCATTAAATCCCAATTGAGTGTACAAGAGCAAAGCCTAATTGATTCATTAACTTAAAGAGAAGATACGCATGTGTTTTTATCATCAACAGGTTAAAAGTAGTCATCTATTCATTTGATCAGACATCAATTGCCTCTGAGAAAATGAGGCCCAGTGAGAAGAGAATGACTTCACTACCAGCCAGCCTTTATAACCAGAACAGGAGCAAAAGTAGGACTGCCAGATGATGGCTGTGTCTAGAGACTTACAGAGGAACTTTGCCAACAGAAGCCTTTTGTCATCATCATGGTATAGTGTTCCTACTAACCTTCTTCAGCCATACCCTGTTCCAGGCTCCCAAAAAGACATTCAGTGATATAAAGATCAACATTTCCAGCTAATGAACTTTCTCCTGGGTCTCAACTATTTGGACTTTAAAACAATGGTCATTTATCTAAATTTCTCTCAATTTCCCTAAGAGACATTGGACATTGTTTTTATTTTTCTCATGTTGTGAGACCCTGTATCAGTGATATGATTGGATTTAATAAGTTTTGTTGGTAATCTCTTTTTTATGTATCTTGTCCCATATTTAATAGATAACCAGTAATAGCCTTAATAAGATGCAAATTGTTTTAACATCAGAACATATAAGCTTTTTTAAATGAATAAAAAAGGGAGAGATGTTGTGACGTGTAGAAGAATGATAAAAGAAAGGCCTCATAAAATCAGGCCTGCTCCATTAAAGTAATAGCTAGCCTGTCATCTCTTCTAAGTGTAGTTAAGCAATTTGCAAGTTCCAATGCAAAAACAATCATTGTCTGAAAGGTTCGTTAACACAACAACGTATTCTTGGGTTGAAAAATAACTGCATCTGTGTAAACAATAAGATCTGTTCCATGAGAACCCATCAAGGAAAAATGTCAACAACCTGAACCTTTTAGCCTGAACACACAAATCACCTTCTGACCAAAACTGAAGTAGTAAGGAGACTACCAGCCAATAAGTGTTGCACACGAGGTCTGTGAAATCTGTATCAAATAAGTGATGCAAATAAAGAATTGGCTTTTCCTGCATGAAGAAAATGGAGTCTTGGCTAACTTATTACAATAATTAGTGAAATAGCATTTCAAGAAATTCAATAACTACAAAAATACATCGCTTGTGGATACAGCTATATTCTGTAACTCTGAGTTTTATTAATTTGAACTCAATGAACATTTAATGTGCCTGGCAAATTACAAGTTTTTTCTCCAAAATACCTGCTATAACAACAGTTTGAATTTAAGTAACATGTGATACAGGGCAGTCTCCTTCTAATGCAAGACAATCACTTTCTTTAAAAAGATATTAATACACTGATGCTTTATAAACAAATAGTTAAACCTCTCTACCTATCCCACATGGGATATTGACACAGGGGACATTCAGGAACATGCCAGTATGGCCAAGACACAACAACAGATGGTACATGACTGCAGTTAGTGTTCCAATCTGTGGCAGTTTGGAGTTCTTAAAAAAAGACAGTCTCACATTACCTCACATCAGAAATAGAGTTGTGAACTGTTGCAATAGAAGCATGAGTGGGCAGCATATTCAAGAGTTCAACTCTTTGGAAGAGCAAGCCAAGGAGATTTAGAAATATGCTAGGTCCAGGGTACACAGACTGAACTCCAGGTGTTCAGACCTGTGGTTCAATGCTCCACTCTCCCTGCAGCATCTCCACAGTCCTTATGAACATTATGCCAGGAGGAAGAAAAGTATTTGATATACAGATGACCTGCCACTGAAAACAGTTATGGTTTTTTTCTGTTTCCAGACATTCTTATACAAGTGACTATTGCTGAAGGACACTGAATTCTTGGGACATAGTAATTTTAAGTATAAGAGGTCATCATTTTGCCAGATAAAGTTGCTTTGTGGAAAATGGTGAAAGAAACATGTTATAAATTCTATCACTATCTTTGTTATAGATTACACAACTCAACTGAAAAATTTTTTTAGCTAGTAAAAGAAACATCTAGATGCTATTTTCCAAAATAACTGCAGTTGACATTTAAGTGAGTACAGGCCTATCTCTAAATTTGAATGAAAGGCCACTCTGTCTTCTCTTTTGGCCAGCCACATCACACATTTCAAAGATGTATTTGTTTCTTGGGGTTGCTCACGCAGAGCTGTACTGTTTATAAAACAGTATTACCAACTATCACCACCTCCAGCTGAATAGCCATAAAATAGGTAGCCTGGATACTAGGAAAACACTTGCTGAAGCAGTATAGAACATATTAACATGTTAACCTTTACTGCAATTTACTGCTTCTTTTAGCTTTGCTTTTAATGAGCTTGGGTGTCTATGGGGGCTCAGGTTGGCCACCTAATCAAAGTAGCTGGGGGTACTTGAAAATGTATATATGCACACATAAACAGCTACCTGCACGAAAGGATAGCAGCAGAAGCCACAAAATAATAAACATGAAGCAGAAGCAACTAAGATAAAGGCAGATTTTCAGACTGAAAAAAGTGCATACATAAAGACCACCATAAGTGGGTAGGAAACTATACAACTAGCTTACTTCCCACCTGGCCTACAATGCTTCGTACTCCCAAAATGGAAGTACTAAAGCTAGGTGAAGTCATATGTAGACAATTTTCCTGGAGAAGAAAAAAGGCAGTCATATTGAAACAAGATCAACAACAACTGCAGCACACCACTTCTGCTTTTCATATAGGAAAATGGATAAGACCAGTTGATTTGCAGAGAGGAATTTTGAGTGGTTCCAGTAAAAGTTAGCAGTAGGCTCAGATGCCTATTTCAAAGCAGCACGTGTGTCATTCCAGTGCTCTCCCCTTGTTTTACTTGCTCTTGTTTCTCTTTTAAGTTAGTACACACTGCTGTGTATATCTCCTACATGGACAGATGTACAATGACTTCTAATATCACAGGCTCATGTTATGTAAATTTAAGAATACATGCTGGGTTTTTAAGAAATGGGACACACACAAAACAAATGCACAACTGAGCTTTAAAGGACTACAGATACTTGAAATTTGTGGACAGGAATAGCAAGAAGCACTTGTGAAGTTGCAGAAGTCCAATTCCTACCTCATGGACAACATGTTGACATGGGATCTTCCACAGGTACTAAAATGGTTCCAGTGGGAATAATGCAGACAGATGCCTTTGTCCCCATTTTTCATAGAAATTATCTCTCAAAGCCACATGCAAGAGCACTGCAGCATACCCAACCATGAGCCCAGCATTGCCTAGGTCATACTCTGGGATGTGCTAATAATAAAGCTGAGCAAGGATCATGACTTTTCTTCTTGTCCTTCAATGCTTCTTCCTCTGTTGAACCGATTCTAAGAATTGCAGGCCTCAGTTCCAAGTACAAAAAGACAAGGCTGGTATCTAGCAGCAATCAGCATTGATCAGCATTGGGAGATGAGCAGCCAGCAATATAAGGCAATTTAAACATTGCACCTTAACACCAAAGCAGGTCAGTGCTACTGCCAATATGGCAACATTGTTGTGAAGGAGGAACTGAAGTGTTTGCTACAGCTACTGCTTACAAGTGTTATTTGTGGAACAGCAAAAACACAACAACAAAGCAGTGTCTGATATGGGTGAAGCTTATTTTTCTTTGAGTAAGTTAAAATGAAGAAATAAAAAAAATTGGATAAAACAAAGACTAAGGCAGAACCAAAGTTTTGGATTTGTTCCAAGCAAAAAGCCAGAACCCGTTATTAGGAAATAGTGGCAGGTGTTAACAGTACTGTACACAGAACACTATAACTGTCTTTAAGTAGGAATCTAACCCTGGCTGCAGGCCTGAGTCAAGAACTCTCATCTTCGCTCTAATTCTCACTATTACTATTGTCAAAAACTCCTTCAATATTTTTTTTTCTGCCATCATGCTTATCTACCTTAAAAGGTTGTGAGGCAGATGTATTACTCAGATACTTGTGGATTATAGACTATGCTAACATAAAAGCAGGGTAGGAATGAATGAGGCATTATTCATTAATATTAAAGCATTAACATTATGAACTTCAGCCGCCCCCCCAAAAAGTCTTCTGCAGTTTGAAGACTAGAATACCAAAACCAGTGACTGAAGAGATTACTATAACAAACCTGCAACAAACCTACATGCACAAACTGGCACACAAATACAGTTTGAGTAATTTGGTACAAAATTATCACATCCAAATCCCTTAAAAACAGCTGAACATAAATGCCTGCAAATAATTAGTTATTGATCAGTTACATTAAAAAGCTGCGCTTCATCTATCTAAGCCCACATGTACAGACCTGGGTGACTAAACAAGCCCTGGTCTTTTAAAGTGAGGTTCACATGCTTATTTGCTGTGCACTGATGCCACCGCCTGGCTGTTTTCATAACTCAAATTCCTGCATCTACTATTTAATTTTACTTAGGTTTTTCTTTTTAAGGCAGCAAAAGCAGTTCATCTGAGCGAAAAATAGCCCATTAAAATTTCTCTATTGTCAGCTACAAAAAGAATACACACCATTGTAGGGGAATAAATTGATGCCTTCAAGTATGTGACAGTCAAGCCCTTGCATGATTACCAGAGATGCCCAACAAGGTATGCTCAGTGACACTTTCACATGCTGGCCACAAGCTTCAGAGCTTCTTCATTTCCTCAGTTCAACACTACAGAGCCCTGAGGGCAAAAGCTATTTGTTGTTCTTAACTACCACCTGCTGCTAGAAGAACTGAATATATTTTACAGCAAAACAAGCACACACTATACTCTCATCCCACACAGATGCTTGAGCCAATAGTTCAGCAGAAGGCATCCAGTTATTCTGAGCCCAGCCTTTACTGAAGACTCCTTTTTGGAGTTACCATGCCCTTCTAGTTTCACACGACTCAGTCTGTACCCTAGAAAACCAGAAGTTAGCAAGCCAGGTAATTTGAGGTGGAAACAAAAATGTGAGTGGTCACAACACCTGGGCTGATCCAAAACAGCTCAGCAAAGTCTAAATTGTATTCCATGAGAAGTGGCCCATGATCTTCATGTGAAGGCTCTCAGGGAGCCAGTGGGGCCTAGAACTTCAGGGATAGAGAAACAGATAGATATGAAGGGATTAATACAAACTTCTCTTTGGGATTGAACATGGTTCTCTGGGGACTAACAGCCCAAAGAGTAACAGTGTACATTAAGATGAGGGGCAAATATACACCCCAGTGTTGAGGAAGGCTGAAGGACCAGTAAGCCTGTATAGGCTGTGCTTCCATACCACATGAGGTCATGCCCACCCACCTGACTGAAGAGAGTATCTGATGGCCAGAAGCATGTGAAAGCTTCTCAAAGGATCAGGCTGACCTCGTCTTTCTTCCTGCAGCTGGCTCATGACTCGCTATCAAAATACAGGCTGTGTGAACTATGGAGGGAAATCAAATGCCTCCTAAAGATATTTGTGTTCCCACCACCTTCCCAGAGTCTCCTGCTTCTGAGCTTTAGTAAGTCTGGCACACAGGTTGTCCAAGAACTGCTGTCAGGCCTGCTCTAAGTTGTAGACAGCTGTGACCAGGGCTGTCTACAAGCTTTTCCTTCTCTATTCCCTGCTCACTTGTACCTTAGACGGCAATTATGAAAAGGACACCTTCCAGCATGGCCTCTCCTCAGCAACCGATGCTTGGAATCTTGTAATACTAGCTTGTCTACCTCCCACTGGACTGCTACATGTTTGGAAAACCATGTCAGCAAGCAGGAAAACACATCCATTTTCTCCTGCACCCCAGGGGCACTTAGCCCACAACCAATCCATGATTGCAGCTGCCTACCAAAGCAGCAGCTCTGTACCCGACATCCAAATCTCTAATCCTGATGTGACCACACAGTGGTACAAGGCATCTCCTCTAGAACAAACTTCATGCTGTTGCTCCCAGAGCCTGATTAAGGAACAGCTGCCACGGAGTTGCCATGCTTATTGGAAAGTAGAAGGGAAAAAACATTACTGCAGTGTCAGCAGGTAACTGCTTTTCATTCCAAGTAAACTGACGCCTTAACCAATATTTGTCACTGCTACTGTTCACAGGATTGTGTGCAGTGTCATCAGCTCATTACCCAGAGCACTTAGAACAGGAAGACACTCTGTTGTCTCTGGACGTTGAGAAAGGTTACACAGGCCCTTTATCCTTGTGTGCAGTCTGCATAATTCCCTGGACAGACCTCATATGGCAGGAAATAAGCACTTTGAGGCAAAATTCACGGTAGATTTCTTCTACACCTCACAGTCCTATGATACTGCTTTTGAAGACCTAATGCAGCCCTCCTGTTCAGATTAGCAACTCACTGTCTCTCCACACTCTCAGGCCCCGTGTACTAGCTCCATCTGAAGCCTCACATGCCTGTCCTCCTCCTCCACCCAAACAAGCTGGATAGGAAAACAGTAAATTCATCTGGGTTGAATCTCAGTTGCACAGGAAGCTGAATGCTTCTGAAGAGATCTATCTCTTCAGTATCACTGTAGTAAAGACAAATGCTATGGCACCTCAAAAAGTTTGTTGTCCTGGTCTTCAAGAAGGCCTCTTCATCCTTTTTGAACTGTACTCCATATTCCAACTGCTGATCTTCTGGTAGTCAGGGACTACTGAAGTGCACAATCTCTTCCTAATGCTGCTGGGTTATCCAGCCACCAAAGATTTCATCCCTCTCATGACAGACTAAAAAATGAATATTTCACTGCAGCCTAAGGTACCACCATACTGCAACTCTTGGGAAGCCAAAGAGATTTTGCCACCATTGTCCCTTTCTTTTCTGCCCAATCAGAGCAACAGAAAGCATGACAAAAAGAACAGAAAGAATATTGTGGGACAGTGAAGTAACAGACTTCAGTGGCACTCAGTAGTTTGGATCATTGACACCATGGGCATACACTAGGAACAAACTTCTGTTGCATAAAACTAACCCAAAAGACCTGATTTGCATACAAGAGCAGAAGCTCTGAAATCCAAAGCAGTACATGAGGACAATCAGGAGGATTCACTTCAATGCCACAAAATTGCCTTGAACTGGTGTAGATACAGCTTTTCAAGAGCAACTCATTGTAGACAACCAGTGGAACCTGGCTAAACATCAAGTGATTCCCTCAACACAGGTCTAAACTGTGCAAATAAATCTCTTTTCAACAGTACATGCCTCTAATACCAAGCCCATAAGTAGAGTGAAGAAGAACCATGTAACTGAAAGAAACACAAATAATACAATATTTGGTTAGGTAAGGTGTCAAAATTTACTACCAGCCCTATTTTGATAGCATCTCCCAATTAAAATTCCACATAAAAGCCAAAACCAATAGATTTTTTTTCTGTAGTTTTGATATATACCAGACCTAAACATACTTCATACTTTTTCTTACATATTTTCCACCAGTCCTTCTGCAATCACTAGAAAACAATGCAGATAATCTATAATCTCCCCCAAATTGGTTAGACTTGAAAACAGAAGATTTCAGAGGTGGGGGAAGAAATCCAGAAAATCTTCACCTAAGACTAATTTTTCTACACTTTCCATGGGAGCTCTGATTCTCTCCATCCCTCACTACCCCCTTCAGAATCCTCAGATAATTTAAGAGATTTCACGAAGTCTGCAAAACTTCTGGGAAATAAATTTGTACCTCTAACTGAGTTTAGTTTCAAAGCCTAGTTTCAATGCATCAAGGTCCGAGTTGTTATAAAGCCATGCACCATGCACATATTTCAGTATTGATCAAGGAATAAGGTTTTCACACGAGACAAGAGCAGGATAAACATGGAATAAATGTCAGTTCTGCAGTTGCAGAAACAGCTTTCCGTGCACTATCCTTCGACCACTAGATGGCATCTGCATGCCAGACCAATCAGAGCAAGAAAAAATAATTACATCAAATGGATTGGCTTGGGGTTTTTTATTAAGTAACCATGCTAAATCATTGTAACATTAGTATAAACAAGTCAGATCAAGTTAAAAAGTATGTCTTCTTACTCTAGGTGGTAAAGGCAAGGCAAGAGCCTCTAAGCCTACCATGTCAGCCATTTATTGTACCTTTAGGTAAGAGCCTTGAGTAGGAATGCATTAAAATATATTTGTTCTCCAGTACTGCTTCAAGAAAAGGGCCCTAAGTCTTTTAGCTCATTCTCTTAACTCAGTCTCCTGGAAACCAAATGCAATTAAGGTACAGCTAAGATGCCTATTAAAATGCAATTCTCCTAAAATGTTCCCTCTCACAGCATTCCACGAAAATGTTATGCATTGCATCTTTGTGGAAGTTGCAAACAGCCACCCAGGAACAGGAACCTGAAATATAAAAATGAAATATTCTGGAGTAGCTAATGGAAAACTACTGATTTATACAGGCCCAGAAATTTGACAGGACAGTGAGTTACATGGGCAACTGTAGAAATGCTGCTTGGATGTCAGAAGGAACAACATGAAACACTTGTAACTATTTTCACATGACATTTGTTGGGACTTCAAAACAATGGAGAAAAACTTACAATGGAATATATTCACTCGCCACAATTGTCCTCTGCATTCATCAATGTGTGTTCCTCTGCTTCATGTCATGAGCTGCACCAGTTTTACCCTCAAGATTCCATTTTCTTCTGGTTTTTAATAATTAACTGGATCCATCCACAGCATTCTCTTTTGCATCCTGAAGAGTCAAACCTTTAAAGCAATAAGAGGAAGGAAAACTCTACTAAAAAAACCCCAGTTGCTTAATTATTTTGCTTTCTGCAAATATAACTTACTATTTTTGAATATGAACCATCTGTAAGAACAGACAAACTATAATCCTTCCTATTTGTTTTACCTCCTCCCTGTAACAGTAACTCAGGTGAAGTTAAAACACTACATACCTGGGCCTATCTAACCTACTTAAAGAAGATTTTTTTCAAGTGGTGCTCATTTCTACAGTTCAGCCTATGAGCTTTTATCTTTCACATAAAGCTTACATCTTCACCTGAAGATACAAGTTTTTGTTGTTCTTTATTGGCAGCTGGATCTAGCTATCACCTGCCTTCTGATACAGCTGCTTTTAAGACTTTGTCTGCAGCAGACTAAAGGGAAGCTTGGGCTGGAGATTGTCAGTAAAGGCAGTGGAACCCAGGAAAGGGGCTGTGCTAGGCCACAGGCAGTGCATTTACTCTACTTAAAGCTCCACCCGTTCTGACTGTTTCAGGCAGCAATGAGTTTTTCTTGGAAAAGATTATTGTAGTCATGTACTGGCAAGGGCTTGTGCCAAACACTTATTTTGAATTGTTCCTGAAGTCTAACTTCTTGGGACACAGAGATGCAGAGATTAATGAGTTGAAACAGGATACTGGGAAAAAGAATGAAGTGTCCTTATGACCCATTATTATTTATTTTAACAAGGCACAACGAGATACAAACCGAGTAACCATACAGCTTAGCTGTTTTCCCAACACCTCGAGCACTCTGCAGGGAAGACGCTCAGGCACTACCCAGTTCCAGAAACCCATAGGTGAGAATTTTGCAAACCAAAAACAAATACCTAAACCTGTGTCTTATCTGCATAACTTCTTTACTGACCCAACACAGAGTTCCAGCCACATGGTTTTTCAGTGTTCAGCACAACACAGCCTGAGACTCCTTCAGCTTCGGTTATCCAGTACGTGCAGTGAGAATGCTTGGTTGTAAGCCCATGAGTTGCATGCAGCCACTTGGTTAGATACTGTCCCCAAAACCTTGATATGCCTTTGGAACAAGACAAGCAAAATCCACTTATGATCCAGGTGAGAAAAGTATACAGCGGCACTGAGAGTGAACTTGAAAGCTTCTGTTGCTAATTAGCAAAAGCAAAAAAAGTGAAAGCAGAACAAAAACATCCAGGGCTTTGCCTAAATGTCCCAATCCTGGTTTTGATACATTGAGTTCCTTTTTATTGACAAGAATGGCTATGTGCATGAACTTTATTGCAAACTCTGACTTGTATCAAAAAACCCTCCCTGTCCTTTATAGAGTATTAGCCCATGTAAACTCAGACATCAGTCATCTCTGCCCCAATCTTAAGTAGACATTCTCTCGTCCTTGCTTTTTTCACAAGTTCATTTGAAGTCAAATATTCACATTTATCCTCATGTACATTCCAAAGCAGACGGATACCAATCATGAACCACACTGCCAACTCGAATGAGTTCAAAAGCAATACAACATAGACAGTACCACTGTCTCTGCTCTTTGCTAAGCTGCAATACTGCCTGGCAAGTTTATTTAAAGCATCTTCATCTCTAACCAACCTGGCAGCAAGGACAGCCCCAGAAACACCAGCCATGGACACAAAAATTAAGAGTCTACCAGGAAGAAATTCAACACCTAGTTAAAGGCTAGGCTTTTACAATTGTTATCTATATAAACCTCTACAAAGCAGAATCCCTTTTCTATTAACCTCTGAGCTTTACATTAAAGGACACACATGGAATATCTGTGTCTGTCATCTACAAATTCTGAAGACTCCAGGTATCCAGAACAGTTATTCTCAGACCACCTTCAGTTCAACCATATTTGACAGCAATAGTGTCTTTTGTATTTCTATTACTAGAGAGCAAAAAAAAAAAAGTGTCTCCCAGCCCCAAAACAATCATACAGAGCTCCAGCAATTCAATCTGACAGTTTCCACTTAGACTTATCGAAAGATAAGCCACAGACAGGAACACTTTGTCATATAAGATACTTTTCTGCTCATCAATTCTGACTTCGGCAGAAACACTGCAAGGTGGATTTCTATGATCAAACAAGCTTACAACAGGGATGTAGGTTACTGACAATAAAAGCAACTTCCTTCTGCAGATATGAAGAATTTCCATCAGTTTCCCAGGCAAGTAAGTACACAGCAATGCACAGCACTGGAATGCTACAAGCTGTGTCACACCTACCTCCTGGCTTCCCTCTCAACAGAGAGCACAGTACAAACAGAGATTGTCTTTGTAACAACACCGTGAAGAAACTTGTTAACACCTGGCAGCAGGATACTTGCAATTAATCACACTAAACTTGGAAGCAAAATGACCAGCTCAGACTTCAGTGGCCACAAGTGGCCTGTGTGTCTAGATCCAGCAAACCAAACACAATCCACTGGTTTAAGACCCTCACAGCATTTTCAGTGAATCTATTTCTACAGCAGTTTTTGGAAATACAGCAGATCAGAAATAGTGTTCAAAGGTATTAGAGCAGCACAACCACAACAATATGAAACTTTTTCCTCCTTTAAAACAGCGAGCAATTACCCATGCATAGAAAACACTGAGCACTATAAAGCGTACAAAAGAAGTGTGGCAAAACAAGAATCTTGCATCAATCAACAAAAACGAGACCAATGCAGCACCCCTTGCAGCAAACTTTAAATTAGTATTTGGGAAATTCAAAATGCTCATCCACTGGAAAGAACAAGACAAGAGGTTGTGTGCCATGTGTACTCTACTATAAACATGGAGTAAGTATTACTGTCAGATAAAGGCGGCAGGGGGGAGAACATGGAAAAAATGCATCTCAAATGGTGTAATGTTTCATATGCCTCTCAACAGCCCATTTGAGAATCCTCCTGTTTATTCCCAGCACACTACACAAGCTATTTAACAGTATTTAAGGCTTGTACAGACAAGGTATTTATGTGAAAAAAATTATTAGCCATTACACCACTAGCAACTTCCATGGAAGAAAGTTTGTTTTATCTGAGTAGAATTAGACTGAAGTTATGTTTTCTAGTTCTCCCAGAATGGACAATATTAAAAACAGAGATCTATATTAACCCTGTAAATGTGACCTGAAGTGGCGAGTTCTGTTATGTATCAGACTTGCTTTTAGTATGGAATAACAGTCATATCTGTAGGGGTAAGATTACTACCTCAGGTGTGTTTTCCACCATACAGATGATGAGGGATGTTAGCAGGCATCCCAACTCTCCAGAAATCAAAAAGCATTCAAATAATTTCCAAATGACTGCTGCTATATAAAAACAGCAGTTCTCCAGAATACCAGCACCCGATGTGGCCTACTAGTGCCATTAAATGAACTAAAAATTTCCTATTTCTTTAGGACACAGAAGAAGGCCCAAAGACTTTATTTTTCTTTTGACATAGCATCTGTAACACAAGCGAGCATGTTAGGTACTCACATAACATACAGCTTTACACCTGGACATTTTATGATACAGAAGACATTGTTCCAGAAACTAAAGAAAAAAATGGAAAAGTGTTAATCCAGATGTTTGGTAACACAGAGGCTGGCACTTGGTAAAACCCAGCATTTTCAAACCTTGCAAAAGTAAACCTCAAGTAAGCAATGACTTAGAGCAGCAAGTTACCGTGTCAATGCCTACAGGTTAGATTTCATTAATTACCTTGTCACAAACTGCAGTTACCCTCACACAAGCTCTCATCACTGACTTTCAAGAACAAGTGTCTTTGAACAACATCAAAAGAAATCTACTTTGACATTTTATTCTAAGCATTGAAATTGGTGTTTACTTCAAAGTGGAGTAAAATAAACCATTTTTCAAAACCACAGACCAACCCAGTATAAATCAGTAACAGATATATTGGAAGGTTTCCTTTTTTAAAAAAACAACCAACTCCACACATTTTGAGTAACAGGTATGTTAAAATAACCAGTCAGACTTCATTCAAATGAATTAGACAACTTTTACTAAATGAAAAAACCTACATTTAAAATATGCATTTAAAACAAAATGGAATTAGAAAAGAGACTTAAATCCATTTTAAAGAACTTGCTCACTGTGTCAGAAATCAATATATCTCTTGTATTATATAATGTGCCAGTTCATAAAACAAGTTACTAGAATCCTCAATTTAACATTTTCAAAGACAATACTGAAGTCAAGAGTTTTACATCTACTGATGCACATTTAGAATGGTATAAATCTGCAGCCTTCCCCCAAAGAATCTTATGAATTTGACAGTATTCAGTAAAAGCTTTTGTAGTTGTCCAATAAGTATTGCATCCTAAAGCATCACAAATCTGTGCCTTTCATTTATCCTACTATGTATTTTGTATCTTCTCTATATCTTGCCATTTGCCAATGTTAACTCTTTTAATAAAGGAGAGAACTGAAAAGAAATACTGTGTAACTCTTGATCACGTACAGAAATTATTGCTACTATAGTACACTACAAAGCAGAAGTCTATACAATAGTATATGAAATTTGATCATGAAAATCCAAATTACAGAATCTTTAGTGATGTAAGCCTTACTATAAAGCTGGACATTCCTGTAGCATTTTCAGCACCACCCATCATCTAGCCTACTGTATGTTGAAGAACATCCATTTAAACACACCCTCTTCTGAGAAAGAATGTCAGGTTTCAAAGGCTTAGCAAATAAGGATCTTCATGTTCTGTGGAACTATGTAAGATGAATTTTGATGCAGGTAGGAAGTTACCTGGAAGCTAAGCATGCCAAAGGTGTTCCATGCTAATAAAACTAAAGCCAAGGTACCACTTAATCAAGTTACCAACTAATAGGCAATACCATTTTTGTCCTATCTAAGTTAAATGAAGTGCCATTGCACAGTGTAATGTCAATAATTTAAATAGTGTAGTGCACAAATTCATTGTGTGGCAGTTTAAGTTAAAAGGTCAGGACAGGTTTTTCTGTTTTGCTGTATGTTGGCTGCCAAGCTGTCCAGTCTGGGCATTTGGGACTCAGTTTGCCTTTTAATCGCTACTGTACTATAAACTTTGCCTTATGGGGCATACGGCATTATAATGAAAAAACGGGATTAGGGGAAGGATATAAGAGATCAATGGCTGGTCTAGAAAGCCCCTTCCTCATATCAATTTCAAAGAGCCTGGAAATAAGACTAGATACCATATCTGCATCATTCTAGCTACAGAATAACCAAAGTAAAAGCAATCAAGCAACAATAAGACCACATTACACAAATGGAACATCATGCTCTCATCTGATTTAACTATTACACCAAGTTTTAACTGGGATGTTGGTCAACTTTAAAAACCGTGGTAAATGTGAATATGTAGTTGAAATAGTTTTTTTCCTAATTTTTTTCCTCTCTATGCTGGATATTAGAACTTGGAGCTATACTTGTTACAATACAGTGTCGCACATCTTTCTACTAGAAAAAATTAATAAAGATCCTTTACCCGTCTCTTTAAGTTAAACGTGTGACATCATAAAGGGTGTCAAATGGCTGGATGGTTTTACAGTGCACACTTATTATATACTGTAATATGGAGTTTTGTCCTTGACAGATCTGATGGTGTTTTCTACATTATTTCCTTTCTTCACCTCTTCTTCGGTGGATTAGCTGTGCGAGGTGGAGTGACTGGACGCCCAGAATTCAGTCCACCATACTGGTACTTGGCTTTCTTTTCAGATGGTTTCAATATCTTAGGGAAAATAAAGAAATTCCTTTGAGTCAGCAACAACTAAGAACATTTCAAATACTGTTAAGCCCACATGAAACTTTGTTCAGCAGTAACAAGAGGGATGAGGATATTGGGGGGCTGGAAATGACACTGCAACCCTACAAATTTCTTAGTTCTACATGCAACAATAATAGTAACTCTAGTTCTACCACCAGATTGAGGTGGGAAGAGGAAAGAAAAGGGGCTGAAAACACTTCCAGGAAGGAATAGGGACTAAAATCTGATCAAAGCAGCCATATTATAAGGGTCTCTATAACCATTAGTTTGCATTAATTGTGTACTCCAATCACTAGGTATGACCAAAAAAAAAAAATCACCCAGTTAAACTTTAAATTTTGAAGTGAGCTTTTGAATGGAATTAATAACTTAATATGCAATGGTTTGGAAAACGTCAAATCCCAGTTTTCTGCAGAACAGTTGGTTTGCAGTTGTTGACAAATGCCAGCCTCCGGTGCAGTCCTCTCTGCAGCCCAACAATATTGCTTTACACTAACCACCAGCACATCAGCAAGCACACTAACGTGGTCCATACAGCCCAACACCTACAGTCATCTTAATGCACAAATATACCATACCTGGAAGGAACACATCAGAGTTTCATCCACACTCATCATGCCCCCTGCATTGTCAAACTCTCCACAGTAATTTGGAGCTGAGAATAGGGTGACCAACTGCCGTTTAGCAAAGAACTCGTACCCATCTTCAACCACCTGTCAACACCAGAGAAATCAAAATGGCTTACATAAGGAACTTTGAAGGAAAAAAAGGAAGAATCTTGAGGCAAACTGGACTTTATATCAGAAAGAACTCATCAAAAAGCTATTTTATGTCTTGACTTTCAGATAGGACAAGACTCATTTTGTCTTACTTGACACTGAATGGCAGGCCAGGTAGCATACCCCATGTCTTGACACTTCAAATGTTAAACACACCTCAGCTTGACTGTTTAATATTTTCATAGTTGAAAACAAATTACACACTGCCAGTGTAAGGATTCCCAGCATTTTATGCTTCATACACAGACTGAGGATGTTTGACCTAGTTAGTTTGGAGCACACAAGGTCTTGGTATCACCTTCACTGCAACTTGAAACAAGTAAGTTTTGCTTAAATTGGTGTTGATTGCACACACCTCATATGTCAGTGATTTTAGAGCATCAAAATGATTAAAAAAGAGTGATTCTGCCAGATCTTGCCCAAGAGCATAATGCACCTTTAAAATCATGCAAGTAGTGTGATGCATCAGCTAAGGATGTTCCCTCTTTCCCAAAATAAAAGCTTCATGTTAGAATGTAGTACAACCAGTACACCCAACTGCTTACTTTGGTGCAATCATCATGATCTTTTATAAGGTATCATCCTTCTCTTATAAAGAACTGAATCAACTACATGAACACAGGAAATTTGCAGCAATCTCGATGAGCAGTTAAATCCAGTCAGCATGTGGAATCAATACTAAATCTTCTCTAATGTTTTCCCAGTAAAATTACAAAGAAGAATTTTTAAGTGTTCTAATAGTGTACCCAAGCCTAACAGTGACACAGAATAAAGAGCCTATTTTTATTTCACAGCAGGAGGGAGCTTCTAAAATTGACTAACTAATGAAACTGAAATGTTATATAGGAAATTGAAATTTGATGTCCACCTAACTAGCACTCTTGCTTGAAGTAACCTAATAAAAAAGTGTACTAAGACTGACAATGCAAAACCAGCCTGACTGAAATGCGCAGAAAGAAAAAAAATCAATGCCAAAGTACTCTAGATAGCTGAACCAAAACACTGGCAACAGTGAAAGTTTTAATGTACAGACTTGTTTGTAGAGATAGTCAAAATGCATTTAATATTTCCATGAAGCAAAGCAGAGGTAGTTTAAGCCAGAACTACCAGGGAATTGTCTATTGCTGAAACTGAAGAACTCAAACTTCAGTGTAAATCTCAAATTCAAGTCACTCTGAACCTTTAAACCTGGAGACTTTACCTCTGATGTTCACATACATCAGTCTAACATTTAGTAAGACAGTACAAAAGGAAGAGATCAATGGAGAAATCCAGTGTTAGTATTCTACTCCACTGACATTAGACAGTTAAACATGAGCCAACAGAAGGACACAGCCTTTACAGGCCCTTCATTAGAAAGGTCTTTTTCTCTAGAAAAAATTTGCGCACAGTGCAAATTAAGTTCCAAATATACACTACCGATAAGGAGCAGTTGAGGTTTTAAGAAGCAGCAGCAGCAAAATTCATACCTGATGAGCTCGACAGATCAAATCCAGATCATGACGATTCAGAAATTTACTGACCACATCAGCACCAAAAGTGAAAGAGACCCCACGATCATTTTCACCCCAACCTTGCACATCTTTGTCTGGGTCAGACCACAGCAGGTCACAGAGCAAACCTTTGAAAGACAATACAAGTGAAAGTGCCAGTCTTAGGGGGTATTTTATGATGTAAAACACTTCTATTGTAATTAGCAGAGTAACTCTCCTAGAGAAAATAAGCCTTAACAACAAATGCAACAGTACTTAAACTGCAACTCAGACAAAGAGTAGAGTTTGTAAATCTGGAGATTGTTTCCCCCCCCCATCACTGAAAATGCTTTGATATGAAAAAAGCCAGAGCCAAATAGTTCTCTGAAATAATCATTTATTGTAATATTCAGTATGTTTACAGTGAATATTTGAAGAGTTTAAAAATATTAAAGGGCATTATGTGTATTAAAAGGCAACCATCAATCTCACAGCTCACCAAGAAAGCTTAGTTTGAAAGTTGCAGTAAATTTAGAAGTCCTATGCAAGGCCAGTCATAAATGCAGCAAGCAAATTTGCAGCATAAGCATCTAAACAAACAGCTTTGATTCTTACCTTTCCTACCATTCATGTGGAACCTTAGATGACTAAATCAAAATGTAATACAGCAAAACACTGATAATATCATTTCACATAGCACTGTCAATTTGCTTGGACCTCTGTTGACTGTTTCAAAAAGCCTCGTGACAGCCAGTCTGGAATCTAAGCTAGAACAGAAAGCCTCTCTGGCATTTTAGCACAGGTCAAGATCTTTTTTTTTTTGCTGCCAACAAAAGGTCATCTAACTCTGGAGTTAACACCAGCTACTAAAAATGATTTCTCTAGACCAACTGCAATGCCTTTACACATATAGAACTTTCCATCAATATTAACATGAGAAAGAACCAGGCCAATCCAAATACAATACAAACAAACACCCAAACGTTTGAAAGGCATTTCATAGCTTTCCACGAAATTGTACTTTCTTTACCTTTCTTTCTATGCCCATAGGCATATAAATACTTAACAGCATTGTTTCACAATCTGAAAGATACGCCAGCAGGCTCCTTCATCTGCCATTTAGAAGTTTGATTTACATTTACGTTTGATTACTTGCTAAACAAAATACTGAAGATGTTATTTCTTAATCAACAGATCCTTCAGGCTGTAATCAAGCAAACCAATGTCTGAAACCTATTGTGTAACCAGACCATTTTTTATTTACATACATTTATCAAATGGTCTTTGGCGCCAGCTTCTCTCTAACAACAGGCTAAAATTTTATTTGTTTTTAGAAGAGAAAGAACAGAACAAGAACAACTGCATTTTAGATAATACTTCTATCCAGAAATAAACTACTGAATAGAGACAGTGCATGACAAAAACTTAACTTTACTGAAATTTACTTCTACATTGAGTAACTTTGTTTTTTGAAACAGTAACTGCCCTGCAATCCCTAATGGCTTCTTACCATGAATTTCCAGCAAGTGACAGAAGCTGCTTGTCTCAGCTGTTTAGCAAGTGCTTCATCTTCTATTCTCTCCCCAAAATCATATAATCTTTAGGGTCATACAGAACAATAGGCAAATCCATCCTAAATGGTCTTTAAATTTCAGTTGAAGTTGCTTTTTTCATCAGGCTAGAAGAAGCCATCATAATGATCTAATCCTAGCACAGCCACATGATCATCTACCAAAACTTCTGTATCAACACAACTATTCCCCAACCGACATCGCTCCACAAAGGGATAGCTTTGAAGGGCTTGAAACCTTCACGGAAGTGAGACTACTTCAGTTTACTTTTAATTTTCCACAAGATTTACTTCCATTACGTAAAACACTTTCCTTAAATAGGTCCAAAAGATGAAGACCTTTGTCATTGTACCATAGCACACATGCCTCTGATGAGACATTTCATTTTAGCTCTGACAGTACACACACAGCTATTGCTTCTGAAAGCAAAATTAACACTACAACACACTACACAAAACAAAAGCCTTTTCCAAAAAATCTCCGTACTTATTTTTAGGAGGTACAAAGAAGAGAGATGATTTCAGTGGAGTGTCCATGGAAACAAGAACTACGTTCTGTAAGGGCATTCCTGAAGTGGGGGTGGCTCAAGCAGTTTTATTTGCCTGCTGAATAAAACCATCTTCTCTGGGAATACTGATATATGCAAAGATTGACTCGTTTGTGCTGACATTTATTTTGGTTATGCATTGAGTGAATACATAGCATAAAAGGACAAACAGTGTAGTAATTTATACTACAGAAACAATCTCTCACCAGTCTATAATGCATCTTAGAGTTAGGAGTGTGTATACTGGCTTGCACAGAAGTGGTGTTGTTTAAGGGACAGTAGATATACTAACACTAGTCCCTGAATTACTCCCATGCATCAACATTAAGAAACATTACAGGAAACAGGATTCTTCTACTTCAAAGTTAAATTGTAACTTATGTTCAAAAAAAGGTTTAGATCTTGTATGTCCTCTGAAAGTTAATTTCAGACCACTGTTGAAACCAACAATTCAAAAACTATCCCATTGTACTGCTCAACAGTCTTTTCAATCCACTAGTAAAAAAATCTGTAATAAATGAGACACTGAGCAAGATTGATTAAACCATTCAAAAGAACATTGTACAGAAAGCACTAGCAATTTGCATCCAACATTTATAAACAGAACAATAACTTATTAGAAAAAAATTCACAGCCAGTACATTGATGGATGCAATTGAAATACCAACTGCAGTGAAGTAACATCTGGATTTTTCAAATTTAATGAGGAAGGAGACAAAGAGAGAAGCCCAAATACTTAAACAAGCAGGAAATTTAACTTTGTTCTACTGTTTAACTTTGGTCAATTATGTTCTTTGATACACTAAAAGGTTTATGTGTGCCTAACCAAGGCAAGGGGAACTACCTTTTCAGTTTCCTTTCTCTTTCATTAGATTTTTTTAAAGGGAAACTGGATTTTAGTAAGATGGTTTAAGGGAAACTTGTGAATAATGTATCGAAAAACATACCCTACTCTGCTATGACAAACAACACCACCACATACAACAACCTTTAACATATCAGATAACATAGCCATCATGAGGAACAAGGCTCACATCCTGAAGAGGCACCAAGGAATATTGTACAGTGAACAGAGGTCGCGTTAAATCATTGCACTGCCTGCACAGAAATTGATTAAACCTGTTTCATCTTTAAGACCTATTTACAGTAAATTCCATGTCACTCACCTGTGTCAGGAACATCTGTAGGTCTCATAATTCTCCGGATCTGCTCCATTGACTGGAGATCTGGAGACAGTCCTGTAAAAGTACAAGAAAACAAGTGACTCATATACGCATTTTACCTGCAGAAAGGGTTCCAGAGAACACAAGATTTGAGGTTCAAAGGCACACAGCATCCATTGTTTCCACTGCAACATAAACAAAAGGCAGTTTGCTATAAGACAATTAAGTTGCTGAATAGAGGGACAGAATAATGCAAGTGAAATTAGCAAGGGGCTCTCATTACCATCCTTTAGCCACGGAGGTTGTCATCTACTGTAGCTCAGCTGCTTGAGTCAATTATAAAATCACAGTACTTTGGTTACTCAAAAAAAAAACCCCAAAACACTTAGTACAGACACAGCTACCTTTCAATAGTTTAGCCATTAACATGCAGCTACAATTAAAGCATGGAATTCCAAAGTCACCCTTTGAGGAGTTTACACACCCTAAAGCTCCTCTACTTGGGGCATAGAGGCATGAAAGAGTCTGCTAGAAGCCCTAGTGTTTTTAACTCATCTTTAAATAAGGGTCCTAAGTGTCTTAAATGACTTAGGCCAAGGTATCTAATTAAGAAAGCTGCAAATTTGAACTAGAACATGAAGACCTAATTTATGATGAAACACAGTCCATATTAAAAAACGTATCAATTTGACTCAGTCCAGAACTCTGAACAGGACAGAAGAAAGCTGTCACTGGAAAGGTCATTTTACACGTCATTTCACCAGGTAAAATAATTTCAGCTAACATCAGAGTTTGCACAGTGGCAATGTATATGTTACAAGAACAATGACATTTGACAGGAACCAATGCATTTGATACAGACTTGAGGAACTTCTCCTCAAGCATGAAGATTTTAGATTTTTTTTTTTGAAGTAGTCTTATGGTAAAAGTCTTCTATCATAATCAGCTTGCTAAAACTGTTTTCACACTGTTGCCCTGAGGTTGTAAAGGATGGCAGAAATCTGACAGTCAACTACTTGAAGAGGGTATTAATCAAGTCTATAAACACAACAATACAGGAATAATAATATGAATTCAAGTAGACAATCAAATTTTAAACTTTGACAAATCTACATTTCCCCTTTCCCCGATCTGATCTCATTGCACACACATTACATGAGCACTCGGCACCACATGCCGAGATTGTAATAGGCAGTCTCAGTGAAGTACAATCAGTTTGTGGCTTTCTCTGAAGTTACAGCTCTCAGCATTTCAGGTTACACCCAAAATATCTAATCCCTGGAAGTGTTCAAGGCTGGATGGGACTGAGCAGCCTGGTCTAGTGGAAGGTGCCTTGCCCACAGCAGGGCCGTTGGAACTAGGTGATTTTTAAGATTCCTTCCCATTTAAAGCACTCTACGATTCTTTAAAAGGAAATGTTACTACAAACGATGTCTCAATCCTGTGGCTGTCCATTTTTGTGCTATTTTACATTATTGTAAAATAGCAAAACCCTACAGAATTGCCTGCAGGTCTGCAGACTTCTTTGTAACCATTTATTTTCTTAACTACCCTTACACAAAAAAAAATGGCTAATGTCTCAAATTCATACCTAAAGAGGAAAGTCCTACATGATCAGTAGGACTCTAATGAAGACTCTAAGAATGTAAACACAGGCTAAAGCTCACTGTAAAGCTGCCACCACTAAAGTGATGGCTGAAACCTACAGCGTGCACTAAAAGTACACAACAGTCTTGTCACAACAGCTAAGCACAGAAAAAATGTCTTTCTGTATACTCAGTATACTATCTTTTTGAAGCATAAGACCACCTCTCCCCTAAGAGAAAACAAAGAATTGTCATTACTCCTGGCAGACTCGTCAAATTTGATTTGAACAACTCTCTTGACTGGGTGGAATTGGTAAAGTAAGTGTGATTGGTACTAATATTTATAGTGTAATCTTTGAATACTATGTAAATCAAGTTAAACGAGAGTTAAACATCAACATCCAGTTCATTGTCATTTCTGTCACAAGAAAAACAGAATTCCAGAGCCTGAAAATACTACATAAATGCAGTATTTTATGTACAAACACAACTCCCATCTCAGAGGTTAAATCCAGTGTGATAAGCCAAATGCATTCCATCAATATGACACTACAATAGACTTCATTTATAGAAACATAAACTAATCATGTAAGTTCTCTAAAGATTAGAGCTAGAGAGTGGTGTCATAGATAAGAGGACCAATGCTGTACAGAATACAATGTAGAGAGAAAGGGAGAAGTCAAGAATGGTTATAGAATAAGCTTTAATGAAGTGAGATAAAGAGCAAAGTCAGAAGTTAGTTGAAGGACAGCCTTAAAAAAAGGACAAATTATGACACGTATGAGGAATGTGGGAAGAGAGGCAGGTGATGGAAAAGATGCAATGAAAGATCCTTTCAGTAGCATGAACATTTAGAGACAGGGATAGCAAGAGAGGTTTGAGTCATATTGTAAGATGGGTAACTCAAAACAGATGCCCAGAAAAGTTTAGGTAAGACATGACTCAGGATATTACGCTAGTGTAGATGGCCTACTGGGGTTGAAGTTAGGTGCCTTTTGTTTTACTATGTTATGCGGTTTTGCAAAGTTTTATTATATCCCAGAGGACAATATTTTTAAAATAAACTATGCAAAAATGCGCAATATAGTAAAAAAGGCACCTACCTTATATCTACATGCTAGCTTCAACCTCCAGCAGAGTTGAATGGTTTGTGTTGCTGCCTCAGTGTCTATTAGAACAGTAACATCATGAAAAGGCGTTGACAGTCCATTACTTCACTGGATCTGGAATGCAGTTTGGATAGGACTGCAGAAGAGTGGAAAAAGGGCAAAACTTATTTCTGTGCTGAAAGTCCGCTTCCATTTATTAGGAGCACACAGCACACTAGTAGCTTTTTCACTTTGTTTCACAGCTGCAGATCAGTTCAGAGTGGCAATAGTTTCAGTTACAGACTAGGCCCATACAATTTAAGGGGCAATTAGCATTGAATAATGAAGTAAATACTGCTTTTCATAAGAAGATCCTTAGCATATACTATGAACAAAAACTCGTTTAGTCAAGCAGGAAAACTTTGAATTCACACATGCCTCCCCCCATTTACAATGAAACTTGAAATATTTTTTCTTGAAAAATAGCTCTCAAGGCTTCTCTCTCATAGTTCAGGTCTCAAATGCATACACAGAAAGCTACCAGTTTTGTCACAGTGTTCTGCTCTACCTGCTAAGCTGCTTTGATTATCTTCCACCTAACCTTAATTGTTTGCCTGAAACACTCCAGTATTTTGTTACTATTCATTCTCTGTTTTTGAAAAAAACAAAATTAAAAAACATATGTTGACAGTAAAACAGTAAGTCTTTCATGAGCTGTTTTGGAGACAAATTTATTACATGGGTTTTTAGCCACTGATACTGATTTGTCACCTAGGTGCAGAACGGACTTTACATCTCACGTTCTTAAAACTATGATCTAGCTTGCAAGATAGATACCACTTCTGAAAAAGAAGAGAACATCACCACACAGCTTGAGAATAAGATTAAAACATGAGCTGTAAGCAAACAGGTATTCTGACACATCAGTGCTACCCAGAGATTGGCAGACCCAAGTGTATTACTGCATTAACTATGTTTTTACAGGGACTTAAGAATATCTCAGAGCATGTTATGTGTAAGACCCTGAGAGCTTATTCTAGCAGGCACTGAAGGCAGAAGCTTTCAATACAAGATGCAAGAACACTCCAGACCATTTTTAAAGCACATTCCATACAGGCATAGCTCTTGAATTGATACCTGTAATTAATAAAGGCAGAATGGCAGCCATCAATAGAACCTCACAAAGTCTGGAAGAGTCTGCTCAGGAACTCTGGGCCCCACAGTTTCTAATTCTAAATGGAGGTGTTCAAACTAGATGTTTCAACTAGAAATTAGTGCTTTCATTTCCACTAATTTCCGTCTCACTGGCAACACAGGTATAACATCTACCAAACTATTTCTGGATCACTCAGTGAAAGGCATTAAGTTGCTTATTACTGGAGGCAGTTGCAAATATAGCTGCTGCAAAAGGTAGGATGGTTCCTACTACAAATAACTGAAATTCTTGTCAACTGTTTGACACTGCAAGCTTCTGAAAACCTGCTAAGCATCATTGTCTGTAAAATCATGGCAAGGCCTACTCTACAAAGAAGAAGGCCCAAGTAAGCTCCAATATTCAGACAAGTCACAGGCTTGGGTCAGATCAACACCAAACACTTTTTTCAGTACAGCAACAGGGCAACACTGGGACAGGCACCCACAGAATGTAGACTGCCTAGCAGCAAAGGCCTTATGGAGTCCACGCAAACACTGGAACAGGTTGGACATGGTTAACAAATGTCCTGCTTCAAGCTGGACACAGGCTTGACTGTGTGACCTCAGAGGTCCCTCCCACCAAAGTGTTGTGAAACAGTTAAAGAGGCTGAGCCTATAGAGCCAAGGTTACTTGTGAAAGCCATTCCTCACCGCTAGGGATGCCAGTGTTAGGAAGGCTACACTGACATACAATAACAGTAACAAGTCAGGTGGCAAAGTCGGCAATAATTCTTGCATTAAGTAACCTTCAGAGAGGGATACACCGATGGGAATACTTACAGATGCACTTCCCCCTGGGGCACAAGAGGGCCACATGTGTCAGGTAAGAATGAGGTCTATTGACAAGTGCACAGAAAAGCATGACCTTTATAGACAACACAAGGTTAAATATCTCCAGCTAAATATCAGTTACAAACAGCCACACTCCATTTGGTATAGCATTAACCCAAAATCAGTTTAGATACAGCCTTTAAAAGCAGCCATTAGCTTACCTCCATGACAACAGAAGATCTTCTCATCCACAATGGCTGCAATAGGCAGACAGTTAAAACAGTCTGTGAAGGTCTTCCACAGCTTAATGTTAAATCTCCTCTTGCCTACAAAAAAAGTGTGTGACATTAGGAAGAGAAAGCTGTTTTTTTAGAGCCAATTTGTAATACATATCAGAGCTTAGAGTAAAAATGTTAGCAAACCTTCTTCATAGGGTTTTATTTCTGTTAGCACACTTTGGTCTCAATCTCTTACAACAGCATTTCAAGGACAGCAGAAAAAAAAAATAGTAATGCTCCAGAGTGACTTTAACCTTGGCTTAGAAAGTATTTTTAGAAAGTTTCAAAGCAGGTTCACAGAATATTGAAACCCTTGCAATACAAGGGTCTCTACAACAAATGTTTCCAAAACACAGTACTAGTTTGCTGTAGTCTTTCAAAAGTAATAGATTTTGCTTACATTCATCATAAAATCCATAGATTCGATTGATGCTAGCACACTCATGATTTCCTCTTAGGAGAAAGAAGTTTTCTGGGTACTTGATTTTATATGCCAGTAATAGGCAAATTGTTTCCAGAGACTGTTTGCCTCTGTCTACATAATCTCCAAGGAAAAGATAATTAGCTTCTGGTGGGAATCCTCCATATTCAAATAATCGAAGCAAGTCTGTGTACTGACCATGGATGTCACCTGAATAAAAAAAAAATTACCAATGATTACTGCAACAACATAAAGACTTATACAAGTCAAGAACTTAAGCCAGCTAATTAGTTTTTATTCAGTGACATTAAAAAGGCATTAATATTACCTTTAAAAACTGGCCATATACATCACAAAGGTAAGAACCTTGCTAGTATTAAAGCTGAACTACTCACAGCATATAAATAACTCACCATATCTGCAGAACTGCTATGTCAGGCATGAAGCCAATCTGAAACCCACAAGCTACAAATCTTCACAATAAAACATAAGCTTTCTAACCAAGCTTTAATTCATTTAAATTAAAACAAGGTCAGAAAGAAAATCTCAAATTGAACAGGTATATGACCAGGAAGCAAACGTATCATGAAAAAGTCATTATTTACTGCAAAAACAGATCAGTAAAGAATTCAAACAGACTGGATAGAAACTGAACATAGTGCTGGCAAAGTACACTTACTTCAAAGGTCAATTCCCATATTATTGCTGTACTAAGAATCCCATCACTCAGCTTTTAGACTAACTCCTCCCTTGATATATGTAACAAGCAATACAAAGACTCAAAGACTGTCATCCCTTACAAGATACTCAACCCTGCAGCTTATTCTTAGGAAAAATACCTGTCATGTTACTCTTCACACTGCCAGCTTTAAAACTAACTAGGCTTTCCATGGAACAGCTCTGTGCAGCATTTACACCACCACAGTGTATCACATCACAGCAGCCAAAGCTAAACCATCCCTGAGCTGTCCACAGGGGTGAAGGTGCCACAGGTGCTCTACAGTAACTTGCAGCATACACAGAATGTATTCCAGCTGACTGGGAAACTCATTACCAGAGTGACTGGATGCAAAACACATATGTCAAAAGCCTTCAGTACAAGCTGTATGCTATGTAGATTCAGTACCTCCTGGTCCTGTACACGAAGCATTACATAAATGTATTTTCAGTATTGCTGCTTGTTGTGACAAAATCCTGACTTTGCTCAGTAGAGTTATTCTCCAGTAGAAGACGAGCTACTACGGCCTCAAAAGAGAAAAATGAACAACTCACACAACTTTTTTCATCTTTAAAAAGAAAAAAGGTTCCCAAACCTGTACGCTCTCTGGTTCAATTCTTAACGCATACAGTGGTAAGAAGAGTATATGCTATATTATATTCCTTTAAACTTTCCATGAAAAATGCCATACTTCCTCCTTTAGGCAGCATTCTCCCATAACTATTTCTCACTCAGGAAGAAGAATCACTTTCCAATTTTCTTCTAATAAAGGTGATCAGTATCTACTATCCAATTTCAGTCACACTCTGAAGCTTCATCAGATTGGCTAAAATCTCTTTCACATATGTTGCAACAAGAATGATTTGTATTCTAACTGATATTTAGAAGTCTCTAGGTCACAACCTGAAGAAAGCAGAAGACTCCTCAACAAATAATTTCTATGCTGAATCTAGTACTCCAAAACCATATTATCAAATCCTCACACTTCAGCACTAATAGAATTAACTACCAATTAAACACACTACAGAAAATACTATTGTGTTGTCTATAACTACTTTCAGTTATACATGTGTACCAGAGGCAAATACGCTTAATGGGTAAAAACATTTTACAGAAACAATTTTATAGAGAGACCAAGGCATTTACCATTCCATTCAGGGTACTTAGCATTTTAAAATACAGCTTCAGGTGAGCACAAGTTGAAGTCTACCAGATATAAAGACTTACATTAAAAACCACATCTATTTTAAAATGGACATTTACATAATAGCATCTTTCATCTTACATTAGAACACAGCCATTCGAGATGTAGAGCTTATTTTGAACTGACTTGACTGTAAGACAAGACAATCCTATAATGGTTCCTCAGGCATTGCCTGAACACACAAAAGTAATAGTTCAAAGCAGTACTAGCTGCATATTTTGCTTTTGGTGAAAGCAGTCATCTTTCTTTCACTTTTATCTAAATGCAGCTTTGACAATTGTTCTAATATTAAATTTAGATGCACCTGACACTTCCTGGTACTTTCACTGTGTTCGAAATCCGATTTAAGATAACAAATACCTTATTTAACTGTGCATTAGCTACATCTATTATTGCACACCTAACAAACAGTTCTTTCAACTGCCTTGATCTAAGCAGATGAGGAAGAACTAACTTTGAAGTAGGTCAATTATTCTTTGCAGACCTTGACTTATGTACAATCTATCTGAATTTCCATGTTTTCCTCACCTAGGAATACAACAAGATTACACTACATTGAAAAGTCTAAAGAAAACACAAAGTGATAAAGCTGCATTTTAACTTTATGTCACTAGGCAAGCTGGGCTGGTTTTTCCTCCCCACCCTACCAAGCAATTAGTCATTTAAAAATGACTTTGCCATTAGTGGTTTGTTTGTGGGTTTGGTTGTTTTATTTTAGGGTTTGGGTTTTTTTAATTGGTAATATCCTCTCTTAATGTAAGAAACACTGCAGACATTGCATCTGCCAGGAAGAAGCTAATCTATGTTTGAACATATAAGTAGTAACAAATACAAAGACTGTTTTCACTTTAATATTATGACACTTTAATCTAATTCAAGGAATTTTATGCTTTCAAAGACATTGCCTATTTTTAATAAGCAAGTTGAAGCACGATTACAATCTGGTATTTACCAGATTGTAATACCTTTTAAACATTTTTTTTAAAAGCTTGTAGTTACAGTGTACTTTGGAAGAAGTCTAGTATCTTATAAAGGCTTAGTGAGGTAAAAACACGTTTTATTTATATTTCACAGTAATACTGATGTTTCTTAAAACATGCTGTAAAGCTCAAGGAATTTGTTATGTGGCAACTAAGCCTAACTTAAGTCTGCATTCATTTTTACTATCTCAGTTGAAATACTAACAATGCCTTCAATTTTTCAAGTGTTTCATTTCATGAGGTCTTTGTTTTGTTTATGCTTTGAAATGAGCAACTTCAACATGCAACATGTGAGTCTTTTCAAAGCAGCTAACTGCTTTCTGAAATAGTGATCAGAAGAGCACCAGCTCTGTGCAGGCAAGGAACAGGTTGCAAAATTTGCACTAGATGAGGACACAAGCAGCCCTTACTGCCAAGGAAATTTACTCCCCAACAGTGTGAGGAGCATCTGCAATGTACCAAGTGCTAGCTGCTTTTTCTTCACTTAATCCAATCAAAACTGAAAACTACATTGAAGATTTTGAAGATATCCCTCTAATCCCAACTCAAGCTCATTTGCCTGACTCAGTGTTTTTCCAATCCCCCTAGCACAGAACTAGATTAAAACACCTAAATAAAACACGTACGTACATATCAAGCTTACATACCACAAATTTTCAGAGGTGCCTCTAGTTCCAGAAGAATAGGCTGGCTAAGAAATATTTCCCGTGATTTTATGCACAAGCCCCGAACTTCTGCTTCGGTCATCTGAACAATCTTCCCAGGACGACATCCTCTTACTGAAATGAGATATTTAACAGTTGAAGGTAACAACCACGGAGATACACAGCAATAGCTAAATGCAGATAATCTATATTTAAAACCTGTATTTCACAAAAAGCCAGCATCACATTCTACGTATGTACCAAATACCTTGGAATTATGCTGTCCAATGAATTGTAAAATTAATGTCTGATACTGTGGTAATCTGTGCTTAAAGATCTGTATGCATTCCTGTTGAATCGAGTCTCAGAAGAGGACTTTAAGCTGTGCTTTTGTACGTATCTGAATAAACAGCAATTTTAAGAAGTGTTTAAAAACTCCTTTATGCTAGAGTATTCATAAAAGACAAGAAAAATCTCGAGAACAGAAAACCTGAAACCATTTCCACATTAGCACAAGGTAAACTTCTTCAGGACTGTTAAGTTTAAAAGCACTGGTTAAGTACAAAGAAAAAAAATCATAGACATGATTATATTTAAATAAATGGAAACTGCCACATTAGGAACATCACACTAAAAACTACAGAAGTTTGATGAAACTTTCATATATAATGGCTCTTGAATTGCTGAAACCTTTACAGCCAAGAACATTCTAATTAGAATGAAATTGAATTCACAAAATCTGTAAGTCAGGTACTCAGACCTACATTTAGCATAAAATCAAAAGCATACACGTCATTGCACTCCAACCAATATCCTCTGGCAAGTTTATCTGCAGCTGCTTCTTTCTACAAGTATCTGTATGATTCCTCTGTCAGAGGCTTTAGTGTGTCTTTAATGAGGCAGCAAAATAGAACAAATGTGTTGCCACTTTGGCTGATCCAGTTCAGTCTTGCATCTCAGTATAAACCAAACTTCGGAGTTCAAACTAATAAGCCAGAATCTATCAGGGTCTACAACAGGCGAACATCCTGTCCTGCCATCTGTTTTAGATGAAAGCAACATTCAGCATTAAACTACAGTAGTACCTACAAGGGAAGGTAATATGAAACTTTCGCAGCTCCAATCCAAATGCTTTCAAAATTCATGCACAGTAAGACACTGCTTCATAAAAATTTTAGCTGCAACTTCAGTTAGTCTAATAAATTTGTGAACAGAAGAGCAAAAACTAGTTCTTCACACATAGTGAATTCCTAGGTCACCTGGTTTCCCTCTCCAAAACAGAACAGTAAGCTTGCAAATTTTTTTTTAAATTAACATAAGCTCCCTTTTCCTTTTATTTCTGCTTAGTTCCTCGAAAACTGACTATATAGGGGAGGTCAGTATAATTACATCTAGCATTATCTACACTGTGCAGTGGGAAAGAAAGGATATGAGGGAAAACAGTCTGTCCTAGATCACCTAGTACTACAGTCCAAAGTGCTAAACTCAAAATGCTCTGCTCTGGTTATCACTGGATACTTGTCCCAGCCTAACTGCACATCTGACCATGCCAACACTGTGTTATAAATATTTATTTTTAATAAACACCAGGCACTTGCTAAATGGAGCTTAGAAAGCAGTCACAGGAACGCGTGAAAAGGCAGAACTAAGTAGCAGTTTTCAAAGGCAGGGAAGAGATGTGAAATTAGATCCTGGGACAGCTAGTTTGAGTGCCAAAAGAGCGGGAGGAATAGTATATCTGAAGTTCAGGATATATTGGAAATACTTAGCTCATTAGAACCTCACAAGAAAAAGGCTGCATCATCCAGGACTTCTTTCAGTGACGCTCTGAATCACTACCAGGTGATATTTACAACATGGTAAGTCACATTCCTCTTGCTAATTAAGATTTCAACTATACTTGAGAAAGCAAACAGCATTTTAACAACACTTGTTATGTTACTATCCTTCATGCTTTAAGATGTTCACTTACATATCAGAAGAATACGAAGGCAGACATCAGAAACAATCAACATGACTTGCAAACATTTTATGCCTACAGGCTTCCATTTTATCACATCTCAAACAAATGAGCAACGTTCTTATAGATACATCTTCAGCCCCATTATTAGCAAAAAAAAAACAAAACAAAACAACCAAGCAAAAATTCAGGCCTGATAATTTGCACAGGACTTGACTATCCAATCTGCAAGGTATCAAAATGTTCCAATAATCTTAATTTCAAATGCTTGTGTTCCAATAGCTTATAATGATCCCCCCCTTCAGAGACCTGGAACTCCTTCTGATAGGCACAATAAACTGCCATTATACACAAACAGATCTTCATATTACAATGGCTATAATTTTAATTAAACAATTGCCCTCTTTTAGACCCATAGCTTGCAACAAAGTCACACCAAAGCACCATGCAGCACAACCAGCCTTCCAGTCATGTCTTCCCACTACAGGCAGTGCATTCTTTTAACCATAAGCAATGACATTCTCTTCTGTATTTAACTTTCATGACATTTTCCAATACCAGAATGATGCCATTTCATACAGATGAAAACCAAGAAGTGGAACTGTACACTTATTATATCTACTCTAGTTTTGGAACTGTAACCCAGGAAAGCCCACTGTATACAACATTAATATTGCCAGAAGCAGCACCAGACCAAGCACTGAGACCAAAACTGAGATAACAGTTCTTGAAATAACTTAGATTCGATCAGTTTCTTACAACACTAGCCTTCAACTCCCTTTGAAATTCACATGGAGGTTTAACCTTGGAACATTTGCTTTATAGGATTGATGCTCTGAGTGGTGCTTAATTTCTTCATGAGAAGGGAGACAAAGAGAACATGCAGCTCCTGACTTCATAATTGCCAGTCAGTGCCTTGATGGCAGTTCTTTGCTTCTAACAGCAGAGCCCTAAATGCTGCAAGTCCTCAACAGACAAATCAACTAAGTAACTTATAACCTCACTTCGTATTTTCCAGGTTAAGAGACACTTCTACAACTCTGACAGGTCTATCACTCTCAGAAGAGGAGACAGCACACACCTGATGATCAGTCACTTCCCTCCTTTGGGAGGGGTGCAGATCTGAGCCATCGCACGTTTGTAAAGGCACCCTCCACCCAAACAGTCTGCAGCTCCAGAGTAAACATGCAGGTCCAGTTACGTATGAAGTAATACAATACCTGGGGTTTCATAAGGAATAATCACCAATACCAGTTAAGATAAAAGCAGTTTTCTCTCACAGTTCCCTGATCAGCAACAAGGGTACTATATACTGAGAAATGAGAGGCTCCTATCCTGTGACCCTGAAAGGCTCAGCATTTCACTGGATTCACAAAGACATTGAAAGGTTTGCCAAGTAATCATCTGGAACAGATATGCCACAGCTGTGGTACAAGTACACGAGTAAGACTAAGCACTTATTTCAGCAGCTTACATTACAACTAGAATTTTGTTCAAGTTCCCTTGACTCAGCCAAGCTTTGTATGGATTGTAAACAACCCTGCATTTAGTTTTTCAGAAGCCAAATCCCTGAGAACAGATTGAAGGGGAGGTTCTAAGAACCAGATAGAGAGTGTAAGAGATGTTTTTCAGACTCATTTACGAATTACTATAGCTAACCACTCAAGTCATAGCTTCGCACGTTGCAAAATCTGTAGTTCACAAACAGCCTTTAATAGCATTGGGAAAACCATTATTTTTAACAGCTGTCAGTTACCCAGGGCAGAAATACCATATCAACATTAAAGGTAAATTAATTCTCTTTAATCTAAAACGCAGATGCTGCAAACAAGTTTTGCTTTACATAAAATAGCCTTTCAACAGCGACAGTAGGGACAGCAATTCCTGCTGTAATACACAAACTCACGTGCATAATGCTTTGACAGAACAAGCCTTTCCTCCAGTGAGCTTCAAGCAGAGTGACATAGCACAGGAAAAAAAGAAATAAAAGCAAATATATGCATTGAACACTGAGACTTAATTTAGCGCAACAGATCCTACAGTCACCCAAAAGCTACTCTAATTGATATTAGAATAATCTCTGCATCTACACAATCATTGGTAAGCAACCTTAAGAAGTTCAGTAACAGTAATTAGCAATCCAGGACATGAGCTGCACAGTGGCAGGTAAGAAAAACTTCAGCAAAAAATAGTAATTTTTTTTAATCCCTCCAAACTCTGCCAGAGAATAGTAGATTATGTAAGGCAATACTGGAAAGGAAAAGGAAAGTGGGTCAAGAATTGGCTGTTCCAAGTTCCACTTGCAGCGCTTTTTTCCACAGCCTTTCATGAAATGGAAAAAATGTATTTAACCTGTTCTGTCACACTGCTTCTGGTGTGCCTCTCTAAGCAACTAAGCTGCTCATTTTGTGGCATCACTAATAGTTTCTTCAGTTACAAAGTCAGCTGTGGTATGCACAGCTACCCTAAGCATTTACCTGGTATTGGTTTCCAAGATTGCAGTGTCCCATTTACTGGACATAACACTCACAGTTTTATCATAGCATCAAAACCCAGAGACTTCTCCCTAGTATCATAAAAAATGATACATAAAAAATGGGTCAGCATTATTGCTAATAAGCACTCTCCCTTCCATTCACTCTGCTTTTTTTGCAGACATGCATTTATTTATATGGCCACACAGTAAACTGATATTTTCTTCCTAGAACAAAGGTAGAACAAATCAAAAATGTAATCTAAAGAGTTCCCCAAGCTGAAGAATACACCCTCTGTGAACTTGACACAGGGCTAGTGAAAGAATAAGGAGATGGTTCTGCTTCTTTCCACAGTAGCTCCAGCCAAACTTATGTCTGAAATTATGCCTTTAGAAATCAATCTTGCCAGAGCAGATCTAAAAAAAAAAAACCCCCGAACTACAACACAAGATTGCAAGCATGCAATTTTACAGATTGCACACAAACAATTCCCTTGAGCTTACACTCCCTCCACATTCTATGGGATGTTTAATCATTGGTGATTACCAACTCCGACATTTAACTTTTTTTGTACTTAGAAGTACTTTGAAGCATTTGGCAAGTGTTGAACAGCCTGTCAATAGTAGGAGCAGAACAGATTTGAAAGCTAAAGGTGGCATTACCTATGACTTGGGAAAAAAAACAAGCGGTTCTCAGGCCAATTTTGGAAATATGTTCTGAAGTTACCTGCTCTCAGTATTTTTTAAATCCAAATTACATACTTTCATGAGTTTAAGTCAAGAATCCTATACTGGATTTTAAAAGCAACTCTCAATTTTAACAGCAAAACTTCTACTCCCTCAGAGTATCTTCTGTTATTTAACCTGTTCAGCTGCCATCCAGAAGCAGCCACTCCCTACTTCGCAGTAAAACAGAGTTAAGCCAGCAACACAAGTTTTAAATTTTCAGAACTGCTGTGACAGAACTAAGCTTAGAATAGCTCTCATTCACGAGTTACACTGGTGGACAACAATAATATAAACGAACCCGTTAGAGCTTTGCTCAATTCAGCAAGAACATACTGCTGAACATACAGCTTTCTGCAGTGTATCCAGCAAATGCCTGCATCTCTCCTAGAGTACACCACCCAAATTTCTCACTAAAAATAGAATCATCAGTCTTCCAGGGAGTTTTTTTTCCCTGAAAAACTGTGCTTTTATATCCAAGTAACCTTAAAGTCTTTCTAAAACTGCCTTCACAAGATGACCTTGATATTAAGTATTTTGCTGAAGAACAGCGATTCCTTGTGAACTCATTTTAGCAGGCTTATTTAACATCAAGCATGAATTCACTGCAGAGTAAGAGATTGCCCAAGCCTTTAATTGGAAAAAAAACCCTAACAATGGTGTTCTACCTAAAGTTGAATTTACATTCTTTAAATACATACTATCCAGCAAAATTAATACTCATGGAGAAGAGGCTCTATTAGAAATGACTATGTAAAATTGCTTCACAGGATGCTCCAGTAAGTCCATGAAAACATGCAACCTTTACCTACTCCTTTAGCTTTTCATGGACCACCTGCTTCCTTACACAGAAGTTCCATAAACTAACTGATGTCTCAGTCATTCTGTATTGTACGTGGTTCCAAGAATTGCTGAATTCAATGCTGAAGGACAAGCTCACATGTTCTATATTTATTGTTTGCTTAAGTACACTTGAACCTAAAACTCAAGCAACCAGCAAAACCGAAGTTAGAAGCCTCTCAAATGCTGTATTATACAGGGATAGTAATTCCTGTCCTAGTCTACTTGGAAAGCTAACCTAGCATAAAAATTTCATGAAACAAAGAATTTCAGCTTCTTTCTCAAAAGGATGACCCTCCTTTCCCCTAAAGCAGTGCTAATAAAATTTCTAAAATTCAACAAAGGTGAAGGTAAATTACAAAGTTATGAAGTAACTTCTGAGAAGTACCAAGAAGAAGTTACTGACGTTATGATACAAAATAAGCTGGGTGTAACTTCTGCACATCAATACAGTACATGGCATATATACACAAAAAGCTTTGTATCAAAAGCTGTATCGAGCTTGGCATAAAAAAAAAAACCCCAAACAGAAAATACCCCCCCCCCCAAACCTTGAAAAGATAGTACTATAAAACTAAGATGTCCTAGTTAACATAGTAAGACAAATCACACAACAAAAGGTTCATTTCAATGTTCAGATTATAAACCAGACACCCATTACCTGCAGAGGCACCTCAGGCTGTAGCTAAGAGTGGATTCCCCTACACATCGCCCTTCACCGAGAACTGCATCTGACCTTGGTCAGCAATAGCCAAATACAGCATGCTGCCCTCACCACAGTCTATGCCTTAGCACCATGGTTTCTTTCTTTTATTAAAAAAGTTGCATACCTACCTTTGGCGGTAACTAATGAGCATTTAAGAGAAATTTTAACACTTTATAGTTGCAGTTATCTTAAATAAGAATGGTGTTTCTCTCCTTCTATACTATGATTTAGCTGTGCAGTGAGCAAGACACGGAATGATTCAAGTAAAACCTGTGCTGCAGAGTATCTAAATGAAACAGTTACTGAATCATGGAGCCTTCAAGTGGCCAAACAGCCAGACGGAATCAAGAACCCCAGCACACTGCCTGATGCTGGGCTCTTGGCCTCCAGTGCAGTTTTCCAAGCCAACCATTCCAGTCGTCATGCACTTATAAAGCTAAAGATGAAGTGGCTGATATCTGCACTGCTGTACAAACCCAGAAACAAACTTTATTCCTCTATCCCTCCTCTCTGGTTAATACAATACCGACCCTCCTAGAAACATACCAAAACTGCCTATTTTCATCCTCTTTTTAAAGACTAAGAATATTAAAAGAAAAAATCCTTTGTAAACAACTCCTTTTAAAGTTATTCTTGTTTATTTTTCTAGTAGCAAATTATCCAGTGATTTCACACCAAGCCAGGTAATAACTCTTATTTATTCAAGATTCATCTCCATGGTTTGTTTATATTGTTTTGCAACAGATCATTAAGGTCTATATTACTTCTCTACAACTGCCTCTCTTTTTCAGCATTAGTTATAGAGCCTGGAACTGCAACCACTACTACCATATCATAATACCACTCCATCAGGCTGGCTGGATATATTTATTAGTTAGGACAGTAACAAAATAGGAAACGTTATTGACCATAGCACGTTTGACCAGTATGTTCTATACATTTAAAACTAATAAGGAAAAATCTCAATTATTTCATAAGAATTTAAAATCCAACTTTCATTTAAGAAGTCAAGTAATATTCAAATTTCTATGTTTATCACAACCTGTAAGACCTCTGAAATCACAAGAAAATGAAGCATGCAGCTGTCTTAGAAGACATCACATGACACAGTAAAAACATCATGCAATCAGCTTTATCAAGGCAATCACAAAAATCACCCTTTTAGCTGAACACTGAAGCAACGACCATTCCCTATATCTACTGGTAGTCCAATAAGTCTCTTCTTGGACGAGTATTTCCCAACTTTGTTGGTGTATTGATACTACCAGAACTAGTAGTCCTCAGCCTCATCAAAAATAAATTTGTTTAGAAAAGATCCACATTAAGTTCGGTCAGATTAACTTAAATTGTTAATTTTAATTAATTAATTAGGACAGCAAGATTTAGGCAGGTAAGGTGTCTTGCCTAGACAAGGCAAATTTGTTTGTACAGCAATATAAATAAAGCCCCTTTACAGAAAGCCACCTTGTACCCAAGGTGACTGTCTCTGGGTTTCCCTCAGTACATCCCCTCTTCCACATGGTAAACTCCGTAGTGTTTACTAATACAGGCACCTATAAATTAAAAAGAGCAGAGATTCCTTCCAGCTGGGCTGCCTTATACCCAGAAATTTTAGGAGACAGAACAGAAACAGGAAGCCAAACACCCTGACAGAAATATGGAAATCTTGCTTAACACCATTCACAGCACTCTTTATAAGTCAAGGTTACACCTATTCCAGTATCTTTGCTTTGATATAGAGGCAACCTTTTCCACACATCACTAAATTTAAATTAGCTTAGAATTTGGCTTAAATGTAGACCTGGTGCACCCATTTAGCTCAACATTGTTGCAAATTTCAGGGCATTCCCCAGACAGGGATACATGGTATTCCCAGATGAGACAAAACACAAGTAGTGATTTTGCTGCAGTGCCCTAGAGAAAAATACTACACTGAGCAAAAACTTCTCTGTTCACATTGGACGATGGGATTCAAGGAGACACCTGAATCACAGCCTTCCAATATTTAAAGAGGGCTTACAAGAAAGATGGGAAAGACTTTAATACAGCTTGTTGCAATCGGACAAGGGGAACGGACGTATACTGTGGCAGGGGGGAAGAGAGTTAAGACTAGATATATGGATGAAATTCTTTTACAGTGACAGTGATGAAACACTGAACAGGTTGCCCAGAGAGGTTGTGGATGCTCCATTCCTGGAAACACTCAAGATCACACTGGACAGGGCTCTAAGCAACCTGATCTAGTTGAAGCTGTCCCTCTCACTGAGAGGGGTTGTACCAGGTGACCTTTACAAGCTCTTTCCAACCCAAACCATGTTATGATTCTGTATTCCACATCTGATGTGCTCATGGCAGTATCATGTGTGCATATTCCTGTGCTGTCCACAGCCAGGATGGACTGGGAAAAAAATCTATCCACCAGATGGCATAGCTGGGATGATAGGAAGGAATAAAAACATGAAATGCACACACTGAAGCAAAAATAAGACCACCATCTTCGTGTACCATAACATAGCTAAGCCTCACCTGTGATTTTGCATACCAGCACAAGACGGAACCACTCTTTCAATGAATTTGGCTTATTCTTTTTCATAGTCATGTACCTCTCTAAGAGTCTTTTAGCAAAGCTATGGAATTCTGTATTTAAATGACCTGTAAATCTTTGCAGATTCACTCATGACAGACAATAAAACTCAGTGTCTCCAAGATAGTGAGGCACACATGTCAGAGCACCAGCATCTCATCTCCCTCATTCTTCTAGTAAAGCAACAGGAATGACAATTTAAATCTGCCAGACAGCGATAAACTAAAAGAAAGCATTGCTGTGTTCAGATTTCATGTATATGAGTCTTCACCTTCCTACCATTTCCAAACAGTACTTATGTAAAAGATATCACTATCCAGTGGCCAAGTACTAGACACATTGCAAGAGAAAGTCAATTCAAAATGAGATCTTAGCCTTCCTAAATTCAGCACTTAAGCAGTGAATAGAGGGTAAGAACTTGGTATATGCAAAAGAACATGGAAGTTAAAAGCTAATGTCCGAGACAACTATTAACATCTATTACACCCTGGTTCAAGTGAGTCTATGAAAACTACCTCTAAATTTAACTCAAGAGTTAATCTATCTGCCTTTTCAGCACTCAGAAGACCTCCAAAGTAAGAAAGTATACATTCAAGATAAACATGTGGGCATATTCCTTGAGGACTGGGAAGATATTCTTGAATTCTCCCAAGCAGCCCAGCTGTAGGCCACTTCATACTGATATTTCAAAAACAAACCAAAATCACAATTAAACACAAAGAAAGTAAGACAATCTAAGTAGGTAATTCCAATCAAAAGGCAAGTTAATGTGTCATATAACCCAGAAGCAACAAGGATAAAAACAGTTAGAGTAACCTAATTAAAGTAGGAGCAAGAACTCCTGACAGTTAATATCACAGCCTAGAAACAGGTGTCACCACCCAGCAACCCAGTGACAGCAGTGAAGTTTGCTGTGGCTTTTGATATGTACTTGCTACCCTTGAAAAATTACGTGTAGCAGCCACTGACAGGCAAGTGTAGACTGTTAAAGCCATACATTTCACTTAAAGCAACCAAAAGGACTAAGTATATTCTGCATGACATTTAATGGAAATGTATTTTTATTATTTCATTGTGCTTACACTTACACCACAAAAGCCGTGTTTCCTTATCCTTTTAAGTCAAAGCTAAGTGTGAATAATGGAGCCAAACAACTTGCTTTGAACAATTTAACTGGAGATAAGAGTTAACAGAAATTTTTCTGCGCAACCAACATGGGGAGGGATTCATACTCACTTTACCAGAACAGGTCAGCTAAGCAACAGCATGAGCTCCAGAATGTGAGCTGCCAATTGTACAAAAGAAAAAAAAAAGGCAAGCTTCGTTGTGGAACACTGCTGTTTGAACCGCAGCTTAGAATGCTATATGCTCACAGTGCAACAAATAAAAGATGCTAAAAAGAAAGCAAAAATAATCGACACACAATGCATTCCTTTAATTGCTGACATTCTCTTCAAACAAAACCTGTAAGAGTTACCTAGTATGTTTCAGATACAAGATGTTGTACAAGGCACTCCTCTAGTGTTAGCAGATGCCATGCAGAAAGAAAGCACCCCATTCCCCTTAAGAACCTTCATAATCTCTGCTCAGAGTTAAAAGCAGACTCAGAAACAGAAAAGGAAAATTACAAACAAGGCTTGGTTCAGAAGTTGTACATACACATATCCCTAAAGGTTAAAGTATTGTGGAAGACAAAAAGCACAGGTTAGGCTGCTGAAACACAAGGTAAGAACCAAAAAGCTACAAAGCTGTAACACAAGTATTTATGGTGTATGTAAACTGTATGGAACACATATTTTAAAAGTTTTCAGAAAAAAAAGAAAAGCAGGGTAACAAAAGGGAACAGAACGATTCAACAAGTTGCATGCCAAAACACTGCAGAATCCCCTCCTCTTAAAGCAATCTATATTTAAATTACCATTATTGTGGAACAGGTATTTTTCAAATATATTATTTAAAGTGTCTCAAAAACCCCAGAACCATAACTATACAGGTATCCTAATGTCCCCCAAAAAAATCTGCCCTAAAATGTCAACATTTACTAGGTTATTATTTAGTTTGTCTTAAAAACCTACCTATTAATCTGTATTTCAACATCCAGAAAAAGGGAGTTTTATCTGCATTGGCGATCTAAGAGAAACTTCAACTGATACTTGTTTCTTCATACTATACTACACTGCATACCTTAAATCACAAACATAAGCACAACTGTTCAAAGACTTTATGTATTTTAAAATACTGATTTTGTTGCTCTTAATTTTCACATCGAAAAAGATGAGATCGCAGCTACTAACAAGTCTTTAAAGCCTAAAACCCTCTGCTTTGTAGTTACTCGGCCGAACAAAACTCAGCCTTGCTGAACTTGTTCCACTTCCCAAACTATACATGCTCCATAGATTCCTTTCTACAAGCCTTCTGCAATGTGATCCAATTACCTAAGGAGTACAGCGACCAAATAAATGAACAGCGCATACCCATGCAAGTACTCTCATCTCATCTCCAGCATACCAGGTATTTGTTGAATGTGGAATGAAAGATTAATGGAAGAAGAGGCCCAAGAAGACTAAACATTCACGACATAACTTAAATATAACAAAACGCAGGCAATAATTCCTCAGCTTCTCCAAAAGCAGGCAATAAATGAGCTTCTTCGTTATTCTAAAGGGCAGAATCACTATTTAATACACAGAAAACCCTTCACAGCCTTTTCAGCCACCCATGAGAGCCACTTCTGGAGACTGCCCCGTAGGCAGGCTGAGGAATGTCAGCGCACTAAATCCCTCTGCTCACACCGACACTCCCGTACACACAACCCCACACCTAACGCAGCTCGCAGACGTAATTTTACACACGGAGGACTGCGACTACAACTCGACCGGAGGAACGGCGTGGGGGGAAAGGCCGCTCAAGAGCTCAGCTAGCGAGGCGTCCCCAGCTCGCCCCTCAGACAGCTGCAGCAGGCTGAAGAAGGGAAGACAGAAAACGAGGCTTTTTTTTTTTTTTTTTTCCCCCTATTAAATAAGAAGGCAGCCAGACAGAGCGGGCACCCCCCGCGCACACCAGCCCCTCCTCCCTCCGCGGGGCTGCAGGGCCGGGGCTCGGGACAGCGGCGGGACGCGCCGAGCCGAGCCCGCTCCCGGCCGCCACCCCGGGCCCGGCGGCGCAGGGAAGGCGCTGCCCCTGCTCGCCCCGCACGGCACCGGCAGCCCCGGCTCTTCCCGCGGGGAGCGGCGGCGGAGCCCTCTGGCTCCCCGCGGTGCCCCGCTCACCTTCCAGCAGCCGGGTGATGAGGCTGTCCACGTTCAGCTCCCCGTCCGCCATTTTGTGGCCAACAGACTCGGTCCCGGGCGGGGAGAGGGCGGGGTGGAGGGCGCTCCACAGAGGAGGAGGAGCAGGGAGCGGCGGCCGCAGCGACAGTGGCTCCCCCCACCCCCCCTCCGGCGGTCCCCGGCGGCCGCCCGGCTTCTCCCGCTCCCTCGCAGCTAAATGGGAGAACGCGGCCACCGCTCCTCCCCGCGCCTCCTCCCCTCCTCAGGAGCCGTCAGGGCGCATGTGCCGCCTCGCCCGCTGCCGCCGCTCCGCGCACCGGCAGCGCGCAGGCGCGGCGGGCTCGGTGGCGCAGGCGCGGAGCGGGGCCGGCCGTGCCCCCCTGCCCGCCGTGTCCCGGCGGCGGCGCCGGGCACGGACAAAAGGCAGGAAAACGAGCTCCGGGAGCCTCCGTGTCGCCCGAGGGTCACCCCTCCGCCTGCTGGCACCGCACTTGTGCGATCTCACAGTTTATTAAAAATAATTAAAAATCTGTCATAACTGAAATGACGAGTTGCGCTCTTTACAGCGCTCTTGTAACGCAGTTGTCAGAGAAAACTCTGCGGTTCGTGTTTCACTGCGGCTGGACCTGCTAGGAGTACTTTTTTGGTGATTTCTGGAACTTTTTTTAGATGAGCTCTCTAAAGACATGTTTACATACTTCTGTCAGCAGATGCTTGCCTTGGATGGACAGAGAAGTGCTTTAAAATGTAGGTGGTGAAAACCCACTGTGAACTGGGAGCGCAGATAAATACATGTATGTTGACAAAGTAACAAAGTGCAGATGTTCTAGAAAAAACAGACCTCTCCTTTATATGCCTAAATATAGATGTTGATGTAGAAACTTATCTCTCTGAGCTTGAACTTGAATTTTTCCGTGAGTCTTTACAAGCCAGCAAAATCCTGCCACCTTATATAATGTCGAAACCCATTTTTTTATCTCTCGATTAGAAGAAAATACGTATGAGCAAAACAAAAGCAATTAGGACAAGGTGGGGCCATGATTAGGTATCAGATGATGGTAAGTGTTCAGACAGTCAGGTGAAAGAACACTCTTTTGAAATGCCTACACAGGTGGGCAGGATATACGAAAATAAAATTTCAACGCAGCTGCTCATGATAGCATGTACAGCTATCCTTTCTTATTTTTCAAATTCTGCTATTATTGGAAATCTAAATTTTTAAAAAATTCCTAAAATGTTTTTCTTTCATTTTTTGTTAAACTAGGAAAAATAATTATTCCACTTTTAAAAAGTTCATCTTTATCCCAACTACTTTATTGCTGCCAAAACTAATAGATCTGCAGTCCCTCTTGAGCTTTTAGGAATTGTCCCAGTTTTGTTTCACACAACTGAACTGCCCCGGAGGCTATTTTAAGCCATCACAACATCAGGTTCAGACATAATAATACATTATTGCAGAACATTCTGCATTGATAATTAAATGGGGATATGAAATTATCTTTCACCATGGCATAAAAATATAATTAAGACATCTTCCTAAACTCCACAGGATGATAAACTTTCAGGTACACTGAGCAAAACAATCCCCTAACAACTGTTTTTACTAGGCATGTCGGCATGTTCCAGAAACAATTCAGCAGCATATCATAAAAAACAAAATAATTTAATATAAGCAGAGATGCTATGAAAAAGAACCAGCTGCAAAAATTAGCTCATTTCTTTCCTTGTAGATTCTGTGCCAGTGTCTTGTTTTACTGGGAACATGGCTGGGTGACAGCTACTGCCCAGCTGTACCTGGGTTGTCAGCTGGGTGGAAGGTCTCCTCACTGTGCTGCATAACCCTGTAAAATTTGTACCCCCCTTTCTTTGTAACTTGAGCAGGAACACAAATATGTAAGTTTCTCCCTCAGTGGGTTAAAACTTAGCATGTCCCATTGGCATAATCCAAGTACAGCAAAGAGGATTGAAAAATCAGAGAATGAGGCTCATTGTCTTCTGCAATACAGAAAGAAATAGTTAATGAAAGCATTTTCTTTCATCAAGGGTAGATGTTCAGTAATTTTTGGTGTTATATCATGCACAGATACAGGCCAAAGACAGCTAACAGGTGATTCAAGTACAAGGGGAAACTGGACTCATGCCTTGTCAAAATCTCATTAATGATGCTCACCTTTCTAAATTTTTTTTTCAGTTATTTTGAGATTCCTCTCATGTCAACCAAGACGGCTTTGCTCTTAACTTTCCCCTACTTGGTTTGAGTATTATTTACCCTAAATAACCCATGTGTCAACTTTCCTCACCTTATCTGCATACTATCTCAAGATGTCCTTTAATTTGCAGGGCTCTTCTGCTCAGTTTGTCAGAACTGAAAGACAGAAATTTGCAAAGAAAATGGCAAAAAACCTATATGTTAGGAAATGTAATTCCCTAAACTGTGACTGTGTAGACACGAGTTCTCACTTTGGCTGCTGTTGCTGGGAATTTGAGAGTTGCTTCCCCAGCTACAGAGCACTGACTCAGCGTCTCTGCTGTTACCTACTCTTTCCTGGTAACCTTATGTTGGTTCAGACAGAACTTCTGCTACTCACTGCACATTAAAGTTAGTGCACTACATACACTTTAATGTTATTTACTATGGCATAACTTACAAAAACCATTGCCCTCCTAGGTCTGTCATCAGTTACCTGACAGACAGTACATGGCAGTATTTTCCAGCACTATCCCATCACTATAGCTCATTTCTAATGTACTTTGTCACCTTGGCAAACTGTAACTCAGGGCTGACTGCAGCTCTTATGTGGATGGGAGGGAGAGGCCAGTAGGAGCCATGTGGTTAGTTTTCCAGTGTATAATTAGGAGCATATCCTCCCTGAGTGGCAATAGCCAAAACACTGCTGCCTCCTCAGTGCCCTTTTCCAGTTTCTTACTTGAAACAGAAATTAGTGATCCAATTGACATTGTATTTCCTAAGGAGAGTTTGTTTACAAAAATATTTATAGATCCCATCTCTTTAGTCAGAAATGATAAGAAACTGTATTAAGGTAATCTCAAATAAACAAAAACTGCTGATAACTTATTCCTGTTTTGTCCAAAAAGCTTAGATTAAGAGATAGAAGAAGAAAAACCAACAGATCCCACTCTGTAGTACTTTATGACCCTTTTTTGTTTGTCAGTATTTGCACTAAAACTGGGTAAATAGTTGGGTTTGGTTATAACCTTTTAAGATGTAAAAATAAAATAATTATTCTTCTACACTGAACTAAACCCAAGATTTTCTCAACCTTCCTCACAAATTAAGGAGGAGAGTCCCAAACTAGCCAGTGGTTTGGTTTGCATTTGGAGGCACGTAGCAAGGATGTGAAAAACTCTTCTCTGAACTCCTGCATCCATACTGGTTCTCTTGGTACCCCTGCTTGGAACTGCAATGCTTTGTATGAACAATTAAACACCCAATGGCCCAGGCACTCGAGTCTGGGTCTGTGTCCAGTGAATGCTCCAATCATTCAGTGGTCTGTCTCCCTTAATATAGTTTTTGTTTGAAGTACATCATGAGATCTTTGATCGAGACACAAATGCCATACTCATCATCGCTTTGGCAATAGTATTTTTTGAAGAACAAGATTGTTTTGTAGATTAATACTGACCCTTGATTTCTGTGAATGTAGTTATGCCATCATTGCCTTTTATGCATATTTAAAAGGCAGGGCAGGGCAGGTCTAGGTGTTCCCAGAAAACATTGTTTATCTCAAAAACCAATGCTGAAACAGTTAAAAAAAATAGAATAGATACAGTAAGTAAGACCTATATTGAAAATCTTATTTTTTTAAAAAAGAGCAACTGCCCCTGCCCTATCCCAACTGCTCCTAGGTGGGTTAGAGAGCCTGGAAGGCAGGAGAGAGCCTCCCAGGAGCTTCATGCAAAATAAGGACAAGGTGAAGCATAACCAGGGTTATGGATCACAGGTTACTTCATCTCTCTGTGTCAGAACTATTTAAAAGTGTGAGAAGCATTGTTTTATTTTCTTTAAATTATGTTTATTAGCATGTGATACAATCTCAGTTCCCGTGACAGCTTGTCTTACTGCCCACAAACTATGAGAAATACACACTTGCTGAGGCATTACTCCCCAAGTGAGGAAGGGGGAAGGACTTTTCAAGCAAAACAAGGAAAATAATTTGGGCCTGCAAGATTTGCAGTTTGCAGGACATCAATCAAGCTTACTATTCCTCTGCTTTGGAAAGAAAAAAACCTTCTACTGTTTCCCAGGAAGGAACAGCTGCAAGAACTGAAAGTGTCTGCATCTATTTTCCTCAGTAAACATGGGAATATTTAGTTTCAGCAAAACCAGATGGTTTACGCCCTGTGAATATGCTGGCATTTGACACCAGCAGCCAGTTTCACAAAGTGCATGCAGAGAGTTAGAAAGAACTCCTTTAAACTCTGGGACCTGACACAAGTAATAAAAGCTCTGAAGGCAGAAATAACAGATTGACTAAAAACCCGTTCTTTATCCAGGGATCTCTGAGGGCTCTCTAAATATCATTAATCAGACAACATAACAGTCCATGAAGTGATTAAATTTTGACACACATTTCTTACACTGAGGGTTACACTTAAAACGAGAAGGTAAATAAGTTGCTCCGGGTTATGTGGTGAGTCATGGTCTGGTCTCCTGCATGCTCTGACTGTCTACGTCTCTTCTGCCTAATGCATCTCCAGTGTGCTGTGTCCTCAGCCATATTCCCAGGACACAATTTCTAGATGTGAAACCATTACAGTTAATAGCACAGGGACAAGATTGCAGTGTATGCAGCATAAATCACCATAGCTGGGGCATCTGAGTGCTCCATGGGGAGCATAATATGTTAAAGGGATTTATGAACAACTCTCAAACTTCTTGCTAATGGCAGTTGCAGTGGGTGTTAAGTGAATGAAGATTCTTAATTATTTGATGATTTTTATTGATTTGTGTTGTTGTTGCTTAACATGACTCTGTAGTAACAAGGCATCTGTCAATCTGAAAGTGTTTTCCAGCCAGTGAATTATTCAAGAATGCGATTGTTACAGGTTCTTACTCTTCTGTTGGACTGCTGGGAGGCTAATGTGGTTTGCTCAGGAGTACTCATAGCTTGCAGGGCAAGGCTATGGGGGAACTTTGGGCGTCACAGTCACTGATGGAGCACCATGTGTTCCTGAGCCAAATCTGCCCCTGCTGTCTCTCTGTCATCTGCTGCACATAAAAGCAGGCTTGGGAAGGATTTCTTTTTACCTGCAATTTCAGGGGGAACGTTCCCACAAAAGCACATTAATTCATTACTTAGTGAAATATGTATTTATGGTGAATCACTAGGTATTGCTTCTCCTTAGACCTACAGCCATGAGCCCTAAAGGGGTTCTAGTCCTGGTTCAGGATGCAGCAAAGTCCTGCAATATCTCAGTTTCCTGGAGAAGAGCTGTGTTGTGCTCCAGTTTATCCCATCGTCTGCATGATGGAGGGTGTGCCACAGAGCACACCTGCCCTGCAGTTGAGGCAATGCTATAATTTAATATCCTTCATGATCAGCATTTTAAGAGTTTGAATTTGCTATTTCTCCATTATGTAATTACATAGTAATAATAATAATAATTTAACTAACATAATGTACGTGGAATTTGGCTGTTGCTTCTTATGTAAATTAGAGATATTTAGCAATATGTTGCAAAATGGATATGTCTATTTCTATGTCTGAGACGTAAGAGGTTACTTTGATTCAGAATAAAATAAAAAGAAGCTGTTGGAAAGACTTATTTTATAAATAAATAAATAACTATTTAATTATAACTCTTTATCCCGTGGCTTATTCACTAACATAGAAACTGCAGAGCTTTGAAGTGTTTAAATTTAAAATAAAAAGGACCAAACAAAACCCCTCTGTACTTCTGTCTCTTTAGAGAAATTCAGATATTTAAATGTAGATTCAGAAACTGAAATTATATACAAATGGGGAATTTGAATCTGAATTTTGAAAAAGCAGCATGAACAACTAACTAAACATTAAGGAAATAGCTAATCTTTAGGTGGAAAAGAGCACTTATTTTAGTTGTTAATCTGCTCATAAGAAGCAGAGACACTCTATATATAAAGTACACTCCAGAAAAATTATGAAGGAATTTAAAGTCAAATTTAGATATCAAAATGTGTCAGACAGCTTGACTTCTACCAATTTGTAACTAACACTTCTCATTCCTACTAAATTATGCGGCATTTTTATTATCTATTAGGTAATCTAATTTAACCCTGTTTTCCAGATGTACTTGCATAAAGTATGGCTCAGAAGGACAGGAGATAGGTGAGACCACAGCAATGAGTCACTGACAGGTTTAAGCCTTGAGTCAGCAAAACCTGGCCTTACTCTCAAACCTGAGTGGGCTTGATTCAGAGGAGGCCATAGCTGTCATTTGGGTTTGGGGTTGTACACTATGGTTTCCCAAAAGTGTACCCCAGGTCCGCAGAAACACACGTGGCCATGGCTGGCCACGCTGCGCTTCCCCTGGTGCTAGCTCTGGCTGGAGGTGGTCATTCCAAGCTCCTGCTCCCCCTCCCCACTGTGATTTGCTATCCTTGCCATCGTACGGATGTGTTTTGGGACTGCACTGCAAGTCAGGTGTCTGCAGTTATCCAGATGATTAACAATTCCCTCTGGCTCTCTGGAAAGCAGTAGCTTTAACCCACATTGCTCTGGGTGATCTGGTGTACAGCAACCTCCCAGAGACGTGTCTCAGCCCAGCTGAAGACTGAAGTCTGTGGTATGAGGCTGAAACTGGCAGTGGCTGGTGGAGGAGGGGGCTGGCTGAGCAGCTCCCCAGAGCAATGGTGTGGGGTAGCTGGCTAGCAGGGAGGCTACAGCCCCCAGCTGCAGTTCTTGCATCCTACTGAGTCATCCCATGGCTCCAGATAAGCCTTGTGCCTTATCGTGCCTCAGCCTGCCACCTGCAAATCAGTGATAACAAAATTTAAATAATTCTGAAGAACATAGCAAGGCTTAATGGAGGTTTGTAATACATTTTGAACTCCTTACATACAGTAGTGCGGAATTTAAGGCATTGCTGTTACGGACCGTGTTGCTAGTAGTGCTGTCTTCCTTTAATAATCCCTGCAAACTCCCTGTCTTCCTACTTTCATTATCAGTGCTAGGCTTTGGTCTCTTTGTGTTGCTTGGACACCTTCTAATTTAAATTTCATGTTTTGATTTCTGGGTGATAACTTCAAACACCAATTTTCTTCTGCTACGCTATGCAGCCTTTTGCTCATTTCAATGAAACCTAGCAACCATAATGTAAATTGGAAATAACCACAGCCCATTAGACTATTGAAATCCCTGAAGATTTAAATTATTCACTATTAACAGAACTTGTATAATTATAGGTTAAGATATCACTTAGGCATTTAGCATACATCAGCTCCACTGTTAATTTTTAGCTCTTGATCTGTATTAGTAACCTCAGCTTGCTAAATTAAAGGATATGCCTCCAATTAGCCTAAATTTAACATTCAAGAACACATCTCTGGTGGGATGATGCTTATAAGTTTAGAACATCCAGGCAATTTCAGCTGATCTACTAAGTTTCTATCACAAGTGGAAGAGAAAACATTTCCTTACAAACACTTCCATGACTTTCACAGGGGTAAAAGAAAAAAGGACGAAGCTGCATTTTGTGTAAGATCCAAAGCCAAAAGTGTGACAAGCATTGCAGTCCTCTGTCCCTGTAGGGATCCCCCAAAAAAGTTTGTACCTGGGACAGAGGCAGCTGGGTCACTGAATGAGGACCTTCAGAAACCAAAACACTTAGTCTGAGGCAACAAGAAGGCATTGAGATACATAGAAAAAAAGGAAGAGCACTGATATTGTTAGGAAAAAAAAACCCAACCCAAACCAAACCAGCACAGTAAATAAAAAAACAGCAAAAAGCTGTTACTTTCCCCCAAAAACTTTGCCTGTGTTTAACATAGCAGGGCTGGGTAGGACATTTCTGTTTGTGCACTGGACATGCTAGATATGTACTACAGTGCAGGCACTTGTGGCACCTGTGGAATGTGTAGTCCTCGTAGAGTTTGGTGCTCTAAAAACAACACTCTGCACAAACTGAGTGTCAGAGTTAAGCAGTGTAAATCCCTCATTCAAAGCTGAGCTCCTTTTTTGGGAGTGTCCCCAGGAACCTTGAGCATCTTCTTTCCAATTAAATGACCAGAAAAGTTAGTGTGACAAAGTTAAAATCTCATGTGCTCATCCTTTAAAGTAAGAGCGCTTTCTGGTCAGAATAACTGTAATTGGCTGGTTAGGGATCTTAATAACAGGATTTCATCTACCACTGGGTAGTTTTAACTCCTTCTCGAGGGTCAGAAACACAGTTGCAGCATCTTTGATAATGTCTTGGTTTTGAAAGACAGTTGTCTGCCAGGGAAAGCTAGAGCTCCCCTTGGAACAGAGAATGTAAATCCCCTTCCCTCCAAATGATTATAATTTTGCACTTAGGGGCTTTCAGGCAAAGATATGGGAACAGGAGTAACAGTTCTTTACTAGGAACGTATTAAAAAAATACAAATGTAGTAGTACAAAAAAAAAAAAAAAAACAAAACACAACAACAACAACAACACCCACCCCCCCCCCCGAAAAAAAAACCACCACCAAAAACAAGCAAGCAAGCAAACAAAAGTCCTGGTGAAACCAGGGTCAGGGATACAACCTGACACCCTGTTGGTCAGGGTGTTGGAAGCAGTCCAAATAAATCCTCCTGGAGTAACAGATGTGGTTCTGTGGAGTAGAGATGATCCTGTAGAAAGGGTCCAGCTGTGGTGAGATGGGTCTGGTGGTCCAGTCTTCCTCTGGGGTCCAGAGTGGAAAGGCCAGGTACCAGGCTGTTCCTGAGTCTCAGTTTTTATCCAGGTAGGAACAGTTGGCTCCCCGCCCCCCCAATGGGTGGAGCATCTCCCAATGGGATGATGCAATGTGTCATGTCACTGGTGAGCCTTAATGCCCCATTATCAGAAGATACCCCCTGGAGGATGGATGGGTGGTGAAGGAGGTAAGAAACACTGCCCCACCTGGCTTTAACAGCTGGCCCATTATCAGAAGGCATCCACCCCCCTCCCTCTGGAGTTACAAGAGATAAAGAAAAACATCTCAACTGCTTTCAACAGATGAAATAGAATACACTTTTTTTTGGTTACCTAACCCAAGACAGATAACACTCAACATTTATCTTTTTTCTTCCGAGAGCAATGAGATGACTTTCTGCTTGCTAGTGTATAAATTAGCTCTTCTGTTCTACTAGAAAGGAAAGATTCCTGATAACCATCTGTGTATTTTTCATACCATTTGATACCTGATTTAGATGATTTTCTTTCACAACATAGTCCTAGGTAATCACACTTCCACTTCTGGAAAGCCCTTTTAAAATATGTAGCTAGAAAATAGTTTAGGCTTCAAAGCAGATGATGAGTCTGTTCATACGTGCTGGTCAGAAGTTGGAATAGAATCTTAAAGCTTTTTCTCTTGGCCAACACTGAGAAAAAATACAGCTTTTGACAGTGTCCTCTCTTACATCCATAAATTCAATAAAATAAATTTAAGTAAACATGAGTGATCTTGTTAATGAGGAGAAATGCAGTGAACTTGGTAGCTGTACAATCGTGTCATAAGTATAATTCAAAAAATGGTTGCTAATATTGATGAGTGTCTCCATAGGAAAGCTCTGGGTGATAACAAATCCTCTTGCTGCGAAATCTACTTATAAACTTGTAATGGCAACCATTACAGAGAAGGAAGAAAGCACTAAACTGGAAAATGCTATTAAAAATGTAATAGAACCCAAATTATTCAAAGCTTAGTCATGGCATTCATTCAGCAAAACTTGTTGCTAAGTGTGGATTTTATTGGAAACAATTGGAATCAAAAGATTATACTACTAATACCTAACTTTGGTGTATCCAGAACAAATGAAAAAGAAAAAAGAACATTTTCAGCTCATGGCACACTGAGGATTTTTCCAGGAGGTTTTTTTTTTTTTCACTTAGGAAATTGGACTGTGTCATATAAAACCTTTTATCATGTTAAGCAGTCAGTGCAGTATGTGCATCTTTTTAGTTAGACCTCCAAAATTATGGGTGTGCCTCACTCCTTAGACAGTTCCTTCTGGCCATGCCAAATTCCAAAACCATAATGCCCATAGTTGTCCTATGAAGGCTTTGGTTGGTGAATCTCAGATTTGTGACATCCTCCATGTGCTTGCAGTCCTGTTTCTGAGCAACCAGGTGTGGTCCAAGCACAGGCAGTACTGGTACTCCAACATCTCTGTTCATGAGGCTCCTTGAACTTTGGCTGTATTGCTTATCCCTGATGCCAGGATTATTTGTGTCCTATGTAAAGTAGATGCCATCTAGTATAAAATCCATTAACAGCTCTGAGAGTAAGGACCAAAGCTGAGGTGCCTGACTAATTCAAGGCAGCTGGCTGATGAGCACGTGGGATTTTTCATCAACGTTTGGAGGCTGCTTATTCTAATCTGTGGTTGCTGGGAATGTCTGTATGCCTGACTTGAGTGCTTTGAATCACCCTACATGGACAGGGACTGACTTCTCAGCCCTTGCAATGCATCAGTAGAGCTGCCTAAGCAGTCTGGCCTCCTCCTCTGCCTCTCCTTGTGTGGGTTTATGCCTGAACCCTTGCATATTTCTCTTTAAAACTGTCAAATGTTTAAGGAGTTTTGATTTCTCTCATCTACTCTGGAATTTTACCTTTAATTACTTAGAACAAAGACTTTTCCCATTCTAATTAAACACCTTTTGCCTCAAGTGCAGACTATCTGTGCTTTTGCATGGTCATTTACTTTTAAGATTTTGAAAGCATTTTTCACTTGCATGCTCCAGATGGCTTGCCAGTGACAACATTCATGCATTTAGTTCTTTTCTCTCATTAAGCCTGTGGATTTTCAAAATATTTCTGGAACGCAATCTTACAGTTTTCTCTCTCTCTTATGGTTTTTTTCCTTTGCCCTTTTCAACCCAAGTGCAAGAAAAAGAACAAAATAGGTGTTTCCATGTCTGACTTGATGTCGGGGTTTTTTGGATGGAGGAAGAGTGGAAAGGGTACAGGCAGAACTTACTAAATTAGTGATGTCAACAGCCAGAAATACAACAAGCAGGTACAGTTGCTCAGTTGCTGTAATCCTTTAAATCTGACCTGCTGCCCAGCCTTCCTGGGTACATCTGCTCTGTGAGCTGGGGGAATGAGCCAAGCTGTCAACAACCTGAGCTGGTAAAACTTCCTCACACAGCATCACATAGATGCAGTCTAGCCACAGCAGCCAATCCACAGACAAGAAAAGAGTCTCCTGCAGCTGGTTATGGCAGCCAGAGCCAGCAGCCATATGGGGCAAGGGAGAACCTGTTCCATGCAGGGCGCAGCCTGCCTGGTGTCCCGTAACATCTCTAAAATCCCTTTTGTCCCAGCTGCACCCATGCACCAATTAATTAGAAAGGAAGTTAGAGCTGGCATGAGTTACGCAGGAGGGTGAAAAGTCATATAAATCTGTAAGTAAGTAGGAGTAGGACAAGCAGGACTAATTTTTTGCATGTTTTTGTACTTCCCAGGGTGTTGCTTTTCTCATTATACCACCCTATGCTAGCAGGAGAATCCCATTAATGCAGCATTTCTCTAAAGGATCAGGCCTGATCTTCCCTCTCAGGTGGGCTAGCCTCCTTCTGTTGACTTCTGAACTGGGTAAGAGACAGACCCACTGTGTGGCTGGGGAAGGGGAGGTTTTGGAAAACAAATTATACTTTGTTAAGTGGTTAGAAGACACGCTGACTTAAATAAGCACTTAGCTCCCATTTACACTTGAAAGTTTTGTCGTGCTGGTAGAGTTCTGCCAGTAAACTCCTCCTACATAATTAGAGGCTTTCTGCCTATAAGTTGCATTCCAGTCTGGCAAGCGATATAAGCCATAACATCAAACCACCACCCCTTCTTTTTTTCTTTTTTTTTTTCCCCTGGTGTTATTGTGTCTATGCAAGAGCTTTTGTTGAAGTAGTTATGTCATAAAATTCACCCTACAAAACACAAAGCCTTCAAGTGCAAACTAAAACCCTGTCTACCCAGCCAGATGTTACCGTGCATTAAATACAGTTATGGAAAATCAAGGTAAATTTGTTAGAACGTGCTGACCACAACTGAACAGTCATCAGAGATGAAGTAAAATCCCATTCAGTACTATATGAGCTAGCCATTTATTCAGAGTGGTATAATCTAATTTGACTTTTTCATAGCTGTGGTTGGATAGGGACTGTTCAACTTGCCTTTAACTATATCAAATTTTAACAGGGCTGGAATGAAATCTGCTTTATTTCAGTTTATTTTTCACTAGCATTATAACATATTTATTCTGACATCTGTTACTTCGGTTGTCATCTCAATTAAGTGTGTCAAGCATTCTTCCTTTTAGGCTTTCATTTTCATTTGCCGTTTTTTTGACACCATGAACTTTAAGCATATCTGAGGTCCCAATGGGAAAGAAATGTCTGTCACTTTGATACTCCACTGGATCTTTAAATGCAGACCCCCTAAAATGTTTTAATTGCCTAATTTAAACTATTTTCAAGCATTAATGTAGCAGTCTATCAATACAAATGACAATGTATCTTCTTAGCTGAGTATCACTTTCTAAAGGATGTCATTAGGCACACTCAGATTCATTTTCCCCAGTAGAGCGTAATTTGGTCTTGCATTTCTAATAGTCTACCACATTTTAATTATTTTTCTTTCACATGAATGTTGCTAGCTTTCCCCAGCAATGCTAATGCTGCCCTTGAGAAAACAATGACAAATTTTTATAACTGGCAATGCTAGGACCTGAAGAAGTAACAGAAACTTATTTATTAGTCCCCATAGAAAATCAATACTATCTTACACATACAGTGCAAGTTTCACTCACTGATATCCAAAGTCCATCAGCTAATGAAAGACTGAAGCCAGATTTGCCCTGGAATCAGTCACAGTTTATCACTGAAGTCAGAGGAGGTAGATTTAGGCCTATATTAAGTAAAAGAGAAACCTAATTTTTCTCTGAAGTGCAATTAATTCTGCAGTGTGATGTGGACTAGTTCAATCACCTCTGCTTGTTTTGCAGGCATGAGAATGCCCATGACCATGCTGTAAGTACCAGCTTACAGTGTGACAGCTGAACAGTTTGTTAAGCAACAGTCAAAGCAGGAAATGCACAATGCTATGTCCCGGTGATACCACTGGCAAATGCGACTGGACCACATAAATAGCCAAGCTGGAATTAAACTAGGCATTGTATCTTTATTACAGAAAGCACTGGAGCTTTCCTACTTGCCACAGATAGGGTTATTGCCTCACTCCAGGCAGGTATTGTGGCTTATGATGCGTTTGTACTGCGTCTGGCAAAGAGGGTCTGTCATGTCACTGTGACCTCTGTAAGACTTTATGTGATGGTAATCCTTGGAGAGATCCCTGCCACCAGCACTTAAAGCTATAGAAAGGATAAACTGGAAGGTTGAACCAGGAGTGCAGTAGAGTACTGGCACTTGCCTTCAGTCATGGGATACTAAATAGACAGTGACTGAGGTTTTCAGAGGACCTGTGAAAAAGTCAAACTCTTAGATATATTTTGGTATTATTTTTTGCCTGCAAAACCAGGGAAGGACTAGTGGCTGATATTCCACTTCAGGCCAGAGCCTCACATTGAAATAATGAAATTCTTGCTTCACTACTCAAGCAAACAGACCCAAGAGCATTTTTTTCTAAACACAAACAAAAGTGATGCAAATGCAATTTTGTTGCTGGCACACAGCCTTCATGTGTATTGCACCCATTACTTTTGCTTTGGTGCAGGCTGAAAACAAAATATATATAAGCCTACATAGCTGTTTAAGGTCAATCCTGCCAGGCTAACAGTAGGGTTCTCTCTGACCAGCTATTTACCATCTATCATTGTCATCTGTATCACCACAGGAGAGTATCTCTCCTCTTTCCTCTAAGTGCTTGCTGTTATCCTCTGCAGCACCGATTGATTTCCCAGTACAGATAATAATAAACACCCGTAACAGTTACATAATCCACCCGCAACAATTTTCCAGGAGAGGACATAAAAAATTATGCCTGTGAAAAGCAGAAACTTTAGTCTTCAAAGAATACTGTGTAATTTTGCTAAATAGCCTTAAATGTATATTTCAAGTGTAGAAGTAGGAACTATGCAATTCCAAAGATTTATTAGTTGTTATGCATCTTTTAGCTCCAGGCCACTAAGTGAATCTGGACTGGGTGAGCACTCACAGAAAGTTGTTACTGCCTGGCAGCCAAGGGGAGAAGAGGTGGTATTCCATCTCACTGAGGTTTTTCATGGGCTGCTGACCACAATACAAAGACCCTGGACTGAACAATGTGCACAGATTAATCATCTGACTCTGATCTGGGAATTATCCCTTTTGATCGGGATAGATAAGCAATTGCCCTGCATGGCAAGTAGTCTTACCATTGCCCTTTCTGTATTTATCGTATGAAAAATGAGTACAAGCAGATCTGTAGCCAGTCCAAATTGTCAGAGTTTGGGTCATTGATTTCAGAGTGATTACCATTGTTTATGGTGCTGAGGAGCTGGCCCAACAGGGTTTATATACATTGATGGAAGCTAGATTTTTTGTGAGCACTGCATATACTTATATCTGTCTACTGTAGATTAATTCTCCCATCTTTTAAAGTTATAAGATATGTTTCTCAATTTCCCTGCAATCAATCAATCAATATCCAATGCATTGAATTCTTTTCTACCCTCTTAGTATACTAGATTTCATTAATTTTACAGCACATTGGAGTAAAACACATGGGTTTAGATTTTTGAGAATGCCTCGCGGTATTTTTGCTGGGTAAGTTGAGTAAGGGTTTTTTTCTTTTCTTTTCTTTTTTTTGGTGCATTCATTAATCCAGTCTCAAATTCTGATATTTCTGTCCTTTTCAACCTTTGATAGGTAAGAATAGGACCGTAGTATATTCAGAATTTCCATTTCACTGCAAACTTCTAACTTGCCTCTATAAATCACTTAACTCATTCTGCTGCTAGTGGAAGGTATGTGTCCCCAACAAATGATATACCAGGTATTAGTGGTGTTAAACTCTAAGAACTCTAAACTCTAACTTATGAAAAGTACACCTATCATTACATATTTCAAGACATAGGCAGAACACCTTTTTTAACTGTCTCAAAGGAGGCAGCACAGGTGCACTCTCATGCTTAAGAACAGCCATTTCTGCTTCTTAACATCACATGAACAGTAATAAACAGCCAGTGTAATTAATGAAATTAAGTAAAACCTTTTCCAACCTGATTTAAGTATTTAGTTAGTCAAAGCAGTTGTTTACTTCCCATGTGACAAAGCAACGGCGGTTCCTATAATTAATAAAAAGTAACAAAAAATAATTTTGAGAATATGAGCTTTATGAATGTTTACTGAATATTTGAACAACAGATTTAAAAAACACCAAACTCCTCCAAACATGAGTATATAACCCCATGTTTCCCTGCCCTGAGTTTCTGCATGCGAGCCGTAACGCCCCAGTGGCTCAGCTCTGCTCCGGTGTGGGCGAGAGGAGGGGACACGAAACCCACGTGAAAGAGGCCGCTGGCCAAACTCCCCATTTGTGGCACACCTCTGAGGCACGCACACCCACAGAGGTGTGGCTGTGTTTTCAGTGCTGTAGGGCACCTGAAGACAAACTGGGGAAAGAGCCTGGGCAAGTGGAAGATTTGCATCTCCTCACAGAGAACATGGGGTGACGACAGACCCGACATGGGGGCCGTGTCTCATGGCTGGCTTGTGGTCTGCACTGTTATCAACCTGAGCAGCACAGGTCAGCCTGGCAAAACAGCACAACATTTACCCTTTGGTATTCCTAAATGGGGTGTTCCAATGTCCTTTTTCCATCTTTGCAGCTGCCGTTTCATATTTATGTGGTGCCACACATCTTCTCACCTGCCAAGAGCCTTTAACTCACAAAACATAAAATAAAACCACAAAGCATCTCATCCTAGCCACAGCAACATACAGTTTTTCATCATTTGCTTGGTTCTTTTTTCAGCAAGGAAATGTTTCTCTGGGGGACAGGCACAGGGACCTATTGATTGACTGACTTCAGTGTCAAATTGGCAGATCACACATAGCCTCCCCAAAGCTTCTCTGTTGCTGAGTACCCCACTTTTCCAGTGGCTTAGCATCCTGACCTCCTGAAGGGGGATTTACTCAAGTAACATTCTGCTTTTCCCAACAGCATTTTCTCTCACCAACACCCATCTTGTCAATGAGCAATTCCATGACCGTTAGTGACTCTGGCTTCACAGTGGACCAAATAAATGCTTTGTGTACTTGAAGAAGATATGCTGCATTTGACTGGAGCTGCAAATGAAATAGACTGAAACATAAAACCAACTTTGGCTTCAAGGAAGAAAGTTCAGTGAAGTAAAAGTTTGGTGATTGTAACAGAGGTTAAAGTTATTTGACCTAGATTGAATTCCAGCTTGAAAGAAGGGCAAATTGAGAACATGCAAAGACTTGAAAAATAATTCCATAAACAAAAAAGGTCCTTTATCAGATAAGCATTCACATTAATTTTTATTCAATCTCTTTCAAGGAAGTTATTTTTTTCATGCAAACAGATTGAGTTAAGATTAGTTCTGAACTCCTAGAGAAAGAGGTTGGTCTCTGTTTCTGAGCCATGACTGAATCCTCGATGAGAAGAGGACAAAAGAGAGGTTTTGTGGCACAACAGCAGACAAATGAAGAGCCTGCAATCCTGGGAGGGGACTGATAGGGGCTGGCCCAAAGGGAGGCAGAGGCATCACCATCTGCCTATCAAGGGAAGTCTGAGGTAGGGAAAGGCAAATCTTTCTGTCATAGTTTGGTGTGGACAGGAGAACCTTACACCCGGCTGGCCAAGCTCTTAGTGCAGGGGGCTTCTCCCCCAGAAACAGATAAGTTCCTCGCTGTGGCCTTGCCATAGAGAATACATGAAAAAAATAATATAAATAGTGTCCACAATACATTGGGATTAAAGAGAGAAAGCTGTGACATAGTGCTGGTTAGCCCATTCTGCTTTTTTTGATTTGCTCTTCTTCTCCTGAAGTTCTCCACTGTTTTTATTTCTCCCTCTCTAATTCAAGCTGTGCTTGAGAAACCATTCCTCCCCATGGGCTACAGTGGGGTTTGGATCAACTCCTGCAATACATTTGCAGCTTGTTAAATTACTAAACATACTTGCTTCACAATCTTTGTGCTATATATTGCTTCATCAGATGAAACAATGATAAAATTTGATCATATGGTCTAATTCCAAGGCAGGCCAACACTCTTCCCTAGTCAGAACTAGCATGCCAGCTGAGCTTTTCGGTCCTTTGGAAAGCTGGGCTCCTCTAAGTACAGGCTTTCACTTCTGGTAGGTGGCCAGATCTACAGTACAATAAATTATTTGCTCCTAGAGAGAATTGCAATCAGATAAATACAGTGAATTCTTTATACTGTCTGCAGGCAGTCTCTGAAAAAAAATCCATTTCATACAGCCTGATGTGACTGAGTTAGTGTTATTTTATAGGGATATATGCATTTTGTACGATGGCTTACTTTAAAGAATGTTTATTTTTTCAATAGTGATCTCTATGTTACTGTCACTATTAATTCAGACAAAGGAAACTTGTGGCTCACAGTCCCTTGCCCATATCAGTCCTCACTCCCAGTACATTGAAAGAATGATGTGGGTCTAAATTTATGGCTCATCAAAGCCCATTAAGTATGGGAAAGGTTTTTTCTCTTCTGATTTAACCTAATAAGTAACCATAAAGAAGCCAAGAAGGAAAAAAAATGGTTCAGAATAGGTTTCTCTGCAGTAAACACTCAAAGACTGTGAAAAGACTATGCCAGTGTCATTACCAGAAGATAAAGCTGGCATAAAGAAATAATGCATATTTCAATGTCCGAACAGTGAGGTTAAAAAATTAATTAAAAAACCTTGCCCATGTATAAAAGATGGTCAGCTAGTCTAATCTCAAATGTGTGAAAAACATTTTGGGTTTAAGATGAGTGCCTCAGCTGGTGCTCTGGACAAAGACTTTTAACCAATAATTAGTAAAATCATGAGTTATCTGGGGGTTTTGGGAGGTTTCTTTGGGTTTGGTTGGGGGTTGTTTGTTTTGTTTTGTGGGGTTTCTTGTTTGGTTGGTGGTTGTTTTGGTTTTGTGTTGTGGGGTTTGTTTTTTGGTTTTTTTGGGGGGGGGCGGGGTTTGGTTGGCTGGGTTTTTGTTAGTTTGCTTTAGGTTGTGGGGTGGGGTTTTTTTGGGTTGGGGGTTTTTTGGTTTTGTTAAATTGCTAAAATACTATACCTGCCTTAAGACACCAAAACTGCCTCAGTGTCCAAGAAACTCAGGTGCTCACAACCATAACATGTTGGCTGCTTCTGTAGCTTTGTCAAGGAGACCTCTCTGGTACGGTTAGGGAAGGCTCCAGCTCAGTGATTCTCAAGCTAAGATTATAATAAATATATGGAGACTTTGATACCGCTTTCTTGCTTTCCTTTCCCCTTCCTTTTCTTTAGCTTTGGTATCAAAGACCTTCACCCTGTAACACTTGTTACTTGGATTCAGAATAAATGCATTGAGCCCCCATGAAACCCTACAGAGAACACACTGTATGTGGGTTGAGTGAGCCGGGGAGCGCACTCAGAGACAAACAACTCTCATGCCTGTAACAATTCCTCTTAACTGCATCTGCACATCTGTCATTGATCTCTCTCTCTTTGTATTTGCTAGCAGCTTTATGAATATCTAGGCCACTAAGCAGATTTTCTCTTCAAAACCTGTGGCCCAAATTCTTAAGAATACACATTATATCCCCTTAAAAGGACAGAGAGGAGTGCGTCTGTTTGTTTACATTTGATTAGACAGCACAGCCAGTGAGCTATGACGCATTTGCATAAGAAACAGTGGAAATCTGCTCGATTAAGAGAAAGAGTTCCAATAGATTTCTGTTTCTGATCAGTACCTGCCCTGCATTCAACTCACCTTATGATGGTTAATTCTGTCAAAAGTGTAAATAGTACAAGCTAGGGAGTCAAGCCCAGAAGCCAGCAGCCGTGTCCCCTGCCTCTTCACATCCAAAATGCCTCGTGTTAAAGAAGACTGCAGCACAGCTACTTAATTGTTCAGCCACTTAAGGGACAGCAAAACCAGTTAAGTATTTCTGAACCCTAGTCTTATGTTGGCTCAGTTCTCTAAAGAAAATCTTTCCACCTTAGAACACAGACCAGAACAGTAAGATTCCCCACAGTGAAGCCTCATATACAGGAGCACTTAATGAAACTAACACCCAATGGTTTAAGAAAGACAAATTGTGTAATGGAATTTGATTGAGAACATCCTATGGACATTGGATTGGAAGGATTTTTTTATACTGATGGCACAGGCTGGGAGTGTGCTCACCTGGTTCTGTTCCCTGGCCTTAGCTAATAACTTCTAGCATCACTCTGGGCACACTAATTATCTCCTGGTTACATTTAGAAAAATCCCATGAATAGCTTTCCAAAGCTGTGGGGTTTTTTTCAAAATTCTTGATGATGTGAAATTATTAAATCAGGATTAATGGTTTTTCTAAAAATACATACTCGTGCAGTCACAGGTTGTTCAGTCCAATGTAAGAAAAAAAGGTTAAATTATACAACATAAGCAGAAGTTCAGCATAGATGATCATAAGAGTCACTGCTGGACTTAATATCCATGAATTAATGTATGACAAGGGATAAATGCAGTGGGACATAGTGTGATTACTCACTCCAGCTCCTGCTTCCTCTGCTGTGAAGCAGCTCCCAAGCCTGGCAGTTTACAACCCCCATGCACCCTTGGTGAAATACACCATCAATAACTGCTGCTGGGGTACAGGGCACTGAAAAGCAACAGAAGAGGCTGCACAATTTTATATGCAAGAATACGTGCATTTTGATCTCAAATGTAGGGATAAGCAAATCTTCAAGATGGAAGCAGAAAATCAAGGGCCAGAACAGAATTTTCCTGTCCCTACCATTACATAAGTAGCAAGCATTTGGGATCTCTTGTGCTATCTCTTTTTGGCATTTTAAAATCTTTTTCCTTTCTTTTCTTTGAAGCCTCAGACAATGACTGTTATTCAAGTCTGAATCACGGAATGGTTTGGTTTGGGAGGGACCTTAAACGTCATTGAGTTCCAGATCCCCCTATTGGCAGGGGCACCTTCCACTAAAACAAGTTGCTCAGAGCCTCATCTAACCTTACCTTGAACACTTCAGGGACTGGGCATCCACAACTCCTCTGGGGAACTGTTCCAGTGCCTCCCCACCCACACAGTAAATAATTTCTTCCTAAAATCTAATATAAATCTTCTCTCTTTCAGTTTAAAGCCATTCCCCCTTGTCCTATCACTAAGACAATGAAAATCTGAACACGCTAATGACTTGATCCTGCATGGTAAACTTTTTAAAATATGGTAGATTGGAAGAGTTCTTTGTCAAAAACACACAGAGTTCTTTGACAAAAGAAACTTTTTTCAGTGGGAGCTTTTAGTTTCAACTGTTCTTCAGAAGTAGATCACCCAGTGCTGACTTAAGGCATGGTAAAGCTTCCATGTGACTTCAGTGACCCAACCCTTTGCCACTGCTCTTATTCCATCCACCCAGGACAATGAGTCAACTGATTGCATTAGGAATTTGCTGTACACCTGTAATTTATTGTGCTGTCATCTCAGAAAGCAGTATTGTTGAAGAATGACATAGTCTTTCCTTTAGAATTTACTGTCCCAATAAAATTATTCACCCAACCTCCAGTTCCTAGAAAACTCCACAGAGGAAATAAAATTCTAAAGAGGATCTTTTCTTATCAGTAACAACTGAGTAAAAAGTGAATCATTGCACAGGCCTCAATGTGAAATACAGGTGGCTTTGGAGTGGCAATTAAACTTCAAAAGTTCATGTTTCACAGAAAATATTAAGCTGGGTAGTTTGAAAAGGTTGCCCCCGCACCTTGAAGCATTTTTTGTTTTAATGTAGTTACCAGTTGTTTCGGGACAAAAGGAGGAGCCCACTCAGGGCAACTGTGATTTATATAAGGGAGATGCACAGTCACATGCCAGTGGCTGAGTCAGATGAGTGACAACACAGAAAATCCAATCCAGCCTTTGCTTTGAGTCTAGCACCTATTAAAAGCCACCTCCCAAGGACATGTATGACACAAAGCCACGATCTGGTATGAATGGTGAGGGCCATGAATGAACACCAAGCTGGTTTGTCCTATGCCCTCCCATCCATGAGGCTCATTGCAGAGGGGTAGGTTTGCCAGGACTGAGGAGGTCAGGTCCATACTCCCCTTCCCATGCTGTTAGCACCACTCAGCACAACACACACACAGAGAACACACTCAATTGTGACTCAATGGGAAAGCAGTCACACCACAGAGCAGCTGCTCCCATTGCTCCATCAGGAATGGTGTGCTTTACAAACACTGATGTGCAAAGACCCAGAACTCCTTCTGGTATGGATTTACTACTCCATTCAAGAGTTAGCAAAGTTAGACATGAAAACTCAACAGCCTTAACATTCTTTCGGGTTTTCTTCAAAGGGTTTTGAAGAAAAAATCATTAGTTCCAGAAACTTGAAATCCCACTACCTGTGAGATCCAAGTCCACACCAGTCCTCCATTTTTTTTTAGAGAGAAAGCTCAAAATGATTCAGCTATTCAGCTGAATGAATAAGGAATATAATTTTCATGAGTCTTTAGAGAATATACAGAAACCAAGAGCAACATCCAAATTTTGCCACTAATATGCTGTGGTTAGGTCACTTAAACTCTCCATTCTCCCTTATTCTTGCCCATAAAGTAAAGCCAATTCTAATGACTGCTCTTATTGCAGAAATACTGTAAGATTTAATGAGCTAATATTTTTCCAGCAGGGGAAATATGTAAAGTACTCAGCAAATGCTGAATGTTATCACTAGTGCTGTAAGAGTGGTGGATAGTAAGAGTGCCAGCCCTTTTAGCTAAGGGAGAGATAGAAAAAAATGTCTGTTTATTGAGATGGAACCAAAATTAAAATGGGTTCAATTTTTTACAAATTTTCACAATTGCATGTTCCAGAACTTGCTTAAAGCCCCGGGCACTATGAAATCACATAACCTATTTGCTGCTTTTTGAAACTAGGAGAGTGGCTCCCTCATCTCCATAAACACACTTCAATCTTGCTTCTAATGCTTCTTCACATACAACTTGCCATTATATATTTTAAAAATAATTAGTTCAAAAGTCTTATGGAAAACAGATTTATAAACGTGTTTTATAAATGCTGTGTTTCAGCCTAGGATGGTTTTTCTTTGCACATTAACAGATGAAAGCTACCAGAAATGATTATAAAGCACAGGGTAAGAAACTCAGGTAGCATAAAAGTACTCTTCTGTTGGCTTAGGATGACTTATACTTTGAGGATCTGGACACAAACCAAGAGGAAGGTTGCCAACGGAGCTTTTCCTCAGCAACCGTCTCTTAGAGAGGCCGCTACAATCCCAAATAATTTCCTCTATTAAACCCCTGTTCCAGCTCAGGAGTTCCTTCCTTTTGCAGTAGCAATGGGAAAATGCAACCAACAACATCAGACCCATCTGTACAAGTAGTTTAACTATACAGATCCATGATTAGTATTCCAATTTGTGCACTGTGCTTACCAAAGAAGCTTGAGAGCCAGCTTCAATTCATAAGGAAACATATTTTTCAAAGCCATCTGAGCTGACATGTTCACAAAAGAACGTTTATCTGACTCACTGAAATCAAGATCCTCCTCAGCAATAAAAACCTGAGGAAAGAGAGGATTTGCATCTTGCCCAGGATGTCAACAGGATTTGCTCAATGACAAAAGACACACTGATCACTGGCAGCCTAAACCCAGCACAGCAGGCATCAGCAGTTAGTCGTGTCCTCATAGATACCTTAGATGTGTTTATAATTTCCCTCATTTCATTAATTTCATTAAGATGAGAATGTTCATATCAGTAAATATACACAGTTGGTCAAATAAGCTTGTGTGATAAGACTACACTCTGTACTGGAGTTTCACTGCTACCAGAACGTTCTCAGAACCCCTATTTTAACACACAGGTCCCCAGTATGTAGTAAGTGATGGCAACTGACATGGGGAGGGCATGCCTGAGGCACAGATAGAATTTGGTGTTAGTGCTCCTCTGCTGCCAGAATACAGTCCAGGTTTGTGGTTTGAGTCTTGGTCATTAAGGAGCCCAGCAGATTAATATTTTTCCTTATTTCTCTCTTCACTGTAGGATTCAATTTCACTAGGTTTATAGTTTGCACAGAAAAATGTACTGCTAAACATAGATGAGAAAAATATATACTACATATAGAAAACCTGTAGGGACCTTTCAACATCATTTCCAGATATCATATTTTTCTGGCTATAAAACAACTTCTCAAGATCTTCAGCTGTGCACGGTGACATGACATAAACCCAACTTAGTCATATCAAGGAATTTATCTGTTTCCATCTTTTTTCCTGCCACCAGCTATATGAGAATCATTTACTTAAAAGCAACTTTGGAATACAATTATTTTGACCTCAAGTATATAAAAAAACATCCAGGCAACCTCCATGCAGGATCAGCTGAGTATAGACCCATTTCCACCATGACATGAGGAATAATGTCATTTGATCTCAGTCTTTTTACCTTTTCTAATGCTTTTGTCTCTTTTACTGACTCCTCCTGTTACCTGGTGTGCAATATGCACCTTAAGAGATCCAGGGTACATTGTCTCAGAGAAATAGCAATTAATTATTAAACCTGTCTCTATAACAGCCTGCCAGGTGTTGAGACAATCTGTAAGCTAAGCACTGATGTTTATCTCTGTAACATGGCACTAGTGCATGAAACCTGTCAGCCAAACTGCTGCACAAGCCTTTTAGTTTTTATTCATTTTCAATTTTTATGGAATTGCCTTACAATGGAAAAGTGCCTTTTTACAGAAAAAAAGATACAATCTGATTAAATCTTCCCTTTTGTCCACTTCTGGGCAGGCGTGTGTCACCATGCAAAGCATCACACTGATTTCAGTACTGTCCTTATCATCTTTGCTGTGTAAGCAGTCAGGAGCTGGAAACCTGGAGCCAGGTTTAGATGCAGCATTTGCCATTTCCAAGCCAGCTCATTTCTTGTGGCATTACACACGTATACACATCACCTGACTAATTTTAAGGTTGTCCATGAAAGGGGGATGGAGGGGGTGAGGGCTGAGAATCTGCTGCCAGCAAATAAAACACCCCAAAATTGTGGGGTGAAATTTTGTGCCCTGCAGTTGCCAGATGAACCTTTGGTGATTAGATTTCCTTTGTCTGCCTTTATCAGTATTAATACAGTTATTTTTTACATGGTCTGTAGTAACACATTAAAAATCCCTTTCAGGGACCTAAAACTATTGTCCCAATCACAGTGCAAACAACCTAAAAGTAACTTAAAAACACTAGAAGAGTCCAGGTTTCTTATGGGTTTATCTCTCATGATTATTTGGAGGTACAAGCTGAGACACTTTTTTTGGTGCCTAACTACTGTATCTCTCTTATGAATTTTTTGGTATCTACTAAGATAAAATGTATCTGCTACTTTTCTTTCTGGCAGGTGACTCCAGGGTTCCTCTCTGCTCCACCTGGCTGACTGCTTGCACAAAACTTACAGGAATTCAATTAGCTTTGAGCCCACTCTCTAGCAGTCAAATTAAATCAACTGGTGTGTTCAACAGTTATCTGAGGATGTACAGAACATGATCACCCTATTTGCTGAGGAAACCAGACTAGCAATTCCTGCTTCTAAGAGCTAATCTCTTGCAATGGATATATGAAATAAATGGGAAAATGAGAAGATGGCAGAGAGGCCAAAGTTGGGTAATAAGAAGCTGAGCATTCTATTGTGTAAGAAAATGAACATTAGTCACAGTACAATGCTGACACCTGGCACCAGCTTTGCAACCAGGCAAGACATTTAAAAAAAGGATGGGCAGCCAGGAGGGAGGTGGCAAGGCAGCATTTTGTCCCAAATCATCTTATATATGCAAGACAGCACGGTGGGAAACTCCACTTGAAGGGAACTAGTAGGAGATATATAAGCAAAGGTGGTTATGTCAAATGACCAGGGATGAGCTTTTTCACCCTGGAGCCAAATGCTGATCCAGGGAGACTGACCTGCCTCCAGCTTTGCCCCATGACTCGCTATTCACCCCAGCCTTGGCCGGGGGGCTCATCTTCTGGCTGAGCATCTCATGAAAACATTCCTGCTGCCTCAACCCAAATGGAGCGAGGGGAAGCTTACTTTGAGCAGGTGAAGAGCTGCTGCTGTGGGAAGTCAGGAGACAGTAACTTTTTGCATTGATTGCAAAAGGGATGTCTGCCCACATTCTCCACAGGGCAACTGCTCCTGGGGAGGGACTGTGTTTTCAGGCACCTTCTGTACAAAAGTGAAATGCTTGCACTTTTCAGTATGGGGAAGGGAGTTAATGTGTGTTGAGAGACATCTCAATGTGTTTCTGGCGTTTTACGTGTTTACAGGAGACCTCTGAGCTCTCACCTTTCTGCATGGGTGTGTACTGGAGGTTTGGATGGAAAGAAAACCTGAATTTAAAGAATTTCTGTAGCATGTTTAGGCTGAGCGAAAAGCAGCAGCAAACAGGTGCTGGTGGCTGAACGGTAGGAAATGTAGGCCACAATGGCAGAGACAGGACAGACTAGAAGGTTCTGTGGAGCTAGGACTACTCACAGGTTTGACTCTTTCATCCATAAGGCAATCTCACGCTTTCCATTTGATCAAGTGAAGATGAGCCTGGAATAAATAAATGTGAGAATTATTAGCTGAAGCAGTAACAAATGAGACGTATGCTTTGCCTCTAGAAAACCTGCTCTTCTACCTCTACCTGCATCAAGAACAGGAACTGGCTCTGATCAGCTTTTTCCCTTTTCTAGCTCTCTGCTGTCTGAGCTACCTTGTTCCAGGAGAGTTTTTTCCCCACTGGCTAAGCCTGATGCTTTAAGGCCCGTGAAGGCTTCAAAGCTGCTTACAGATTGCAAAGTGACCTTTTTTAGACTTCAAGCTGAGATTGACTCATGTGAACTCAGAGTCCCTGAACATGGGGAGCAAATCATCCTTCATATTTCTAAACTGTCAGATAGTCATTAGTTATAAATAATAAATGTCACGTGGCTTGCAAAATACATATCCAGCCTATTTAAGAATACTTAATGCTTGTGGTAAGTTTTTTATCTCCAAGTATTTTTATCTTAACCAGTGGTTTCAGCCACTGGCCTCAGAACTGCCTAAAGGAAGGAAGAGGAAAGGTAAATATCATACATTATACATACATTTCTTCTTAAAACATGAAGAAAACAGAAGGGGTACGCCAAAAACAGAACCTGGATGAGACCCAGGAAGAATGAGGATGGACTCATGTCACCATCCCTGGATGTGTTTAAAAAAAGACTGGATGTGACATTCGTTGCCGATAGTCTAGTTGAAGTGTTAGGGCATGGGTTGGACTCAATGATCTTTGAGGTCTCTTCCAACCTAGGGATTCTGGGATTCTATGACTTGTGCATGCATTAGCTGTCATGGTTGCAATGCTTTGCTGTGCTTTATGCCTGCTCATTGCCAGACACCAGGCAGGAAGATTTTCTGCAAGCCCCATCCTCAGCATCCGGCCTCTGGGAAAGGCAGGACAGGAGGCAGAGCAGGTCCCCCACTCATCCCAGCTGCACTCCAGTGCTGAGTGCCGTGCCAGTCTGCAAGGCAGGCGGGGGACACATATCTTGGCTCCACGTGAACATAGCATGATTCCTCTTTCTCCAGTTCACTAAGCTCTCATTTCCTATGCCTCTGCTAGCACAGTTCAGTCTGAAAAATAGTCTTCCTAATGGCCAAGCTTGTTTGCTTTCTTTGGGGATGTTTATTTAATATCTCCTCGCTAATGAGTCAGGTTTTTTCTATGATCCACAAGGCATCAATATTGCATGTGCTCAGAGACCTGAAGGCTAAGAAATACATGGAAGCTAAGCACTGTATATTTCAAGCGGCAAGTGTTTTGTTAACAGCAACAGCTAAACAAGCCAGGGAACAGCCTGAACTTCTGGAGTCAAAGCAAGATCAAAGCACATAATGGTTAATGGGCAAAATGCCACAGGAGCCATTCTGCAGTGGGAATTTATTATTTACAAGCGTACCAGGAAAAGACTGCTTTAATCACTAGATTACGCTAAGTACTTGCCAATTTTAATACAGTAAACCACTATTTTTTTCCTACGTCAGCATCAAAAAAACTTCTCCTCTTAAATATAGAAACATACAATCAGATTCTTATAAAATGCTTTCCCTCTCCTTCCCCAAGAAAAGCATTAATATTATTAATAACACCATCAAGATCTCTGAGAAGAGGGTGTGGATGATGGGGACAGATTTTACCTCTTCCTCCCTGTCCTATCCTGTTTTGTGCCTCCCATGGCTATTTGCTTGGAAGCACTTGTCCCATTTGCCTGTGCTGCCCTCTGGGTTATTTTCTCCATGACTTGGAGTTGTCTTCTGAGCACAGAAATCCCCTGATGCCCTCCCCAGTAGCCCTGTGTACCTCCATGCCCAGCATGCTCCTTGGACAACAACTTTGCCAAAACAAAGGGGGAGGGGATTTTGAGGAGGCCCCCAACCACATGTCGCTGGTGCCAGGGACATGCCACCCAGAGGGTCACCCCACAGCCAAGGGAAGCTGCTGCAGGAGTGGAGGCAGCAACCCCGGGTCACCACCTCCTGAAAATGGCATGTTAAAAATTCTATTGTGTGCTTAAATAGTATTTATAGACACCATCAATCACAGAGGTCCTAAATGCATTAAATGAAAATTCATTTAAAAACCAGTGTTCTTCAAGACTCCTAAAAACAGCTCAAAAAGATGATATCATTATAGCCCTCTCCTAAATTTCATGGTTTCAAGTAGGTCTCTGATGCTCAGCAGGGCTTGGTTTACACCGAGGCTCAGCACCTGACACTGGTATCCATCAAAAAGGGGAAGAGAGACAGCAGGACATAAACTCAGACTGAGTTCTTTCCCTTTCTGTTACAGGGAACAGGGCTCACAGTTCCCTTACCTTAATGAAACAAGAGTCAGTGGTATAACATCAGTACAGAATTAGTGTAGAATAAGCTAGAATCAGTCTCACAACCTTCAGGATTGATAAAAATCAAAAGGGAGCACAAAAACAGAGCCCTATCTCTAAGCCAAGGCAAACATCTGACCTCTTGGTCTGTTTTTCAACTCCAACCAGCCCCTCCCTGTCTCTGACCATAACTGGGCACAGCTGGGCGCCTGCTGCTCGCCTCCAGCCGGGGGGAGGTTGAGGCAACAAACAGAAAACAGATGTGAACTACAGACCTCGCTAAATGAGCTGTAAGCAGTATTTTTCATTCTTGATGTGGTGGCATTTTAGGCAGTGTTGGACTGCTCACAGAGGTGCAGTTTCTTTGGCTAAAGCTTGCTTTTTGGTCATCTGAACCTAATTTATGCAGCTGTAGCAGATGTCCCATGGCCAAAGACACAGAGATAGCAGCAGGCAGTACCAGTATACCAGCAGTATGATAGGCACAGTACCTCAGCTGTCAGTGGATACGTATATTGTTATCCTGAGTTTGACTCTTAGGTCTAAATGTCTAAAATACCCTCTTGAGTTTGGGTTTCCCTGGCTACTTGTGTTTTTATTTATGTTTACCAAGTCATCAGTGCCACTTGCAAAAATAAGATAGTACTTACAAGCTATTCTCAAGAGAAAGAGCATTTTACATTCTGAGTTTACTAGAGCAATGGTACTAGAAGCAAAAATAAGGCATAAGTGAGTGTGTCTCGTTGCAGTAATGCTGCTTATTCCCTGCATAACTAACCTGCAAGGGTGGGGGAATATTAAGTACCATGTAGGCCACTGATTTTCTTATTCATGCAAAACCTCCGCTGCAAGTTTAAGCAATGCCTATACCTATCGTGCAACAGGGTAATATGATGCAGTTTGCTTTTTCTTCATTAATGTAATTTGTTTCTATCCCTTCCTCAACCCCTCCTTTTTTTTTTTTTTTTTTTTTTTTTTTTGGTCAACTCTTCTGCAGAAAGTCAAACCACAGACAGCTTTCTTCTACAAACAAATCCAATTAGTTAAGATTGTGGATGGATTAAGATTTAAGACTCCACAGAAATGCCTGGATGGACACCCTTTATGTTAGCTAATTCTCATTCAAAAACAAACAAGGATGGAGGGCAGCACCACATTTAACTTGGGAACTGGTGGGTAGAAACCACCAGATAATTAAAGATCTCTCTTTATCAACCTTGAGAAGGGAGGGTCAGATAAGCCATGATATGACCCATTACTGGCAAGGACAGGTATGTAGGTCGCCGTGTCACGTGGAAAGATGCAGAACAGAACCAGAGCAGCAGCCTGCACACAGTGGCCCAGTTCAGAGAAGAAGCTGGGGACACCTTCAGAAAGAGCTCTGCCCATGGATCAGGGAACAGCAGAACAAAGAAAAACACCATACCCAGCTCACTTCTCCCTCTGGGAAGACAGATGGTCATCTTGGCTGCTGTCAGGAGATAGGTGATGAAAGAAGAAAACCTTCAATGAAGAATTCCTAGGATTTTTTAGGGCCAGAAATAGGGAAGGCAAACAGGTGCAGGGAGTATGCAGACAGCTGCATGTACAGCACAAGTGACTTCTGCTTGATCCCACTCTTCCTGGAGTTCTTTCACCCAAAAAAACTGTCAAAGCAAGGAGAAGGGAACAAAGGTGTTCCCTTGTGTTCCTAAGGCATGGAACACAAATGAGGCAGATGGCAGGATTGATACAAAGGTTTCCAGCATTCATCTTTTGGGAACAGGTTAGGAGAGATCTGAATCCAGCTTCAGCAGGGTGAGCCATCAACTAGTTGGCAGCTCTGGCTGAATAGCTGCTATTGCTCTTGGAAATAAAAGTTGCCAACATATAGATGCCAATGGTCACTTAAATTCCACATAGTCAGTAAAACTGAATACATGAGAGAATCCTGGAGACCCAGCTACCCAGCAGGAGTAACTGAGGGTAGAATTGCTGACAGTCACTTCTCCACTGCTTTCTAGTGATGACTATTTAGATCCATGTGACTCCAGGAGGCACTATGCCTGTCACCTGCTGGGCAGTTCCCTTGATTATATGGTGTTGCACAGTAATAGTATCTGACTATTTCCCTGGATCAAGACATGGGTATTTCAGGACACAGTATTTAAAATAACTGTGTATACAGTAACAGCTGGCTGCAATGAAGTCATCAAGTGTTTCTGGGGTTACTTAGTACTGCAGAAAAATCGACCAAGAATCTGCCTGAGCTCCTTAACCATGGCCTGTGTCCCAAAGGGTGCCATAAACCCCATGAAAATAGCAAGGGCTCAGCACTGCAGCAGAAGCTGCTTTGGGTGCTAGCAACCCAAATTTCGACAGCCTTTGCTCTAAACAGCTTGAATATTGGGGGAGACTCCTAAACAGCCTCTTTTATAATGAGGGTGGTTAAACACTGGAACAGGCTGCCTAGAGAGCTGGTAGATGCCACACCCCTGGACACATCCAAGGCTAGGTTGGACAGGGCTCTGAACAGCCTGATGTGGACGAAGATGTTTCTGATCATTGAAAGGCAGTTGGACTAGATGACCATAAAGGTCCCATCCAGCCCAAGTATTCTATGATCTCAATCAATCAGCTATTCTGTCCTCATCAGAAAGGTACTGTTGCACTCTCTACTTCTGCTGCTACCACCTCTGAGCAGAATGCTGCCAGTTTATCAAGAATATCTGCCACCAACTGAGCTTATTAGAGAATAAGACCTCTAATAAGACCTCTTCCATTCTTGTGTAAATGTTGAGTTGGAAATGCATTTTCTTTTCACATTGTTATAAATCTAAATGTTGCAACCCCCTGGAAAATAATTGTTTAGGATTAATCATAATGGAGAAACAATTTTTTTAGAGTCTGCCTGTGGAGTTTTTGTGTCATTATGAAAACAAACATTTTATATGGAAGAACGAAATTTATTCTAAAAACTCCCTAAAGTGAAAGCAAGACAATTCACTACCATCCAAACTTTGCAAAGCATGAATTTCTGTAGAACTGGGGTTTTTTACTGGTCTGCAATAGCTGTAGTTGGGTATTGTTTTTCTGTCCAATTCTAATCAGTATAGCAATATGCAACAAGGTGTGCTGAAAATTTATATCACATTATATGGGCAAAAATGTACTTATAATGAATTTGCAATGACAAAAGAATGAGGTTGATAAATGTAGTTTATTTAACTCTGCGGGGCCTGGTATGAGAGATCTGCAAAAGGCTCGTGGGACCCAGGTGAGCCTATGCTAAAAGAACTGCAAGAAGAGCCGTACCATCAAATCTCTTCTAGGGTGCAGTAGACAATATGAAAATATTAGATTGGGGCAGTAAAATATTAGTTCCCTTCTAGCCCACCCCAATCCTAGCTAGCTCAGTTTCTCTGGGCTTTTAGGGAAATAATATTTCATAGAGACAGAATAAGATATCAAAAAGGATGGCTCTCACCCTTTACCTTCAGTCCATGCTTTATTCTCCCATGTGGTGTTCTAGGAGCGAGGAAGGCGAGGAGCAGAGAGAGAGAGAGAGAGAGAGAGAGAGAGAGAGAGAGAAACAGGAAAGCCAGGGGTTTTTCTAGTCTATCACCAAGGAAGGATATTGGCCTTCAGCCAATAGGGTCAGAAGTAGATAAGATAGGGAAGAAGGGTCCAACTATATGGCACAAGTTTCAGGGGGACTCTGAGGGGAAAAACCATTTCTCAGAGGAATACAACAGGGCAGAGTGGTCATTTTGAGCAACTTGGCATTTTAAGTTGGCCAGCAAGCAGAAAGTTGAGAGAGACCAGGAACATAAAACCTGGGTTCCAGTATTAGCAAGTCAAATTGTGAACTGACGTCAGGAACACAGTGATGATTGTGGCATGAATTTCACAATATTTGGTGCAGTTTCCTGCAGCTCTTGCTCCTGCAATTCTGTAATTACATGAAAATTCCTGTTCCGATTTAAAAGTAAAAAATGTTTCCAGCCTTGAAAGTTTAGAAAGCATTAACCAAGCACTTCAAACGAAAAAAGTAAATAAAAAAGCACATCAAACTAATTATTAAACTGCCCCAAACTCTTAGGGTTTTCCAGCAGACAGCTCATGCTGTGTGATGGTCTGAGTTGAGCTGATACTGCTAGCTGCTCAACTGGAGAAAATTTGATTTTCTTGAGGGGAAGGTGACTAAGAGGGAGCATCTGTTTTTAAAGATAAGAGGCTAAAATACAGTAGCAGTGCGGTTGGTAGGAAGGAACAGCTGTAGTTTTCATGTGGCTTTTTTGGTCTGTGTGAGAGATGGAGCTAGGAGAAAGACTAGAAGTGGGTCCCAGCTTTTATGACAATCTTTACTTGCTCCCTATCTCTTTCATATATTTCTTACATAGCACTAGAGAAGTTTTTGGACACCGGGAAATGCACCAGGAAATTTAGTGAATTTAGTGAAACTGGGATATATATACACGTGTGTATATATTCATATATATCTATATATGTGTATTTTAAATATCTGTAACCCTTTAGTCACCTTGGGCCTTGTAAAAAGCAAGAGCCACAACATGCAAGAGGTACCAAAATAAGAATGTAGCTGCCACAAATCCATCTTTAATCCTCCTTTAATTACACGGGCCAGTGGGGCCTTAATGCCAAGACAGTGTCATGCTGCAGAGAGCTCCAGCAAGTGTAAAGGAAGCAGCAGCACCTGATGATGCAGGACCACACAGGACAGTGTGAAGTGAAGGCTGTAATTAGAAAACCACTTTTTTGTGAAGCAGGCAGCCCAGTGAAAGCAGCTGATGAGACCAGCTGACTGCATCTCTATTGACAATAGCCCGCTAGCATCATTAATATCTGTCATTGTTTTCCCCCTGACCCCAGCACATCTGAGTGCACAGAGTGAGGTAACCTCCCCACACCATAATGACCAAAATCCTCAGTGAATTGCTATGCTGAGAACTGCCCTGAATTTCTGTGTTGTGATGGCCACTGTGTCGGGTGTGGGGGTGTAGAATTTCATTTCTGGGCTCACCTCTGGCAAACAGCCAAGAAAGGATGGCTGCATCCTACTGCTGCTTCACAAATGCTCCCTCATGTGTGAAGGACATGGAGGAAATACAGAAAATACAACTAGGCAGTGATAGATGCAGAGGAGTAGACTATGCTCAATCCCAGCAGAAAGAAAACATCAAATGCAAGGCACTTCCACGGAACTCTTCCTCAGCAGGCTTAAAGCTCCTCACACACTTTAGTGAATTCATCACTCCTGCCTCTTCTGAGAAGGGGTCAAAGTCTGATGACCTATTGTCCTCTCAGGAAGACTGGGGCAGAGGGAGAGAGCAAGGTGCTTCTTTGAGGCCTGACACATGAACAGAAAATGAGTTTGCTAACTTTCAGTGCTTAATTCTGGAAAACTTAGCTTATATGCCTCAAAAAGACCTTTGGAGATCCCTGACTGATCTGTCCCTTGCATCTGGTACCCCATAATTTTTTCCTCCCTGAGGGTAGTTTGTGCAGTTTGGCTTGGAGAAGCTGACAGCTTCTCTGTGTATGCTGATGGACTAGCCCCCTGCTTTTCAGCTCAGCTGTTAATGCAAATGAAAATACATCCAGGAAGAAGCTTGCCCTTTTGCTGCCCTTGATGCACCTAGACTGCGCCTACAGCATTTTGGGTCTCCAGAGCTCCCCGTCTAGCAGCTTGTGAAAACATTCTGAATTTACTACCCTTTTAACCAGCAAAGAAAATAAATCTTCCTTGCCATAAATGCTAATGTTGGTGCACTGAGAAATCCAAAGGGAGGCTGCAGAGGGAGAGAGAAACATTCCCCATGCGATGATTAAAGTGCCAGTTCATGAAAGCTGATGTCAGCGCGTGCTTTCAGGGTGGCAGAGCACTTTGCATTTATCCTTTCCTTGTTTGTGCTCCATCTGGATGGGCTCCAGTGGAAAAAAAAAAGAGGGAAAAGGAGAAGCTAATTCCTTTCTAATACACTTCTGAATTCCTTTGGTTTCACACAGGGCGCACACTCTGAAACATCTAGCTTCTGCTTTCCCAGTTCAGTGAGATAAAAGAAACCGAAGGCAGCTGCTAAGGCCAAACCGAAGGCCAAACTAAGTCACAATTAGATTGTCATAGCAAACAGTCAGCTGGGGCAGCTCAAAGGAAGACCAAAGGAGAGCACACGGGTAAATAACATCTTCTTAGGATTTGATGATTTGCAGGGACAAACCTGTTTCCCATCAAGAAGATTCATCCCAAGTCACAACTGCTTTCATATAAAGTTATGAAATTTTAAAACTCAAAAAAGCTACACAAGTGAGCTACAGGTTTCTGCTAAATATGGTCTGGTGGGAAGACATCCAGCAGCAGTTCCCCAAGTCCATGGCTGGGGGCGAGGATAAGCACAGCCAGTACTAGGCTTCCTATGGAAGCAGATTTCCCTTCCCCAGGATAGAGCAGCACAGGAAGTGCCACAAACTCCCTTTCCATAACTTTTTTTTTATTTCCGAGTTGCTATTGGAGTCAGTGGGAAAGGCTTACCCAATCACTATGGTCACACGCATGCTGCAACTGCTCCAACAATTACACTTCAGGGTTTCTTGCTGAAGATGGCTACTGATGATTTGGTTTTACAGCTGCACACTGGTACTGTCAGGCAGCAGGGATGATGATTGTGCACGACAGTAGATTTGGTCTGTGGTCACTCTCATAGCTAGCAAAATTACTTGGTACAGACAGCTCATGTTGATGAATACAGGAGTTAGCTTGGCAGTGAAGCTGCCTCTTAAACACTGAAATAAAAGCTTTGCATTTACTGGAACTATTCAAAAGAAACAACTTTTCTTCTCCTCAGACATGCTGATGATTCAGTCTTTGTTCCCATTCAAAAGTCAGGATGGCAACATAAAAAAATCAAAAGATTCCAAATCAGTAATATTTTTCAACTATATACTTTCAGTTGAAAAGTAAGTCAAAAGGCAGACATCCTGCATTGCTGAATGTTCTGAAACTAAATAGCATTTGAAATAACATTCTGAAATAAAAACTTTCACTTTAGGTCCACTTTTCCCCATCATTTTCCTTTCATCAAGTAAAAAATGGAAGATAGACCAACAGCACAAGAAAAAAAATCTCCATTTCATCAACCTAATTTCTTCTCAATAGGATCTACTTTTTTTTTTTTCTGGAGGACATACCATCACCATGTAAACAGATCTGAGATCGGATCCCTAAAAATCCTGACTCTTCCTATTCTACTCAATGTGCAAGGATCCCTTCAGAGCTTGGTGCAACCTGCAGCCTTGCACCTTGCAGGCTTGAGGTGGAACCTGGAGCTAATTACTGGGTGTGGGAATGCAAGTGGGAGCACGATGGGAGGGCAGTGAATTTCCCTGTCTCCATTCCCCACCCCACGATACTCACACACACTGCCAAGTGCCCAGTGTCTCTGTGTGTCAATGGAGCATCGGGGTGCACCTGATCCTCAGTGGAGTGCGCTGCTCCCCACCCCTCTCTCCCCCTTGGAACAAACAGCCAATATTTTGCTGTATTTGCATTCAATCTAAGGCGAGAAATAGGCGTTAAAGCTGGCACGGCCACCAGTTTCTCTGTGTTAGTGATCGAGTGATAAGTTGTACAGTGGTTACACAACCGGGCTGTGTCTGTGGAGCCAGGACTGCTGGGTTTAATCTTCTGCTCAGTCACTGACTCATCACGTAGCCTAGAGAACATCATTTCACCTCTCTGCACACAAATTTCATCATCTTTAGTTGGAAGGTAATAAGGCTATCTCACAGGAATGTTAGGACATGCAAATTACCCTCATAAATATTTGTAAAATTCTCTAGATGATGCTTCGACAAACGCAGGAAGTTTGTTGTTGAATAAGTACCAGCAAGGGGTATGTCCTAATTGTCAGGCTGGCTTATTTACTTACCTTGTACCAGAGATTTCTGGCAGCTGTGACAAAAGGATGCCTCAGGTAGGGGAAAGGGCGAAGAGATTGTTTGACTACTGCAGTAGGAGCAGCAGCAGGAAAAGGTCAGCTCAAGCCACAAAAACAAGTACGTGATAGATAAATGTTATGTCAAAGGCTAAGTGGCATTTGTGGCATTTCCAGCTCAGATGCACAAGAAGCTTATGCAGATGACACAGTGATGCAATACGTATGTCTAATCCTGTTAACAATGTTCCACAAAGTGACAAGTCGTTCTTCAGAGTACGTGCTGAACTCCGGTTTTGGATTTAAAGGCATTTAGATACCTGAAGTTCTGCTTCTGCACCTTCCCACAGGTGTTATTTTTCTTGTCTGCAGTGAGGATCTCATTGTCTGTCCTCCACCAGAGGCTGTCTAGGAAGCACAGCCTGGGTACGTCAGCATCTCTGATCCCCAGAGGGTCTGGGATGAATACTCAGGGACACGATATGATTCATGCAGTCATTCAGTTTGGCTGCGGGATGTTTAGTAGCTGCTGCAACCCAGGCCCCAGAGGCTGTACTTGCAGAGAGGCAAGGTTTCTGAGGGTTCCAAAGTCTATGCTGAAGTGGTGCTTTTCAGTGGTGGGCAAGACCACCACTAGCCAAAGCAAAATCCTTGGTTAAAAGGCATCCAACTGATCCATTTTTCCATACAGATTTTCCATCTCATATTTAAGATGGTTGCTAAGAGAGCTAAGTAGAGAGACAACCTGGAAACTTTCAAAAGATGCACCCTTGATTTTTGTTGTCTAATCTATCTCAGCTGTGTGCTTCCCACTTACTCCTAAGTCCTATGTTTTACTTTGATCTGAAAGCTGATTCAGAGGTTACCTGTGGCCAGCCTGGCAAGTGCACGTAAATCCCTCGTGGGTGGAGAGCTGCTGAACCAGGCAATTCCTGTGTCTTTAACCAGTGCAAGAACACAGAAAGTATCTTCTTCCTCATCCAGCTGCTCTGAAGCCCTTACACAAGGCCCAGCTTCCCTGCTGTTGTTGAATTGAACCACTTCTGAGCAACCCTGGCTGCTGTTTCACTTTGGGGATTCTCTCCTATCAGTACCTTAGCCCATTGGGGCCCTCAGGTGGTGCTTTCCATCACCTAAGCAACACGAAGGATAGCTAAAGGGCTTTCCTCCATGGCTAGTTTCTAACACCAAAAGGAATTTTTATTAAATCTTTGATGGTTAAGATAGAGATACTTTGAAGGTACCCCTTTTCTTCACAGCCATATTAATTCTGCACTAATGAGAAAGCACTCTTGGATGTCTGGAAGCAGCTGGTTTCTCCGGCTGAAATAACTCACTCCAGGGCCAGCCCATGGATCAGTGGCAGGAATTCCTGACCGCCTCTCACAGAACCATGTCTCTGCAGCACCCTTAGTCCAAAGGGACTATTAAATCCTTCTTGTAGGGAAGCAGAAGACCTAGAAACTACAAGCACCCTACCACAGAAACACATTCATAGATCCCATGCTTCATCCAACAGAGAACATTAGCACATTTTTATACCCAACTTCTACAAATTCTGCTGAAGGCCTGCAATTAGGGAAAACCCACACAGTTCAGCAAAGGATGTTTTCTCAGTGAACTTAATGCAGTTATGACTTCATCATGAGTGACAATTTCACAGACCACAGAAATGGAAAGACATAAGGAAACTCCCTATAGCCAGTGAATAGTTCCAACCACCCCTTAAATAAGCTCACCTGTGTTTAATAAGATTTACTTTCTAAAACTGCTCAAGTCCTGTGCTTTTTCTGTCTTTTCCCTTGGTATACTGTTCTCTCCAATGGTCAAAACCACAACAATTTTTCGTTTGTGCTAGAATGGTCACCAAAAGCATTTAAAGTTAACAATTTTCAAAATGAGTATGAGAAATCTACCAATCTCAGAAAGATGGTGAAACATCTGATATCCACCCAAGTTAAGTGGTGGTAAGGACACCTAAATGGAAGATACTCAACATGTGTTAAGTTAAAATGTGCCAGTCTTTCTTTCTCCTTCTTCCACCACCCCCTTTTCAATACAGACTCCTGGACCCCTGCAGAGATGCTTCTGAGGCCCCTGGTTGAGCAAACTGGGTACTTGGACCAGAATTAGTTTTAACACAATAATTCACAGGAGCATCCCTCCCTGTTGTGCTCAAAGATCTATGATACCCAGAAAATTTGTTTTATTTAAGGACAATATGAACGACTTTATGGATAGATTTTTTTGTCCTGCTGGTCCCAAAATCCCAGATACCTTCCTTCTAAAAACAAAAGGGTGGTGGGGGGGAGAAAAGCAAGCATTGCAAACCTATGATCCTCCACTAGCAAATTCTTTAAATATTCCAAGGAGCATAAATCACACAAATGAAGAGGTGTATATATCCGGAGCTTTTGCTTTCTTTAAGTGGGGTTGTTTCACCTCAATGTTTTAGCAAAATATCCCTCAAAGTAACAAAACTCTTGCCCAGATATCCCAGGCTATCACATACTGCCTAGGTGTTAAAATGACATCATTTGTCATTAGCACATCTCACCACCTAGAAGGTGGCGGAAGGAAACATTTAGCAATCTTCAAAGCCGCACAAATTTATCTGCAGATGTTTTTCCTGAACTTTGCCTCTCTTCCCTAAGTTCACTGAGCACCTAAACTGGATTTTGGGGCAAACTGACCCCAGACCTCACAAAGCAGAATGCAGATACTGTACTGTGATGAGAGGAAGGTCCATCAGCAGTAACAAAGAAGGCCAGAATTTAAATTCCAGAACTGCTGAAGCTGCAGGCAAATGTTTGCCAACACTTGCCAGGCTTCATCTCTTCCCTGTTTGAAGAACAGATTATTTCTCAAGACCAGGGAACAGTGTAATATTTACTCCCAATGCCCTTCTTGACAACCTGAGCTGTTGGCCAGTACGCACAAAGGTCCTTTGGATAGTGACCACTCATGCAGGCTGAGCTGTGGCTCTTCTCCAGAGGAAGCATTCATAAAGCCTGTTTTCTCAGGGCATTAGAAAGTCACATAGAAGAGGTGCTTTTCAGTGGTGGGCAAGACCACCATTGGCCAAAGCAAAATCCTTGGCTAAAATGGCATCCAATTGATTCATTTTTCCATACAGATTTGAAGTCCCTTCTATGCCTCTCCTTTTGTGCCTCAGTAGGCAATCTGTCTACTCCACATCGACTGAGGTAAAATGCCATAAGGGCATTTGACACACCAAGGGCATGTCATTACAGACAAAAAAAGGAGGAATGGACAAGTGACAGGTTAAGGTTACTTCCTGATTTAACACGACACTGAAAGCAAAGTATCCAGACCTAATTGGTTGCCATTCATTCCAGACTCATGTTACCTTAATAAGGAGGGAACATTCAGCAGCAACATCTTCACATAAAGGCTTTTGCTTGTGGAACAGCTGCAAACTGCATGATTCTTGATTTATTTTTTTTAATGCCAGTGCATTTCACCACATACTGTAGTCTAAAGAAGAAAGATGCCAGAAGATGACCATAGACTAAATAAAAACTCTCCAATTCTTGCTCCAGCTCCTAACTGTATTCGTGCATTAAAGCTACACCAAAGCTACAGAAAGTAGGGGAAGTCTCCTATTGCATTAGCAGAACAGAGCCAATATAATTTAATTTATAATTTGATGGTTTCCCAGTTCCCAAAAGCATGAGTAAAAACAGTATTCCTTACAGGGCTAAATGCTGCAGGGAACTGCAGTTCACCATTCAAAAGCAGAACCACCCAGGCTCCTGCACAAGAATTATTTCCACTCTAGAATCCTTCAGGATAGTGAATGAGCTAAGAGGCATCTTTCCTCTATTTTCTATTTTCTAAAACTAGAAAATTTCTTTCCTCTCACTTCCCAACTGCCTGCACCTCTTATAATTTAGGTTTTAGAAGCTCAGAACAAAATTTAGCTTCCTAAGTAAGAAAATAAGTTTAGTTATTCTAGTAGGGGGCACAAGCATGAAACCCAAGAAACACTTGTACCCATCTCTAGGCAGGACAAGCCTGATGTGAGAGACTGCAGCATTTTGTAACTCCAACTCATGCTCAAGGATTCCACTCCACTTCCTGCACGTACACATGATTTGGAAAGGTAAATCAGTGAAAAACTGTAAAATCAGTAAAAACTGAACTACTGTTCTTGAGTTTTCTTTGAAATACCGAGTACTGATGAAAGGTTCTGTAGAGAACTATTATTTTTTTACTTCTTCCCAAACCAAGAGTTGCATGAGCATGGCTATCAAAGTTCCCAGTGGGGAAGATGACTCACAAGAACAACATTTAGGGATGAGAGGAGATAGCAGCCTTTGGATATTTGCTCAGCTGCCTCACATATGAGGCTTGTATTTTTCCAATGTGTCTGAGGCATCGGTGCTATGGAATACACTGAAATCTTGTCTCTCGGTTGGAGGTTGTGTTTGCTTCCATTTCCCAAGCTAAATAAGTATCAGGTAGATACTTAATGACCTACAGTGAAGACCGGAAGAACAACCTGTGCTGAACTGGAACAAGATGCAACTGTTTCTGGTTTACATTCTAAATATATCACCATTTTGTGCTGCATATAGAGCTCACAGACACACAGCTGTGGGTAAGACACAGGTAAATAAAAGTCCTACTGTTAACAGCCCTACCTCTGAGAGCAGATCAAAGAAGAGGTAAGTGCAACTACAGCCCCTGAAACCTGACTATGTAAGTTGTACTCTGCTCACCTCATTTCACCGTAGTAAGGACACTGACAGAAGTGAAATGGAAAAAGGAGAAGTCTGAATACCTTCTGCATGCATAATAAAAAATTTAGGAAACCTAGAACACTTTCTTCTGAGAAACATTATAATTTTCTATTCATTTGCATTCCTGGAGTGGAAATGTAGTACACATTACAAAAAATTGCACCAGTGCAAGCCTCACTTTGGCTTCAATAAAATTAAAAAAGGTAAAGTATTTACCAGCTCCCATACAGGGGAGGGCAGGAGGATACAGGACTGTACCTGGGCTATTTAGTCCTGGAGGAGAAGTGAGAGATACGGCCCAGTTCCACACCCAGTCCCAGATGGAAGGAGCCTAGAGTCCAAGGCAGTGCAGAGTTATTCCACCTGTGCTGCCCAGCACTGCACCAGGGATACTATGTGGATCCAAGCTGCTCAGAAACCAAGTTGCTCAGCTTAAAGATGTTTCCATGGCATTGTACTTGCCCATGTAGAATCACCTTAGCACCTTCAACACAATGGTCTTGCTAGAATATAACATGTGCAATTGCAGTTACTGTTTATCTCCCCCACAACCTTACTACTGGAGAATACCAGGTTGCAATCATGGACTTCTCTCTAACATTTTAAATAGATGTTTATAAGAGAAAAGGACAGATGCACAATTAAGAAGCCAAGATGCATGAACAGCTGTTCTTGCTTTGTGCAATTGACATCCTGAGTAATATTCATGAAACAGAGAATTGGACCCCAGAATGAAAAAGCTTTTAACACTTTGTCCTGGTTTCAGCTGGGATAGAGTTAACATTTTTCGTAACAGCCACTCGGTGCTGTGTTTAAGATTTACTATGAGAATAATGTTGATAACAAATCAATATTTTAGTTGTTGCTAAGTAATGCTTAATCTAAACCAAGGACTCTCCAGTTTCCCGTGCTCTGCCAGCACAAGAAGCTGGGAGTGAACATGGCCAGGATAGCTGACCTGAGCTGGCCAAAGGGATATTCCATACCATAGAATGTCACGCTTACTATATAGACTGGGGTAAGAAGTCCAGGAGGGGCTGATTGCTGTTCAATGACAGGCTGGGCTTCAGTCAGATGGCAATGAGCAATTGTAGTGTACAGCACTTGTTTTTCTTGAGTTTTATTCCTCTCTCTATTTTGTTACTTCCCATTTCATTACAATTATTATTATTATTACATTTTACTTTATTTCAGTAGTTAAAACTGTTCCTGTCTCAGTCCATGGGTTTTACCTTTTTCCAGTTCCCCTCCTCATCCCACTGAGGGGGACTGAGTGAGCAGGTGTGTGGTACTTAGTTACCAGCTGGCGTGCAACCACAGCATACTTTGAACTTCATCCTCCACCTGACTGGTCCACAGATGATAACTCTAAAATACATTACTGATCAATGTTATTTGGCCCAAAAATCCCTGGGCAACCAAGAAGCTTCATTCATATCCAACAGGTTTTTTTATTCTGCTAATCTCTGTGTCACAGCAGAGAGCAGCCTCATCAGAGAAAGATGTTTGTTCCACTTGTGTTACAGAGAGGTTAATTTAATGTTGTTTTCTGTGTCAGCCTTACGTTGGTGCTTCTTGGTTCTTCTTCGTGACACAAGCCAGCCAAGTAAAGAACCCACCAGGACCCCAGCTACTGCAGTCACAATGACAGCCCAGTAGGGGACTGAAGATTCTGTTTTCTCCAAGCTGACATCTGAATTTCCAAATCCACTATTTCTTCGCGTGGAAAGAAAAGGTTTCTCCTACAAAGGGAGAACAAAGGATTTATTAACCACAGACCACTCAATGGGCAGTATTCCAACAATATGCCACTGCCCCTTCTTAGAGAGGAATCTTTAGACAATCAGCAGGTTTTGCCTTCTCTCTATCTTAGCCCAAACACTCTCCTGCTCTACTGCCTGAAAATTCCAAGAACACAAAAAAGAAGCCACCTCAGAATCAGGAGTGGTAGCATCACTTCCTAATTTGCTTGCTGCAAACAAGCAAATGGAAATACATACTCATTAGAACTAGCTTTAATGAGAGGCTTTCCACTGCAGTGAGGATAAATCTTTTTGTCTTAAATCTTAAGTAGATTTCCCTGTCTGTAACAAAACAGGAGTATATTTTAGCTGTTTGAAACCTTCACAAAGATATTCTTTTGAAGAGCTCTACCAGTGTGAAGAAAGGAGAAAAAATTGAGATAATTTATGAAGAGAGCATCTTGACCTTTACTTACAGGGTTTGGACACCTGAGTTTTGATCTGTCATGGGTAAAGTTGTTGTAAGTCTGCTTTTCACCAACTGGCTCCAGCTAAAGAAGAGAAAAGCAATGTTAAACATAATGATGAATTTCTTTCTTCTCAGACTGTCTTGATTCAGACAGTTACAACTTCTTATCCAATCTTTTGCTGCTTGCAGTAAGGAAGAAGTGTGGTAGAAGGAACAGAGAGAAGTTCGCAAACATTTTAACACTTGTGAACTGAAGACATTGAGAATCTGATGTACTGGCTGCAGAATAACTCCCTCCGAAGCAAGGAACGGGATATGTGTTTCTTCCTTTTGCATTGCTCTGAATACAATGTATTTTAAATGTTCAGCTAAAGCAAAGTAGTTCACTATCACACCCAGTTCTGCCATGTATTCATCTCAAATGGCAGTGCAAACTACAAAGGAAAAAACCCACATGACATATGTTAGACATATTACTTAGCACATTACTTAAAGAAAGGTGCCTAGGTGTCATGGTGATGGGAGTTACTTCAGCAATGACAGAGTTACGGAGAGAGGAGGGGACAATGCCAACCTTTGCAGTCTTCACTCAGACAAGAAATTCCCTGGGAATTTTAGCTGAAACTGGGTTCACAATCTTGCAAGAAGTGAGTTAAACAGAGCCTTTTATATTATCAGTTGTCAGCTAAGTTGCAATAGCTGACCACAGGATCACCCCGAGCCCATTTCCTACCCAACATAAAATATGCCCAAGCTAACAGCAGGCAGTTGTGCTTGGCTAGGAGTGCACATACCACCGGTTGCCATAGCTAAGCTAACGAGTAGAGGCTTGCTCAGGCATGTTAACTGAAGTGTTTACAACTGTTGTATGGACATGCCTGAAGTAATGACTTCAAGATTGGTCCATAGAGAACTGCAAAGTTGTCACCCAGCACTTCTGGGAATACAGCACAGAGGATGGCTGTTGCTTCTGGTATTGTCCATACAGGCATTTACAGTCCTCAAGGGATTAAAGTGCTAGCTGCATGCTGAAGAGAAACAATACAGCAACAAGACCAACACAACATGGAAAAAAAAAATTATCCATGAGATTCTCATATGGAAACACTGAGAATACTTTCTTTCTCTAGTTCATCTTTAATAAAAAAATTCAAAAAACAGAAAGAATTTAGCAGAGACTGAAAAATAAAAAGATATGAATCACAGAAAATATAACTTCGGAAGAGAAGAAAGCTAAAAAGTGAAGAGAAGATGAGAAGCAAAACAGGACGCCGAGTTTTTTTGATTGTTGTAGGGTCCTGATGGACTCTTAAAACTCCTAATCGCTTGGTCCACCCACCAGCTAGTGCAGGGAAGGCTGAATTTGGTAGTTTTGTTACACCTTAAAGGAAACAGCTCTGTTATTTGTATGATGTGTGGCTCATATCTCACAGCATTCTGCCTGCGGTGCAACTGGTTCTTTGTAGATAATTGTAATTCTTCCCATGCCAGGGCACTTGGTAAGGATTCTGGCACAGAGCCCAGACAAAAGATGATAAAATGTAAAATTCTGTAACCACCCATGCTTACTTCAACTCTATGCAATCTGTTCTTCAGGAGCATTAGCTTCTGAGCTTTAAAGATGACAGTATGCTCAAGTCCATGAGCATACAGGACAAGTTCTGGAAGAAGCCCACAGCTCCTCTAGAGCACATGGCAAGCATGGAGGCAGAACACAAACCAAACACTCTGCCCATGTGTCTCTTCACCTCGGCCAAAGACCTGACAAGGTCAGTTTGGGACCAGTGGAAACCCCTTAAGGCTAGAGAGCCCTCTGATTTCAGAGAACAGGAGCACACTTTGTTTTGCACGAAGCCAAAAGGGTGAAGAACATTATGGCGAGAGAGAGACTCCATAAGCCATCCCAATCCCTGCGTACCCACACAGTGGCCAGGCACAGTCTGGCCCTTTATGTGCACTGACAAGAATCCGTGTCATTTGGCCATAAGCCTGCAGCCTGCTGAGCTTTTCAGGGAACAGGGAAACAATACAGCCTTACAGTGAGCTTGCACAGCCTTGCCGTACAAGGACTGCCAGGGAAAAGCAGGGATGTGTTACAAGAACTAGATCTAAATAGTAAACAGTAATATCTGCAGTTGGCATAGACTGACAGATCTCTATGGGAGGGAATAGTTGTGCTTTGCATCAGTAAGAACCTGAACCCTGCCACCTCAGTAGAAAGCTTTGTGTCAATATCCTTATATGCGTAGGAAATGAGTGACAGTCTGGACAGAAAAAAAACTCTGGTGGCATAGGAAAAAAGACTGATGGTGATTCAGGAATGAGTAATGGCCAATAGGAATACCACATGGCAACAGAAACCCAATTTAAGACCACCATATGCCCAGGTACTGTCTCTTTTTTTTCCTTGAAACCCTCAGCCATGCTCAATTTGAATTTTTCTACATTTGCCTGGGGTTTCTGGCCCACCATTAGCCCTCTTTAAGCTATGAAGCAGAGTGAAGCCTACCAGCCTGCTGTCATCTGGAGTCCCAGACAGGGAAGCCTGATGGAAAACAGGCAGATTTGCTGTGCATGCACAGATCAATTACTCCAAGCAGGTGCTTGCATTGTACATTCTATCATCCTGGACCTACAGCTCATATGTTATACTGGGCAATTGCACAGATTCCTGCCCTGCATTTTCCAGTCCTTATTTTCAAGCTCATTCTGGGGTATCCTTGAAGTTTCTTATCTTGCTCAAACTTTTCCTTGGATGGAAAAGAAATTCCCCTCCATTTATGCTTGTTTCTTGTACAAACCAGGATGACAGGACTTCTGCTAGCACAATGTATTTGGCTGCTGGCATTTACAAGACAAGGGGAGGAAATGTTGCTGTGGCATTAAAATCTCATGTTCTTCGTTCCAATGTGGGGAAACATTTCTGAAAGCAACTGTGACCTTGGAGTTATCAAGTCTAGCATGTGCCTCTGACACCTTCTTCCAACACTATTTGAAAGCTATCATTTCCCCCAAAATGACAGATGGAATGTGACTACAAGCATCGTAAGTTTGATTTCAGCCCCCCATTAGTTTTAGTGGTTCTACTAAAACTGCCTCAGATACAAGAGTGGGTGGTACAACATGTCCATACTATTAATGGCAGCAAAAATTCATATATGTTTTCCTAATAAATATAACAGAATTCACTGAAGAAGGGCAAGCTCATCGAACAGACATTTTCAGCAAACCTACAGAACTGAATATTTGACTAGGCTTTTGTTTTAATGCAAGTTATTTATCAAATCAGAAAGGAAGTTTTCACTACATTAAGACTTTTGGGACTTCTCATTTTGAATGAGCAAAGATTGACGCCGTTTCATGGAATATAATCACTTTGGATTATATTCCTAAGCAATGCAGAGTGAGAAGAACCTCAGAGCTGAGCAACCCGCTCTTGTTAGGATATCAGTTTTGTGTCTTACTTACTCATTTGTTTCAGACACCTTTCTCGTGATCTTTTGTAGATACTGCTACCACAAACACATAGGGCTCTAAATTGTAGCCCCTTACCATATTATTCCAGAGAGCCATGGCCATCTCAGCATAGCCTCTTACACTGAAATGAAAGCAGTCTGCTGCAAAGAAACTCATATCTGGCTTGCTGGTCTGCAATAAAAGCAAAAAATTATTTCTCAGCAAATTTCAATCTTTGACATCTGACATATGGTATCTAGTAGTATACTGTACTTTATATACCCACTTCAAAATTTTGGTATCTTCCTAAAGGCAACAAGCTCATGTTTTCACACTGGAAATAAACTTAGGTGCTCCTAACCATGGGCACCTTGAAACCTTCTGTGTAATGCAGCTTGCTCAATTTCACACAGAAATTTTCACAACAAAACTAAACTTATCATTAAGCCAACAGTCACAGCTGTAACAAGGACCCTGCCATTGACCCACATTCCATTTTGTACAGAACTGATAGAAAAGTGCTTATTATTGCTTTTTTAACTTCTGTGACTCAGACTTACAACCTTACAAGTGTTGAAATTTCTGCTGAATTTCAGATAACAATAAAAATGGTGGGCTTATCCAAGTGTGGCAAATGTCTCTCTTACGAATTTGCCTCATCACTACCTGTATGGTAACCATTGGTCGACCCTGTAGGCTGACAGAAAAAAAAAAGGGATGGTATGAAAAAAGGATCGCTACTACGCAAAACTGGATTGTTTTGACGAGGATTCATGCTGGATATTTGTATCCTTAACAACACAGCACACTTATGCTAAGGCTGGAGAAAAGAAGGAGAATCAGTGTTTGGTTACAAAGGCTGCTTCCTGTTTCTATGCTTGGATGAGTCAGAGATTCAAGTGCTGGTCTCCATTTGAGGAAAACCTGAACACATTCCATAACTAAATCGGGAAACTGTGGTGAATGCAACCTCAACAAGGGAAGCAACAAGCAGTTCAGAGGATGTCAGAGGGTGCCTAGTTTTTGGGTGCATGCTGTGAATGTTTCCTAAAGCCATTTTGAGTCAGAGGCAGCACTGTGAATCTTCTTGCCTTCTTGTGAGACCTCCTGTCTTCTCCTCTCTTATTCTTACCACAGATTCCACACTGTGCCACTAGACTGTGCAAAGAGAAGAAAGAACAGTCCTTGTGGTATGGATCTTACTGGCTTAAGAGAAATCAAGATACTGGCCCTTGCATAACGGGAAAGCAAAACAGGACTCACACTATCCAGGGGCAACAAGGTGTTCCGGAAAAATGGCTGGATGACAACAGCAAAGTCCTCCCGCTGTTCGTACCGACCGCTGTTGATCAGCTGCAAGGCTTCAGCCTGCATGTGGTGCAATTAGTGAAAACAAGAGAGTTACTTGCAAGGCTAGTCTAATATTTGTCAGCTATCAGAAACATGCAGATTACACATCTTTCAGTGCAGGATGCCATAAATCGTTAGTGTAAACCCAGCTAAATGTTATAAAGCAGTCAAGAAAATGGCTAAGAAAATAATTTGGATCATGAAGAGATTTTCATGAGGAAAATGCACAGAAGCTGGATTATTTCAAACAAAAAAAAGTTAAAAAAAGGTATAAATATCAATATAAAAATACATTGCTTAATTAAAAAATAAAACAAAAAAAAGTAGTTCAAACCTTACCTATAGAAACCAAAAGTGCACAACAGCAACGAGATTAAAATTTGCAGAATGTTATTAAAAAAAGGAACAAGGCCAACATTTTTAGAAGTGTCAAATGAGTCCAGAATGCCAATTTGAGGCTGAAGTGCACTTGATTTTTCAGAAAGGTGTGCTTGAATTAAAATAATACTTAAGCATTGAAAAATTACCTGCCACTTTCAAAAATTATGGTCACAGACATTCATACAAACAAAAAAACCCCATCTCATTGTAACTTGCATTCTTATAGGTATAAATGCTAATGCTCCTGGTCATATCTCAAAACATGCCTAACACCCTCTTCCTTAGTTAGGGAAAATGACCCCTCTAGTAGGCTTATACAAGCATTAACCAGGGTGACTTTCTTGAGATTTGTCAGATTCATTGGACAACAGCTACTGCCAGAGCCAGAATGGAGAACATAATGTGATGTGATACAGTAATTCCTGTATTTGTAAGAACATTGATGGAAAAAGCTTCTGCTCCAATAGCTATTTATAGCCTCTGTTAATTTTGAGTGAATCTTATGCCTGAGGCTATGAAAAGTTACTCTCAGATGGCAAGCTGGCCCATGGTTGGTTTAGTTAATTTCTTCTGCTAAGAGTAACCACAAAATAGCTGATGCAAGGTCATTTGTCACTCTTGCAGAGACATGTTAATTCATGTGAGCTACTCGTTGGACTCATAACAGACAAACACATATCAACAAAGCAGCCATCATTACTAAATCCTTTTCGGCTGTTGGAACAGCAGCTGCAAACAGAACTGGTCTCCATCTGCATCCAGCTCAGAACTGAGGTTACATCATAAAGCAATGTGGAAAGTCTTGCACTGCTACTAACTGGTTAGCTGGATAGGGTTTTGATTAGGCTGTAGCCAAGTTGTTTTCCAGTTATCCCTCTCTGTACTGCTGAGATTATGCATGACAGGAAGGGCAGTGAGGGAAGCAATATAAAGAGACACACAAGTGAAGATGACCAGTTACAGAATCAATGCATTACCTGAAAATCTCTGTTAACTCTCTTAATTTCTTGTAATTCAGAAGAATTTTCCTCTGGGTTTAAGAAACATGGGCAAATTTCCCTTCAATGAAAGAAATACTAGAATTAAAAGCCAGTCTAGTATAGTCTATTCACAGTTTTCAGCACTGTATGTCTGCTTCAAGAAGCTCAGGAGAGGTGCTCAAAGCTCATATGCAGAAGGGAGAGAGCCACCTTGGTGGCTTAGGAATAGACAGATAATTCAGAAAAGAAAAACCTCTACTGACTCACTTTTCAAAATTAACACCTGCCACAGGTAGAGAGAGCTGCAGGATCCACAACTCTTGAGTCAATCACAAAAAAGTGTTCAGTATGCTAGACGTCAGCAAGAAACCATGTGTTAGAATAACAAGAAAACCCACCCCATGAATGGGCTTACAGCAGAGTTTCAGACATCTGGGAGTTTAAAGTTAGAAAAGAGAAATTTTTCATGTAGTCTGAGTCCTTGCACTACTCTGTTTTATGATGTTACCTTCATAACAAGAGGTAATAACTTGTGCTTCACTGAAATCCATCTCCTAAGAATGTGCTTGGAATGAATATGAAGACATTGAGCGAGATCATCAATTCATTATTTTCCCTTTCAGTGTGTTCCTGTAGTTAATCACTTGTATTTTTAAAAATCTGTGCCTAAGTTAATTTGAATTCATTTGGCATCACCTTCCAACTACTGGTCTTTGTTATACCTTTCTCTGCAAGACTAAAGAGCCTTTTCATGTCCATTCTGATGCCTTTAAAGACACAGCTGCTTTCTAAAACAAGTCTCTCAACCTTCTTTGAGTTAAGATTTTGGTCTCCTTTGTTAATTGTGAGGAGCAGCTCCTGGTTGTGCTCTGCTGTATGCAGCCCAGCCTGCATCAGAGGTAATGCAGCCCTGCATACAAAGAGAGGAATCAGGGATGCCAGCCTGTGCTGTTGACCAGCAGATGGCTGGGCAAAAAAAGCCTTCAAAGTTCAGCAGTACAGCAACCATATATTGACTTGTGCTGCGTCATGCTGCCTTACAGCTGTGAAGTGAGAACTCTGCTATCTACAGGTGCGTGCTTTTTAGCTGAAGTATTGCAAGAAGTAATAGAAAGTTGATGGGAACTAGTGCATCAGGTAAAGGCAGCAATGCAAGTAGCTTGGAAAGCTCAGTGTGGATGTCCTCCTGAAGAAACTGAGACTGAGCCAAAAAACTATCACTTTATAGTCAAAGAGCTGTTTTGCTCACTTACTTTGCTGTCAAAGCACACTCTGAAGAGCTTGCTGTGATTTGACGCAGGCCAGAGAGCTCTAGCATCTCCACCATGTTGATAAAGACTCTTGGGAGCTGCGAGGATTATAATAACCAGACATACAGACATGTTACAAATAGCAGAACATGATACCACTACAAAGAGCAAGAAGTGCCATCTGTAGGTCAGGGAATCAGTGCAAACTGCCCTGGCTGCAGCCAATGGCATGTGCAAGGATGATGTATAAAAGGAGGGGGAGGGAGACATACAGTGGATGTCAGCCAAAAAAATTCCAGCAGCTAGTACAAACTAGCCAAAATGCTGCTTCACTCCCTGGGACATTTCCATTTGCTCTAGGGTAAATGAAACTGTTCATGGTTGGTTTAGGCACAAAAACTGTCATGGTATGTTTAGTCCACAGCATAAATATTGTCATACACACAGTTTTTCTGAAACTGCAGCCCTCTTTCTCAGGGCATTAGCTAGTCCAGTCATTGAAATGCAGCACTGAAGAACTGCCTGACTCCAGCTATTTGAAAGATGACCTTGTATGAAACATAATCACTGACAGTCTATCAGAGGTGAGAAAAACATCAGTGTACTTGCCAGGAACATAGCTTGCTCAAAAGCTTACCTCCTTATAGAAAATATCCAGAGAGTCCTGAAGGTGCTTTACATACTTTTGCACTGAATAGGTTTCCTGTTTAAAAAGAAAAAAAAAAAAAAAGTCTTTTCCAGGAACCAACAAGGTGATCAGTGAGAAGATATAGCAACTTGATGCTCCTTTTTTCTTTTGTTGGCAGATATCTTTCCAGATCAAGAAGTTACTGGCACATGGACAGAGGTTATAGAGTGCTTGTGTTTTGATGCCATTAATATATTCCTCTAATCTCTGTAGAAAATCCTGAGGTATCCTGACAGAGCCTTTCCCTGAAAATAACTATATCGATCACATTTTTGGATTTTGCATTGTCTTTTATGGGACCCAGAGCAGACTGGTTTACCTTATGAACAGAACAATATCTTTTTTTTTCAAACTGCCCATCTGCAGAAACTGATATGAAGGCAGTCAGACCCCACAACGCCCGTAAGCAAAACAACTTTGTGACTATAGTTATAGAGGTGTAGCTGTGGGGACAAAGGCTTCAGGCAGCAGCCTGTAAAGGAAAGAGCAAAACAGAGAACAGTGCCTGGTAATTTCAACAAGCTGGGGTACAGATCCCCAGTCTGTGCCACACAAACAGTTTCAGAGGGGATGACCACTGACAACTAAAGAAAGACATGTTTTTCACTATAAACTAGTATTATTTGGGGTGTCATTCTGAAGCAAGAATTGGGCATCCTCAGTAATTATTGTATGGAAATGTTTTCCAGAAGTCTTCACTTGTGTCCTCTAATGTGCCACTGAGACACCACACTGATTATTTTGCTCAGTTAAGCAGGGAGAGCTCTTCAGCTTAATCTTTGTGTTTTGTTCAATATGAGCAGGTTCCTTGTACTTAAATAATGCATTTCTCCAGAGCTGCAGTGCCCCTGTATTAAAAGCCCTGCACTTGTTTCTGATACAATACAGATGAAAGAAGCAGGACTTCTAAGTGCTTTTTAAACAAAGAGGAACTTTGGCTCCCTGAGAGAGGGAATGTCTATGTTTCCAGGGCTGGTCACCTGCCAAATGCCTGGATGAGCATGCCTAATTCAGAGATACAAACCTTGTCCAAGCAGTACTGGCATAGGTCGCTGCCTCCAACGAGGATGGTAATCAGCTTCCAGTCTTCCTTGAAGTTAATTTTCTAGTGGCACATAAAATAAAATAGATTGCAGCATCCATTGCTTAGGCATGCAGAGGTAACATTCACAAATGGGGCTAAATGGGGCTCAGACAGTAGGGCAGAACAAAGGAGGTATGCTGAGTTAAGCTGGCAAAGGAAAAGAATCTCTCCAGGGGGAAAATCTGAACTGTTTGCTAGTCTAGTGCAATTCACCTTGGCTTCTGTAAGGAAATTCCCTTCAGCAGACAAGCTCTGTCAGGGTAACCAAGCACGGAAGTGTGTCTGTGGCAGCAAGCATCCCTAAATGAATGGCAGCTTCAAAACAGGGACGGACAGGAAAGATTTGCCAGCCATGGCTGCACACTGCAGGCAGCGTGGGGATAAAGCCGTGAGGGAGTGGATGCTGGAGTGACTCATGTAGCTGTGGAACTGGAGCTGCTGGGGATCCCTGCCAGCTGGGCAAGAATTACCCCGTGGCCAGGAGGGGCAAGGGGTGCCCCAGGGAACAGACAGCTGGATTAAAATAGAAGAGTCCAGGAGGCTGGTGACTTCACTGAGCTCATATAAGGGCAGCTGCAGCATCCACGTCACCACAAGCTAACAATAGGCGCTGCTGAGAGCTGGATCTCATCAAAACATTTTGTAACATTCAGTACAAAGAAAGGAATCAAAGGCAACTATTTTTAGTGTAGTGCATTTACATAACAAACATCTGCGAAAGGATCCCACAAATAGAGGGAGGGCCTGGGAATCACCCACAGGTCTGAATTCTCCTCTTTAACCAGCAATTTGCTCAGAAAGACTTTCATGAAGAGGCAATGTTATGGCAGGGACACACTCCTCTCCCTCTTTTAAAAAATGCATAAAAAGCTGCGAATAAAACAAAGCAAGACAGCCTCTCTTCTTCTATTCTGTTGAAAAGCCATGCCAGCTCCCTTCACTCTGCCAAACAATTGGCAATGCAGAGTAACTGACAGTGGGGTGAGCATGCAGCATCCATCAAGAGTTCTGGCATGGAGAGCCACATGCTTTGACAAATCCTGCTTATTCAGTGCCTTCCTTTCCCATTCAGTCTGAGCCAAGGAGCACCAGGCACTCCCATTCCCTTAGAGGGAATGCTCTCCCTGAACCAACAGCTCACACCCAGACAGTCATCCACTCAAATTCAGCCAACACGCAGAGCAGGGCAGTCTTGGGTTTCTCAGATTTCTTCCCCTCCCTGCTTTTGATGCCCTTTGTAGCCCTCAGTGGAGTTAGCACAGCAGACTGGGCCACAATGCTAGATCCCCTACTAATTCTCTAAAATATTATGGTGTAAGAGAGATTCATCCATTCCTGAGGTTACTGGTCACTGATTAATTATTTGCCTGCTCAAAATCAGACTTTGAGAGGGCTTTTTCTCCTGCAAAGACTTCAGTAGTCCATTTTCCCAGTATTGTGGATATTGTGACTCATGTTGGTCTGCAGGTACCTGCTTCAGCAATTTTAACTCAGCCTTTATTACCTTCATTTTGAAGGTTACTCCTCTACAAAGCAGTGTGATCTCACCAGAGCCTTCAGATTTCTCCTCTTCCTCACTACCATCCTTACATCTCCTGGCTGCACTGCACCCTACATTAGGGGTAATATGGCACAGTCATCTTGGAAAGCACAGCAGAGACAAGGACTTTTCTTTCATCAGTAAAGCACTCTTCATGACTCAAGCATCCCATTAATTACAATCATCTCCCAGAGACCACGGCAGCACCGAGGTGTGACCCAGATCCTGCTTACCGAGCTGCTTCTCATCAGCTCCACCAATGCACGTGCTTGGGCTGGCATATCACTAGGAGAGAGAACAGAAGATTTTAGATGTATGCTCTAAAAGCACGTCACCTCCTCGATCCCCACTCCTCATTGCAGGGGATCTCAGGACCAGCAGAAATCAGTATAAGGAAAGTGATGCCTCAAAAGGCTGAGCAAACACTGAAGGACCAAGTTGCACAAGTGAATAATCTGATCTGAAAAGGCTTCAGTTGGGATGGCTGCCAAGTGGCAGGGAACTGGTATGAGTTCTTCCCACCTCAGAGTTGGCCTCAGTGCATTTTGTTTGGGAAAAAAACACCAATGCCCAGATGCACAGAGGCATTGAGTTGCATAACTCACTTCAAAAATCTAGTGGGGGAGTTTGGTGCTGACACAGAAGCTGGGCACCTAACCAGCCTTCCTGATCCGGCCTTAAATTCCTATGGCTTGTCTTATGGCTGTAAGAGAGTGCTTACACTGTGGGACTGCCAGGCTCAAGAGTCCCAGTCCAGCTCTGGACAGGATGCAACATCTACGGGCCAAAGCACAACACATGCTGAGACACCAGCTGGAAATGAGCTCCTGATATACTGGAAAAAGATTGTGCTTGAGCTAATAAGCCCTGCCTCTCTCCAGCAGCTACACAAATGCAGTCACATTTTTTGGATTCCTAGAACCATACTGATCATGCTGAGTCAGCTTTGCTCAGGGAACCTATGAAATATTTAGTAGCTATACAGGCTTTGATAGTGATCCTAAATCTCTCTTGCAGCAGATTTAATGGTTGTTAAAGGTGTCACAAAAAGCTTTGGAAACCAATTCTGTGAGTATTCATGGAGCCGGCACAGTGTAAGCCATACAAATTCTTATATGTTTTGGTTGTTAACAGATTAGTAGGTTTTTTTTCTTCAAAAGGAGAAAGGAGTTATTTCCCAGCTGCTTTTTTTTTCCTTTGCACTGTAAACAGGGATAATTTTTAATGCCATTAGGGTAGCAGTGGGCTTCTATTTGATAGTTTCAGGCACATTCTCTAGAAATCAAGGAATAAAAGATATGCTCATGAATTTTTTCCTCATAGATATCACCTGACAGTGAATTAGGGACCTGTACACTGAAGACTGGGCAGAAAAAGGTACTTGTTGAATTAGAAGCATAACTAAGGCATTGGCTAAAAAATTATGGGCAGATGTTGAATAAAGAAAGTAAGTTTGTGTCTAATTTAGAAAAAGATAACAAATAAGCCCCTCAAATACCAAATTGACTTAATACCCCCCCTCCCCCCCTTAAACTCACAATTAAAAACCATCAGATCACAGTAACATGGTGAGTGCCAGCAGGTCACCAGCATTACCTCAAACCTGACATGCATCACAAAGGTAACCTGCCAGTCCATCACTTACTCCTTTGCCTTTCTCGTTTGGGATTGTCCTTACCGTGCTGTGGCATTTCTCTCCGCAACATTGAGTCCAGCTGTTTCCTTAGAACTGCCGGTGGAGAAGCCAAAGAGGTTTGGATTGAATTTCTTCAAGATGTCTTAAAAAGAAAAACCACAATGTTTAACCATTCACAGTACAACCAGCAGCATTGCCTCCCTGCAGAATCAGGAGCCAATTGAGTGGTGAGAATACGGACCTGTGTTTTCCCCTCATTCACTATCACTTTACAGGAGCTAGAGACACATCTGCTTTGAAGACTCTAGTTACTGTACAAATTTCTTTACTGCAAGTATTTCTCTTCATGGGCCTGAGGAGTCAGGACCTGGTGGCCCAGGAAATGCATAGGTGGACCTTGGGCAAATCACCAGCCTTGAATTTAAGTGTCAGAGTATTTGTGGTTACTTTCTTTCATGTACCATAAGCAGATGCTCTGAATATGGCCCTCTAGCTCTCAAACCTCCAGCTAGATAATAATGCTTGTGTCAGAGAGGTGAAATTTTTTCATTTTTCTAGATTTCACTGCAACTTTCAGCGGGGAAGCATGATGTCTGAAAACTGTTACTGTGTCTATAGTGCTGTCTGAAACTTCTTTATAGAATCTCATTTATAATGCATCAATGAATTGTGCCTTCTATTTTTCTTCAAACTCAGTGATATGCCTGGTACAAGGCAAAGCACATCAGATTTTATTACTAACAATATCAGGTATTGTCAAACCGCTCTACAGCATGGATCACATACAAATGGCAAATAGAGCAGCCATTGTAAGCCAACTGCCTTCCAATTTATTGTCACATTGACCACTTAGTGGTTTCTATGGAAACTACAGGCCAAATTACACGGAGCAGGAGGGCAAAAATTTATAGTACTTTTAGATTTTTTTTTTCCACTGCTATGTAGCAACTTGAAATCATCAGGAAGAACCATAGCTTTGTCAACAATCCTGGCTATATGGACTGCTAATTGTTTCATAACCCTTCATTTGTCCACAGATATTATAGTCAGTCACTAGAAAGCAAAAAACAAAATAAGGGAGGAGCAGGTCTGCCATGAACTTCTGTCACCTTCAGCACATTTACTCCTAATTCTTTTGGTCAAAAGGATGATACAATCACATGCAGGTCCTGTGATGTGGAGGGGCTGAATCAACTTTACAGCTAATCAGGTCAGCCTGGATTTCAGCTCTCACTCACATGAACTGCTTATACCCACAACATTTGGACATCCCCACCGTTTTCAAGGAAAGAATGACCATTTCCAGATGTTTCCTAGCATCAACTTAAATGACTTTCAGTGTAATACCCAACTTTTGCTTTTCTAGGATACTCACTGGGTAAAGTAGCCTGGATCTCCAGGGTCTCATCACCTCCAATACTACAAAGGGAAAGAACAAAATCACCCAGTAGGGTTAACCCTGCAGCCATGTGTCTTACTGTCACCATATGTTGTTGTAGCAGCCCAAGAATTAAAAAACAACTCCCCCCCCAAAACACTTGCTTCAAAGAGGACTAAGGAGATAAACCACAGGAATTCAGGGAAAGTAGTGAAAGGATAACTCAAAAATAAAGCAGGACAGCACTAAGATAGAAGCTATGCCTTCAGGCTGGGAATAGACCATATTGGGAGGACTGATTTTTCATATGGACATGCTGGGATACCTAGCACAGAAAGGCATTATTTCCTCCCTAAAGTTGCTCCACGTTTCCTTGCTGAAACTACATTTGCACGCAGTTATGCACAGGAGAGACCACATTAAATATTCATTAGCTACCTATTTGCAATTCTGCAATGCCAATTACACACAGCCTCTGCTTCTACCATTCAAAAGTTGTCTGTGTGCAGAGCCAATACACTCTTATGCCACTTGTGGCAGTCCCTCCTGCAAATATCCATGCCGGCAGACACATGCAGAGGGATGCAGAAAGAGCAAAGATGACAATGTACACATGCACACAGTTATCAACCATACATCTGCCCCTGGGGAGCAGGCAGTTTCCTTTCACTCTGGCATGGATATTGAGCTTCATACCCTCTGACGTGCATTGTTCGCCCACTTTGCAATAGCAAAGGTGTTTGGAACACCTTCACTGAGAATGTATGCAGCGCTCTCACCATGCTCATGCCAATCCACACTCACTCAGACCTTCTAGCATTAGACACTGCAGTAGATAATCACAGCAACATTTTGAATAAGCTCCAGAGAGACTAGCAAAAGCCTAAAAGGTATTGTGACACAGGACCACACTTGTAGCAATCAGGTCAGGTTAACACACACACACCCCCACACAAAAGAAAGGAAAAGAAAAAAAGAAGCAAGTAAAAGCCCACAAAACCAAACACAACCCACCCACCCCAACCTCCCTGCAGCAATCAATCCTTTTCTCTTCCAGTTCTGACTCCTCCAATCCTTACCAAGCAATACTTGCTGTCAGCATCCTTCCCCTGAATTTACATACATAAAGATGTAGCTACACAACCAGGTGACCCACACTTTTAACTGTGTGGACAAAAACAGAGAAAAATAAGCATTTTCACTCACCTCCAGGAAAGTCCCTTCCAGTCTGTTTGTAGGTCTGGTACTTTGGCTCCTACTGCAGTCTGGAAAAGATGGAAATAACAATTGATAAAATACCAAAAGAAAAAAAGCCCTACAAATTTAAGTAAGATACACATCACCTTGTGAAAGGGCTGAGGCATTCTGGTAACATTACTCTGTATCCAGCCAAGCTTTTGCAATATCCCAGTTTTAGCATAAGTGGTCCATGTCCTTATTCACCACTACACGCTGGCCTGTGGGCAGCTCTGCATCTCCCATACTTCAATTTTCTGTGCTTCTCCTCATACGTAAAAGGAATTCATCTAGATAGCAGACCATCGAGCATCAGAGGAGATATAGTCCAGCCAGAGGACATCAGATTGTAAGGTCAAGGACATAAGACTGTAAAGCTGCTACTTTTACTGTTTTAGCAACCCAATGGGACCCAGATTAACATCAACAGCTTTGTATTTGTTTGGATTCTTTTCTGATGGAAAATGTTTCATCCTGTCATTTCTGAAAGAAGGATGATTTTGAGAGACTTAATAATCCAGGAGAAAAGCCCCAAACACTGATGAAAAATCCCCATCCAGTTTTAGTTGTTCATAAATCAGAGGAGCTGCTTTTTAATCTGCCAAGAAAACAAATCTTTGATGTACAATCCATTTTTCTTCTCCTGGATCCAGTCTGCTACTTAACACACAGACTTGATGAGGTGTAGACAGGATTTTTTTTGCCAGTATAGATAAGCATGTTGGTGTGTCTATTGCTTTCACTGTGCATTGATGCTAGGGAAGTCAGACAGATGAATTCTAACCAGTGACATGACTAAATTGCTCAATTTTTCATTAATCTCCAGCTGTATCTAGACTGACACAGCCTTCCCTCCTGCACTGTGAACTTTCGTATCCTTCAAAATTAAATAAATACATAAAGCCATCAGAACAAAGACCTCTGTGCTGAATTTGAGTAGCTCACAGGATGGGGGACAGACCTCTAGCAAGGTCAGCACCCTGACTCGTATTCAGGGCAGCAAACATGGGAAGGGGTTCTTCTGCAGCTTTACAGTTTTTTAGTAGTCTCACCTAGTTTTGTGTTCTTCAAAAGGCCATGGCACCAATTCAGCCATAAACACTGCCTGCATTCAGGGATCTTGTGAGGAGTGTCAGGAGGACAACCCATGCCTTGGTGGACTTTGCTGCTGCCATCCCCTGTGCCAAGGATGGTTACGCTGTACAAAGCGCCTGTGGGAGCTGTGAGTTTGTGTACACGTGGGAAATACTCTGCCAGTTTTTCTGCCTCCCCCAAATAAATCACTCAATAAAACCCCCAAAAACACCTGGCTGTGGCAGTGGCAACTGTAAGGAACTGCATAGATAATGGCATTATGAGAACCTGCCTTGCTCAGCTCTTGAAACAGAGACCTCGATCATCATAATCTGGCCCCTATGACTAGGGTTTTCTGAGATATTTCATATATTAAAGGAACTAATATTTTTAAAATAAGAGATATGTGCTAGAGCACATACCTAGCATTTGATGTGGGGAGGGAAATAAAGCAATTAATTTTAAGAGTCATGGCAATGGATAGGAGGGAGACTTGTAATGCTTTCCTGATTTCTTCTAAGAAAAGTTCTGAGCTTTGCAGCAGGGGGAAAGGCAGGATTACATCAAGTCAAGCAAAATCAGTTTCAGAGCTAATGAGAAGGTCCATGATGCATAATGAAGACATGCACACCTGCCTGTAAGATAAGCCTGATCATTTAAGAGCTTCAGACCCTTCAAGTCCCTCTGAACTCAACAGGAACAGAAGCTGCTAGATGGAGCACTGGTTTAGTTCAGGAGTTAAAATTCATGGGGTCTGTTGATGCAAATGTTTGCTTTCCTCCCATGCCAGACCAATTGTGTAGGGCTGTGTAATTCTAGAACTTTTTCTCAGAAAACGTCAGTGCAGATCTGCAGTATCCCCTGCTATGCTTCTCTGGGGCCTTTTTTTTTGTGTGTGTGTGTCTACTTTTTGTTTTACACCTCCATTTCTTAGTACTTTAAATGCATCAGATCTTTAACTGGAATACATCTAACCCAGGAAGCAAAATCTGAAAGCAAAACTTTGAAATGCAGAGGCATCAGAATTATCTCAAGTGGGAAGCACTTCATTTTGCAATCGATTATTTCCATGGGAGTTTTCAGCAAAATGTCTTCTTGCATAAAAAATATCAACTGCTTTTGCTTGTTTTTTTTCTTGTCAGAAGAGACTATTCCTATAAGACAGCCACTTCCCTTTTCAAAAACACTTGAATAAACTGTATGCAACAGGGAATGGGATCCCATTTCTGTCCTGGCCTGAACTACTCATTACTGGATTACGCAATTGCCAGTGTCACTCATATCCCTTCAGGCTATTTCTTTGCAAAAGGAATGAGGTAGATGAGTTTTGCTTTGCCAAGGCAAAGCAATTTGTTTTCTGTCTGATGATGCCTGATGTGACAACATCTGGGTAGAAATCAACACTGCTCTTCTCATTCTAAACGTGGGAATACCGCAGTACTCACAGTTAGGGAATCTCCAAGTGCTCCTACAGCTTTGATGTCAGCAGGCCGTAGCTCATGTACTAAACAGCAGTAGGAGAATAAAAGCAGGATTACTGACAAAGTACTGTTTAATAGAATAAACATGCAAGTCTTAGGTACCAATCTGATGGCATTTTTGCAGACTTTTTAGGTGGAAAAAGCCTCAGGTTCTGTGTGTCACCGAGGCAAAACGCATAACTTCTTGCCTTGCAACAGTGTATTACACTAACATGGAAAGAAATAGATCTTAAACCAGCTTAGGTAAAAAAATGAAAACAGACTAGATATGTTTACAGATGCATTCATTCAATGTCTTTTAATTGGCTTACACGTTTGGGTCATACATCAGTATTTCCTATTAAGAATCTCCCTGTAAAAATCTTCAAAATACACACAACTGTTGCACTGCACTGCTTAGTCACTAACCCTCCTGGGCAATTTTAATCTGCCATGTTGCTGTATGATGAACAATGTATATGATACATGCATACAATAAATGTGATCACCTTTATCCACAGAGACATACTTGCTGTCATGCAGAACTTACTGTGAATGGCAAGACAGACTTCTTCCCTTAGCTGCTAAATATATCAGCTTTACTTTCCATCTAGGATGTGCAATTTCAACATCTTACTGTTTTTAGAAACAAAAGATGAAATTTTTCCTATCTGTGATTTTAGGTTAGGAGTCCTTTCTCACCTGATGTTGGGACACGACTAGATGGAGTACGATCAGGACATGACAATTCACTGCCCCAATTCTGAAATGAGAAGTTACAAAATTGTTTCATCTTGTAGCTAAAAGACAATGTGGAATTCATATAGGGTTTAGATGTACAGTGAAGGGCAAAACCAAGTTAAAACATAGATACTGGTTTGGTGCCTATGTAGCTCAACAGTCTTTTACATCTCTTTGCAGAATACTATCCAAACAATAATTACTTCCGGTGACATTTTCTAGCCAAAGCATAAAACTTTTCTAAAGGCAAAACATTTCATCTTGAAATACTGCTTAGGACAAAGTTCCATAAGGATGATTATTTTTTCCCTTCCCACGGCCTAGAAATTTTGACCATGACCTACAAGGTGGGGTCTCCAAGTCTGAATCTTGCTCTGTCTCAAAAGACATCAGATGTAAAAGCAAATAAAAATCCACGATAAAATCCCCTGCAAAGTTATCATGTAATACTAATGTATTATATTATTAATGTATTATTATATTAGCAGTCCTGTGAGGAGCAGCTGACAGAACTGGAGTTGTTTAGTCTGGAGAAAAGGAGGCTAAGAGTGACCTTATCACTCCACCACTGCGTGAAAGGAGGTGTGATGAGGCTGGAGTCCATCTCTTCTCCCAGGCAATCAGTGAAGGAACAAGGTCAATGGACTCAAGTTGCACCAGGGGAGGTTCAGGTTGGATACTAGAAAAAATTTCTTCACTGAAAGAATGGCCAAGCATTGCTCTTGGCCAGAATATATCACAACCTGATATATTCTATTATTATATTATTGTTCCCTTGTACCTTGCCAGGAACCTATTCTTTGCCTAGAAACTTTCAAAAATGGCTTGCTTTTACCGAATATGAAATTTGAAAAAAATACAAATTTTCAGAGCTTTAATAGTTCCAGTAAAGAAAACTGTCAGGCTCTAAATAACAGTACTTTACCATACATATTTAGGTGACATAATAGTTATTATGTATACCCCACCAATTGAAGATCCTGAATCAAACACACTTGGCAGAACACCTTAGTTCACCAGCAGAGAGAGTTGATGAATGTCTCCCCCTGCTTTTTGGTAACAAGCAACCATATTAGCCAAGAAAACAGCAAGGGAAAAACTAAAATTGTTACAGTGGCCAGCCCTTGCAAGAGCAATGACAGCTGTGTACACTGATCAAAGGGCCAGCCCTGCTAGAAGAAGAGGTCAGGCTAGGAATGTCCTGAGGTCCCTTCCAACCTCAATTATTCTGTGACTGCACAATTCTACCAGAGTAAAACCACATGGACCAGTGGTCTTCAGAAAGCATGGTTGCTGTTAAAAAACATCACAACAAATTCATCTGTTGTTGTGAAAAAATGTAATAGGCTCCATTATCAACCACTGAAGTCTGGTTGCAGAGGCTAGAAAGGCTTATTTTTAGATCAGAAAGTGTTGCTTTACCCTCGCCCTATACTCCTTTCCTTTATCACTTCAAAAGCTGTTGCTGTTGAGATTTAGTGGAAGTCCAAGAATTACCTATTAAAAGTGTAACTCTAGCTCTACAGACAAAAATCCCCTTCCAGTCCTGCAAACTATGACTTGCTAAGACAATAGCTGCTGCTCTTTGGGACCCTCATGGTACACAAAGATTTTGATAATTGGGTTAGTCATGAGCACCCCCAGTATGTCAAACTAGCCCAGTCCATATTGACTGCCAAGCAAATAACCACTCCATTTCTTCAAGTCCTACACACAGTGTCTTTTTCTGCAGTTTATTTAACATGCCTCATGACAGTTGCTCAGTCATGGTGGAAATTAAGTCCCTTTGAAATGGGATTCCTATCACCTTTGTATAGAGTCACACACCCAATATGTAAAGGTGAGTGCCCTCTACAGGTTAAACTTACTTGAGTGTAGGGAAGAACAGTGCCTCCAGAGCAGAATACCTAAACTTTCCTCAGATTATTTGGGGGTCAGGATTCTAAGATAGCTTCTCCATACTGTGAAGAACTTGCTATCTGAATTAATTCTGCATTCTAGGTTACTTTGGTTACAGTTTTGATACAATTGCACCAGTAATATAATTAATTTTGTTTAGCTTTTAGGAAAACATTTGTTTACACAATGAAAAGTGCAACACAAGGCAGAATTCTCTTTCCAAAAACTAGTAATAGTTTATGTAATCTAGAAATTCAGGATGATATGTTAAGAAACGAGATGCAGCTTTGCCTAGTTTGCCTAAAATGCAGCGAAAGTTGCAAGAATTACCTCTATAGGCTCTCTAGTGGGCTCCACAGGTGTGTAGTTGCTATTCCTGTATGTTCCTAGGAAGGGACTGTTCTGGAGAAAGAGGAAACAAAATAAGAGAAATAAGAGAAACTAGGCAATAAGCACATGTCACATAGCAAGTGATACCAGGGTATCATATAACCAAGAAAGTAATTGCCTAAACTATAAAACTGGAATTTGGACTTTGAAAACATGCTCCTTCCTTAAAATTCATAAAATTTGTGTTTGGTACCTTAGGACAAGAATTACATATGCCAGATGCTGATTGCAATTTAACATTTTCCTCTCCTAACATTCCAAATTAGACTTTATTAGATGTTTAGTCCTTTCAAAAGGCACTGATGTAGAATCTAAACAAACCCAGGTAGATCTTCTGTGTCAACAGCAGAGAGATGAAAGATTGCTTACTGAAAAGATAATTCTTCCCTCCAAGAAATTTCATCGTTATTTTTTGTCCCCTACTAATGCAGTGTGCATTCAGGAAGACATGCACATCATATAGGCTAAAAAAAATCACCTGGAGGCTCACTTACCTCAATCAAGAGAAACTCCAGCATCTGCACAAGGAAGCCTTAAAAAGCACTAAAATTAGAAGGCAAGCTTTTATTGTACTTAAGGTTGCCTCAAAACAAATAATTTTCCATGGCTACTGGCACTTCTATCAATGGCGTTTTCATAGCACTTAAGCTTACTAAAGGCTTACCATTTCTGAAAAAAAATGGCCATATATCTTTTCAAGGGATATAAATTTTTTCTTTGCCCACTTCTGAAAAGTAACATCTTTGAATAAGATTGACAGAAGGGAAAGAAGTATAAAATCCACATTATTTGGCACTGAAGAATTCGCTGAGTTCAATTAGGCTGCTTGGAAAGAATGCTAGGTCAATTTGAGCAAATCTGAGGACTTCTGAAATATGCTGGTTAATAACTCAGCAGATTTTCCTTGTCTGACAGGATGGACACAATCTGGACAAAAGTCTTGTGTATAACTTGAATGCCCATCTCCGGAACTAAGAGAACCCAGAACTCAGCTCCATGGTCTGTTCAGTTCTTTGGCCTTCCAGTTGAAACCCCTGAAGAAAGGGAGCAAATTACTGCTGCCTGCAGCAATCATTTCCACGTGCTGGTACCTAGCAACTGTCCTGCAAGTTCAGCAGCTTGTTTTGTAACTGCAGAAGCAGCTTCCAAATAGTCTGAAGCATTCTTCTTATGGATCAGGCCAGGAAAACCAACCTGCCACTAATCCAAGAGATGAGAGATTCTGGGTTTTCAAAGCTGCTGTGGTGCCTAAACCTCATTGATTCTGATGGGAAAGTTAATGCAGCATATTCTGTTGTTTGCTGCTTGAGCTGCCTGTGTACTTCACAAACAACAAAAAACATCATCTGCTGCAACTGCAAACACACAAATCAGCATGTTGTCAATCAGTATTCACGGCACAGCAAAATGGCCATGGGACAGCAGCGCAGGTACATGAGAACACCTGCTCGCTCAGATGTAAGCAGAGAACAGAGCTTTGAGTAAACTTATTCCAGATATACCAAATTCCTGCTCTCTGCAGCAAGCACAAGCAGTACAACCTCCTCATGGCCAGCTTGCAAAATGTGAGTATGTTTACCTGAGCTGGACAGCCAAGGACGATGTCAGCTGAGAAATCAAACGAGTCGGCTTTCTGGCCTACAGGCTGTAACTAGAAACAAAGACAAAAGAACCTATTTTTTAACCATGTCAGCTCAACTTAATCTTGTATAACAATTCTAACTTAAAAAACTCCAACATAAATATACCTTTCAAATCCATATAAAGATGCCTGTATTTACAGACCTAGATTTACAGCCAAGGCTGAAATGCATGTACTTCCCAGAAAGAACATGGCAACTGCAAAACAAAAGAGCAGCTCTAGAAAGAAGCTTAAAATGGGAAGTGGAAAGCTACAGTGGATCAGTTTAAACTCCTGGAGGATTTTGGCAGGCACATGAAGTACCTTGGAATTTTGCCAGAAGGCAAGGTCATAAACTTTCTTCTCTTGCATAAAAGACATTAAGAGTCCTTCAATTTTTTATAGCTAAGCCACATGATGGCATCTCCAACAAAAGGTTGTTTATGTGTAGAAGATAATACCAAATCTAATTAGAGGTTCTGCTTGATGATTGCAAGCCATCATGTCAGCTGTTAAAATATTACTCCATAGTATATGGAAGTTACTATTCAGGATCCAAGATACTGCCTCTGACTGCTGGGTACTCCTGCACTGCAACGCTAAGTAGAATGGGTTTGCTTAAGCAATCTTTAGTGACTCATCTTTATTGAGCTTAACTCATTTCCAAAAGTAGTAAAACTGAACTGAATTAAAGCCACTTAAATTCCTAATGAGACATTAACAACACACGGATTTAAAACAAACTTCTAAGTAATCTGTTTTAAATTGACAGATGCAGTTACAATTCTTTATTTGGTGGTTTCCCATAGCAGCCCATAGAAACATCATCCTTGTTAAATGCTATCCTGCCTTGCATAAAAATGGATGAAGAAGACTTGAAGCTGCTCAGCTGAAGTCACAAAATGACTGATCATGCACTTGCAGCACCTCTCTCATTGCACACACTTTAAGACTCAAGAGATTCTAGGCAGAGAGCAGTGCCAAAGCCAGAAGGTTAAGGGAACTAGTTAAGGAGAGACAAGGTCCAGCGTAATTTGGGCCTGAATTGCAATGCTTATTACAGAGATATTTTAATGGTAGTCAGGTCTAGGTGAAGATCTCATTATATGCAGAGCCTGTCACTTACCACAGCATTCCACAGAGCCTTGGCAAGCTGAGAATGGCCTTTCTGGCTTGGATGGAAGCAGTCAGGTGCAAAATAGGAGACATCTGGATTCCCATCCTACAAATAAAAGCATAAAGGACATCTGTGTGTAAAAAAATCCCCACACTTCCAATATGGAGTTGCTGAGGCCAAATTAGAACCAGTAAAAAGAGATTCATGTTACTTGTTCTCCCTGCTCTATTTCAGAAAGGCTCCTGATTATCTGGCAATATAAACTGTACTTCAGCAGACCCATGAACTATTAGAACCACTTAGCTAGAGATTATTATGTGCCTCCACGGGCAGATCCATCCAGAAGTGGCAAAATCACCATTTTCAGTTATGGGTACAGCTCTTCTTCAGGTTCTGCAATAAGGATGAGTTCCTCTCCCTGGCTCCAGTTGTCATTAGAACTGGAACCACAGGCAACATTATGCTCTGCAGTACCTTCTGCACAGCTCTGAGTTTTGAAAGGATCAAGAAGCAAGTGTCTGATGGAAGGCAGCCAGGGTGACCAAGCACACCAGAGCAGTCTCCCTTCTGAACAAAGCTGTACTTCAATACAGAGTTAATACAGGTACTGGAGGATCTGAAGGAAATGGAGTTTGGAAATTTAAGTATCTTGTCTGTCACATGAATACTGAGATTAGGGTCACACACAACTGAAACAACTTTTTTTTGGTCAGAGCAGTCCTTCCTCAAAACTTGAGCGGGTTTTGTTTCAATGTGGTTGGACTTGCTTTTTAGAGAACTACTACCAAAATTTGCATCATATCTTTTGCCATATATAGAGACAGTTTTCAGTTCAGAAACATCTGAATGTTGTGTGAGAGAAGAAATAAGAAGAGCATCCTGAACTTCTTAAAATCTGAACTAATGCTTGTGAGACTACAAAAAAAAAAAAAAAAAAAACCCTTCAGAAATATTTTGCTTCTTCTGTTTTAATTTCTGTGTTCCCTATCCTCAGTACAAAAATCCCTAGGGATGACTTTTCATGGGCACCAGCTTCACACAAACAAACAAAACAAAAGGCCTGTGAAGCTTTCACACAGTTTTCCAAATTTGTCTGCAGCAGCATCTTGACTTTTCAAGCTTTCACCAGCTATTGGGAACATTTTCAGAATCAGTCCAGTTCAATTATGCCAAAGCAATATCTGCTCAATATTTTGCTCCATCTCCTCTTAGCTCCAGGTATATATGAAAATAGTTTCAGCTTTAGGGAAAGTTTGAGCATTTTCCTAGATTTGCAGCTTACTGGAACTTGTCATTCAAGGAACTGAAATATACATCAACATATACATATGAACTACCTAAAACTACTTCCACAAGATCATAGGTAAACTTCCCTTTCTGTCAGACAGAGAAAAATTAGTTATGTGGCATAAAGGGGAGCCGATATCACAGTCTCCACTGAACAATGTAGCTATGTTGCTTTAAGAAGTGTAATTCAATAACTTGGTCTTTTATTAATCATGTTGTATTTTCAGGAAGAAAAGTATTTATGACTTTAAGGAATATACACAAACAAACCTCTTAAATCAGGTTTTGACTCATTTTCCAAAACAGGAATTGATATTGACAGAGTAGTACCTAAAACTAAGAACTGCTCACTATATGAAGAACTCTGTTGTACTATACCAAAAAGCAGCAACTTCTTCTAAGAAAAGCACAGAACAAAGTCAAACTATTTTGAATATAGTCTCTATAGGTAAGATACCCATCCTTAGTCCTTTAAATGCAGAAATCACCTTTAGATCATACCTGATCAAGAGGAGTCTCCAGATTTTGGAGGAAAGGCTGGATGACCACTGTGAAATTTTCATGAGTGTCATATCTGCCAGACTCTATCAGTCTCTGAATGCCATGCTGCAAGAAACAAAAAACCACCACCAATACTTCAACAACATCTCTGCATCATAACTATTTTCTTTGTTTGGGTTTTCTGAAAGTACTCGAATCAAAAGGAAGTTTTACTTGTGAACTTAAATAGCCACAGACACTGGCAACAGAGGGCTGAGATGCTGCAAAGGGACTGAGAAGGCTGGAACACTATACTGAAACTGTTTGTCAGAGACAGTGTTTTCGTGATTAAACTCCCACCCATTAACTTCTTCTAGGAAACATAATTTTTCTGAAGACCTCCGCTGCTAGTTCTGGTCACATGATATGTTTGGATAGCATCAAATGAGCTCCTGCAGAGTTCATTGTTTGGGTAAAATACGGATATGATATGTTCCTTGCTAATCAAGAGCTCACATCTACTAGAAATAAAGTAACTGTACCAGTCTTAATAGTCATACCTGGTAAGCTTTGATTGCGTCTCTCACCATTGTTAAATTTTCTGAGTTTTCTTCTCCTGTGAGAACACAGCTGCACAGATAACTGTGGGGGAGGTTAGAGCAGAAAGCAGGAATAGAGAGAGTTAAACATCTGACAATGCAGATGTCACCCTTTGTCATCCAATGCCCTCAAGACATAGATGTAATAAGGGAATCTGTACAATCGTTTTTGTGAAAACATTTTATTGTCCTTGCTATTGTAATTTCAAACCTTAGTCTTATTTTCTGCCTCACATGAATGATACTACTTTAAGTAATTTTGATTTCACACCCAGATATATCAAAGTAGTGCACATTGCACAGAGGGTAGTTTGTTTCATTAATTACACCTGCAGACTGACAGAGGTGCACACCACAGCCCCTGGGGAACAAGAAAGTAGGTCTTTGAAATGTACTGCCTGTTTTACTTCTGAGCTGATACCCTTCCAATCAACAACTCCTTTTGCATTACCAAGAACAGAGAATTTGTCTCTGTCTGAAAGGTCAGCAAAGAATGCAAATTACCCATTGCACTAAAGCCTCTGAGATAGAGGAAATCTGTCTACTCTTCAAATACATCATGTTCCTGTGAATCTAAATGTTTGCGCACTTCAACCCCATCTTGAGGAACCCTGTATCAGTAACTTTAACCCTAGCCTTGGAGGTGTACATTATGTACAGTTCTAGATATGGAAAACACTTAGGTCAAAGCCAAGAGAAGGAAATGCCATCAGGCAGGGTGATGTCAGCACTGCATGGGAAGTCCACAGGACTGTGCTGCTACCTTTAAACATCAGTTCAAACTATGAGAGAAGCACGGAATAAGAACACAAACAGGACAAAAGGAAGTCAAACAAGCCTTACTCTGCCAAGTAAGTGGGGCACTGAACTTCAGGGTCTACAAATAGCTGTCTCAGAGGGAGGATGTCTGCCACATCAACCAGACTCACTAGAGCTTTTGGAACCTGAAAAGTAAGTCAGACTTTGGCTTAGAAGAAACTAGTTACACAGTCCACAATGCACTTATTTTACCCCAAAGTTACCCCAGCTATTTGACACCCCTTCCCTTTCTCCACCATTGGAAGGATAAAAAAATTAAAAAGAATGAAAGAGCAACAAATCTTCCATCAAACTCCCCCAACTCAGCTTTTGATTCTTTTCCCATACCATAGCTCAATGTTACTGTCATTTCAGACTGCATCTCACTACTGCAGATAGACAAGACAAAAGAAAAAGGTTTTTCTAGAAGTCAGCAGCATATGTTTGGTATCAGAATGCAAAAAACCCCCCACAAAATCAAACAAACAGAAGAGCTGTTTGTCAGCTGTTTGTTTGACTGTCTTCTTTAGCATCAGTCAGTCATGTCTCAGTGTGAGCTAGAATACTGGGATAATTTCACAGTACTTGCCTCCTTGTGCAGAATATCAAGAGTTTCTTGAATCCTTTTGATGTAATTCCCAGCTGAGTAGTGATCCTGATAGAAACACAAGAGATTACTGTCAAATGGAGACACAAGGAATTTAGGTTGGGAGGCTGGAGAATCACATTAATTCCCTTCCTTTTCTGCCCTACAACACTGTGGTCAGTAGAATGTTCTTGCTTTTTGCTAGAGACTGGGGATTTTAAACACAGCAAATAATCTAAAACATAGGGAGGCTTGGTGAAATTTTGGATTTAAAATAAACCTTGTTGAGTAGCAGCATATTTAACCCAAATCCACTGGGCCCTTCATGTAAAAATGCAGGAAGGAACCCGATCTGAATGCATGCTGAACAGCATAAACCAAGCAGCCATAAGCATGCTCACAGCCAGCTGATAAGCTCTCATAAAATTATGTAAAATCATTGCTAGTCAAGGTCATAGCTATAAATAAGGCTATAAAACTTGGCAGCAGCAGCAAAGATGCCTAGCAAGGCTCCTGCAGAAGAAGCACATTTCTCAAGCACAAGGGGTTGCAGGAGAATTGAAAATGCTCATAAGAAGTGAGCATATTAAAGGCAAGAGAGTGAGAGCTGGCAGTGAAAGGTGGCCTCTCCCTGCTGCCTGCCCACTCAACTCCCATGAGCTCCTTATGGCAGCCCTAAAGGCTTCTCCACAATGCAGAGAAGCATAACATTCAAATAAGACTGCAGCAACTTCCCTCATATATACAGATCACCAGTTGCGAGCACCTCCCTACACTGTGAGTTATGGCGTGATGACAATTGTAGGGTTGCACCGCTTTGAACTACCACTACCATTCTTGGATGTCTAAAGAGGCCAAGCTAGCAGCAGAGCAGTTACCACATCAGAGGAGTGAGGCATTTCTTGCCTTCTATATTTTGCTTACAGTCAAAAAACAGCAGCCAAAGCAGTGGTTCTTACCCTGAAGTAAGCCAGAGAAAACAAAACCATCCTACTGTGTTGCTGGTAACCTTTTATATCAGGGTATTGCCAGCAACAATCCCTGTCAAAACATACAGCAGCCCATATATATCTCATGTTATCTCTGTGAAGGCTTTATGATCTCTCTTGAGGTGTTTCTACGCTTACACCACAAGTTCAGATAACCAGTTCCACTACTCACAGGGTCTTTGCAATAGTTGCACAGATCATTGGCTCCAATATGCACGGTTATGAGCTTCCAGTCAGCACTGAAGTCAATTCTCTGTGTAATAAAGAAGAATAATAATGAGTCTGAATTTCTTTGTGATATGCATATGGTGTCATTGCAGGTGGATCTGTTGTGTGAAGCAACACCAACTTCTATTCATGCTCTAAGTTTAAAGGAATTCCAGACGACTTACCTGATCAGTTTTCATAAGACTCACAAGACTTCTTGCTTGGGCTGGCAAGTGCCTGGAAAGAAGGAGAACTAGTGAGTGAAAGAAACCCTTGAGAGATTAACATTACCATGCTTCAGACAACTTAAATCAAGTTGTCAGATATCAGAAGGGTTTAGTGAGGACACAGTACAACACTCACGTGGCTGTGATCAAATTACAGGTTCACATCTTGGTAATAAAACCAAATCAAATCAAACTTGTATACAGATTTTACTCAAATTCAATAACTAATCTGGAACCATAAGTTCAGCTCCTATTACAGTGCTTACCTAAAACAGCTGAAAAGCGAGAAACTGCAACAGCTGTAAGCAGAGGCCCTCTGTAGAGCTGGGCTGCTATCAACCTATTCCTTGTGGACTAACGCAAGGGAATGCCCAGTCCCAATACTTAGCCGACCTCTTGAGCAGCACATCCCTGAAAAACGCCGATTTCAGAGCTCACTGTGCACACTCTCCTCATTTTTGTAGTCTGCACCCAGAATCAGTACATAACTGTACACTGTGTGAAACAGCTCTGTGCACACAACTTTTCCAGGGTAACTAAAAATCCAAGAACCTTCAAGATTACTCAGACAAATAAAGATGATAACCTTGCTGTTTTCCAACAGCCAGGTATGCACTCTCATTCTCTTCTTTCTGTACATATATATACACAAATGGATAAGACAGATAGATAGAATTAGATAGATAAGAACAGATGGATAGATAGCTAGATATATAGATATCTAAAGGGCAATGAGTTTTGAGTTACCTAGGCTGAATGTTTCAGCTTTGTTTGACTGCCCTGACAGCTTGGTCATCCAATATGCAAAGGGAACGGGAGGGAAAAGGGAAGGGGAAGGAGAAGGAGAGAGTCAGAAAGTATTGACCTCCTAGGCAGGTCTGTGGGTCAGAATGAGCTCCATCTCCCTCCAGGCTCTTGTTAAAGACACTGGCTCTCTATCATTTCTTGGAGCATATCAGCTGACATTAATAAGCATGGAACTTGTTTTGTATGGCAACCAGAGTTTAGCTCCCCTTTGCAATGCTTTGTTTACTGTAGGAGAAAGAGAAGTCTCTCACCACCCTTCTCCAGCTGAATACTGATGTAACATTGGCACGGGAGCATCTGCTAAGGAATGAGCCCTGTCACATCCACTTGTGACAAAGACACTGTGTAGTAGTTCTTATGACCATTACCCTTGTCCAATGTCATAGCCCACTCATTTATATCCCAAAGCTATCACAAGCCACAAGTGGTCACAATTTCCTTCTGCTCTTACTGTGGAAACCCCTAAGCTAGGACATAGTCAATAATAACATAGAGGAAAACACTACTTATTGATCTGACAGTCCACAACATATTTGATTTCTCATACAGTCGGTGAGGTGCTGATGCATCCTGAGCCAATGCAGTCAGCAAGGTCCAATAACATCTTAATGAAGTAGTGCCAGCAATCATCCATCCCTGACCTGCAGTTTCAACCAAATTTAGATCTTGACCAATGGAAACAGTTTGCTAATGGGAAATACAGATATTGACAATTCCTGTCACCTGTTTTCTCCTCTCACTCTTAAATTCTTAACCTCCATTTTTTTTTTTTTCCCACATGAAATCAGAGACTCTCAGCCAGGCTCTGCTTCAGACCATTATTCAGATCTATCCTTAACCTCTATCATGTACTTAAGCACTTTGGCAGTGAATGCAGATAGGCTTAGAAACACTTTGCTGTATGAGACCTGCATTACTACATTTTCCTCTAGTTCAATAAAGAGCTCTTCATAGCAGCCATGGATTTCATTTTAAGAAAGCCTTACACCTGGTTTCAATTAGCTGGTAAGGCTGCAAAATTATCTGATTATCTGAAATGTCCAAGCACCTCTGGAAAGCACTTTCCAGATTAGTACCATAAAGCAAGACAGGCCAAGTAGCAATTCTTAAATACCAGCATTAGCTGGTGCACTTTTTTTGCCCTGTGAATCACTGGAAAATGGATGGTTTTGGTTGATGAAGAATAAATGCTGGACTGCATCATCGTTCCAGGGTCAAATACCTAAATCAGGAGAAATGTTTCCTTATGTTGCAATACATTTCAGTACTCAACTAGGATGAATTAATCTTCTCAGGTACATCAAGAACCAAAACATTATAGAACAGAACCCCAAAAGAAGTATCTCAGAGCTCAGGGATAGTATTTTACAGGACTTTACTTTTGCACAACTTTCTGCAGACAGAAACAACAGAAGACAAGCAGAAATCTGGCATGATTGTTATCTGTATCTCCTTGCTGAATGTTTACAAAACAGGGTTTTGTAAAAACAAAGATAGCTCAATTTCATCATGTTTATCCAGTCCAGTCACTTGCAGGAGAAGAGAGAAAACTAATTGGTATAGATTAAGTAGGCAACTTTCATTAGACTAGCATCCATCAACTTATTTCAAACAGCTAACAAATAGCTATTTAATAGCAATGCCTCAGTTGCTGATACAAGCTGCCTTAAGTCGTAATGGTGACTTAAGAGGTTGTGTATCCTGCTTCAAGTCCTCCCACCAAACCAAAAAACCTTTTTTAGGATTTAGCTGATAAAGAATATGATACAAGTACCTCTCTCATTCTTTCATGCAACAAACAAAAGCTGAAGGTAATCTGGATATATACTGCATACAGTATGTTAATAAATCCTCATTGATGGCTGATGCACATTTCACTGACATACACAGTTACATTCAGTCATCATCAGCTAAAAAAAAAGCCTTCTTCCAGTTCTGTGGGGGCTGAAGGATATAGCAGGGGACCTAGCACCCTATTTCTGTCAGGAAATCCAAGTATTTACTGAGATTACTAGAATGAGTCAGAAGTTACACAAGGCCTACAGGAGAGCAATAAAAAAACCTGACAAATCCTAATAATCCTTGCTTAGATACAGCAAACACAAACACCTTTCTTGGCTTCTGAACTTCACTTCCAAGACTCCTTTGGGAAGCAAGATGAATTTTTCTTTAAACAAACAAATTAAGGTCTGGGTAATAACAATTCACAATGTCAAATCCAGGCATGGTCTGCCAGATTCTGTGCCCAAACTATGACTGAATTCAAGCAGCCATCTGTTTTGTTAATTAAACAGCACTGACTCTGAATAACTATCCAGGGATTTCTCGGATAAGCAATATAGCAAAGCTCAACTCATGCAGCTTCCCAGGTGTGACTGAAAGCAAAGAGCCAAATTCAGGTGACTGCAAGCCACTACAATCCCTATTACGTTGGCAGAGCTACCTCCAACTGCACCAGGTCTGCAGTGCACCAAAACCCATGTTTGACCATTAGTAATTCTCTTTTCTTGAGATTCCAGACTGTTTTTTTCCCCATCTTTCTCCTGCCCTCCTGCTTGCTTATCCAGAAACCCAAGGCCAGAATTACTTAAGATTTCATCCTGTTTTACTCCTAGTTTCTCTTTATCAATTCATGTTCAATTTCTAAAAACATCCACATTCTCAGAGATTTATTGACCAATAAATAGATAAATGAATATATGTTGAATAGGAAGAGTAGAAACCTCCAAACCATTTCTGCCAGTTTCTTATTTGTGGATTTCATAACAAGGACTGTTAGTTTCATTTGAAAGTTCAGCTATGAAATAAACCCATACGTTTAACATGTTTTGAGCCAATTTCCACTCTAACTCAACTGGTTCTGCTTGCTCTTCAGAGCAAGTTGTGACAGCACATGAGACAGTTGAAAGGCAATTAGATGAAGCATCCATCACCTACAAATGTAAAACAAAAAGCTACATACTCAGCTTGTGCTCCAGGAACTGCCTGGTTGAGGAATGCATTGGAATCATTCTCACTCCCGGTACCAGTTGAGTAGCCCACAATTGTAACATTGAACTCTCGAAAGATGTCTGAAAAACAAAGGTGGCAATGAAGGCAAAAAAACTCCAGCTGCTCCCTGCCTACAGGGACTAGAACACACCAGCACTGCCACAGTTCTGCTCTCTGACAGCACAGCTGCTCTTGGTCAACTAGATGGATTCACCAAGCAATGGGGAGAGGCATCACCAGCTGCAGTGACTCAGACAGCAGTGTGCTTGCAGCGCCCTGCACTGGCACCAGCAGATAAGATGAGCAGAATTGAGGACTAATGTGTGCAGTTCTCTCTCATGTTGTGGTGGTTAAAGCCTAAAATAAAATTTAATTTAATAAAATCAAAGTCATATGATGTTGACTTTGTGAAGCAAATGTGAAGAGTCCTTCAGCCCAGCCAGAGCTGTTCTCCAGCTAAAGAATTCTGGGTCTGCTGCTGTGTAAAATCTCATACTAATGACAAATGTGAAGAACAAAACCTCAGATGCATGGTTCTGATGAAGTTCCACCATGTTCTCCATAGTAGTTTCCAAAAGGAAGTTGACAGAGTAACTCACAGCTCAGAGTGAGCATGGCCACATTGTAAACTATCAAATCTACTTCCATCTCAAAGACTCAGTTTAACCACATTTTAATGAGGGCTTTATCAAATGTAATAGGACTCAGTGATTCAATTAGTTGCTTATTCTAATTATATTCCTATTACATTCTGCTTAAAATAATGGTCAACAGACAAAAGAACAGTTTACTGGCCCTCTTCAAATGGAAGTTTATTATTACAGCTGATCCAAACTGAAACTCAAGTGGCTTTACCTTAACAATAGACTGAGCTATGTAAAGTTGCAGGTTTCAGTCAAGAGAAAGTTAAAATTATTCCCTTCAGGTTACATGTATGAGTAGGGAGCTTTATTTACCAAAAAGGCCTACTCTATGCAAATATTTCTTTTGGAAAAATCGTGATGGAATATTTATTAAAAGCAAATGTTAAGTACATCATGAGCACGGACATAGCAAAGTCATTTAGAAATTCAAATAATACTCACCAAAGAGTTGAAAAGGGAGAGGGAAAAGAAAGTAAGGGAATTTCTATCTGTACTCAGCTTCACTGATGAAGGCAACTTTTTATTTTTTAATCTTAGGATACTGTTTCTTTTACAGGTAGTGCTTGTTAATTACACAAAAGCAGCTTTGAGATACTTAGAAGCTCTCTATAAATCTATCAGAAATGAGTCCACTGCATCTCCTCAACCTTGCCATTTATATCTAGCAAAGCATTTACTTACTAGGTAGAGTTGTCACGTTCTCCAACGACTCATCTCCTCCAATACTAGAATGAGAAAGAAAAATCCCAGTTACTTATCTCTTATCTGGACACAGACAATAAACAAAGTGAAAACCTGCCACACATCACAGGGAAAAGCAAAGGGTTATTAATTCGGTAACTATCATTCTATCAGAATCCATGGAGAGGACAGAAGTGGAAGTGCTGTTGGGGAGAACTGGTGAAGTTTCAATGGATGCTTGTCAGAAAGATTTAATGCTCTTGCAGATGTACAGGGGTATACTCAATCATTTATCAAGTGGCAGAAAAATGCCTGACATAGCTTCATACTCAAATGATCAAGCCTTAAGTACTGCAGATTAGAAGGTCAACTTTGAGGCCCATTCCAGCCTCATGAAGCACCTCTAAGGCAGCACCAAACACAGACAGCCCTTGAGTGACAAGGGAACTTAAGCAGTAGCTCCTCACTCCTCCTGTATTTTGCACAGGGGTATATTTCTCCAGCTTTTGTGTTGACAGCACATACTGAGGCCACACTCCAGCTTACACTGTATTAGTACAGCACAGAACTGCTTCAGTCAATATCATAGAGCTACATCACAACAGCAAAACAATTTAGTCTTTTATGACTGTGTGTTGCTATATATGGCAGAAGTTCTCTGGCCAAACAAACTATTTTCCATGACACTACAAAAAGTTCAGAAATAGAAAACTTTGAGAAGTCCTAAAACCAACCAGTTCTGACTTGTTTTGTAGATTTCCAACCTGACATCCCAACATAAAAATACAAACAGTTACAGGCAGCCAAAAATGAAAGCATGAGAGAGATCAAAAAGCTTGCTTAAAATCCACTGCTAAAAATGCTTTCTGTCAAGCTACCCTTATGACAAATGCTGGATCTCGATACACCCTCAAGAAATGCTAGCCTGAGAAGTAAGGTTTTTTTCAACTTCCTGATAGCTGAATGACCCAAAACACATATCTTCATCACCTTGGCTGAAGACTTACCTCCAAGATAGTCCCCGGTATTGAGTCACATCCTGGAGGGTGTCTGAGGCAATTCCTGTACCAGCCTGGACATTATTTTTCATTAACCAAATGAAATTGAAGCACAATTACTAATGCAATAGTAACTTGTAATACAAATACATAAACAAATACAGTTTATTAATTTAAATAGAATTATGTAGTTGATTTCTTTACTTTTTAACTGAGTGGATGTCTTCCAAAGCTTTAAAAGGCATCTGGCTTTTCCCAAACCTTTCTCCTGAAGAACACAATACCTTTCATAATTATTTACAAGGTTCATATTGTATATATGACACAAAATGTATGATGGAGCTGTGGAACAAAGACATGGGTCTAGATAAGCTAAATAAGTCTTTTATGGTTGCATTACTCAACAGTGATGAAAACATCTCAATAAAACACACAAAACTTTCTGGTTAATGATATGAAACACTGTATGAACACAGCAGAGAAAATAAGCACGTATCAGAAAGAAGCATCATAATTCATACATACCAGTTTGAAACCCATTGTGCTAAATTGAAAGACTTATAGCAGGACTGGAGCAAGGAGGAAGCACTCTCTACACTTACCCCAAAGAAACAGGCAAGCTAGCAACTACACCCCTCCTAAAACACCTCTAGAATTCAGAAGCAGAGTTCCTGACAGCTGTGATTGTATAGTTTCATTCTAAATCTAGGTGCATGTTAGTACTTCAGTACAGTACAAGACCAGGCAGCCTATTTGCTGCTACCTTAGATTAAACCACAATACTGCATTTTCTTCTATGTATAAACTTTATTGAAATAACAGAAGATTGGTGTTCAGAATAACTATGCACAGGACAAGTGCAGCTCTGAAACAGCAATACACCACTGCATGTTCTATGAAAGCAGATTTTATTCCCAGTTCCTACAGACTATACTTAGAAGCAGAAACCTGCAGGGCCCTAGGTATTACAATACAGCAGCCACAACCATATATAGAATATCTTTCATTTGTTAATACTGCAGGTTTACATCTAAATGCTTCTATTTACTTCAGTAGCCTCTTGTGCGTAGGAGTTGTAGCAACATGTCTGCCAGAGAGTTGTAAAGGGCTCATGGTTTGTACACACAATGTGTTTGTTGTTAAGGCTCAGATTCAGAGAAACCTATGTTCCAACTACAACTTTCTGTCCAGTGTTTCCTTTGACCTGGCTGTAGAATTTCAATCTTTGTCCAGTATGAAAACATAAGGCAGAAAGGCATAACTGGAATATAGGATGTCTGAATTTTTAAATATATTCCTTCTTGACTACCAAAGATAATCATCAGCAGCAAGAACTGTATCGTGATCAAGAAATCAGTTAAAACAGGCACAATAAAATGACTGAATATCTTCTGAAATGCATTGAGTCAGAGGGCTCTCACCCCATACTTCCTTATCTCATTAATGCTAAAATTATTAAACTGCTGTTATCCAACACCACTTGATTGCACTCTTTTCCTGGAAGAACCGAGGCTGAAGAACAGGCTCATCAGTCCATTTGTATTCAGAAAAAAACTTTGAAAAGCACAGTAACCTAAGCCTTGTGCTATGTTCCATTCATTTCAACAGCATCTGAACTCTTTTGCCTCCAATTCAGTAGAGGCACCTCTACATACCTAGGCACCTCTTTAAAGGATTTGCCTGTGTTTTTGCCTGAGTTCAAAAGCATGTGAATACATGTGTGGTGGGAATGGAGTGCTAGAAGACTGACACTTTCTTTCTTAATCTAGCTGCTAGATCTATTATCATCCATGAATGAACAGATCTTTGCTTCTGGGTGCAATAGCTATTTCCCCTCCACTGGAGCAGGCACAATTTTGTAGTTTTACCAAGAGAACAGTAAAAACACCATCTTCTTACCGTCAAAGAATCCCCAAGGGCTGCTACGATTTTCACATCAGCTGGCTTTAAGGAATGCACTGCAAAGGAAAGAGATACTATTGAACCTGGTTAGGAAATAGCTTTTTTTTTCTCTACTGTGTATGTGAAATATGTCATTGTGCATTGTAATGCTCTGTCATATTATTGGAATTGAAATTGGTTTTGCAATACCCAAGTGATTAAATCAGAAGTTCTTTCCTGCTCATCTCCTATGATTTTAGCACCAACATATGCATATCATTCAGTATTTCAATTGTTAACATCGCTACCAAAAAGACAGAAGAACAAGGAGCAAATAACAATAAGTAGCAAACAATATCCATCACCAAAGCAAAGGTAAAAAAATTCAGAATTGCACAAAACAGGAACAGCACGTTAAAGACTTAAAAAGACTAAAGAAAAGGCAATATGAAGTTATTTGAAAAACTGAATACTGCTAAATTCCAGACTAACATGAATGAAGCTGTATTTCCACTTTCTTTCCATGACATTTAGGTGGAATAGCTTATAAGCTATGTCAGCACTCAAATTTGAATTTTATCACAAGTTATTTTGAAGTTCTCCACTGGCCGTGAGTTCAGTGAAGCTACTTAGTCAGAATGCTGCCTTGCGTGACAGTGTGGCATTGTATCTGTTAAGCATATGCTGAAAAACATGACATCCTTTCTGAGAAATGTTTTTCACAGTCCAGCAACCATTTCAGCAAAAAATTAACATTCATCTTGAAGGACAGCTGAAGGCAATTCAACCTCTTCACATAAAACAGGCAAGACTACCTGAAGTTGCAGGAGGGAAGGATGGAGACCTGTCCTCACACAGCAGCTGGCTTCCATAATTCTAAAGAGAAAAAGAATGTTGAACAGAATTTGGCTAGCAAATACCAATAGTCATGTTCAGTATTGCTCAGAAGAGTGCAGCACCCTGTACTGATAACAGTGCTGTTTGAGCACGTGTTCTTACAGGTGTTTTCTGATGCGTTTTGTCTAACTCAGGGAGTACTTCCCTGCTCTGTGCCATGTACCCAGCCTCCCAGGCCCCTGATTTCCCCTGTGCTGCAGAACATAAGTCATTTTGTTACCATACAGGAACAGATGCAGCAGAGTAACAGTGGGATGGTGACATTGACACTTACTGGAGTTTGGTTAGGGTATGTGTAATTACTGTTCTTGTATGTCCTCAGGAACGGCTCAGCCTACAAAACAAGGCAATCTGAATCAATGCAAAGCATCAAAGGAACACATAGAGATTTCCATTCCCCAAACTTCAGTTCTCAGTTATCTGTAGATGATTAGCAGCTTGAAGCAAATAAAACCCAGGGATTAAAAATAAATAAATAAATAAATAAATAATTTTAAAATCTGTGTAACAACAGTGTAGATCTGGGTTGTATTTTTGTAACAGAAGTTAGAGAATACCCTCAGGACCCTGCCATGTGTGGCTCACAAGAAGCTTGTGGCCCCACTGCAAGGTATTCCCAGTGAATCCTGCTATGCTGACTGGTACCATCATTGCTTTGTTTCCCGTCACTGAAGCTCTGCCATTCAGTATGGACACATGATGATCTTGGTTAGGTAGCCCAAGCACCCATCCCTTATGTTTTGGCCAGCTGTGATGTGTGACCGTGAGGAAGTTTACTCCCGCTTGCCCTCCATCATCTCCTGGGTGAGTGCTCATGCTGCTCTTGGTGGCAGTGGCACAAACTGTGTGGGGACAAGCAGGCCACCCTCAGAGAGACAGAGCTCCAGGCACTGGGTAAAGGCTAACACAGACCCCCAGCCACACCCAGCACCTCCACATAAACACAGACACCCTTGTAACTTACCTCAGATGGACATTTGAGGACAATCTCATCTTCCATTGGCTGACTATCTGTCTTCTCCCCTACAGGCTCCAGCTGGGGGAAAAAGGGATGCACAGAGGAAAGGCAGATGAGTACTAGAGAGCAATGGGTGATGCTGTGCTGTCAGTCACTGGAAACCACCTCTGCAGCACAGCAAGACAACTGCAGGGCACTGCACCAATGCTGGTAGCTACCCCCATGCACTGTTTCTTGGTGTGCTGAAGAGGCCAATTCCCATATACTTGGAATGTGGCCTGCTGATCATTGTGCCTGGCAGGCATCATCTTCCTGAGAGGCGCAGCCTTAACACACCCAGCTTTAACATCTCCCCAGATTTACTGGTTTGATATGACTGGTTTAACAATTCAGGTGATCTTTCCTCATATGATCACTCTTTTCCTTTGTAAATACAATTCAGAAGAGATATGCCTACCTAGTAGATCTCTGGGGGGGTTTTGCTGCCAAGGGCAGGATGAAGTGAACAAGGAGAGACCAACACAACCTTTGAAAATCTTACCATGTTGTTCCACAATGCACGTGCAGCCTGGGAATGAGCCTTTTGGCTGAAGTGGAAACAGTCTGGGGCAAAATATGAATCATCTGGCCACCCCTCCTAGAAAACAAGATAGTTGCTGTCACAGAGGCAGCAAATATGCAACAAACTGTGCATTCTGTCTTCTCTCTTCCAGTGAGATAACCCAGTTGACTTCTAAACAAAGTATCTGCAAAGGCCTCTGAGGCAAACAGAATTAAACCAGGCCAGGGAAAGTTAGTAATTCAGAACTAAGAAGTCTTTTAAAACTCTTTAATATACTATTCTCAAAGTAATAAGGAATACAAACCACCATGACTCTGAGTAAAGAATACCTGGGCACAGATATCAATCGTGTTCTTTATTTCTCTTGAGATTTGCACATTACAGTGGTTTGAAACGTATGGGTTTTCATACCAAAGGTCATTTGCCAAACTACTGTGAAAGACTTGATGTATAGGGAATGTAGAGGAAGTGCTTCCTGATGAAGACTTTGAACTAAAATATCTACTTCATGGCTGTCCAATTGCAGTGCCCCAAATCAAGGGTTGTATTCCTGTTGCCCATTATCTCATATTCCATAAACATTTTATGCAATTTTGGATGGTAACTGAATATAGTAATTAATTACTGTGTCAGGAAACTGCTAGCTACATTTACAGCTAGAACAATTTTGACAAGTCAGTGGCATTGCACCAGGATTTAATGTAGGTGTGGTTCTCTTGTTAGTTTTACCTGTGTTTTCGGCATTTCCATATTAGTCATAAATGGCTGCATAACCACTGTGAAATCATCCTTCGTATCATACCTTCCACTCTCCACTAACTGGCGGGTTCTCTCCTAAAGAGTGAAGGAAAAGTTGTCATTGTTCCTTCTTCTGTGTTCAGCTCATCAAGCTGTTCCACCCATTTACACCTCACCCAGGGATTGCCCCTCTCTCCTGCAGAAGTTCAGACATGACCATGGTTTTCAGCTTGTGCCAGCTCCATTGGCTGCCTGTTTGAGGCACTCATCCCGGGCTTCTTTGCAGAGAGGCAGCCTGGGCATAGCTGACAAGGACTGGCAGCCTCCTCAGGGATTAGGTTTTCTGTCAAAAAATGTCTTTCCAGAACCACCGAAGTGGTTTTGGTTTGGCTTACATGCTGTGCCTGAAAACTTGTTGTTTGACTTAACCTGATTTTCAGTGGCATAACTGATCAAAATACTGCTGGCTCTCTGACATGCTCTACTTTCTACAGCTCTGTAACAATTATTTTTCTCATCTGTTTTGTTGGTTTAGTGAAACAGAATTGTAAAGATCCTGATCCTACTTTTTTAATCACAACTACAAATATGTCATTAGAAGGAGTGGAAACTGTCCTCCACTTTCAAATTAGCCCACCTGTGGTCCCTTGATCAACAGAAGGATGACATTAAGTTTCTAACAAATGCAGTGTGCCTTACCTGATACCTTCTGTTAAAGTAGATCAACTTCTTTAACTCATTGGAATTCTCCTTAGGGTTTATGACACAAGGGCACAGCATCCTGTGGGATAAGAGCATGGCACTGAGATTTGCACTTCCTTTTCCTCCCTTGCTTCCCAGCTGACAAGCTGCAGGATTAAAAGCTCTGAGAGCAATTTCTTTGAAAGGCCATTGAAGGACAACATTACCTCTCATCCCTGAGCTTCTTCACAGCCCCAATTCTTGAGCAGAAACATATTTATTAGGGATAAATTAATGAACAGAAAGTGAGAAAAACCTTCCATGCAAGCAAAAACCACACTGTGTGCCCATGGCAAGGTTTCAGCAGTAGGAGTGATCTCTATGAGGAGGGGCCGGGGCTGCCTGTTCTGGACACAGCTCCAGCAAACCAAGCACAGGGTATGGCTGAGCCTCTCAGCCAAGCTGGTGGTGTCTCTGTGAAAACCTACCTAGGAAAGGGCAGAGAACACCAGAGAGGGAGAGGAGGGAACAGCAGCAGGAACAAGGAAGAGGTGCCCCATGGCAGAACTGGCACTCCTGGAAGGGACCACAGCCTGTGGATGCACATGACCATAGGACTCATGCTGGAGCATAGGATAAGAATGAGCAGGAAGAGTGGCAGAGAGATACCAGATCCAGACCCCAAGCCATGCCTCACTGAAGGGACTGAGGGTACCCTGTGGCAGTAACAAGGGTGGGAGGAGAGATGCTTAGAGAAAAGCTGAACCTGAGACGGAGGGAGAACAGCTGCTTTGACTGTTCAACTTCTTTGTTTGTTCATTTCCCAGTACCTGAATCAATAATTAAATGTTCATGCTCATGGACAACAAATACAATTAAGTTCCCTAAATCAGGTCTGTTTTGCCTGCAATGATACTTGGTAAGTGGCTTCCCAGTCTTTCTTTTGAAATGGTGGGGTGAATGAGCAGCTGTGTAAGTGCTTGGCTGGCACCTGGGGTCAACCCACCACAAAACCCAGTTCTTAACTACACTTGTGCAACATTGTTTCAGCAGAACTGTGCTGAAACATCCTTCAAGATGGAGTTGCCACTAATTGGTTCTAATCAGCTGAGAGAGTCAGAAGTTATAATATGTTTCACAGCTAGGCTGGTATAGCACCAAAACAATCACCAGGACTGATGTAGAATTCTCCATCCTTAGTGAGCCATTCTAACCTGAGACATTTTAAGATTCTGTGAACTCATGTTGGCCACCTTTATCCCTCCCCTGAGGTTTTGATCTTTCTAGCAAATGGATGTTTTGGGGATGTTACATCTTCCTGGGCATGCCTCATCACTACTTGAGAAATCCAAATTAGAAAAATGATTCCTTTCAAATATCCTGACCATGTGACCACAGTAAAGCCTCCCTGAGAGAGCTCTTAGAGAAATACCTCCTATAGAGATGCAACTGATACACGTAAAATATACACACATCCCTACCATGTCCAAACTTGTCTTAATGGAGACTGACTAACAAAAGCTTTTACTTCCACAGTACATCTATGTGAGAAAAATACAAATCTAAATTGTGTTTTCAGAAGTTTCAGAAACATATGTTTGGCAACATTAGTAGACACGTCTCTTTAGGTTGTTTGCTACTCTCAGAAAAAAAAAGAGAAGACTTTCAAGACCAAAATTCTCCTTCAGGTTCTTCTTCTACTCAGTAGAATGGCAGTTATTATCCCACACAAGGTCTGCTTTTTGCCCTGTAAGCTTGGCTTGCTGCCAGACAGGCAAATGTTAAATTCAGCATGGCACCTGACATGATGGGGAAAGATTACAGCTATTGTGAGATAATCTAATCTTAAAGGCTTTGCTAACTATCCTTGTCCAATGTTTAGGGCCTTGAGTACTCTAGCCAGTAACCTTTGCTTAAAATAAATAAATAAATAAATATTTTTTTTTTTAGAATAACTACAACAGGCTATTGGAAGCATCACCACCCTGAGCTTCAAAATCAGTTTTCCACTGACAGCCATGAGGAAGTTCTTAAACCACAGCAAGAGGGTCTTGCATCTCTGTCCCTCCTGTAAAACCAGTGGCTGCCTACATTCACGGGACAAAGTTATTCTCCCCACCTATCCAGAAAAGCAGAGACTTACTTGTCTAAAAACAATCAAGTCCTGCCAGAAGCAACTCCAGGGGACAAGGCTGGACCCTATCTGAGTCACCAACTGTCCACTCAGGGTGCAGACCTACCACCTCAGTACTGGACTAACACTGATCTGGAAAGGATTGTTGAGCCATAAAGCAACAGGTGGCACAATTAAGCATCCAAAACATCTACTTGAGATAAAACTAATAATCAGCAATGAGATTACAGAGACTGAAAGTTGCAAGAGGGAGAGCTTTAAGTGCAGAAAAGCAAATCTGTAGATATAACTAGAAAACCTTGTGTCTTAGCGTCTTCTCTATTTCCACCAAAGAGTGCTTAACTGAGCTTTCTCTGCTCTGGCTTGAACTCACTTGCAGGGTAAGTGCAGAGTCAAAAGTGGCACCTTCATAAGAAGCAATAACAGCAGGGCTTAGATACAGAGCCAGCAACAGAGACAGCTTATTCTAAATGCTGTGTTGAAATCAAATTGTAGGTACATGCACAGAGAAAGAGGTTTGGTAGTCTGAAATACTAGATCCTTTTCCTTTTAAGAAAAAATTTCCCAAGAAAACGTCGCAGCCTTCTGTGAACAGCAATGAGAGCTGTAACATAAATCATCTGCAAACCTCATAAGCAGTTTTGGGCAGCTATTGTTTTTCAATGCATGCAGCTCCCGGAGGCTTGCTATGGAAAGCATTGTCACCAGGTTCACATATGCCCGTGGAACCTGCCAAGAGAACAAACAAATCCATAGCAAACTTCTGGAGCACAGAGTGCTGCTTCTGTCCCCACACAGCCACAGCAGACCTTGGTAGCAGCCTGCTGATTCAAGCATCTTGTATTATTTATAACAGAGGTGTTCAAAGTACTTTCTCAATAATTAATTCCCCACACAAGCAATACTAAATTACAGCCCCTGCCTGCACTGCCTAGTTTTATTCTAAATGTTGATAGCTGGTCACTCAAAAATAATGGCTTCAAAAAAGTCCAAACAAGTTGATAAAGGTCTCAGCAAGACCCAGACACCCACTAACTCTTCAAGTATTCTCATAATTCTTTATGCGGAATATCAGAATCTCTCTCTTAATGACCACAAAAATATACTTATTTGCAGTTTAAAGAATAAGCAAAGCATTTTCTAGTCAATTAATAACATTTGTTCCACTTTGTTATAACATTTTTGATATTATTTGTCCACAGCACATCAGCTAGAACCAAGAACATCCTTATTCCTTTGCTAAAAAACTTCTCCAGCCCTTTTTGTCTTTCACAAAGATTTTCCTGTGAGCAAACACCTCTGCATACAGTAGTACTCTGCAGATGAAAGTAAGGAAATAAATTCTTAATTAATAATTAGCGATTGCTTTGCAAACAGAACAAAATCCCTGCTCCAACATACTAGAAAAGTTTGATTTACCTCTTTGTGAAGTAAGTCCAAAGCTATTTGTAAATTGTAGGTGTAGTTTTCAGGAGAATGATGTACCTGTTAAAGCAAGAGGTTGAATTTTATTATTAGTTTACTCAGGCAGGGACAAGAATGACTAGCTGGAGTCTCTCAAGTAGTGTTTAGGTTTCTATCTCTTGGGTCAAAAGTAACAGAGTCATAGGCAAAATGGTTCTGTCTCTGCTTTTCTTCCTTCCCATCACAGCTATCTCACTGGTAAGAAAAGATCTGGCAGCCACTAGATGCCAGTGAGGGTGAAAATTCACAGGGTATTATCAGACATCACAACATCCTCAATTCCCGGGCTTGCTTGGGCTGGTCTTAAAAGCACAGCTAACAACTCATTAACAGGGGCCATATATGGGAGAGAACTGTTTGTGTACACGTAAGTTTATTTCTGCTGTATGGAATATTAGAACATGTCTCCCATATACTCCTTGCCTGCCACAAATAATAAATGGCAAAACTTAAGCGTTTAGCTGGGAATGAAATCACATGCTTGTCTTTCAGTGCCAAAATTTCCCTGTTCCATTTTAATGGTTTAAACACTCTAATTTCATTGTCTCAAGTAATCCAACATTTATGTTTTCACTTATGTGTCTACAGCAGTCACAAACTTTCTTAGAAGAAATGCCTGTCTTATTTTCAGCCTTTTTTCTCTCTCATTTAATTTCAAGCAGAATTTCATTGAGAGCCCCACTTGCCTACTCTACAGAAGAAGACAGCTCAAATCCCTATTCATTTCCTAAGTCACAGCTCACTGAGAGTGCTGTTGTTGGCACATTTGCACTTGTGCCACACAAAGATCACTGTGGTCCTCGGATGCACACACACACTCTCCTTACCACCCACCCCAGTCATGTGAATAGGCACTTTGTGTTTGGGTTGACAGCAGAAGGTAGGAATGGTTAATTTGCTCCTTCCTTGTTTTAAAACCATCTTACTGTGCTGCTTTGCTGTCCTTCCTGATCCAAGATCAATCATGAAGGGTGACAAGTGTGTGCTCAGCTGCCTGTGAGTAGTTAACCCTCATCACTAAGTGAGGAGTCTGCCACAGCCTTTCACCTCCTCTACAATCACACATACCAAAGGCTAGATACTGTATGTATGTTATATATGTAATATATACTACCTTTCATATAATTGAATTAGCATGAGCTGTGCTTAGAACTTTTGCCATAGCACTGAGAATATTAAGAGAGAACCAAGTAAGACTTAGGACTGTGACAAGGTAAAGAGGAGTAAAAACACTTGGTATTTTATCTACAGGAGGTAAAGTGACTATGCAACAAAAAGTTATCCTGGTTAGCAGCAAAACAAAGTCACAACAATTTTGTAATTTACAGGTGTTCTAAAGGTATCTCTAACATTATCAAAACATTATGCTGAGCAACCTGAAGGTCTCAGTACCATTACATTCCAGAGCTGCACAATTAAGGCCTATACTATTTTGGTCTCACCCACCGAGTTCCTCCCTCTGACTCCCTGCCATGCATAAAGACCCTGTGGCTTGACTGGCCCAGTTCATGCTGCAGGCTGCAGGGAACTTACTGGATTCTCGCAGAATTTGCAGAGGTCATTTCCTCCTATGAAGAGTGTTATGAGCTTCCAGTCATTCTGGAAATCTATTGTCTGCACAGAGAAGGAGATGGAACAGAAGGTTTTAATTAAAAAATAAAAGGAGGTAGATGCCAGCAACATACTAAATACAAATTTCCCATTTCTCAGAGTACATGGCTATCATTCCCTAGGCATCCACAACAAAAACAAGTTTGTAGTCACGACTGAAGTTGTAGAAACTGCTACGATCTAAACCAGATTTACAACATCAATGGCATAATGGAAAACTATTTGCTTTAGAAAACTATTGCTCAAAATCTGTCTGTATGCTTTTCTTAGTAATATCTTGTACATAGAGAGTGACTCTTCCTGCAGTCCTAGAAATATATCTTTATAGCAAAAAATTATGGTATGTGTTTTACTGTGTGACAAATAATGCAGCTATCCTGCTGGTAAACCCTGGGGGACAATGTATTTCAGACGTGCTGTGAGACAAACTGCAAAGAACAGTGGGGCAATACTTACTCTAATAATAATGGCAAAATATTACAGCACTTTTCGTTTTTGCAAGGATTTTGCAAAGGGATAGCTAGCTAAATCAAGGTAATTATGCAATAGTAAATAAACACCTTCTTAGCTTTGAGGAAAGCTTCAGATATGTTTAGTAGCATGTTGAGGATGTTGTGCTCAATACTCTGATGCTTTAATTTCAGTGCAAAGCACCAGTAAGAAAAGCACCAATAGTGCATCAGCCTCCAGTGGTTTAGAAACATCTTTCTTCAAAGGCAGGAGGCAACATATCCCCGCTAATAAACACACAGTTCAGTAGTTTGGTCTCAAAATGTTAAAAAAATAAAAAAGAGGGAGAAACTTCCTCCTGCACTCAACAAGTGTTTTAAAAAGTGGGGGTAAAAAGGATCTATTAAATCAAAGATATATGACCTTTACTATTAGCATGCTTTCTAGTCAGAACAAACTTCACTAGTTATATAAAAAACATTACCTAAATAAAAGATATTTCCACTAATTTCTGTTAACATTCTCAGGCCAATAAATTTGACAGAGTAGTGCTTAGAAGCTTTGAAGGAAAACCATCCAACCCTTCCTTCTTAGTTGCTGTTCCTTTTAATCTCATTTTAGATGCATCCATCAGATGGAAATCTTGTTTACAAGAAAGTGAACCAAGAAGGAAGGTACTGCAAATATTTTTGCCAATATGTACACACCAGAGTATTTATACTAAACATGCACACAGATATCTTGAAGATTTTTGGCTGCTTTCCAGCTGCACTATTGGAAAGCCAAACTATTATAATGTAACTTAGGTCACTGATTGCATAGCACATTTGTCAAATTACAAATAGCAAACATTCAAAGCATGAGCTGAGGTGAGAAATATGCAAGCAATCCTCAACCTAAAGTGTATTTTACAGACCATTAATCAAATAATTCCTAACAATAAATGTGTAAGTCAAAAATAAGCTGATGACTAGATGAAAGAGGGGACTAATTTGTTTTTATAGAAAACAAGTCCCTTCCCCACTTCACATGTTCACTCCACACGATTTGCTATTTGAAAAGCTTGCCCTTAACATCCCAGCATGTATCATTTTTGCTGGAAAAACCAGCTGCTTACAATATAATTAATAGCACCTCAGCAAAATCCTCACGGAGAAAAGGTTCTGTTATCTTACAGGTGACACAGGTTGGAAGTGGAAGCAACAGCACTGTATTTACAGCCACTTACAGTAAAAATGATGAAAAGGTTACGATTATATGGGTTTCATAGTAATTATCATATGCTGGTACAAATTCATTTAAGACTAAGCTATAGACTATTTTGTGCTGACTCACACTCTGCACTGGGAAGTATTATGCTGTACCCTGCTGTACCTACAGCTTTAAAGTTTGGCATTCACTGTTGAGATCTGCCCTTGGCCTGTTAGAAACTAATGATGCCACATCACTTCCTTCTAAAGATATTCATGACATGTTGAACTCACAGTATCATTCTTCATGCGGTCCACCAGTTTCCTAACCTGTCCAGGAACATCCCTAAAAGTGAAAGAAAAATAAAATCATACAATAAATTATTAAAAATTTAAAGAAAGAATCCTGCATGGATAACAAGGCAAAGAGGAAAGCTGATGAATGGACATCAAAACCCCCAGAGAAAGTTCTATTTTCATTGAATGTAATATATGAATAGCCAACAAAGGCTGTTTTGAGACAGTGATGGAGAAAGAAAATAATTAACATCCTACAGGCATTGGGCTACTTTGCAAATGCTGCATAGTTACTCTTTTACAAACTATATAGAAAATACACTTTTTCCCACCATCAGACAGATGCTATCAATAGACATAACTCTGACATGCACGTGCTCGGACCAATGTTATTATATGGCCTCAAGGCACTGAAGTAGGTCTTATAAGAACTGCTATCAGTGGAAAAAAAATAGGATATGAATTCCACTGAAGATGGTGCATAGTGATCTCTAGTTAATTCCCAGCTCTGGCAGACCAGGAATTAAGCAATCCACAATTTCCTTCAGTCTCTACATGAACTCTTGGTCCTGATGACAAGAGGGTTTGAATATAACTCCTATAAAGCAGAGATATCTTTTGTTTGACTCACAATAGGACAGCTTTCTGAATAGTGCTTGTAAAATGCTGTGGCTTTCTTGGCTGAAAATGTCAGAGAAAGTATCACTTTTGTTGCTAATTTATTTGACAAAGATTAGAAACACTGCAAAGGCGTCATCACATTTCTTGGCCTTCATGCTATAGTTAGGATACAGAAATTTTTGCCTATTAGACTTACTGTGCTCCTGCCAAAGTCCAGGGTTTGGCCTTTTTTAGTCACAAGAAATTTTATAGCAAAAAATCAAGTTTCTATTAAAATTAAAAGTTTTCCTCTTACTCTGCACGAGCCCCAGTCACGGCTTGGTTCAATGCAGCATTTTTTGAATTCTGTGTTCCGGTGCCAATGGAAAACCCTACCAAGGATGGGTTGAACTCACGAAGAATATCTGCAGAAAGAGACAGCACCCTGAAATTTTGCTTCCTGAAGCAGGTAACAAGTGAGACAATAAAGGTTTGACTTTAGTGAAAGGCCATTAAAAAGCTTTAGGAGATAGCTATATTAAAAAAAAAAAATCAACCTTTAAGTATAATAAACATGGAGAGTCATCACCATACAACCATTTCCCTGCCTTCAAGATTTCTGAATTTCAATTATTCAGATATCACATGGCCTAACACAACCATCTTGGCTAGCAATGCCATTTTGCCTGGCAAGCAAAGCTGGGTAACCATATACTCAGGCAGGAGAACCTCATGCCATCATGCTCTAACTGCAGACAGGTTGGAATCAAATCCTTTAGCCTGATGGCCCCAGATGTATTAACCCCAAAGACCTCAGATTCCCTTCTAGATCTTAGGTTACAAGTTACAAGCCTTACAAACACCTCAGATCTAAAATGTCCTGACCTTTAAAAAGCATGTAAAATCTGATCTTGTCATGTGATTCGGCCCCTGCCTAAAACAACTTTCCCATACAGTCAAAATAATTTCTTTAGGCTATGAGCTAAGATGTTTGATTCATCTATCCCAAACACATTTTAGACAGAACTTTTAAACAGAAATAGACAGAAATTTTAACCCTTTTCTCCTGTCTCCTTTTATAATAGCAGGTATTCGAATAATAAACAGCACCACATATTTATCAAATTTACAGAAAAAGTCACTTACTTGGTAGTGTTGTGACTGTGCTTATGTTTTCATTTCCTCCAACACTGTTAAAAAGAAAGAACGAGAAAAAACGTGTGGTAAGGTACGATGGACTCGGCAAGGCAACGGACAAGGTAGGAGAGTGCCCCCTTTTGGGTTACCGTACAGAGCGCGCTGGGGGCTGTGCTGAGCCCACCACGCTCTGCGTGCCTGTCCCCAGGGGATCACCACACCCCAGACACTCTCAGCTCCAGCAGAACAATCACATTACTGTACAAACCCTGTACAGTAGCTGTACTTCCATGTTTTGGCATATGTTCAAACCCAGCTGAAAGAAATGAGATTTTTTTCAAGGCTGCCACTTTTGCTACAGCTGTACCTATTAAAATATTTATAGCTTCCATTTTTAGTTAACAAATCTAACCAAAACAAGAAGTTTTAAAAGCATATATTTCAGAGTGATAAGTAAAATCAATACCTTTGCCTTCCCCCATTGCCTTTCCACCAGTCACATTTCACCCAACTGGAAGAATACTACTAGACTGGTGAAAGTCACCATTATGTCTGTGTGCTCTTTATTCTCCTTCATGCTGAAAAAAAATACTAGTATACTTGTTGCCAAAAAAAAGTCAATAGATTACTATTAAAGATCAAAATATAGCATGTTTGCCTTAGAACACCTCTGTAGTATCCGTTTAATCTGGAACAGATTTTGAAGTGCACTAATACCATCCCTGAAAGTGCTTAAGGCCAAGCTGGGTGGTGCTCTGAGCACCGTGGTCTAGTGAAAAGTGTCCCTGGCATGGAGGTTGGAATCAGATGATCTTCAAGGTGCCTTTCAACCCAAGCCATTCTATGATTCTGTGAACATGCTTAAGTTTCTTCTGAAGTTGCAGTGATAAGTCACTGATTGGTAAAACATGATGAACAGAAGATCAGCCTGACAAGTTTGGTGTTAAATCATAAGTTGCAGATTAACAAGTGAGCGTGATTGCCTTTCTCCAGAGTCTTTCTGATGTGTCTAACAACACAGTGCATATGTAAAAGTCTGTATTGACTCATAACTGATAACCTGTTCTCCATGATGTACGCAACACTGAGAAAGGATCAAGGAAAGTGATACTGCATATGAAGCAACAGCAGAAAAGATTTTTTGTCGACTACCAATTTTAAATGAGACAAATGATGTGGGCCACATTGCGTAAGAGCAGACAGGATACAGAAAGAGCAAGTGATGCAATGGTGATGGAGTTTATAAGATCCTGTTCCAGGGTCTCCTACAACCGTGAGACTGAAAAATAACTTCTTAACAAGGACCCCATTTTTCTGTGTGCCCAGGTCTATTCCAGCCATGCTACATTGTACTCTAGATAAACACTAGTTTGAGTATTTTCTTCATCATGAGTAATAGCACAGCCATGTGCCATCATGCAAAATGTGACATCAAATCCAGTTTCCACAAGCCTTCATTTGCTACAGCGATCAAAACTGAGGAGAATGGATTCTCTCCCACTGGGGGAAAAATTCCCAGGACTCACCTCCAAGAAAGACCTCGGTACTGAGTCAGGACATCCAGAACATCATGGCGTCTGGATCCTGCCCCATTAGCTGCCTGCAAGAAGAAGAAGAGTTCACCTTCAGAAAATAAGCACTGCTACAGTAACTAATTCTCTGACTGATCCTAGTGAGAATAATTAAAACCCATATTAATGAAGCAAGCTACATCATCTTCCCAAAATAGAATAGATCCCTATTCTCAAGAAGATCAAAGGCTGAAGGTATTTTAACTCCATTTCAGTGAATTACCCTCTTCTATCAACTGTGTGATTAGATCAAGTGGGGAAAAATTACTTGAGAATGTTTAAAATACTCATATAATTCTAAATTTACATAAGGAATAAATAAGATAGCAGTGCTCTTGAATGAATAATTTATTATAATGTTCCTCACATTAAAAAGTTGTACAGTGATGTTATGTCTTTCCCATTTTCTCCAAGGAAAAAGACTACAAGGATTTATTGTGATAATTAACACAGAACATGTGGGAAGCATGAATTATGATATGAGCAGTAAAGCAGTCACCACTGATTGGAGAATCACAACCAGTCTAGGGGTAATGAGTTTACACAGTACTAGAATTTTTTTATTTTAACACTAGGATAGTGTTAAAATAGAAAAAAAAAAAATCTCAAGACAAGTTACACTCGACACACCTGATGTTCTATTGCAATTTTAATAATATATTTAGTTAGTATGAATTACTATGGTTTTACAGGCTTTGGTATTATCATGTATGTATTTATCATATTATATAGATACACAGATATACACAATCAGCTGCAGAACTTTTTCTTTCTCTTCACGCTGCTGACTAATAGCTCTCAGGGTCAATACCTTGGCAGCTGCCAAAAACCAGTAAAGAAAAGCAATTGTTGCAAGTCCACTCTAGCAGAACACTTTTGCTGCTGCACAATCTAATCTTACATCTCTTCCTTGTGTGGCACTCTAGTGGACTTTAAATGGGAACTGTGCACTCAGATTAGACTCGTGATCTGATTACCAATCAGCCAAGGTGGAGTATGGGAAAAAAAAAGTGAAAAACGTGTCTGCCTCAATAGGGCATAACTATGTATTCTGTTTCCCAGGTTAAAAAATCAAAAATTTCACTGCAAGTTTTTCATTGCTAGCTTTATCAATGGCTATCCAGTGACCTTTACTTACTGTGAGTGAATCTCCTAAGGCAGCAATCACCTGAATATCCGCTGGTTTCAAATTATGAACTAAAAAAAAATAAAGGTAGTGTAAGGGAGAGAGAGAGCAAGAGAGAGCAAGAGAGAGCAAGAGAGAGCAAGAGAGAGCAAGAGAGAGCAAGAGAGAGCAAGAGAGAGCAAGAGAGAGCAAGAGAGAGCAAGAGAGAGCAAGAGAGAGCAAGAGAGAGCAAGAGAGAGCAAGAGAGAGCAAGAGAGAGCAAGAGAGAGCAAGAGAGAGCAAGAGAGAGCAAGAGAGAGCAAGAGAGAGCAAGAGAGAGCAAGAGAGAGCAAGAGAGAGCAAGAGAGAGCAAGAGAGAGCAAGAGAGAGCAAGAGAGAGCAAGAGAGAGCAAGAGAGAGCAAGAGAGAGCAAGAGAGAGCAAGAGAGAGCAAGAGAGAGCAAGAGAGAGCAAGAGAGAGCAAGAGAGAGCAAGAGAGAGCAAGAGAGAGCAAGAGAGAGCAAGAGAGAGCAAGAGAGAGCAAGAGAGAGCAAGAGAGAGCAAGAGAGAGCAAGAGAGAGCAAGAGAGAGCAAGAGAGAGCAAGAGAGAGCAAGAGAGAGCAAGAGAGAACTACAAATTGTGATGGTTAATAGAAGTTTTTCTCAGAATAAGCATAATCAAGCATTGCAGAGATAATATTTTTAATATTCATGACAGCATCAGTTCAGAATGACGGAGAGTGATAGGCATTGAATCAGAAATGATTCTTGGTACCATAGCTAGGCAGTAGCTACAGTGACAAAGGGGGCAGCAAGACTCCAATTTTGCATTTTTTCTTCCTCAAATTTCTTTTAACTGGTGAAAACTACTGAAAATCAGGCACAGCTCTGGTGCCAGCAGAGGGGATATTTGGAACCATCACGGATTCCGAGGAAGGACAAAACCTACCCAAGGAACTCCATATGGGTTTTTGTACCTCAGACTGCATTAACAAGAGCCCCCTACAGTTTTCTCACCCTGGAAATGAAGGCTCTGACTGACTCCTATCTTTTCCACTGTCACTTTGTTGTACATGGAAGATGCAGCTGTATAAACTTTCATCACCCTTGAGGTAGTGAACTCGCATCTTGCTATACAACCACTCATATTGTTCCAAAAAAACTCTTAAAAACTACTCTGTCAACAAAGTGCACTTCTCCAAAGGAAAGAGTACCTCTCCTAAGTAAACCCAGTTTTGTTCTCCTTCTGTCATCAAACGAAGTAGCTCTAAGACAAAAAGGCATAGTACTGTACCTGAAAGTGGAATGGTATCAGAGGGAAACCGATCAGGACAGGGAACATTTGTTCCATAACTCCTCTCCTGCAAGGACAGACAGGGCAAGACTTCACATCAGTCTCACTATACTCTGATCATGATAAACCATTTACATCTCAGAGCATTAGATTAATGAAATCCCCACCTACTGTGTATACAACTACCCAGCTCAGCCTGCCCTCGGTCCGCGCCTTTTGAAGGCAGACACAAGCTCAGCCTGCTCAGAAGTCGTGCACCCTTACGAGTGCAGCACAACCCTTGCCTACTAGTGGGGCCAGTTGTTTTAGACTCTGAGCCATGTTCTGCTCAGCTATGCAACATTTGGTGTGCCCATACCCTGAATATCTTTTGCAAGAAACTGTTTGAACATCCCTGAAATATCCTAGGACAAAACCATACCTCTGTCAGCAGGCCATGAGCCTGCCTTCTCTGTATGCAGTCCTGTATGTGCCAGGGATTTGCCCTCCTGGCTCTTTTGGGTTGCAGCCTACTGACAAAAATACCCCCAAAGTCTACTGTTATTGAAGAGATGACCATCAATATACCAGAGCAAACCATCACACAAGACTCAGCGATGCGCTTTGGCTCCAAACCTCTCTGTAGAATTCCTTAGAGTAGGCTAACTTGCCTAAGGAAAAGATACTTGTATGCCTCGTCCCATTGTTCTGGATTGGGTTTTTAATTTTTAATTTAAAAACCCAGCGAAACAACCACAAACGTAACACAGTATTGCTCCTTACATCCTTAACACCTCCTACACTACAACTATTTCCAAAATCCAGAGTAATAGGTACCACTGCCCCATGGCAAGCTCTGTACACCCCGAGTAACCAACAAAACAGATGGCACTATATTAAAACGTGAACAAAAATGCATATTACAACTCTAATGTCTAGATGCAGTCTAGGCATTGTCTTCTGACAATGAACATTATCAACACATTCTGTTCCTGCTTGGGAACACCAAGTTCTGCTCAAAATCAGAGTACTCTGACTTAAAAAATACAATCATGGGGCTTTTTTTCTCCACACATCTAATCTGAAACTATCTCACAAAAAAGAAAAACCAAAACCAAATAGACAAATTCATATTCTTCAGTTTCACTATGGCATAAACAAGACAAAATCAGACCCACACAACAGTTGGATCTGATGTCGTTTCTTCCATGGTAGGACTAAACAGCCTCATTTTCACTATCTTCTTATCCCAGGGAAAATAACATTTTTATCCATATGTTTAATATAGGCTCTTACCCGTGAAGGCAAGACTCACTTTAGGCTAGCTGAAAACATCTACCTTACTCACACTCTTACAGAACCCACCAAGGAGAGAATGTGCTATTAAACATCTGACTATTTAGTCAAGCGTGGAAGTAAAAAGCTGGAGTTTTGCATTTAGTTTTCCCAGGAAGCATTGTTTATTTAGGCTACAACACACTCCTACCCAGCTGCCCCACTGCCTGGAATACAGCCAGTCCATTGATGCAAACAGTCCTACTATACCTGAGATGTTTCTTTGGTGTTTGATGTCCTCAGGGAAGATGAGTAGTTACTATTTCTATACGTAAACAAATATGGATTTTCCTGCAGAGTGAAGAGAGTATGTTTACCAGTGCTAGTGGAAACACAGTCAGCTGATATTAAAGTCTTCTGGCTACATTTTCCGAGAGAAAAAAATCTTTACGGTATTAATTTTTGTGTGAACATTGCCTCAGTGAAGTAAACCAGGTTAGACCTGAAAGTTAAGCCCTGGTCTGAAGCCCTGTCCTAGGTACGCTCTAGGCACACCACCACTTCCTGCCTTAAACCTAACATCAAACAAAACATAAAATTCTATTTCTTTGATATTTTAATTGTTGTTCATAAGCTTTTGGATGCTAGTAATATTTTATCACTATCAAATTACTGAAGTCAGAGCTTAAACGCAAAAGCATACAAGAACCGGTTCTTTGAACATGAGGTGCTCCAATCCTGACTACTGACAGCTCCAGGGACTAAATTAGTAAAGCATGGCAGCAGAGGCAAATCACAGAAAATCTAGATTATATAAAATACATGAATTCAATTTTATTGGTGACACAAATTTGAATATTGATAATGGACCTCATACCTGCAATTAATAAATTCAGATTAGCTAGATATATATTTTTGGACCAAAAAAAATCTGACAGAGATGATTTAACTAAATTTTGTCAAAAGTTCTTTTTTTTCAGAGTGTCATCTGTAGAAAATAAAGACTCTGTGTCAATGAACTTTAGGAACACTCAGTTTTTAACAGTGCAGTAACTTGGGCAAGCGCACATTCCCAAGAACTTCAGAAAACAACACCACTATTTGAAAACTTGGAAATTCAGCAAAGAATAAATAAAACCACAGAATAACAAGGAAGCCCTTTTACCTGAGATGGACACTGGACAATTTTTGTGACACCATAAGGCTGCTTTTGTCCAACAGGCTGCATCTGGAAAGGGTGAGAACAGAGGAATTCTACACATGCTGTGTGTGGGAAGGAAGGGAGAGCAGCAGCAATGCAAAGGCTCTAATGCCTGAAGTTTTCCATCAGACTCATATACATTAATCTAAAAATATGTATTTAAAAATTTCTTTTGTTAATGATAAAGATTTATCTATGCATAATATACCACATGTATACCTACAAAAGCAAGAACTGAAAACGAGTCCTCTCATGTGAGCACACTGTCTTCTCATCATGACTAAAACTTCCATCCAAACATTAACTTTGGCTTTGGGAAAAGCTGACTCTATAAGTGTTCATTGTTTATCCTACCTTTCAGAACTATTTAATTATCTACACTCTCACACATGTTAAGCAACACCAAAAGGTGCTTTCCTATTCCATACAGTGGCTTAATAACATTTATGTTTGTTGGTCTTCTTGAAACAAGATGGAGAGGGGATTATTGTAATGAAAAATTATGGAATTATTCAGAAAATAGTGACAGCACAAAGGGGCAGATACCAAAAATAATCACTTCACCTGCTCAGGCAGCTTGCTGAGTGCTAATTAAATTGCAATCACACACAGAGGAATTGGCTGAGGGTTTAGATCCCTCAGTGCATGTCTGCTCAGCTTGGCACCAGCAGCTGCCAGGACCAGCAGCCTACACAAGAAACAGGATGCAAGGGACTGGAAAATTCAACAGCAGCAGGCTTGATGTCACCAGTACATTCTGGGCAAAAATGCTATAGTCTATTTTGATTGTTCCATCAATAAAAATAATGGGAAAATTCAGAGAAATAGAGAAGAGGCTTACAGAGTTTATATTCTTTGAGATTAACATTTGAAGAAACAGTCTGCTTTTTTGAAGGGGGGCAGAAGGGAATAAAATTAATTTCCCCAAAAGGTGCAAAATAATGAAGCTCAGAGAAAAGATACATTGGGATACTTTCCCATCCTCCTAGGATGAAACAAAGTAGCTATTTAATCCCATTATTAAAAGAAAATCCATTTCCAATACATCATCATCCCACAAAACACAGGATACATACAATACAGTATTTCTTGACTAGAAATTAGGTTCAAACAAGTATTAGACACTTGCATGTGTTGGGAGTTGGGTGACAAGAACAAATTTCTCCAGAAGGCAGTAAGTCTCAGATGGCTGAGGCACACTGTTCTCTCAGCAAAGACTGACAGCTCCCATGCAGCTCAGCTGCACGGTCCTGGTCAGAGAATGGGGCACAAGGGCTGTATTGTGGCCACCAACCCTCCCTCAAATTCTAGCACATCTGCCACGCAGGCCACTTAGTGTGGTCTGCTCTGGTACTCAGCAGGTTCTAAGGCAGCACAAAGCCCTGAACACAGAAGAGAGGCACAGGCAGCCTCCTGCCATGCTGTTCATTTTTGGGTTCTTGCCTGGTTTTAGTTTCTCTGTAGGTTGCAGGATCGGGTTGGGTTTTCTTTCTGTAACACAAAACAGTGCCAAAATACAAGAAGCTCCTACTCTTATGAAGTTCCTTACATGCATGAATGGAGCTTTGCTCTCAGCTATATGTCCAGAGTTAAAACTGATTAATTTTGGCAAATGCCTACAACCAGGCTCTCTGTGGTAAACATCAAAGCCGTCCAACTACACAGCCAACCTCTCTCAGCTTTTCCAATGTCATTTATCTGACTGTTCTCTGGTGTGCTTAGCATATGAATTGCATTGGTCCTAGAGAGGTAGAACTGTTTTGGTCAAATATCCAGCCCTGCCCAGGACAAGCCCTTAGGACATGATGGCTCAGCTCCTTCTCAGCCAGGCTGAAGTGCAGCTCTAAGGCCAATTGCCACTAGATTTTCAAGGTTTTGCCCTTTGGCCAATAACCAGGTAATTATTCCAGGAAAGACTCTGGTACCGAGCGTCAATATAGGGTCAGAACAGCCTGGCAGAGAGCAGGAGAAGGAAAACCTCTGAATGTAGTTTCATTCTGCAATGTTTCCTGATCCACAACTCATGATCTTGATTTCATATCAGATCCCAAGACTGCATTATGGGTACTTTTTTAATTTTTAAAGAAGTCATCATCAACTGTTGGCTGGATTTCCCAGTAGAACTGGAGAGACCTTTATCAGGTAAGGACACCTGATAGTGCTTTTTATGCATCTTTCATATCTTTTACATCATGGGAGAATACAGGCAGAGAAGGCAATCACAGGCAGACAAAGAAGCAACCCTGAAAGGCCCCTCTCTGATGATTGCTAGTTGTACTCTGAAAAGTCCACCTAATCAAATAGAAGTCAGGAAAAAAGATGGCAAAATGAGTTGAGAGGATTGTTACCATTTCCACAGTCTTCCTTCAAACCTGTAGCAAGATGTGGGTTTGCCACATTTTACTCCTGCTCCAACTCACCTAGGCTGTCCCCTCACTAGAGGAATCACCTCATACTGAAAAAAACCACTGAAATAAAGCAAAGTAGGTATTTGTCTCCTTTATGAAAACATTTTGATTCTGGTGGCTCCACAGCATGCTCACTGCCCAAGTCTGGGTAACTGGCCCTGATGCAGCCAGCCTTAAAAGCACAGCTTCATATTGCATGTGGTTTTTCATCTCTGCTATTTCCACAAAACGCTCCACAAATTGCACAAAATGCAATCAGAGTGACAAGAATAGAGTAACATGCCATAGAATGGGTTGCTTAAGGACAGAGCACAGGAGAACAAATAAAGTCTGTGTAGAAAAGGTTTAGAGATAGAAAAATGAAACAGATGGCATCTATTTTATGATGGAAGAACTGAGGTAGGAGCTGTGATGTCATGACAAGGAATATCACAGATAACAGCAAAGGAGATAAATGGACTCAGCATGGCTGTTCCAAGGTTACCACTGCAACAGCTGATCAATTTTTAACTCCTTGGCTCCTACTAACTAGCTAAAGTCCTTTTAACTTTAACTAAAAGATAACATATTTTATTAAAGTGACTGTACTATTCTTCTAGATATATTATCTGGTGGAATAGAAGCCTCTTCCTGCAAATTCTGCTTCCTTAACTGATCAGGGTTACAACAGCATTATTACTGCTTGAATTAGCATAAAAGAAAACAAGAACATGCCAATATGTATGAATTTATTTTTAAATGTGGTTTATAAAAAGGTTGTTGCAGCACAGACTTTTTTTCCTTCATGCTTAGGATAATTTGGACAGACACAGAAATAGTAGGTACTCTCCAAAGAAAATCTTATTAACACATGGACTGCAAAACAAGAAAAAAAGTCTTTTACATTTCATCTAACTTAACTGGCCATTGAAGATTCTTTTTAATTTAAAAAGAGATTTTATGTGTTATAAGGTTACTATTGAAAGCTTCTAAAAAGAAACAGTAAAATCAACATTTTACCTCAAACAATGCATGTAAGGGCATACCCAAACAGTAGCATCCTGCTTAGCCCTGTTGAGTCCAAACCCACATACCTTTTTATTTCTCTCATTCATATTGAAAAACAACTCACATTTCTTCACTTGCCCCTATAATCGATTTTAAAGTGCAAACTTCTCCAGTTGTACATGCATCCTCTCAGACTCACACACACAAATGCTGTGTGTCAGCAGCTCAAGCCTGCAGTGGGAAACAGCCCCCTACAGAACTAGTCATGGTGTTCAAGGTCAAGTGGGTCAGAAAGTTCACATTTCTTTCAGACAGCCTCTCCCACTAACAGAAACACCATTTTCTGGCTTTCCTTAGGTGGATAGGACATCCAGCTCTAGAGGACATAACAAGAGCTCCTCAAGGTTGTGTCCACCTTTTCACTATGAGCAACAGCAGCACAAAGATGATGGTTAAGGAGGAGACAGCGGTATAAGACTCATTAGTAAAGAATGGTGGGGGATGCAGGATAGAGGACAGAGTAGACAGGAGTATAATTGCTATAATCTCAGGTTAGGACAAGCCTCAGTCATCCTGTGCTGTGCTGTCAAAGAGGTAAGATTAGCAAAAAAAGGATCTGTCACAGCTCATTTACTCCATGAGGCTTCCCAAAGGGCTACTTTGAAAACCTTTCTAAAAAGTTCTTAGTAGAAAGTAGCAGCAGAGTGAGATTTGTCTTGGAAGTGTAGGGCATTTAGCATTACTCAAGTGCAGCCTCCCTGCAGAGCTGAGGGTAGCAGTTGTGGGATAATTCTTGTATTCTTCCTTCCCCTGCCTCTTTGCTACTGAAAGCCTGGCTCGTGCAGGGTTGCTACCAGGCACCTGGACCAAGTTCAGCAAGAAACAGTCTCTGTGGCACTGCTTACCATGTTGTTCCAGAGGCCCACAGCCATGAAAATATAATCTTCCAGAATTTCCACCTGTGTCTTTGATGTGGTAATCAAATCATCCTTGCCCTGAAAGAGAAAGTACTTTGAGCATCATAAAATAATTAAGATTATGGAAAGATGAGATATTCAGTCACAAAAGTTCTCAATCTATAAAATAATATTCATATCCACAAGAAAATCAATCTTTGGTATTCTCATTTAGCCACTTGCCACTGATCCCAGTTACTACTGGTGTGTCAAGATAGAAGGATGCTGGTTTTGTAAATGATTGTTGCACATCAAAAGGACAAGAAGAGCAGAGCAATAACACAGTATGATCACAATAGTGACACACAGTAGAGCAGGAAGACATAGGTGTGAACACATGAATCATTTGGAATGAACAACATTCTTCTAGTTTATGTGTGCATTTAAAGATTAGAAACACACAGAATATGTCTTAAGAGGTCATGCTGAATTTGAAATGAAATGTAGCCGTTGGAAGAGTTTGGAAGGTTACACATGGTGGCCTGCAGGCATACCACAAATCAGAAGAAATAAAGAATACACCTATGACATATGATGGTATTTAAGGAAATAATAGAGCAAATTACTGACAGAAAAAGTAATGCAATGAAAGTTAGAAGTCTGCTATTTGCATATGAACCAGCCATCTACAAAAAAAAATACCCTGGCAAAAGATGACCCCAGCAGCAACAAGAAGATTTTGTAACATAGCAAATCCTTTATTTTCCTAGAAGAAAAATTTCTTCTCCCAGTTCACTTTGTTCTGATACTGAGCTGGGGGGAGCAATGGAATTACCTCAAATTCATGGAGTTATCATGTTGCTCAAAAACCCAGACCATGAGCCACTACCAATCTATGTTATAGAAAAAACACCTAACGTGATGGATTTTGATACCTCACTCCAAGTGAGCCATTCTCCAGAAAGTAATATTCTCCCTCCTCATTGCCAGATTTTAGACAACCTTGACCTTTCAACTTTCCTTTAAAGATCACTTATGACAAAACCATGCCTGACATCCTAGGCAATCCCATCTTCATTCCCTACTGCCTACACCAGAAAAAAAAAAAAAAGCTGAGTTCTCAGACTCATTGCAGGGAAATAACTGTACTTTCACACATAGTTTACAAACACCTTTATCTTTTGTCCCTTTAACTCTTTTAAATACCTCACATTAGCCATTTTTGCCTTTGTTGTCAAACACACGAGCATAATTAGGGATGAATATGGTGATGACTACAAAAATATGGAAAAATCAGCAGCATTGACAGCTTCCAGACACTTGGGACTTTAGGTGTAGAGGTGCCATAGTTTGATTTATCTTGGAGCACAGTATTCAAAAAAACACAAGATCTCTAACTGGTGCTGTTTAAGTTCCACTCTCAGGACTTCTGTGTCTGATCCTGAGGTATGTTCTCCCTGTGCCTGACCACCCTTGTCTTCCAGAATTACACAGCCTAGGACAGGAAAGCCTGCTGAATATTGCACTCAGTCTCAACAGACACAAACCAGAAAGAATGGAGCAGCTTGAGTTTACCAGTCTGAGCAGCAGATTTCTTCCTAGGAGAGAAGGCTGAAGAACAACAGTGAAGTCATCCTTTTGATCAAACCTCTCAGACTCCAGTAGTTTTTCCAAAGCATCCTAAATAGACAACCATTTAATGAGGTTAGTATTATTGGGTAGAGAGTGTAATGTATGTGCAATTCATCAGGGCTTAAAGTAAATTTAAATTATCCCCATCTCTAATAAACGATAGAAATAAAATTGTGTAATCCAGAACAAAGACAGTAATTTAATGAAATCTTGTTACACAACAACTGGAAAATCCTTGTAGCTATGAGAAAGATAGTTTACCATCATTTTCTTTGAAAGGGCAGCAAACTTAGCAAGGCAATGAAATGTCATATTTATTGCCACCCTGGCAGGTTTAAAAGAAACTCCAGCACAACTGTCTTTGTCTTAACAGAATATTTCCCTCTTCTAAATCATGTGGCATTTTACTGGACAAGATGGATCCTTTCTCTGATGGGATATGAAAAATCCTAGGTTGCCAAAAGTTATATAGACATTTAAAACTTCAAGAGATACTAAGATCACTCAGGTATATAGAGAACATATTGCCAATATTCCTGAGATAAGAAATGGGATCGGGATTGCTATAGATATGTGATAAAAAGGCTGTTAGTCAACTTCTTCACTGCTATTCCTCCCTTAACTCCTTGCTTCAGGCCAATCTGGAAAATGAATAGACATGTCTAGCAATATGAGAGCCAAACAACACAGAAGATGCCATACCTGATAGGACCACCTTAGTACGTTATTCTGTAATGTGGAGTGGTCAACATAACTGCACTGATTCCTGCCTGGATTGCTGCAGAAAAGAATTAAAAACATGAAAGACATTATGAACTTTTGATAAACAAGGTGGATAGCATGAATTCTTTTAAGCCACTAAAGACTAAATTGTTGCATGTGTAGAAAAGGCTACATGGAACATGCTAATTTTTTATATAAACATAGAATGATATATATTCCCATATCCAGAGCTTTGTATCTCTTTTTGATTCAAAAGCCTAGTCAGTTGACATGTATGCCAGACTAGATTAGCACAGGATCTCACAAGCTAACAACATGCTCAATCTTAAAATAGCAGCTGCACTGGTTTTCAAACATTTCCCTCTATGTAGTCACAGAGGAAAATTGATCAAACTCAAAATACTTCCACTGGAACATTTTCTTTAGTGTTTGGCTTGAAGACCTGCATCTAGAAGCATGGATGGAAGTTGCAGAAGGTTATCCATGCTAAAGGATGACTGGCATTTTTAGATTTCTGCCCTGCAAGGTCAGATGGGTATATTACATATTTTTTAAGCTAGCTGGAGAATTCTGAGAGTTCCCAAAGGTATAGATGGGAACAATATAAGATACATATAAGATTAGTCAGGTTCCAGCAAAGATATATTCCCTTGAAATTTCCTGGGTGATGTGGAATTTGAGAAAGTTTCTGGGGGGTTTGTAGATATAAGCAATAAGTATGTGTCAAGATCCTTTTCACAGAGCTCTAGCTAAACCCATAAAATGAGAGTTTTCTGATAAAGTGCTATTATCACTGCTGCTGAGTGAAAGAAATAAAAACTCACAACCAGAATCTTACCCAAGCCTAATAGAAGAACCTCATAAAAACCATGAAGAGAGTTACATCCCTAAAAATAGGGCTCATGCCTTACTTTTAGTGCAGACACTTCTAGTTAGTAAGAACTAGAACTTTAACCCCCATTATGTCCCAAACTTCAATGCCTAAAGTTAAGGCATGGGACTAAAAGTGTCAACCACTATTATCCTCTTTGACTCTTGAAATTTCACATTTTGGTATGGATTTATATTTTTCTCTCAAAGCACAGTTCATAATGACAACTTAGTAACCAAATGCTGGGGTTCCTTATCTGGGATAGGATCTGGGGCTGAGACTGTCTAACAAATTTGTGGGAGCTGTGTTTATCAACCAGATAAACACAGCTATGAAAGCATGCTGACAATAAGAAAGCGAATTGCCTTAAGTACAAAAGAAATACAAAAATTCCTAAGAGGGAAAAAGATCTATTTCTTTTTTAAGGTCTTCAATAGGTGGCAATGTCCATATTCCTAAACACATCTTTTCCACATTCCTCATATTTTTCCCCTTCATGTTTGTGCAGAAGAAATAAGCTGGAGTGCCCCATGCAGTCACTTTTGACAAGAAAATCTTCTCTTCTCCTTGTATTTGTTAAGTACACAGTTACATAGCAGCCAGACCTCTTCCCCCATTCCATCAGAACATCTCCGAGGCTGTATGCTTGCAAAGCTTATGAAACACTTCAGGATGACTATATTAGTACATATGGTGTCCTATGCCACAAGCACAGGGGAAAAAAAAATTACTGTGGAGTAAGATGAAGTGTAATCTCACCAGCTGTAAACTACTCCATCATAACTGCTCATGTGCACACTCCTACTCCATACTAAATCGGGACACAAACTACTCACACTTGTGTTACAAAGAACTGAGAAAGACAGATAAATAGATGCAGTTACCATAAGGAACTGACAACTTGGATGTTCTCTACCCTGGCATACCCTAAGCAAAAGCTGAATCTTTCCAATAGCCTAATAATGTCCTTTAACACTGCTCATTTTGTGAACATTGATATGTAGAAATTTAAACTTTTGAAGCACCTACAGAGCTTCTGACTTGAGAGCTGAAGAACAAAAGTATCACTGAAAAAAACCCCTGGGGATAGCTAGACAGTGCAGTTTTGTAACCATATTCTAAGTGCTGGATCTGGCTGAGATGGAGTTAACTTTCCTCATAGCAGCCCATATGGTGCTGTGTTTTGGATTTGTGGCTAAAACTCTTGATAACAAACCAATGCTTTGGCTCTTGGTGAACAGTGCTTGTACAGTGTCAAGGCTTTCTCTTTTTCCTTAACTCTGACCCAATATTTAATTATGCTGTCCAACCTGATAGGATTAAAAGCACTAGCTTCCTAGTAAAAATATATCTTTCAGAGAGAGTATATCAGAAACAAAGGGAGGACTTAAAATCTCTTACATACTTTTGTATTAAGGGCAGCAAACCAGCTCAGCAGATTGTATCTCAGTCATAAAGTCGGCGCATATACATAGCTATTTGTTGAACACCAGCAGGAGACAGTGACAAGAGGTTAAAGAAACCTGTTACCTGGCATTACTGTAATCTTGGCATGCAAGAGAGGCAGTTGTGAGCTCAGTGGAATCAACTAGATTTACGAAAGCCTTGGGAACCTGCAGTAATAAAGTAAAAATTATTCATCCTAGATTTGCAACTAAAGATCAGTAAGCAGCAATTACGGTAAATTACGTCTACAACTTCACATGTATTATCTCTGGCCTGGGATTCTGCCCACATAAAATCCATGACCTAAGTCTTTGCCCATTCTGTCCTGAACCCTGCTCCTATGCCTGCTATCTAGGATCATAATTTATGAAGTTCTTGTGAGCATGCTTTCTTGACTAAGAGACAGCAATTCATTTTACATAACCAAAATGGCCACCAGCCAACTAAACTGAACTCAAATGAACTTGGGACTACCATTTTTGTGGCAACACAGCAATGCAAAGCTGGGGACAAAACATCCTGTATAACAAGCACTCATGCAACCCACCACAGCTCTCCCCCATGCAGAAAGCAGCTTTTCATTTACATAATGATATTTCACTTTTACAAGTGCATATAAACAGATTCTGGAAATAATAGTGGAGAGAATCTGAAGAGAATGTGTGGGTGGAATTTCCCCCATACACAACATTTGTCAAAGTCAGTTGGAGAAAAACGAGTGATTGTGGTCTGAGGCAACCAAACGGTAGCAGGTTTAGAATATGCTGTAGGCCTTCAATGCAAGAAAACAAAATTATTGGAAGATGCTATTGAAATAATTCAATTAAAGAGTTTATAGTCTGCTTTAGTAGTAATCTATCCTCATCTAGTCTACTATCATTAGCAGACCAAGACACAGCTCAGAATGCTTCCCAGAAACCATCCTAGATAAGTAGATAATTCTTTGCTCAGCCAGCTAGAAAACCTTTAGAAAGGCTTAGATTTTTAAATGAACACAAAATAGGAAAAAAGATCTATTATATGTATTTTAATGGATGTTTTCCCTGGTCTGTAAAATTCATCACGAGGGAGTTAGTAGTCTGTACACTGCCTAGGTGTTCCACACCAGTAATTAGATACCAGTTACTTTCGCCAACAGCCCTGTTGCACGTAACTTTCAGATCTAGACAGATCAACTCCAATTTTCACAGAAATCATTTTAAAAATAGCCAAAGATTGAGTGGTACATTAGCTTGTGTTGCAACACAGAGCAGTTGCCCATCCATCCTTTCTGTTTGCATGTGTCAGCTTTTTAAAAACGAGAGTAAAACACTTAGTGAAAACAAATGGAGCCAGTGGGTTGAAGCCAATGAGACTGGTGTTCTAAGTCATGTGAAGAGTGGTACAGGCCCTAGTCTAGTAGGGGAGAGTGGAAAAATACACAAAGGATTCAGCTATTCAGGGTTGATGAATACATCTTACCTTCTTATACAAAAAATCTAAGACAGCTGTAAGTTTTTCCAGGTTTTCTGATATGCAGTCCTTCTGTAAATGAGATGAGAAAGGCCATCAAAACTAGTAGGAAAAGCAGTTATCCTTTTCCAAAAAGTCACAAACTCTGTGTATTGAGCTGTGTACTAAAGGGTTACTAAGAACCACTCTATTCTAAATTCAGCCTTAGCCAGCAACAAGTAAATAACATGGGGACTAGTCTTGTAATTTAACTGCCTATAAATAGACAACTTGACATATAGTAAAAAAAAGGGATAGGGAAGAAAAGTATCTTTATACTTGAATGTGGGAAACAGTTGTTCTACTAAGACATCTCAGACTAGGGATGGCAAATAAAGTACAGATGTTCATAAATACAAAACACATAGTGCACCAGGAGCTTACATCATTGGATTGAGGCATCCCAACATCCCAGATCTAACTACTCCTTTGGTTCCCTGTGGCAGAGAGCAGAGTATGGGAAAGGGTAACTACCTACCTTGACTGCTAAACCACCCCACAAAGTGCTTACCAGTTGTGTAGAAGCATAGGAGGAACATGGGTTTTCAGCACTAAAAAATACTGTTATCAGTTTCCAGTCATTTTGGAAGTCCATAATCTGGGGGAAAAAAATAAAGGAATAGGATGATAGGTGATCTATTTGCTATTTTCCTTTCTCACACACTATTTGCTGTGGGTTCAAAACCAGCAAGACCAAGCAGTAGTCCATGGCCCAACCTTGGCCATTTTGGTCCCTTCCATCTGACAAGCCATCCAGCTTTTCCTTAGAGAACACAGCAAGCAGATGGTTAGGCATCAAATGCTGCAATTAAAGCTGAACACACATCTACAAAAAGCTCAGGAGAGCCTGTAATTGCTGCTGCCATAGAAGACTCTATTGGAAAAGATGGGCATGGACAACTTAGCACAGAACTTGATGATTCCTTCCATCACTGTTGCAGCTTGCCAACAGGATTACTGTATGTGAATTGCTGAGAAGGGATCACACTAGTGGGACAAAGACTGGAATAAAAAAATCTGAGAGCTAGAGCCCTGCTCAGCTGTGTTGTGTTTATTAGGCAATGCTGTACAATCCTGAAGAGCCTTAGTTAGAACCACACAGTTCCACAAACATGCGTGTTAAATCACTGTAGAGCAAAGAGGCAACAGCAGAATTGCCTTGGCAATTACATTTTCCTATTACTTCAAGATGATTTTACAAAATAACATCATGGTTAAGAACAAAGGAGAAATGAATGCTTAAAGCTCCAGGATGGGACTTAAAAAGCACTCAGCCATGAATGATAATTCAAGCTGTCACCAGCATCAGCCAAAGCATATCTAGGTCTTTATTGTCCTTTTTGAAAATATGTTCCTAAAAGAGCAAAAAGGAACTGAAGAGACAAATACTGAGAATTATTATTTTGGGTTGGTTCTCAGAAACACTGGCACAGTTACAGAGTGTAGCTAGCAGAAATCTCACATCTTTAGCCAACAGAAAGCAAACATATTGGCTTCCCTACCAAGTTCTTCAGCTGCTTTGACAAAAGTAAAAAAGGTGGGATCCTTTCAGAACAAAACTCTGCACTTAAAAGGCACAGAACTGAATCTTATTTACAACATAAAGACTACGATTCGTTAACCTCAAGAAATGGCATTTTCTGTTTTAAAAAGATTTTTGAACCCTCTTTAAGTATTAAAACACTTTTCTGCCTTTTTCTGCTTCAACACCATGCTTTCTGAATTGTCCTGTGCTTTAAACAAACCTGATTCTCCTTCATGAGCTCCACTATTTCTTCAGCTTGATGCAGGAGGTCTCTGAAAAGCAGAAAGGAAGAGAGAAATTACAAATGCTCAGCAAGGTTAAAGCTTTGGCTGATTTTTACCATTGAATCAAACAATATTTGAGGATTCAGGTTGGATTAATCTTTTCTCTCCTAAATGTTTTAAGATTAGACAACAGATTGTGCTACCCAGAGAGCTTCGGGTGATTAGTTAATATTCAGCTATCTGACTTTCAGACGTGCATTTAGATGAAAACAGCAGCTTAGTAGGCACACCTCAACTTCTATTTGAGCCAAAAATTTGTTTTGCAGCTATAAAGAGATCTGATGTTAACTCAGGTGATACAGACCCCAATGCGGGGCTTTGTTCCTCGTGATTCTGACAGGTGCCAGTTAAGTCACAATGACATCCTCTGTCAGTACTGAGCATATCCTGTGCCCAGTGAAGTGCTCCAGCATCAAAGATTTCCATCCTTCCCCTTGCCAGCTGTACATTAACTGCCCAGCCAAAAGCCCCTGGGACTCACCTGGCTTGACTGTCTGGCATCTCTCCCGCTGTGCCCGGCGGAGGGGACAGACGCAGGACCGAGGGGTTGAAGGTGCTAATGAGAGCTGAATGACACACACAGGTTAGGTGATTCCTGCATCCAACAGACTGCTACTCTGCTGACTCATTAAACACAATGGAACTAAAACACCAGAACGTAAAGTCTGAGGATCTCTTGGCAAGCACTAGAGGTATGCCCAAGCCCCTCTTCAGCTGTTTTTCTTGGTTTTGTTCCTCACCTTCTGAAGTGAGGGCTTGATGTCTGAGTTTACCTCCAGACTCAGGTCAAAAACCTCCATCCCCATCTCATGTCAGCCACAACTATTGTAGGTGGGCTTAAATAGAGGCAGCTGTAGAAATGAAGCTACTGGGAAAGGCTACCCAGGGAGACTCATAAAACACCAATGGGTTGCCATGTTTTGAACCCCTTTTACAGGGAAATGGATGTCACACCAAGGAGTTAAGATACTAGGAAGATGATTTGGAGGGCAGGACCAGCTATATATTACGCAGCATTTCAGTGGGCATGAAAATTTTACTTGCAACACCCTTTAAGCAAGTAAAAGCTGTCTTCAGAGACAGCCAATAGGCAACAAATTCTCAGATGTGCCACATCTATGGCAGTCCCAGTGTAAATTCTAAGCACATGGCAGATCTGGGCGGGCAAAATCACACAGGATTTTACCAGGTCAGCATGGGCCACAAGCACACACCAGCAGAGACTGTGTAGTGGGTAGAAATAAGAGGCCAAAAAACCCTGTTGGGCATTTAAGAACCTTGCAGCAGTCTGTCACATCCTTTCTTCACTGCTGTTTGTCTACCCTCCCTTTAAAGCCATCACGGAGAACCTAAGCTGGGTGTACTCATGTCCCCAGGAACACCATCCCTCAGGCTTCCCTTAAACCCCTGCAGTGTGCCTTTGCTGCACCTGCTCTGCAGCCCAGCAGAGCCCTGGAGCTTTCTGCCAGCTAGCTGTTAAATTAATTTGCTGAAGTTTTAGTGTGACAGCAAGACGCACCTGCTAAAGTTGCCATGCTTAGTTCAAGGAAGTTCTTTCCTGTGCTACAGAAAGGGAAAAGAAAACAGGAAGTTCCTGTTACTCCATTTCTCAAAGAAAGATTATATTACAGCACAGCCTCAATTTCTTATTAGTTATGCTGCATCTCAGAGTGAAATTTATGGCAGCTGCTGCAAGTAAGAATGAGGCCTTTCTTTCCCCAAAATCATCATGTCATCAGCTACTGCTGAGTAAGAACAGTCTCAGATCTCAATTTTTTTGTGTCTCTGTACCCTCTGCACATTGCAGTACTTGTGCTTGCTTATATATAAGTGATGCAGGGGCCTCCCCATATATACCCACATACAAGTGGACACAGATGTTTATGCAACCATTAAACAAACTTAGTATTTTAAAGTTTATCTGTGCAGTGCTAAATCCTCATCTGGGATGCTGTGACTCAAAAGACCTGTACAGACCTGCAACTACAAGGTTTAGCCGTATGTTCACTCACTGATTTAGATCTTCCAAAGGGGCATGGAAGAAGGAAATGGGGTAAAGCCTGTCCATGAAACACTGGGAGTCAGCCAGGCAGAGGACAGGGTATCTGGACTACTGGGTTCTTTCTTAGCTCTGATAAATCCCTGCTTTCTAATCTCTAGTGAATTATGATATATACTGCCTAGGATTTATCACACAGCAATGATTCTTAGTCAAGGGTATTGCAACCCTAAGGTAATTCTATATCCTGCATAAGTACAAAAAATTTGTCACCAAAGGACAGGGAAAGTTTCAGTGTCACAAAATCCTTTCCATTTTACATAGACTTTCTCCTCCTCTCTTTAAAACAATAAAAAAATTGCTTGGGCCTAACTCCTGCACTGTGATACCACAGAGATTAGGATAATGAAACTTACAAAAGCTAACTATTAACTGTTACCTTTGGAGTAAATCCTCAACAGATCCTGGTGTCTGTGAACAAAGAAGCAATAAGAATAATATTAATCAAAATGTAAACTAGACCTATGTATGCTGTTCCCCTATCATGTTTCAGCCCTGTTAGAGACAGTATTGTTTTTCACATACTCTTCTCCATTGTCTTGTAATCACTCACGATTTATATTATTTTCCAGAACTTCCCTATTACAGTGCATTTTCATAATCTGGTAATCCTTTCTCAGGTAATGTTTCATTAATGATTTTTTTACACATGGCTTAAAATAGAATTTGATTAGTTGAAATCAAATTCCATAAAACAAAATGCTGCACTAGACCAAATTTCTGTGGATCTACTCCTACTCCTTTACAAGGGACATAACCTGACATCATTTAGATAATTTACATAGATGGCACGCAGAAGGGTGTCTGCTAAAAAGAAACAACATCAATAGAGGAACTTCACTGATTTCAGAGAGTTTGACGAGGAGACAGTGACAGATGTTTGCTCTAGGAAAGCAAACATTCCTTAAAAGAAGGTAATTTACATGTTTTTCTATGATAACCCCCACAAGCAACAAAGACACCAGCACAAAGAAGACTTGCTCCAAAGGGCCGTGCACCTGATATGGGTGAAGCACCTTTGCATTCAGGACAATAAATTTTTTCCAGTGAGAGAGGTACTCACAGGGAGTCCAGAAGTGCTGATTTCCTAAAGGAGAAGTATTACGTATTGATGGATACCATCTCAAATTTGAAAGTTGTTTTGTAATAAGGGAGACTCTCCCCTATTTTTCACAGCTGCAGCCTCTCCAGTGGCTATCAATTTTTGCTCTACAGGCATTTCTACGTTTCCTCAAAGCTTGAGAATTGTGGTTAAATCCTTTTAATTGGGCCTCAACTCTGTTTCAGATATACATTTCCAACTATTAACACAAATAAAGATCATCCAAATCTGACTGTATTATTACAGTCAGTGGAACTTTACCCACTGATCTATACATCAGAAATATCTTTGTGATTCTTGTAGACCTTCTGCCTTCTAGGTGGAAAATCAGTTTCTACAGAAAACACTTGATGAGGTGGAAAATCTACTGCATTTCTCAATAATTTGTATTTGTTCCAGTTTGAATTTTCCCAGCATCTTCTTCCAGTTATTCAATCTGTTATACTCATTGTTAGGAAAATCCATGCACTCTAATCAAATATCATGGTTCTCTGCAAGAGCACTGTGATCACATTTCCTCCTGCACGAAGTCAGCTGGCTATTTTTAGACTCAGGGTATATTGGAACACTGAACAGCAGGTATTTCCAGTCGCTTTTTCACCAGAAGTCTTTGATGCATGTGGAAAGATTGAAGTCCTGAACACCCTGAGACCCCAAACTACATCATCAGCTGACTTCGTCATCCCAGCAGAGGAAATGGGTCACGCTCAGCACATTTCCCGCTTGTACTTACTCTTTGCAAACTTCCTATTGCAGTGACTGCTTTAATGTCAGCTGGCCTTAGAGCATGAACTGCAGAAAAGCAAAAGACTTCAGGTTACAAAAAACCCCAAAACAGTAACTCTAAATGCAAGTTACATTCAACAGTATATTAAAATACCAAGTTGGCTAAAATAGTAAGTCTATACTGATTGCTTTGATTGGAGGTTTTAAACTAGTCAGAAAGCATGAGAAACTTTTCTCAGGTGTTCAGTAAATACTTCCGGTGTTTAGAGGCACTGAAATGCTCAACTATCAAGCAAGAAAAGATTAAAAAAAAAAACTGCTGAGGATGATTAAAGTAGTAGTGGCATCCCCAATCACCAGCTGAAGAAACAAAGGTAGAAAATTAATCACAAGTGGAACAAAAATCTAAGGTGTTTATAGAGCCTAGCTCCACTTCAGTCAATCCCATACATAGGGATCCCTGCAAACAGCTGATTTCTGCCCCAGCCCATTCTCAAATAATTTTGTGAGGGAAAGCCTCTGCAGAGACAATATCTGCAAATACAAACCTGAAGATGAAGGGGTCTCAGGGAACATCGCCTGCTCACATGAAAACTGCAAGCTTCTTAGAGCCTTAGACATAAATAAATATGGTTGACTGCTTAGATTACACAAGGAAATTTGTGGAATGAGGAGTCCTACAGGCTCCATTCTCACATAGAACCAAGATTTTACTCATGTAAACAATTTCAAAGAACAATTACACCTCTTTTAGAAATACATGGGAACACAGATCTGGACAGCTGCATTTTAACTCTTCTAGAACTTGACACTTTCTGCTCAGTTTTCTTACTGATTGCCACAGCACTGGGCCTGAGCAAACAATGAAATGTGCTGAACACATCCTGTCACATCCATTGCTGCAGTGACTGCTTAATCTGGAAGAGGTCACAAAAACAGCTACTGCAGGCATCTCTGTGTGCCAAGGGACACCCAACTGGCACAACAAAACGTTACATCTCCAATATGCAACAGGAAAGGCAGAATGAACTAATTCTGGCTCCTTAACAACACCTGGCCAGGTGATCAGAGAAGGCAAGGATGTGAGTGATGTTATTCACTCAGCGTGAGAGACAGCTCAGTACCAGTTGGAACATTGTTTAATGCCATCCTATATCCTTATGGTATGCACAGCCCAACATCAAGTGCTTTAAAGGGACATCAAAGACAATCCTTGCTTCTCCAGGTGACTTGGCAAGGCATTCCCTCATCACAGTGACCACAAGTGGCTGACCATCACCAATAACTAAAGGTGAAATCTGTATAGTGACAAGAGCCACTACGGTGCCCAAACACTCCCAGCTGGAGGACTTTAATGGTGCAGACACTTTGCACTGTTATAAAGCAATGAAGAGTTTGATCCTGTGTTTCTAAAAGAGCAACAGAGCATCTAGGAAAAAGTGCTAACCACAAACGACCTACGTAAAGGATATGCAACCTAATAACAAACACTGCTCGGAGAAAACCTCATTTCCTGATTACATTCTGTAATCTTGCAGCTGCACTATCACATTGCTGACTCATTGGCTTTGCATTTCTTCTCTGCAGAAGCAGTTTAGAGCAACAAGCTGGATTCTTTCTTCTTCTGCTTGCCTCAGAGGAAGCAACAGCTTGATAGGTAATGATAGGTATTGAAAGCAGAAAAAAAGAAAAAAATTGCATTCATACTTTACCTCTAGGGTCCCATATTCTTCCTGATCATCTGCATTACCTTAAAAACATTAAAGAAAGAGTAATACTATATTTTTTTTTACCTTAGGAAAAAAAAAAAACTTCATAAGACTTAATATACCTAAAAGCATAGAATCCGGAGAGGAGGCACCTTTCTCATGTGCCCTACTTTCCAAAGATGAGATTCATCCCAACAACCAAACGTATTTTCTTTGATTTTCCTATACTATAAAAAGCTTTTAGTTATTACAAGCAGCTGAGATCTCTTTAAATTAGTACAATGCAATGGATTTATAGCAACAGGTGATGAACTACTTGTGGATCCCCTCAAACAACCCCATCATCCAAGGCCTTCCCGACCTGTTTCCCTCTTCAGCACATTTCAGACACTGCTGTAGTCTTATTCTGCCCAAATTTAGACTAGTTTGAACATGTACAAGGTGAAACTCCTTAGAAAGGAGCCATTCACATTAATCTACATCTCCCACAGTCAGGGAGCAGCATGACACTGTTGAGAGTTTGCCATAGTGATACAGAAACAGCTGCAATTTTTTCTCTTAGTAGAGTGCTGGCAGACAAAATAGCCTGTGCAGCCAGGAGTCAGGCCTGTAGATGTTTCAGTAAACATTATTCTCTTTCCTTGAGCATACAAATAGATTTTGGTTTATTCTAAAATTTCTAAAATTTACAAAGATAGCCACAAAGCCTAGGTCAGCTGAACTTCAAAGCATGCTCTCAGCTGTCCTTGCTTGCCCCACTGACGACATCAGCATCCAGCAAGTCTTACACAGAATTAGAATAACTGTCCTTTAACAGTCAGGAGCTATTTTTGGAATATTTAGCCCTGCTGAGCACTTCTGGCTTGTACACCTTTCTTACAATGACAGAGTAAGAGCAGAGCCCGCTCAGTCCAGCAGGTGAGACATCCCTGGGTGTAGGGCAGCCAGTGGTGCTCATGCTGCAAGGAGATGTGCCTGGCATGGGCAGGGGGCTCTGGGCAGCCTCTGGGGACATGGTTACCTGTGCACACTGGTCAGTGTGGTGACACAAAGCCACTACTGCTCCCCATAACTGCCTCAGCCTGTCACCTGTGCCACACTACATGACCATATTCAATAACTGGCAGCAACTTCTATACATGGTTCTTCTCCCCTACTTGGGTTTCAGCCATGAGCTATTTGCAAATTTATATTATTTTACAGTACTCTGTAGAAGGTTGAGATAGTTTCCTGGCTGTTGTGTGACATACTTTTAACATTTCTGTCTGTTCAATCTGGGGTTTTTGATGATGCTTTACTCAAGGCAATAACCAGAACCCCAACTCAGTTTGGGATACTGGAGGCAAAAGCAATGAGGGACTGCATCACACCAATCTACAGCAGGAACTCAGTAACTGAGAATTTTAACACTAATTTCAACTATATTTGAGAATAGTTCCTTTGGTTACATTGAGAGAGAGGATCCAGTTCCAGTTTCCACGATTCAGGGAGTTGGAGGAACAGTTTTCATATGTCAGACAGAGAGTCTATCTAGTCTGGGATTTTTCTTCTGACAATATCCAAATGCAGATGCTTAGGCAAAGAATAAGGAAGATACAGTTATACTTCCATTTTCTATCCTCCCAACTATCTGTACTATTGTGCTCCCCGAGCAAGCAATTACTTAATGTTGAAGAATTCCCTGCCATCTTTCTTCCACTGATTTGCCTATTTGTTTTTTTAATACTTTCACACTCTTGGGGGCTTTCCCCAAGACCTGTGGGAAAAGATGCTTCATCACTCAACTACATGTCGGAAAAAAGTACTTCTCATTTGTTAATAACCTAATTGTTTCCTTGTTGCTCTTGTAAAGAGTAGTCATTCCCCTGTTTCTGCAAAATTTGCCATTTTGCATGCACCTGTATGTCTTTATCATATACTTATCCCTTCTTTTCCAGGCTGAAGAGTCAGTTTATTTGATCTCATGTTGAAATGTTTTCCTAAGTCTGACCACTCTCCCCCTTTATCCTCCTCCTAGGTTTTACCACATCTTTTAAATGAAAAATCCAGACCACTGTCAAGATGCAGGTGAACCATTACCCTGTACACAGCAGCCGCAATGTGTTTTTTATGCTGTTCTCTCGCTAACTCCTGAAATAATTTCTCTCTGTCACTAACACTGATGTCTTCAGACAGTTGTGTTCTGGTGTGAAACACTATCTATTCAGAGTTTGCCATAGCACACACATGGATAAGAGTAACATGTAAGGGGAAAACTTAGTCTTAATTTTCATTCTGAACATCCTGAATAGCTTTGCAAGTTAGAATCCACCCTTATCCAGATCACTTCTGAACACGTGCAGAGCCCACATCCCAACACAGATCAATATGAGCATCACAGTTAATAAAATGGACTTGTTCATATTTCTGCTTGGCTCACTCCCTTGGGTGGATATCATCTAATCCTGGCAGTTCTTTTACTATTTGTCATCAGTTTGTTCAAGGATTTGGTCGTTACTCCTCTTGTACCCTGTGCTGAAAGGCTTGGAGCGCAAGGCCTCTTTTTAGCTATTATGCAATGACACCAAAGAAAAAAAGAATTTGTCAGGCTTCAGCCTTCTTTGATACGTCAGTCCTACAGACTCCATGTTTCAGAAGAATTTGAAAAAGGATTTATTAGTTTTCATTCCTTCAACAATGATTCATTGTTTCTCTTCAGATTAATTTTTGGCTTGACTGATTAAATTTTAACCTCTTCCGTTTTCTTAGTTTGTTTTGGATTTACGCTTTCCATAGGATGACTTTTTAAACTCCTGCTACTCCCAGTATTACAGTTACTCCCTTACTATGCCATTGAATAATTCTAACTTGTATTTTCAATTTTCTTGACATAAAAAAGGAAGTATTTTTCAGATAATTCTCCCCAAAATTGGGAGAAATATTCTAACTCCTTCTTCCCTTTCTTCTACAGTTAATCTGTTTCAACAAACAATTCTTATAGGCTCAATCAACATCTTTTTTCCTGGATAAAGTTTTCAGAGGAACTGCAGCCACCATGCATATTTTCCCCTACATTTAAAAGCTCAGATGTGATAATTTCTTCTGATTACTTCAGGAACCAAAACCTCCTAACAGTTTATTATTTATCAGAGCCCCTTATAATCCTCTGAAGATAGTGATCATCACAGCCTACTGCTAAGGTAACGCACTATGAGTAGTTATTATTTTCTTACAGCAGAGACCTGAAGCACAGAGCCAATAAAGCCAAAGCATGCACAGCATTTGCAGTCTTGAGAACCTACAAAACTGTCATTGGCACCAAACATGGACTTTAGAGACCCAGTACAGGGAACAAGGGCTCCCCCCTACCCTGAATATTACAGAAATCTGAACAATGCCTGGAATGCCAGGATGCTGACCAACCAGTCACATAATCTTCTGTCACTGAAAAGATGATGATGATCATAGTTATGAATTCAGAGAAAACTTCTGTTCCTTGCTTGAATTTCGGCACCATTTTGGCACAGATCTCACTGCTAGTCTAATTATTTGGTGATGTTTCTCTCACCAGAATGCTTCAGTGCCCCAGACACAGTCTATCCCCAGAACAGTGCAAACCAATGTATACATCTTCATCAGAAAATGATCAAACATGCCCAAAACTGCATTTAAGATCACAGTTTTACTCACAGATTTTCTTCATCCTGCTTCTAAAACTCCTGCTATACACCCACCTTGCAACAACTAAAAATAGAGGTTCCCAAATACTGTGCAATGCAAATTTTCAAAGGGCCTTCCAAAACTTACCTTCTGAGGAGAGCAACCAAAGGAACAGCACACCTAACAATAGCTTCATGGCAAGCACCTCTATGAACTGATAATCCTGGAGTGCTGTGTGTTAGATGTTAAGGCTGAAAAGAAAGAAATTCTCTTCCTTTTTCTCCTTTATATCTTAAAAGTTGATAACTCAGCAGCCATAAAACTTATTAGCTTCTACCTTTGGAAAGCAAAGTGACGATGATATCTCATTTCATTGCCCATTCAAGGGTCAAAGAAGGGGCACAGCTTCTCTCACTTGTTCAGACAGAGCTGGCCATTTTTCATGGGAGTTCTCAGCAAATGTAAGGACCAAGATCACATGCGTCAGCTTCCAGCAGGGTCAAGGCTCTTCCAGGCAATACATAACACATTAGTTTGGCAGTAGCCTGCCTCTGCCGGGCAGGGAAGGAGCCTCTGCTCCTGAGGCAACAAGGACAACTGAACCCTATGTAGCAGCCCACACCCACCCAAAGAGGAAGGTTGTTCTCTTCCTTCCCTACCTGTGCTCCTTTCTTGCCTTCAACCAGACTCATGCTGTGCCTGTTTCTCTTCCACTAGTTCCTCTTCTGGCTGATTTTCCTTCACTGGGTTATGCCTCACCAGTATTTGCCAAGACAGAGCAGTGCCAGAAAAGCAGGATCTGTAACTCTGCCCTCACACTGCCCAGGTCTCCAAACCCCTTACTGCAACACTATCACAGTAACACAGTCACTTCTGCAGAGTCAAAGAGCGTGCAGAAATGCCAGCTAGATTGTGATACAACACTCCCCAGTGAGACTACCACTATGCCTCAATTACAGCATCAGGGTCAAACCTCTGAAGGGCAGCCTGCTGTCCTCACACAAAACAGCAGAGTGACCTTTGGCCTCTTCTGATCCCATGGACACCCAGAGAGCTCATACATGAATAATGGGAGTCTGCTTAAGTAAAGAGCTTTAAATGCTTAAATAAGCCTCTAACACACCTAACTCAGCAGTCTAACCCGTCCTTCAAAGGGGTTTTTGTTTATTTTGGCTTTTTGTTGTTTCATGACAGAAATTTGACATTCTATGAAGGAACACAGTGGAAGGAGATGATTTTGTGCTCATTTCGCATTCCAAAAACCAGGAATGCTATATTAATTCTGACCATGAACAGCTATTGTTCAGAGCAACATGCAAGGAGGAATGAACATAGACAGGGGAAAGCATTCTTCCACCCCCTGAATCGCCACCCTCAACTCACCAAAAGCATACCAGCACAAGGGGCTTCAGACACAGCTGCATGTTCAAGTCTGAGAGTGATGAGCTCATTCTGCTTGGGGGTCTCACACCTGAAACAGTTTGACACCCAAGCTCCTTTAACCAGTAAGGTAATGAAAAGTTAAAGTTTTACTCACTGTCAGGGCGCAGCACCACACCAGCAAGGCCTGCCTGGGCTGAGCTGCAGTGGAACTCCCAAGCACCTGGTCAGAATGAGGGAGGTACAGGTGAGGCTGGTCAGAACCATTATCACCTCTCAGCCAAGGTGGCATTGCACAGACTCAGCACGGATGGGAGTTACCTTTGGTGGGTTTCGTTATTACATACAAGGGTTTGGGGCCGCTTCACTCCTCAAGGGAAAGCTCTCACTATCATAAGTCTGAGAAACAGACTTCTTGAAGACCTGGAAGTGTTTAAAATCCCAGAAAACCTCTTCCTCATTGTACACCAAGCAAAACATGAAAAGGAAGGTAGTATTAATTCATTCATTTGCCATAAACCACAGATCCAAGAGTAACTTTAGCCTTTAAACACTGTGACAAGCTCCAGAAGCAAAACAGCATTAACTTCAAGGCTTGTAAATCTCTTGTAAACATGCCTTCCCACCACCAAAGCATCAAAATAGCTCCCAGACTGAATAGCAAATAACAAGTGGCAACAAAGATCAAAAAAGTTTGCAAAAGGGAGAAGAGAGAATTTTCTATTAGATATAGAAGCTGTCAGAGACAAATTAAAGCTTTTACATTTCTGCTAGGGCAAAGCTAGATGCAGCTACTGAAGAAGGCAAGGCGAGTTCCAGACCATAAACCAACCCTCAGCAGATGGTATTTAGGAATACCCTTGGGAACTGCAGCCATGTTGCTGACTACCTAATGATCAACATAGAACATCTTGTGTCTTCCCTAAAGTGTCTGCTGCTGCTCAGGTAGGACAAGGAGATAGCTAGGCCTGGTAGTGAACCCTGCCTGAATCATGTGAGTCTTCTTGTTGCTTGCCCTGCATGGAGAGGGCTCATAACACACTGGGCACAGAAGAGCTTTGGGTGAGATTTGGTGGTTAGAAGCAGAAGTTTTATGTCTTGGCATGCTTTCAAGCAAAGGACCTGTTTCACAGGTCTACACCCAACAGTGCAAAACACTACAAAAATGTCAAGTCCCAGTTACAGTTTTAAAGCCAGCAACACCCAAACAGATACTCAAACACAGGTGCTAAAGCATATTAGCCAAACTCTTTGGTTCATTGCTACATTTTTAGGTGGCTTATAATATACCTAAAGCTTCACCTTTCACACCTGGTATGAGAGCCACAGCTGAGAAAGCCACAGGATTTTTTTTTTAGCATGTTTTTTAAGTTTTTCCTTACCTCCTCTGATAAACAGAGCTTTTTCTGGCATTTATTTAATTCATACAGAATACCAAAACCCAAAAACTCTTTCAACCTAAGTCCTCGCCTGTAAGATCGCTGTTTTAAAATACAGTCATGAAGGTATGGCTGTATATTAAAAGAAGAAAAACCCCAACAATAAAAACAGACAAAAAATCTCCGTAGCACTCATAATTAAACCCAAGATGTTTGTACTTGTACTAAGTTAGGGAGGTAGCTTACTCAATTGCTAACAAGCAGAGGCCATATATCAGCGGATAATGTAATTGCATCCACAAAACTATCACATTACACTGACATAGCAGAGGACTTCTTGTGGAAATACAAAGCAGACCGAGTTTCCATTTCACCTGAAGATGGAGCCTGTCTGCGACCTGTCACTGCTTCAGCTAATCCTACTGCCTTGACAAGGCATTAGATCTTGAATTCTGTATTTAGGAAGCACATCCTTGAATTATTCCACCTTTGAGGCACCCAACTGTGATGGGTAGAACATGACAGTGCTACAAAAACGTTGGGAATAAATCATATACAACAGCAAGACGTGTCATGTGTTCTTGTGATGTGGTGCCGTTGCCTCCTCTTGCTGTGATTCACACTGCTGGTAAATTTAGTGCATACTCTGGACCTAAACAGAAAATCTGCCTCCACAGGGGAGTTCAGACATGCAGCAGAGGGTGAGGAGATCAAGTGAGGCCAGGGGCAGCCAGGGACGTGAATCATCGGGCAGCAGTTCTGCGGCAGCAGGCAGGAGAGGGGCACAGTTTGAAGGAGGCTGCTACCACCTGCTGGAGGGAGTGCAAATCCCCCAAGGAAAAGAAGAACACAAACGTTAATGCGGAACTGGAAAGCACCGGTCTGCCGGTGGTCAGATTACTGAGAGCGGGCAAAAGGCCTTGTAATGCTTAGTGCACCCCTTAAAAACACTCAGGCTTTTGGAGTTGCAGGCGAGGAGGACATAGATTATTTCTAAAATGGCTTTAAAAAAGAAATCTTGGTTTAAAAAAAATGCAAACACAAGGCCTCAAATACACTTCTCTAAATTTTTCTAAGCTCAGCACATGGTTGGACTCTTGACTTTTATAGTGAGGATCTGCATAGCTGCTAGGGAGACCTAAGATGTGGCTGTAAGTATGTAAATAAGCAAGGTCACCACCACAGTTATACCCATGTTTTGGATGAGCTATGAAGCAGTGCTCTCCTGCAAGCACCTTAGCTGAAGGCAGCAACACAACAACAAAAACTCCAATCCAATGTTAATGATTGCATGAAATTTGAAATTTCTTCCTTGTGCCTTAAGTAGGGCACAACCTCCCACACAGATTGTGTGATTGCTTACTGAGAGCACAAGCCCTTTAGTCACTCATCTGTGGCTGGCACCAAAGTACAGCCTGAAGTCCATCTCCACAGATTTCTTGATGCTGCTGAGAAGCTGGCGGTGTCCAGCCTGCCTTTGCAGCTTGTGTATCTGCCACAGGTCCCTCAATCCCCATTGCCTGTCACAAAAACACGGTGTGCCCTTTGCAGCAAAAGCTGGAACTGCTCCTCACTGCTTATTCTATCAGCTTCTGGGCCTTTTATACAGGCGAGCTGCAGATCATGCCATAGGCTGAAATCCTCCCAGCTCCTTGGGGCAGGAGCCCCTGAAGCCTGATGATAGCTGCAATGCTGCTGAGGACTCTGAACAGCCAGAGAGCAGCAGAAAACAAGATTTAAAGATCCTCTGCTAAAGACTTTTTTTACTGACTTTTCTGTATTGTGAGGATTCGTTTGAGTCTGTAAGCATCAGGATGCTGGGGACCAGATACTTCCTGTGGCCTCCTCAGTTGGCCCCTTGGTTATCAAATGAGGAGATAAGGCTCATTTCTGGGGAGCCCTGTTTACAGCCACAGACTTGAGAGGGTTCACCAGCGCTACCACAGCCTTGAGAAAGCAGTGCTGGCAGGAAGGCAGATAGAAAAGGGAAGCAGTCTGCCTGCCTCTGATAGACAGTGATGGCACTCGATGGCAAGCACCAGAAAATATGTGCTCCCTTCCCATGTCTCTGGGTGAGTTCACTGATGTTCACATGCAAAATACCTAATTCTCAAAGATTTGCATGGAAATCAGGCACCTAAATAAACACCGCTGTGAATTGACGAAGAAGACTCAAAGTGCTCTGGTTCTCTGTAAAATGAAAACATGACTATTCCCTTTCTCCCATTCTTTTCTATTAAGCTATAAAATTCTCAAAGCAGTGTCAGCTTTTGGGTGTTTGTATTCATGCCACAAAGGGGCTCTGTTTTCAGCCAGAGCTATAACTGCAGCAGCCAGCGTGGGAAGCTCCTGACTCTCCTGTGCTCTGAAGCTCTTCCCACATGAAGGTACAACATAAAGACTCTGTGGGGTCAGCCTGCCTACGTGCCACGGTGTCCCAGACTTGCTAGTCCACCTATGCACATCCTAAAAATCCTCTGTTTACCTGAGTCCCCCGCAGAAGTTCCTTTCTCAGCCTGTCTTTATGCATCAAAAAACGTATTCCTTTCACCTCAGTAAGCCAGCCCCAGATGTGCTATATTCCTTTTGCATCATTAATTCTTGTGCTGCTCTTGGAAAAAGAGAAGACGATCAAGCAGTAGCATAGCGATTGAGATGGAGAGAGAAGGTAAGGCTGCTTTTCCTCAGATGGGATGTAACTGTCTGACTCCTCTGGCTGCATTTGCACCAAACTCTTAGAGACTTTTACACTCCACAGCCCTCAGGGTTGTTCAGTTTTTGTCCATTAGCAGCAGAAGCTCCTGGAGCCAGGAGCATATGGCTTGGCGTGCTCCCTTCACATACTTCACACAACACAAATGGTGGCAAACATGTCCTCCCATCGTAGTGTTCACCATCCATGCAATGCTCTGACCTGCTCTCACCTGTTTTGTGGCTAAAAGAGCCAAACATGGGCTGTCCAGATGCTCTGTGTCTTCTTGCTCACCAGTTCTTTCACTCGAAGAGCGGAACTGCATTGAGACAAGCCCATGGGGAACAGATTCAGTGCTTAGAGAAGTGGGCTGAAAGGCCTTTGGACAGACACACTTATTTTACTAAGGGACCATGCAAAGCCAAGCAGCTGAAGCCTTCTGTAACTGTGAAGAGGTGCTTACAGAAACTAAATTTCCTTTTGTGAGGCAAAGAAACCACAGGAGAACAGCAAGCAAACACCATCAAGTCAATCTTAAACCCAAAGTCACACAGAGCTCGGCACTCCTAGAAAGGGAAGCAAGTAAATGGGCAGAAAATAAATAGGAGGGGTGAGCATACAGAAACTACGGAAGCCAGACTGGACTAGAAATATTTACAGTGCAGAGCAGAAAGGAGTATCAGTACTCTGGCTGGAGCACATGGCCAGTTGGCCTGAGTGACAAACTGCGTGTGGAGGGTCACGCCTGCTTTAGCCAGCTGTAACTCTCGCAGTCGCCACCAGAGGACACCAAATTCCTATCTTTTCACTCCTGAACACAATGAGTATCCTGACCCTTCGGCTGATGGGGGGAGAAAATGTCACGGCCGTGGAGCCGTACCTCCGGTCCTTAAGGATGAGAAGTCCGGGCGAGGGGATTCTTGATGTGACCTGCATTTGTCCAGGTATACCATCACATCCTCCCTCACAGTCAGAAGCTAATTCCAAGCTTGCATATTTTCAGTGACTGCATGCTTTGAAGACCAGAAATAATACAGAAAATAACAGTGATTCAAACCGATGCTGGATGATTGGAGACCAAAAGCCACTGCCAGCTGAACAGATGCTCTTATCCCATATTTCAATTGAAAGATCCTTCCAAAATTCACAGCTCTGCCACGCTTCATCCTGACATTTCAGTGGAATATTGCAAGAATGCCATCAAGTGCTAGAGGCCCTTGTTTTTAAGATGGAAAGGCTGGGTTCTGGAACCAGCTATGGGTGCAGGCATGGGCCTGTCCATAGGATTTTCTGAACAATTAACGTGCACATTATTATTTTAAGTGATCTCAAGAAATTGCAAAAGCTGCTCAGAATCAACTGGATAAAAGTCAATAAAAACACAGCAAAGTGCTATGATTGGGAGGAGAAATTACGTGCACAAATGGATGACTTGAAATAATTGGTTAAGCAGCAGTACTACACAAAAGGATCTGGAGGAATTAGAGTGGCTCATATTATGAGTCAACAGTTTTGTTGCAGTTGCAACAAAAACATTTCTTTTGGGATATATTAATGGAGTGTCATAAATATGCCTCAGAAAGTCATTATCTTGTTTTACTCCAAAACAGTGCTCACTAATGCTAAGCTTTGTGCCAAATTTGGAGCACTAGCAGTTTCAGAAAGATGGAGTTAGAGCAGACCAGCCAGCCCAACAGAAAGCTTAAGAAACCTTAAGGAAAGCTAGATGGACTGGGAGAGGTTTCCTTGGGAGAGAAAGAGAAGAGTGCTCTGATCTTGCAGGGGGCTCTTCTAGCCAGCAGCAATTACCATGCATCTGTTTTCCCTGGCAGCTCAGAAGAAAGATAGGCAGAGGGGTCCCAGATCAGTGTGGAACAAAGGCAGACACCAGACCTGGGACTAGTTTGGGCTTCATCTCAACAGGCATCTCTGTTTTTCTTACATAAGAGGGAAGGTATGCAGGTGGGGGATGGGAGGGGTCACGAGTTTTGATGTGACTGTCAGTGACAACCTGGAAACTTGCTTTCAGGTGAGGAATGGTCCTTTTAACACAACAAAGCGCCACACCCACGAGTGCATACACAGACCACACCTACAGGAGCCTGCTTCCACAGGGTTGTTTGTACTGCAAGCGAAGGCGAAAATAAAGATTGGAGACGGAGCTTGCTTTTAGCCCATTCCTCCCCAGGTCAACCTGTCCCTATGAATAGTATAGCAAGGCTGTTCACATATTACTGCTTTCTGTGGCTCCTGGGGGCCTTCGAGATCCTGCTAGTATCACTGCTGTAAGATTCCCAGCCCATAGACCTGGTTTCCACCAAGCACCTAAATAAATTTGGGCATGTCCCCATTCAGCAAAAGCCTTAACCTTATGCCTACATTTAAGCACAAGCTTCAGAGTGTGTGTTCCATGGCTTCTGCAAACAAGGCCTTTACCTTGAAAAACATAGATAAAACAGCTTTTCATTTAGCTAAGCTCAAATGCTTCCCTCAAACTCCTTGAATCTACCTCCTCTCATCTCTGAAGGAGATGCCTTGCATAAGACTCCCTTGCTTCCTCTCTGCTGTAATTCATCAGCTCTTCCCTGCTCCAGGGCACGTACCTCTAGGGACAGATGAAATCTGTTGCTGTTTGTTACCAAGCAAAGCTAGATCTCAACAGCAGTGATAAAGGCCCTTGCACATCCTAGCTTGCTTTCTGATACTTCCCTTTTCTCTGGAATTCATACTCCTCACCCGCCCTTGCTCCCTTCCCCCTTCCCTGTTTGCTCATACTTCTGGAAAGATGACTGAAGGCTAACCAATGAGTAAGACACTGCTGCACGTCATCGCCTGTCTGCTGCAAGAAGGGGTGAACAAGTTCGTTTGTCCACAGGTTAAAGTGAGGTTGCCATCCTAACTAGAAGCATGTAATTGGGAGACCAAGCAGTGGGAAACCTGCCCTCTCTTCCCTCTTGTCTGGAGCTTTTAATTTCTCTTGTTTTCTTCATTGCATACAGCACTTTATGCCTGCACAGCATCTTTCAAGTGAGGATCTCAAAGGGCTTCACAGACCTTAATTAAACCTCATAAATCCCTAATTGATAGATGAAAATTCTGAGTCACAAAAAGGTGAAGTGGTGTGCTCATGGTGAAACAGTGAGTCAGTTGCAGAGCTTGGAGCAGGACTCTGGTAATCCCAATCCAGTACTCAGCATCTTCCTCACTTGCCAGACTTCACAGAAGGCTTGGAGAGTTCAACAGCTGCCTGATGCAGCTCTCAGTGGCCATTCAGCCACTGGTGGGGAGCAGCCATCAATGGTATTTGGTGCTGGGGCACCAGAGTGGCTCAGGGTGGAGGCTGGGTTGCAGGAGTACTGTGTTATCTGGGAACAGCCTCAACCACCCCACTCCCCACTGACTGTGACCCTGAAGCCAGCCTGCAGCCCAGGGCTCAGGTAATGGCTATTTCCAAATCCCAAGGGGACAACCACTGGTCCCTTCACCCTCCCCATGTGGTGGCCTGGCAGGCGAAGGGCCTCCATGCCCTCATATATGCCTGTAGGAGCAATGCTATTATCCCCACCATGGACCCACAGGGACACAGTGCAGTCTGCACCCAGGGAGCCAGGCAGGCACCCAGCCAGCTCCTGGCTGTCAGCTGGCCTCGGGCAAGTCCCTTCTTTTTTCCTCTGTTTCCCTCCCAAGCCTTTGTTTCCCATCCACAGCACGCAGGCAGGGCCGGGACCCTCCCGGCTGGTGTTGGCACGCCGCGGCCCTGTCCGAGTCGGGCCGGGCAGGACAGCACAGCCCTGCCCGCCCAGCCCTCCTCGGTGCCGGGGAGCCGGTCCCTCTTGGTGGACATCGTCCCAGTCTGCTTTCCAATTATAGCATTGCAGGGCTGAGACTGTGTTTAATTGTCTGCGTTTTATAAACACTAAACGGCCTTGGCTGACGCCCGAGTTAATGATCCCCTGCAGAAGCGACTTTGGCCGGCCAGCTCCCAGCTGGGCCCTCACCACGCCCACCAGAGAGAGACAATTAAAAAAAAAAAAAAAAAAAAAAAAAAAGATGGGAGAGGATAAAAACACAGAAACACGACTTAAAAGAAGATGATGCACCTGAGGAAATGACACATCTCCCCTCCTGTCTGCCAGCGAGCTGTGATGCCGCTGCTGAGTTGGGCTTTCCTGGAGGCACCAAAGAGCGGTGCCTGTGCTCCTCAAACCCCCGGCCCGCTGCGGCCAGAACCAGCGCCCGCACCTCAGCGCCCTTTCCAAACCATCCCAGTGGCCGCCCCAGCCAGGCTCCAACAACGGCAGAAGCCCCGTAGCAGGACAAACAGATCAGTTCACCTACCGTGTCAAACCTACATTTCTTTCCTCCGGGTTTCCCCCCTCGCTTAATATTAGCAAAGGGAAAAAAACACAACACAACTCACCTCAAAAATGCAAACAGAAGGAAAACCCCCAGAGTAAATAGCCAAGGCTTTTATGTTAATGCAAGAGTCATTGACAGCATCAAAACAAAGGGAAAATCTCTGGGTCAAATTTGCAAATTATGTAAATAAGTCTTTTGAGTTTCAGTGAGGGGCACAGCCTCCTACAGTATGCATACAGGTATATGTGCTGCCCTCATTCCCCTCCGCTGCCACATCCCAACTCAGTGGCACAATGGACACTGGAAGGGGAGCAGATTACACTTCAGTAGGACTCGTACATATCACCACTAAAGCTCAGCATTTCTATTTTAAAAGAAAGGGAAAAAAAACCAAAACAACAATGAAAAACCCAAACAGGGCGAGTGCACAGCTGCAAGGCGGCTTGGGTAATTGTGCAATGCTGGGAACTCTTAGGTAGTTAATAATTATACTCAACCTTCGGTCTAGTTCCTAACAACACCCCTAGGCGTGTCGCTCTTACAGAATAAGGGCACACGCCCTGCTGTGTCTCCTTGCTTAACAGGAACACAAAGTACAGTAGTAGGAGGTGTTTCCTTGAACTCTGAACAATTGGACATTTAAGGATTAATTACTGTTAAGGAGCTTTGGACTGGCAAACACACTAACTCAGCTCTTGGCTGCGTCTCCCAGCCAAGTTCTCTCAGTCATCCTAATTAGACATTTTGATACCATCTTTAATTATATGATCTCACATGCTTTTTTTTTTTCTTCTTCTTCTTTTTTTTTTATTCTTACCCTGAACCCCTGTCTCCTGCAGCACGCCGAGAGGGCAGAGCACGGAGGGGTGAATTGGCGATGAGGAAGGCGCCGGGCTAGGGACTCACTCGCCTCCAACTCTCTTGGTGCAGCAGCAAGACCATGTAGTGATAGGACCCGAGCTCCCCACACTGCTGAAAACACCCCAGGTCTTTCACAAGAGGGAGGAAAGCACAGAGCCTGCCACAGCTCCCTCACTGCTGTGGGCAAGATGGGACGTATACTGTATTTGTCAGTATTGACTGCAGCCTGGCTGGAATAATCCTGCACCGAGCCACAGCAAGTGAGTGTGTGTGCACATGTATATGCACACATTTGCTCTCCTATACACACCTTGAGCTTATTGAAACAACAGGAGGAGCACATTGCATGTTATTAATGTTTCTCACCTTTGTAAACATTGCATTGCTGGGGCGCTGCTCCCCAACATGCAGCACCCAGTGGCGCTGTGGGCCTGGCACCCTCCCATGCTCCTTGACCCAGGGCCTGCCAAAAGCTGCTGAAGCTGCTTGGTGTTCAAGCTGATCCTGTCGGACTGCAACATCCTTCCTAGGAAGGGATCTGGCTACATCCGAGAGTCAGTAACCGGCATCATCTTTTTTTCTGTGTGCTGGCACTAGCTGCCCGTGCTCCAGCACCCCCCCTTCCCCAGATGCAAGGAGGGAAGTTTTGGGCTGAGTGCTTTCAAATGAAACGCGGCTCTGCTGAGCTGGAAACTCGGTATACCCTGAGGTCAGCCGAGGTTCACTAAGCTGGGGAACTCCTTAAATGGTATAGTCTGGAAAGCCGTCGCCCTTTGTTTTCGCAAGCGCCACAGGGAGAGATGGGCGACCCTTTCCTAAATCCTGGATTCCCAGCCTGGTGTGAGCGTGAGGGCAAAGAGGCAGCTGCTCCCTGATTTTCCCAGCGCCAGTCTGCTCCCTGGAAATGGCTCCAAGATCCACCCCTGCCTCTACCTGCCAGAAGAACTGGTTGGCCTCAGCCGGGAGGGTGCGCAGCTCCGTGCTCGCCCCGCGCTCCTGGGGCTGGTGAGCCTGGCACATCCTGGCAGGGTCCCTGCCCTGCCTCCTGCTCTGGGCTAGCCTGTGGGCATAACCAACCACTGAGCGCTTCATCGCCTCTTCCAACATCAGCGGGGAGGAAAGGAGGCCCTGAGTGTCCCACAGGCAGGCAACAGTACCCCACACAGGGAGGAGCCCTCTCCTCCCGGCTCCTAGGCGTTCCTTGCTGATTCAGAGTCAACATAATGGGGCCGAGATGGCGCCATTGATCCTGCTGGGCAGGCGGAGCCGCTATATGGTAGGGATTAGTAATGACTTTCTTCCCCATGGCATTGGGTCACAGGATTTAGCCCTTTGTACAGCCCCACAGTAGAAAGTCTGCCTTCCTCCCTGCCACCAGAAACGTGCCTATGGAGCTGCCACTGGTCCTGGGGAACAGAGAAATGGCAACAGCTTCACAAAAAAATTAAAAAGAGTTGTAGCCATGTGACAAAAGAAAACCGGAATTGGAACCAGACAGTCACCAGGGGTGGAGGATAGACCTACCCTACTAAGGCAGCCAGCCATACTGCCAAAAGGTCCTTCCTTCAGTCCTCCAGGACAGGCAGCCCTATGCAATCAGGGACATCCTCCAGCCAGGTGCATCTTGGAGGACCTTGCGTTGCCAAGACCTTCACTGTACAGCTCCTGCTCTGTGCCACCACAGAACAACCTTGCTCCTTGTCGGTGCCTGGGAACAGCCTGGCCACAGGCTACAGTTGACTACAGCTCCAACAAACCCCTCACCTCCACCAGGATAACAAGAGCAGGAAGATCATCACTCCAGGATGAGCACCCATCCCAGCTGCAGGTGCTGACAGAAGAGGACACCCAAGGTCAAGGGAAGCACCTGAAGCTGATGTTTTGAAGGCATCACTCTTCTTTCCTATTCCCTCCCTTTTACCACAGGCAGTGTCACAGGCAGATCTTCATTTCCTCAGCTGCCAGAAGCGGAGAATGTAATTAGATACCAGTATGGCCTCAGAACACTGCTCAGAGCAGAGATTTAATCACAGTCCTTGTGGCTCACAAACACGGTGTTCAGTCGGAGGCTACAAAAGGCAGCCAACATCTCCCGTCACCCCCGTGACCTGCAGCAGCCAGGGAGGAGTGAAGGGTTGCAGCCTTTCAAGTCAGCATCAGCCTAGAACAAAGGCTGTGGCAACCAATTCCTGAGGCATGAGGCTGTGGTGCTGCTCACTGCTGGTCCTGATGGCCTGCCCAAAGCTCTGGCTTTGAGGGGTCAGAGCAGGGCTGTGCCTCGCTATAGATCATAGGGCAGTCTTAGATGTGGAGGGCTCATGAGCTCACCTTTCCCCTAGATTATTCATGGGCCTCTGGCATGTGGGCCTTTAAAGCCCACAGGCTGGTGTCTGTTGCTCTCGCCTCATTAACATGAAACAAACAGCTTCAAAACTAAATCAAGTACATTTCAGGGCGGTAATATGATGTAAGCAACTCAAACAGGAATTAGTGAATTAGAGCATCCAGTGCTTGAATATCTTGAGCTACCCAAAGGAAAAGAACTGACCTATTTCCTCCCTTTGCCCAAACTCAGCATCTCCTGCTGTGGTGGTTCACATCAGTAATCACCAGCAGGTGTGTGTGTCATCGTTAGGAGCCACTGATGAATTTGCCTGAGTCTGGGAGCCCACCTAGGATTCCAGAAACGGGGTGGGGGGCCAGAGGGAACTCTTTGCTCAGTTAATGGATTGTGCCTGACCCAAGAGCTCACCTAGGATCGTCAGCTCTAGATTCTTATTTACCTTTCCAGGAAACTTGAAAAACTACTTTTGTCTAAGAGGGGAAAAACAGTAGCAGAGCCTGCAAAAGGCAAATAGGTAACAGTTCCTGGCACTGTCTGTGGTCTTGCAGAGAGCCGTTTGTGGGATGTGGGATCTAGATCACAGCCATGTAAGGCCTGTCTCCCTCTCTTCCCCCACACTAGTCTGGAATGGAGCATGCAAAATTAAAAAGGAAATCTGAGACACTGCAACAAGCTGAACAGTTTACATTCTTGTCTGCCATGATAGCCTCCTCCCAGCTTAGTCCTTATCTGTTTGACCTTGCATAGCCAGCATCAAAAGGCTGATATTTAGTACAGAGGAATTCTGGGGTTCAGATGAGATAGCACTGCGAGGGGGAAAGAAATATGCTCACAATATGTTCCTTCAGGACTATGTGGAATGAAAAGCAGAAACACAGAATGGCTGAGGTTGGAAGGCATCACAGGAGAGTGTCCAGTCCACCCTTTTGCTCACACAGGGTAAGTTAGAGCAGATTGCTGAGTGCCATGTCCAGTCTAGTTTTGAATGTTTCCAAGGATGGAGACTCCACAAACTTCCCTAGTCAACCTATGCCAGTGTTTGACCACCTTCACAGTGAAAAAGTTACTTTCATGTCCTCTGTTACAAATTGTGGCCATTGCCTCTCATCCTGCCACTTGGTACCACTGGGAAGAGTATACTTATATCTCCTTTGCTCCCTACCCCCATCAGGTATTGGCACACTTTGGCAAGATCTCCCTTAGCTGTCTTTTCTCATAGCCAAATATTCCCAGCTGTCTTGGCCTCTCCTTCCAGCCTTGTCCTGTCTTCATCAAGGAATATCTTCCTGAGATGTACTGGATCTCACTGCACTGGAACACACATGAAAACCTTTCATTTAAACCTCAGCCCTATGAGAGGGTGCCAGCAACTTCCACCCATCTGACAATCCATCTGCACTGTTCATTGTCCTGACACTGGCCAGGTACTGCTGAATGGGGGCCTCATTAGTGCCATGTGAGACTGAGCAAAAAACTTGTTATGATGATATGAAATTTCAGGACACAGAAACATCAGTAGAATAGGACCATATAGTGTAGTCTTTCTGGGTTTTTTTTTTTTTTTTAATGCATCATTTTTTCCACTTTGGGGTATCTGATGCAATAACCATGTCACTGTATTTCTCTGTCACATCCTTCCCACATGGCAGTGGAAACATCACTTCAAACTGGTATTTTGGATGCCCTCCTTTCCGCCATGCTCCCACTCCAGCTCTGCTTGCCATTAAGCTTTCTTCAGATTTAACAGATGCTTATTCTTTCCATTGGCTGCAGAATTTCTGCAGTGTTCCTGTAACTGCTCCTGCAGGTTCTAGATAAATTTTTCAAAGTAAAAAAAAAAAAAAAAAAAAATCACCAAAAACCTTCATCTGACAACTTGAGATCCTCTGGCATGATATATTCAGGCAACTCCTGTAGGCTTTCTCTTGCCACAAAAGCTCTGTTCCAGGTGGGGAACAGACCAGGCTACCCACACATGCTGCTTGGAGAGATGAGCCAGTGCTTCAGTCAATAAGAAATGTGACCACAAGGAGAACCCCAAAGATGAGTCTCACATTCTGGGAGAGGCAAAGGAGAACAGAGAGCCTCTTTTCATTCTTGTATGCACTAAAGACATCATTGGGATGTATACTGATCCTGATGGAAGAGTTTTTGATGCAGATGTCCCTCACAACCTTTCCTGCAAAATGAATGGGTGATCTCTCTTCCAGTACAACTGTGCCTACCCTGCAGTAAGATACAGATCACTCCCTCTCATCACACCCTCTCATCAGGGTTAGGGCATAGCAGGGTAGAGGGAGGATGAGCCTGTTTCAGAAGGAGGGGAAATTCCCTATGTAAAGTGATCTAAATCGAGATGAGGATGTTGGGAAAAACATCATTTCCATGTCAGTGTGGTAGAATTTGGCCTCCCACAGCTAGAAGACTGGTGGAAAAAAGTTTGCTCTGCTGTGCAATTTCATCTTACAAAACCAAGTTACAATAAGTGCTGTGGACATTCCGGGGTCCACAGCTAATGATGATCACAGGCAGTCACAGCCAGCCACTGCTGGGGGAAAATCAGGCGGGAGGTTGGGCCTTGCAAACAGCATTTGCAGTCAAGAAACATTAAGCCTTTCTGAAGGGCACTGTCAGCAAACAGGAGTTCAGGGAGCAAGAACATATCCTCCTGTTAGCCTTTTTTTGGGAGGGGGCGGAGGAGGTATATGCTGCCAAAGGAGCTGGTTTGACAAAATCGAGGCTGGATGCCTCTGTGCAGCAGTGTAATGGGAAAGCCCTTCGAGAGGCAGGAAATCCTGGAAGCACTCCTGTTGAAGGCTTGTATGCAGTAGGAGATCAAATGGGGACTCCCTCATGCCTGAGGCCCAGTGGAGACAGATATTAAGAGATGATGCTCCTTTGGCATATTTGTTTGTAGTTGCCATGCCCCCCAGAATATCTGCTTTTTCCTTTAGCCATACCAGGACAAGTGCATTTAGAAAAAGCTTCCCATAGGCTCTCCCTTACCCCTCTGTCATCCTTGACCCTGCAGAGAACCCTAAGGCTGGGTCCTGCTCTAAAGCTCAAACCCTCCTACACTGATTTCATGTCAACTTTCCTACAGTATAGATTCCTGAGAGCTGAGCTCATTTCACACAGGCATGTGCATGTATTCCCTCTTCTGGTGACTGATACCTCCAGCATTTCCTATAACTTCACAAATAGTTTCCATACACCTTATAACTTAATCCAACATCTCTCATCTCCTTCCCCATAGAACTGTGAGAACCCAGGGGTAAAAAAAAAAAAAAAAAAAAAAAATTAAAAAAAAAAAGAGGGTAAAAAACCCCAAAGGACAGGGACCAGCAGGAAGCCAGAGCAGACATTACTCCTAAGGAAGTCCATGAGTAAGGAGAAGCTTGGTCTAGTGCCAGCTTGGCAGGCCATGATTCACCCATCTCCTCCCCACCGATGTTTCATTTTGAACTTGAATATGACATCCTCCACTCCTAACCTGATGCATTTGAGTTCCTTCCACTCCAGAGGCTGAAGCTTTCCCCAGGCAAGCAAGGGAATTCCATCTTAACCTCCTCCTTGCTGCCATGAAGCAACCATGCTCTCCACCCCAAGTTTTCAGAGCGGAAGCTTTGACTCCTGATTGAAGAGATTTAAAACAAACAACAAAAAAAGTCAAAAAAGACGTTTTCTACCTCTATCGCTTTCCTTTTTGAAGCCAAGTTGAAAGGATTAGTGCTTTATTTGCCTTTTAGCTCCGGTGGGCTCCTCTGCTAGCCTCTGCCCCATCTACCATTGTTGCAGGTAACAGCTGTTGGGATTGCAGCTGCTCTTACGAAAGAAGCCTTGAAATGTGCTGCAATCAGGCACCTGGCAATGCTGAACCCATTTGTTCATAGTGAAGGAACATGCGAGCTTGTAATTGTTCATGGCAAAGGGAGCTTTTTAATGACTTCAATTAACAGAGAGAACTCCAGTTAGTTCTTGCTATACAAAAGTGTCCACAATGTCATTAAAACGAGATTTACAAGTGTCATAACTCTCAGCAGCATAGTCAACAATACAGCCAATCAGTACAACTGAGCACCAAAAGAGAAGGGGGGAACATCATACCACCAAGGAACTGGATGAAAAGAAAGGAATACGGGGGGAGAAGGTGCAGAGGAAAAAAAGAAAAGTAATTTTTTCTTTTCAGTCTAGGTTGATTTTATTCTACAAAATGCTACTCAGTTAAAATTGTAAAAGCAAAACCATTTTAATATGTTCTTTCTTTTGTAGCAGCAAGCTTTCTCTAACAAGCTTTTTGTTTTAGTGCAAATACTGTAGGCCTGTAATTCAGTAAAATAACAAGAACAGAAAAGAGACAACACCAGAGAGAATGCCTCAGAGCTGAAATTCCCCAGGACTGCAAGAACGACATCCAGATCACTACGAGGAAAGAAAGGTCCCACTTCAGCAGTCATCTTTAAGAACCTCTGTGGCAGAAACTATTTCACTGCAGACAGACAGTAAAAAAGAAAACCCATGATCTAAAACTTCTGAGGAAAAAAAAAGATAATGGTGCCCCCAAACCTTCAACAATCCTCACGGTCACCTATTAGTCACTGAGACTTCATTTCACTACTGACACCTGCTTCACAGCAGCAAAATGCTACTGATGCTTTCAATTTGTCCCACGTGAGTGGAATCAGAACCAGGCCCTTTCTGTATCTGAGGATCTTAGAGCAGACTTTAGTGACACTAGTAACTTATCGCTCTAATAAAGATGCACTATCCCTTACTGATGTTACTTTGAACTACACAGTATATCAAGATATATACAACAGTTTATCCTCTCACTGAGCAAAAACAATTGGATACCTATTTCCTACACATTTTAATATGGTTTTAACATCAAGTAACCACAAACAAGAAAGTGGAATAACCCTTTAATCATACAGGATAGGAGGGGAACAATTAAGTAAAACAGGATGGGATTTTATTATTATCTTGTATTCTGAGATTTGTCCTGAACTCCGCCTACTGTTCACAGAGGAATGATAATGCATCTTTAAAAACATATCTCTTTTTACATTTTATACAGACAACAACAAAACTCAGATTTTTTATTTAAGGAATCAAAAAAAAAATTATTAGCCTAAAAAAAAAAAGAAGATTGTAGTATTTTTAATGCTTTCTTTATTATATCCAAGTCTTGAACAGAAAAAAAAATGTAAACATGATAAATAAATAAGAAATAAATGTATATTGTTCCCCCCACCTCTTAAAATGTTTGACTTGGCCTTCCTAATGAAAATGAACTTATGTCATGATAATAAGATTTCTTACATTTCAGAAGTCTGTTTTAGAATGAAAAAAAAAGCAACAACAAAAAGGGGAAAAAAAAAAAAAAAAGAAGGCAACAACCAAACACCAGGAATGTGATTTGGGAGGATGTTAAATTAATGGCGGGCAGATCTGCTGAAGCAGGCACAAGACGGCTGCCTGCCAATAAATAATAAGAGACCAGGGAGAAGGGAGGTTTGTTTTAATTTTGTTTTTTTTCTTTTCATTTAGGATGAAGGCCAGGTGGATCCTACATACAGTAAGCAGCAAAATTAAAGGTTCAGATGAACTAAACAAATCATTTAAATAATAATTATAAAAACATAACAGAGAGCTACTGTCCCCGGCATGTTGGTCCCAAATCCCATCACACCACAAGTGGATTGAGACTTACCCAGTCTCCACATCTACAAGAAAGGAATATATGAAGGCAATGCCACAACTGGGAAAGTAGGGATGAGGGCAAAACTGGAATGGCAAACATCACCTAGAAGCTGAATGTTTCCTTCAATGCCGCTGCTACTACTCCTCCCAGTTTGGCATTGATTAATTTAGGATGTTAGGAGAGGCTTTGTTAGGCCAGCCACCAGGGGACTGACCCAATACCAGCTGAAATTCCCTGGGCCTTTTCCTATTGACTTCAACAACTTTGTCAGCACTACTTACAACAGCTCCCACATCCCCACTACACGCAGAACATGGAGACACTACATTTAGGAATCAGCAGGAAAGGTACTCATGGAAAACAACATCTTGGGCATGGGAAGGACTATCAGTTCCCAAAGTGCACACCAGAAAACACAAAAAGAAGAATGTAGGGCCAGACCAAAACAGGAGTGAAGTTGTACCTGCCTGCAGAAACCAAAGTAAGGCTGATCCACAAAATACAAAAGGCCAGAGACCAGCAATCCCAACATAGACATTCTTTGAGAGACTTGAAGGAGAAAACAGACAGGCACAAGGTATCTGGGGCTTTTTCCAAACAGGAGAAAATAATCCTCTTTTTTGAGCAGTTTCACATGGCTCCTGTCAGTATCTTAGGTCAGGAAAGGGGAGCATCTTGTCCTGTCTCTGAGCAGGTCAATGACCAGGCAGGAGGCAGTGGACAAGGACCAGCTGCAGCTCCTTTTGGCAATGATTCAATGACCAGAAGCTAAGGTAGGTTTTTGTTCTACCACTTAGATCTGAGTGCCTTGACTGAAACCCCTACAAGGGGTGGATGTTCCTGATCTCACAGGAGACAGCAATCCTGGTCAGCTAGCCTCAAAAGTAGCTGCATCATTTTAGGATTCACCCACCCCTTGTCAGTGTTGTGCTCTTCTCAAAAATGTGTGGAAATGACATGCAGAGATGTTTTATTAACAGTTTTAGATTCTCAGTCCAGAGTGGCCCAAGCAAGCATTTGGTAAAATGGAAACAGAGAAGCTGCAGTTTCACCCAAAGTGAAACTGCATCTATGTAAAACCCTAAGAAAAATGGATCCTCTGTGCTAACTATGGGAAATTTAGGATCTATTTTATTAGAAAGGAAGTTTTGATGTACATGTAAGGACAATACAACTCCTTTACTAATTTTACGTACTGTGTGAGCTCCATTTAAAACCTCTAGCACCAGTATCAAAATGGAAGTGTTTAAGCAATATAGAAAAAGCCTTAATCCAATCAGCTTTATGAAGCAAAAAGATCACTCACATATTTCTGGCAGGCTTGGTAAATACCTGGGTTAAAAATAATAGTTGTAATAAAAAAGCCAAAGTTCACTTTTAGAGCCAGAAAAGTGTCCCTTTGAAATGATTCAAGGAACGGGCAGTGGCCAGAGTTTGAGGGAAGCCAGCCCTACTGGGTGAAGTTCCAGTTCCACAAGACTGAACCCCATTAATTCCCAGTGGAGTTGGTGGTGACTGCAGCAGTTTTGCATCTCATATGACTAGCCCTGTAATTGTATGTTGCATTTCTCTAGGTCCAGCCTGAACAAGAAATGCCCTGGTTTTGGTTGATTAAAAAAAAAAAAAATTATATATATATGTGTGTGTATGTGTGTATAAAAGAAGGAGTCTCGCACCAAAATAAATAGCTGCCACCACAGCTTCAATAGGCAGGACCAAAGAGCTATTGCCTAAGCAGTTTAGCTGGCAAGCTGGGCAATCCTAGCGTGTGCAGGGTCATGGTTTGCCAGTGCCTTGACATCAATAGGAACTGAGCTTGGCTCCCAGTGGAAATAGATTACACACATTCCTGTTTTCAGTGGTGAACACAAGCACTGGAGAGCTTGTGCCCTCTGTGAGCATTTAGTAATAGCAGTCAAGCCCACGGGCTAGAAGAGGACCCAAGACTAGGGAAAGAGTGCTTTGGTTTGATTCTTTGTCTGCAGGCCAATCAACCACAACAAAACAAGATCAATTGTAATGCAAAGAAAAAACAGAGGCCAAAGACCAAGGTGCAAATAATGCTAATCGATTTCCCTCACCTGTCAATTTGTCATTCACCAGAGCTTGTCAGAAGCTCTGTTTTAGTTCAAACAGGTCAACACTTTATCCATGCCATTCCTGCCTGGTCAGGAGCTGGAGCCTCATGGCCTGTGCTGTGCTGGTAGCTATGTGCTGCTTTGTTTCCCAACAATGAAAAAATCAGTAAGGGTACAGCCAGCTAATTTCACCATCTCAGCTGCTGCCAGTCTCCATCCTAGATTTATAGGCATGTGGTGCCACCTCTTTTTTTTGTAACATGTTCTGCAAATATGGCCAAGGGGAGGGGAAGATTTACTAACAGGAAGAGATCAGCCTCTGAGTCAGGAGCCCTGATGGGCAGGAAGATGTAATACTCCCTAGACAGCAGGCAGCCCAGGAAAAGTAAACAACAAACAGCAGACTTGATATCCAGCAAACTAGGGTAAAACCCTGCCAGTGACTGCTAAGTGCCAGCCCAGCAGCTTTTCTGATGCTACTTTGGCCCTGAGATGCTAACTTGATTTTTTGAGGAGTCCAAGGCAATAAATATGTCCACATTTTAAAAAAGAAAGGCTTTCACGTGAGCCTTCTGCTGTCTCTGTGCCTCAGACTAGAGACTACAGGCTCTGCCCTTGTTGCTGAGCTCTTGGGCTCCTCTTGGTCCCCCTATCTCCTGGTCCTCCCAGCTGTCATCCTCCTATCTGGGCAACCCTACGTGTTTCCCACAGCTATTCCCAAGAGGAAAGATCCTAATAAGACTTCAGAGTTCAGAGCAACTGAGTGAAATGTAATGGGATCAACAACATTGGAAATGATAAAGCAAAGAGAGAAAGTGAGCACGCAAGAAAGAAGTTTTAAGATCAACTAACCAGAATGATTTAAGCACAGAGCACAACCCATCAGGTCAATCCGCAAAGGAAAGGGACGACTAGCAACTGTCTGCAGCTCGCCTTCAGTCCTGGCCAGGAGTGCTCCCCAAGTCCACTACGGCCACAAAGAGGTTTCCATAGGCAGTCTCTGCAGAGGGGACATCACCCTCTCCAAACAACCCTGGCGTGTCAGTCCCACCCTTGCCGTTTCCTGCCTCCAGGGAGCTCGCGTTGGTCCTCACTTTCCTTCCTGGAGCTGTAGCACTTCCCCATCCTTGTTCTTGCTGCCCTTGTGCTTGAACGATCCTGTGCCTGTCTCTAATCCCATGGAGGGGGCTCCCCCCATGGTGCTGTGGGGGATGTAACACACTGGCAAAATGGGGGGCCGCAGGGGGATTACAACGCCAGCAAGGTGGGAGAGTTCAAGGAATCTGAGGACTGGTCCCCGCTGCTGCTGCTCCTCCGGTGAGCTTTGGAGCAGGACTCAGAAGGGGAGAGAGGAGACTCCTGATCCAACACGTTAGGGTAGGTGAACACCAAGTTGGAAGAGCCAGGAGTGATGGCTGGTGTTGAGGTCACCACAATGGGAGTGTTGAGTGCCTCCTCCCCATAAAAACCTCCAGCAATGCTGATGGGCTTAATGACAGACCTCTGGGCTTTGTCAAGGACCAAAGAGGAAGATGGGATCTCTTCCTCCACAGGCTCCTGCTTCACCACCACCGCTCCACTTGCTCCAGTCCGAATGCTCTGGAGGCTGCTGGATGGTGGGCTCCGACGTTCCTCGGGGCTGATTTTGCACACAGGGCTGTGAGCCACCAGCATAAACTCCAGCTTCTCCTTCTCCTTCTGGAGCTCAGCGATCTCCTTTTGCAGCACTGATTTCTCCTCCTCCAGTACTTCAGTTTCCTGCAGACAAAAGGGGAATAAATAAATAAAATAGTAAAGGCTCAAACTAGTTCTCACCTGAACAGGGCCACCAAGTCCACATCCCATCTGGCACAGGCAGATACAGCCCAGACTCTTCATGAGCCAAGCAGACACCAGGTCATTGCCAGTTGAGCATCTTGTGTTTCACATATCTATTTGTAGGCTATTCCCAAACATCACCAATCTAAGGGTTATAAATAACCTCATGAATTTGCCTTAATTTTCTGATGGCTAGTTTTTGCCACTGTGCCTTGGCCTGTGACTTCAGTCTTCTCCCTCACTCTCTGTCTGACAGACACCTTAGCAGAGGACCCAGATCTCCTCCCATTTTTTTTTATGTCAGGCCAGTAATATTCTTTTCACTTTGACAGAGGTAGTGTATAGCAGTCTCTTAACTGTTTCCGTTTTATTTCTGTAATGCATATTCCAGATTAGGTCTGACACTTGTTTAACTCTTGCCCAAAGGATTAACACTGGATCACCCCTTGATGCATCCTATGATTAATATATTTACCTTTCCCATGGTCACATCATGCAGATGGATCATAGTCTCGGAGCAGTTAATACCTTCCCATGTGAGGAGCTCGTAACTTCACAAAACTCACACTCAGCCCTTCAGGATATTACTTCCCACTTTGCACACTCCTCTCACTTCTATTACTTTAGTCATGACATTTCTATAGGATGTCCTGCCCCCTCTATACTGAGAACACCTTCTAATTTGAGGCAGCAGCACGTTTCATGGGTGTGCTTTCAGTGCAGCTGTGCCTGTTAACAAGATCACTGGATAAAACCAGGCTGGTTCTTGATCAGGAGCACTGGAGCCTTTCCTTCAGCTTATTTCACACAACCCAATATTGTCTTCTCTTCAACTAGTGCCCTACCCATCCCTTGGTTCTTCTGCTCAGCTCTACCTTCTCCAGCTTTACTAATTGTTACTTGTACAGCATCAGGGCACACATCTCTGTGGTGTTTCTTTTTTGAAGGAAGTCAATTACTACTCCACCTCCAAAGAAGGAGTAAGCCTAAAGGCTACAGCTTTGATAGGCACACATAACATCTGCCTTGTTTTCTACGGCTTTCAGATGATCCTACCTCTTCAGTGCTTTTGTTCTTAAAGCCTGCCTTTGAGGCACACAGTGTCTTTTATTTCCACTTATGAAACGTGACCAGAGTCAGGGAGACTTGTGCTAATTGAGAGACAAGAAGGGAAGAGAGCTCCTAGGACGTTTTGGGCCCTCAGCAAAGAGAATTTTGGGGTCCTAAGTTCCAGGCCCAAGCCCCCCTCATCAGCTACTGTTGATGTAGGAGCAGTACCCTTGGGCAGCCTTGGACAAGGAAGCAGAGTGTGTTTGAAGCAGCTTCCTCGCATGTGATGGAGGAAGAACAATACCCTGGGAGCTGGTCGGAAGGGTGGGTGACAAGGAGGGAGAAATGTATGCCGGGCACGTACCGCCTGGAGTTTCTCTGTTAGCTCTCGACGCCGGTTACGACACTTAGCAGCTGCCAGCTTGTTCCTCTCTCTCCGGATCCTTCGCTTCTCTTCTTCCTCAGGCGACAGCTGTGGGCATGTGCCAAGAAAATCCAATCAGATCTGAGCAAGGCATTCCTTTAAGTTTGTGAGGATTCAACCGCAATGCAAAGGAAAAAAGCCTGATCCAGCAGGATGCTGAGCACTCCCCCTCGTCACTGATGTCAGCAGAAGATGAAAGCACACAGTATCTCTGCCTGCACCAGGTCTTAGCAGTACGGTGAGGAGAAGGAGCGGGGCACAGGGAGAAGATTGTGTAAGAGGACAGTGAATCTGCAGCAAGGCCAAACAGATAAAAGATGCTCTGATTGTTTCACAACTTGGGTGGTACGTTAAGCAAAACCAGAGCACGATGTTGTGTAAGTGCCTCTTTCTTGAAAGAAAATATCTGCTGCTTCCCACACAAAAATAGTTGTTTGCTTGAAGGTCGGGATGGTGTATAGAGGGAGACAGGGAAATCAGCAGAGCTCCCATGAAGTCCATGAAGCAACAATGATTTATACCACCCAAAAATCTGACCTCAGATATTTGAGCACTCAGCAAGATAACACACTGCTTCTTGCATCATCAGGCAAGGCTCCAGTGATATCAAGGGCTTCCTGAGGCCAGCTGACATCCTCACTGATGTAAATCAGGAGCAATTCCATAGAAACCCATCCAGCTACACTCTTGCGAAACCAGAGGAAGTGAGCAGGAGCTCACAAGACCTGGTCAAAGCTATGCCTAGCTTCTGAGGTTTGAGACAAAGGTTTTACAAAGCCCAGCAGCAGCAGATAGGTTTGTGCCACGGCCAAAGCCAGGGCCCCAGTACAGCAGGGCACAGAGCAGGCAAGCATGGTCCCACTCTCCTCTGTGGCACCCAGCATGTGGGAGCCATGCAGCCAGCCCAGCAGGGGGATCCAGCAGGATCCATGCAGCCAGCCCAGCAGGGGGATCCAGCAGGATCCATGCAAACAGCCCAGCAAGGGGATCCAGCAGGATCCATGCAGACAGCCCAGCATGAGGATCCAGGGCACGTGCTCAGCCCTGCACTCCAACCTTGTGCCCTATGCTTCAGCCTCACCCAGCACGTGTGTGCTGCAGGGACTCTGGCCTGGTGACTGTAAATGAAAGCAAAACCCTGACACCTGGCAAAACAGATGTCAGATCTCACAGACTGCCAGCAGAGAATGGAAAGAAACACCTCTTCAGAGAAGCTTCAGTTTTAATATCTTCATGGACTGTCAATGTCACAAATGAGACATTCACAGTTTAAGTATCTTTTCTTTTTATTCTTAGTTTTGCTCCAACCTCAGCCTAGTTTGTTTTGGCTTGCTCTATCTCCCTAATTTTGATGCTTGCAGTTTCAGTAAGTTTACTTCAGCCTCTGGGCATTCAGCTCCCTCATTTCTGCTTTTTTCAGGATCTGATCTGTGCCTGTGATTTCACCTGCATGTAACATGAGCCCCTGGATGCTCACTGAGCAACACAAGCAATTCTAGGACTGCAGGACAGGACAGAATTTAGGCCCAAAATCTTGTTCCATCAGCAGCTCACAATGTCCATCCAAGGGTGGGGGGGTACCTCCATTCTGCTGGGCAGCATATTTCCCCCAGTAAGGAGCCCCTGCAGGCACTGCTTTCCCCCTGCAGCTCTGCCTACTCACTTCCCACCCCATATGAATGCAGGGTAAAAATGTGTTTGGCACACAAGTATCTACAGTATGGCAATTGCACAGAGCATGCACACAGAAGCTGTGCTGACTTGAGGCCCCTGTGTACAGTTTTCAAGGGCCCTTTCGTGGTTTGGAAGCATAGATCTCATTGAAATACGTTTGGAGTAAAATTTCTGCTCCAAGGGCCTTCAGTAATTTAAAAATTATCTGTTTCAGAGACTCTGCTTTGCAAAAATTGTACAGGCAGGGCAGACGCCCCTAGTCTGAATGTTCTTAACATTTTACCAGGTCTAAAAGGGAATATTCCATCAGTGGTTGCTGGATTTGTTTGAAAGCAGTTGGATTTGGCACTCTTTATGCCCCTGCCGTATGCGTTATCCATAGCTTGTCCAAGCCCAATACGTGCATTCACTGTCAGGAACGTTCATCAAAACAGGCTCTTTTCATAAAGTGTTACACAATGTTTTCCAAAAAGGCACTCCGATGTGGTGTTCAAAGCTCCAGCCATGGAAACTGGAGCCAAAGGGCCACAGCAGAGTGCCCGGGTACTGCCTTAGCACGTGTCTAATCAAAAGGACTTGGCTTTGAATGACCCACAATGAACGGCTTGCAAACAAGCCACAGGCCAGGAATTGCTTGGCAGGCATCCTTCAGCAAATAACTCTGAACAACAAATAAAGCAGAGAATATGGTGATCTCTTCACGGCCAATTTGTGAACACAGAGGCAGCATTTGTCAAACAAATTAGTTGTTGCTAATTATTCCTCCAGTTCTGTAAGACTTTCTTTGCCTTTGGACACCAGCCCTGCATGCAGGGAACAGGGAAGTAGCTCCAGCTGGTGGAAAAGGCTGGCACGTACCCGAACCACCACGGCTACCCCATCCTTCCTCCCAAAAATGGGTCCTCACTGCAGCCGTACCAGCTCCCCACACAGAGGTACTGCTAAACTCTAACTTTAACTTCTTGGGTCTAAACCAGACAGCAACTCCACAGAAAATAATCGGACTGTGAATCAAAACAGATGACGTAGAAGTAAAAGTAGGGCTGGTGAGTCTTATTAGAAACAGACCTCACGCAACAGCATTCATGTCTGGAGGGTGTCTCACTGCACTGCTCTGCAGTGACCCACACAAATGCTGCTTGGGAACAACTTGGGGAGATCGAGTTTAGTCAGATCTATTTTTTTTTAAAAGAATAATCAGCCTAGCACTGTGAATGAATAGCTGTTCACCAGACAGCCCTGGAGAAGGCTGATTCTTACGAAGAGGAGAACAGCAGGGCTGATTTCCAGATGATGAGATGCCTGCACCTAGTCCACCAGATCCAGGGTCCCAGCTTGATAATCCCATTAGGAGGTTGAGCACAGGGCAGCAGTGATACAAGCCTCCCCGTGCCAGTTACGAAAATACTTCTGCATTTGGAGCAGAAAAATATCTTATGGGATCCCCACCAAATTGCTGCAAAAAGATCAAGCGATTACAGGTTTGTAGTGGGAAGGTGGATTTAGACCCCAGTTATCCAGAAGGCTCTTCACACTAGAGTTGGGGTGCTTAGGGAAGCTGTTCCTCCCTGCATGATGCTGGCTGGTACTGGGGGTATCGCACAAATGGAGACTGGAGCAGTGCTAGCAGCTACAGAGCTGACAGAAAACGCTAGCTGATGTAATTTGGTGTCAGATTTGTAAAGGACCTACACGAAAGCTGCTCTGCTTTCTTGGAGGTTTCCTTCTGCCTGGAGTGGCAGAGACACTCAAACTGAAACCCAGGGTGCAACTTCAGAGTTTCACCCGCTTTTGAAACCAAGCCACAATGCGGGCCGGTGATGCGAAATGTTTGATGAAACAAACACTTGGGTAAATCTCACCATACGATGAGGAGGCAGCAATAAAAGTCACCTTCCAGCTTACATCCTATGCCACTCTAAGAAGCCCCAGCAAGTGCACAGCACCAGGGATGGAGCTCAGTGCTCCCCTGTGGTGCTGGGAGATCTCATGGGGGGCGGGGGGGGGAAGATCTCCGTATGTCTGTTTTCAAGGCGCTCCCAGCTGCCCTCCCCACTGCAGTTACCTGCTCATCTCTCCGCCTCCGTCCCACTGTGGTCCCGATGGTTTTGATGACCCCGGGACGCTGGAGAGCCGTGTGTCCGGCCACGGAGGACAGCGGGGGCAGCGGGTGGCTGTAGGGGTGCGAACGGGAGTAAGGGCTTGACATGGAGGTGATGACGGTGGGCTGGACCATCCACTGCAGGTCTTGGCTGGTTGTGATGGCGTTGATCGTAGGGATGAAAGCACTGCCTGATCCTGGCATATCTACTCGAAATTTCTAGGAAGAGAGGCAGAGGAGAAGAGGGAGAGAGAGCAGAGAAGAAACCGTCAATGAGAGCAGAACATAAGTGGTGACTCTGAAACCAGCTAGGCCCTCAGGAGCAGCACTGCTGAGGATCAAAGCAGCACCTGAAGCAAAAACACCAGTAGTTGGTGCCCCTGCAGCATCTTATGCTGCCCCTGCCTGCCACAGTCCCCTGAGGAAGGCACTGGGCTCAGGCACTTCCCCTCCAGAGCAGCCCTGCCCTCTCCCAACCTCTTTCCTCTTCCCCTACACACCTCCCCAGCATGCCCTAACCCAGTCTCCCCTCCCAGGCACTGTCCCTGCTGCTGCCACCTCCTGCCAGTGCCCACCGCTCCTTCCGGCATGGAGCAAAAGGGGAAATTAAGGAGTTTCTAGAGAAACACTTCTCTTCAAGCCCAAAGAAAAGGAAGAGAAACTTCACTTCTGAAATGCCGTTACCAAGCAGAGCAAAGCCTCCTTTCACCAAAGGATTGCCCTGAAAATTGGGCTTGGTGCACGTAGGGTTTGGTACGGCAAGAACAGCAGCCTGCTTCTCCCTCAGTAGCTCTGTGCTCACCGAGAAACCCAGCCCCGAGACGGTTACGTGCGAGGATATGTATTTTAATAGCAGCCTATAAAATAGGTCTTAGGATTCAGATCGGACAAGTTCCCTGCAGCTCTCTGCACTGTCTAGACAAAACAAGGCAGCAGTAAAACCAAGGCAGCAGGTAATGATCGCCTCCAAAATACATGTACACCTTCTTTCAGACAGAGGTAAATCCATCTGGATAATATGCTGGCAATAAATTGCAAGGAAAACAATCGCTTGTCCCCGGAGGGGGAAGCAGGAGAGAAAAAAATGTTTTTGTCTATGCTGAGCTCCTTCAGGAGGCTTTCAATGGTTTGACTGGATTAAACACAGACAGGCCTTGCTCCAGCAATCACTGAGCAAGGGACAGGGCTTGTAGGACCCACAGCTGTCACCACCAGTGGTTTGTAAGCCTTGAAAAATGCACATTCTTGGGTCAAGAACCTAGCTTCCCAGAGAAGCGAGAGCCCTTGCATCAGCCTGACCTCAGCTCAGGTAAGCGTCCCAGATAAGGGACACCACTTGAACATAGATTTCCTTTTCAGGGTGTGCCTAGGCAAGCACCTTAAGAGCTTTGTTAAACCAAGGCTACTGCAAATAGTATTTCACATGCTGATAGCTACAGCACTTCAGGCCAGCATTAGCAAGCTGCCAACACCTGAAGACCAGGAGTTCCAGTCGGAATACGGACAGCTGCCGACTTGCACCTCTGAACAGCTCAAAATCTAGCAAGAAATGAGAGAAGGAAGGAGTGAGTCAAGTTAAGCAGGCGGGGAAATTACACAGAGAGAATGACACTGGCACCAAGACCTTGGCAAAACCCCCAACAGCACCTCAGAGATTCACTTGGAACTTGAGTCCAACACAGTCTCAGCTCATCCCACATTTCAGAGTCCATGTCACCCCTCCCAATTAGTTACAGAGGCTCCGAGCCTCAAACTGTCAACACTGCATCAGAATTTATGGGTGCAAATCCCCTCCTTTGCTCTGCATGGTGTAGGCTGTGACCACATGGCACAGAAGAGGATGTGTTGATCCCCCATAACCAGAACACAAGAGGACCTTAACCTCGCCGAAGGGAGGAAGTGCGAGACCAGTTGAACCACGAGCTCAACTCAAGGGATGTGAGCCCTACTTCCAAATACACAAGCAGCTTCTACCACGACCATTACCTATCTGTGCCAACCTCCCTTTCATATCCAAAAAGCAGAGAAGAAATATCCTGTCTTCTTTGCAGGGACACTAGAAAGCTAGGACTGCAAAACATCCAGAGAGCTTCTGGTGCTTTGCCATAGAGACACCACTGGCATTCCAGAGCTAACCTTTGCCTCCAACACCCAACAACATGCTAAAAATTCCCAACAGACTGCAAGAGTCAGAGCCACCACCAAATCAACCACATAAAATACAAGCATCTGACACAAAAATCAGGCTCTGAGTATTGACCAAGCGAGTACTCCATTTCCAACCACTCCTGTATTCAACCTAGGACACTTCTGTAACACTAGCAAAGGTCTCCTGGACAGCTAAGGGGAGCTGCTCAGTTCAGCCACATCCCTCTGCAGCTCCACAATGCCTGCTTGCAGCGGGGAAGAGACCAGTTCCTCCCTGTGCCATGCCCCATCTCTGTCACCATTCCCTTCTAATAACTCAAAATATCCTAGAAATAATTAAAAAAAAAAAATCCCCCAAACCTGTATTCTGTAGTTTCCAAAGGCAGTATTTTTCCTGGATAACTAATTAAGGGACACACTGCTGTAGCAGGCTGAGTCTTCGGACACAGTGTGCTCAGTCTAACACCAGGTTTACAAGCATTGCTTCCTGGCTGATCAAGCTTTCCCCACATACCCTGCTTTCCCTGCTAGGACGCTGCACTGGATCAGCTCTGCTGTGCCAAAATGCTGCTGGTGCCCCACATTCTGCCCAGTGGCCATCAGCTCTGACCCCCGAGATGCTGCTGGTTGCAGTGGCAGGCCTTGAATTGCATGTCACCTCCCCTGCACAGCCCCTTTGAGCACCAGCCTCCTCACACAGAAGTGCCAGACTTTTCCCCAAACTGCAGCCCCATCTTTGCTCTCCTCATCCCTCCTCTCCGAGAGCTTCAAAGCCCCGGCCAGCCTGGCAGCACTACCTGCCCTCACCCACCTCCCCACTTCTCCTCTTTCCAGACCCCCTCCTGCCTTCTCCTCTCACAGGACATGCACAGCTCTCCTCTCCTGACCCACGAGAGGCTCCTGGAAGCATCCCTCTGCCAGCTCTCCAAGGAATTCAGAGCACTAGAGAGAGATGAGGCGATAGGCAGATTGCAGGGCTACCCATGCAGCACGCGCTCAGCCACGAACCCACCGCTCTCCTCCTGACCCAAGCAAACACAGAGGAAGGTATCATTAAAAAACCCCAACAACTAAACAGCAAACAGAAAGAGTCCTGTTATTAAGTGTGCCAAGAACTGAGGTCAGTCTCGGCTCTGCCTTAAAAATACGGGGTTGGATGAGAGCCTCCTCAGATCCACAGTCGGGGGAGGCTCCAGCGAGTCCTGCCACAGGCAGGGACAGACTACATTAGCAGCTCACAACTTAGCAGCACAGGGACATTTCAAGCTTTGGCTTTGTGGTTCCTTTCTCCACCTTAACGTTTCTATAAGGAACCCTGCTGTGTTTTTGCTCCACACTGGACCTTCACTGACATCTGTAATTAAGTGCTGAGCAGCACCAGAAACCAGTCGAGAAATGGGTATAATGGCTGGGGGGAAAAAAATCAAACCCAACAATAAAGTAACCGAGAAAAATCCTAGAGCATCTTCAACATTATCCAGTTATCAAATATAGGGTGTATGTAACAGATCTTACAACAAATACAAGGCCCTTGACAGCTCTCCTACGTTGAACATCTCCTCGAAGGAAAACTGGACACAGCGCTATAATATCTCAGGGGAAAGCTGACCACTCTGAAAGAATACACAAACTCTTCCCCTTAAAGTCTATGTTTACCACATGGCAAGTCAGTGATTAGGAAAATAGCATGACACGCAACTTAAAAGAAAAATGTTCCAGTGCTGTGCTGTATGGGAAAAAATAATTTAAAAGCATCAAAGTTTTGGCTCAGAGACACAGTTTCCATTTAAACATGCGACTGATGCATCTTTTCTTGCTTTTGGAAAAAAAAAAAAAAACGCAATAAAGAAAAAATTTCAGCAATGCATATTTTCTGTAGTGATAAAACTGCAGATCTCCAAAGACCAGAATCAGCAGAACAGCCCAACTGCTAGGGTAAAGGCAACGCTTACATTTGATCCTAATCTACAACATCTGTAAGGATCAAGGGAAAGACGGAGCGCAAGGCCTTGAGAAATCTCCCGGATTCTTAAAGAAAACATTTATGTTCTCGCTAAGCCAACGTCCAGCTCAAAGCCCTGTTTCAGATAGTAACCCTAGAAACTCGACTCTGGTGCTCGTATCAAGCCGCACGCACGCGAGCCGCCTGGGGAAGACGCGGAGCCCCAGAAAAAGGGGGAAACCCAGTTACTGCTGGGACTGCGACAGCTCAAATGTGAAGCGGTGACGGAGTTTCACGACCTCCTGCAGCAAGCGCTTGAATCCAGAGCAGCTGTTAAATCACAGGAGGAAAGGGAGAGTGAGAATTTGCAGTTTGCCGGGCGTTTCCAGCTTCACAGCCCCGCTTCCCGCTCCCCCACCCTGTCCTAGCATTTACTGTAAACCAGGGAATAAGCTTTAGCTGAGCTAGAATCCCTGGAAACCCCAGTCCGCAGCCCGCAGAGGGCACCAGCGAGATGCGTTTGGAGCAGGCAGGGAGCGGCAGCGAGTCATTTCTGGTAAAACTTCTTTAATGTGAGGAATGTCACGGGCTGGTACGGCTGGCAGAGTTTAAGACTGAACTTTTTTTCCTTTTTTTTTTTTTCTCTTTTAATTATCCTGTGACTCCTTGATGCGAAGGCTACACTGTCCTCACACTGCCAGTTCGCCCATACAAGCCACACATGAAATAATATTGTAAGAAAAAAAAAAAGGGGGGGGGGGAAGCCCAACTCTGAAAAGGCAAAAAAAGAGTGAGGCTGGGCCAGCTGATGTAAACAAGTTATGAAATAACCCAGGTTTGTATAACTGGCCCGGTTGTGTAATGCCTTCCCCAAAAGTAGTAGATTTAGTTGATCTAGGCATAAAAGTCATTCCAAGGTATTTTCTTAGGAAAATGAAAGGTAAAAAAATCCCAAACCACACGACTGGGCTTTCAAATCCGTGAATTCACGCCGGTTCCACAGGAAATATTTCCCGTTTTCGAAGAGCCGCCCGGCAGCGGGGCTTGAGTGAGGAGCGAGGTCGGGGAGCGCTCCGGCGAGCCCCAGGAAACTCCCGCTCGGAAAAAGCCACGGCCGGCCGGAGCGCGGCCGGCGGCTCCCGGCAGAGCCAGGGAGCGGACAGGCTGAGGGCTGAGCAGAGCGGCACGCCGCCGGCCGCGGGGTCCCAGCGTGGGCCCCTCGCTGTCCCAGCGTGGCAAAGAGAGTGTCAGCGCCTCGGAGACAAAGTTTAGCGGGGGAGAAGCGGGCAGACAACCGCAGGCGCTGAAAAGACCCAGAGCCCACTTCCAGCCATCCCTCCGTGTTCCACGGCGGCCGCAACAGCTCCGCGAATAACTCGGGCGGCACCTCCCAAAGTACCACCGAAGCCGCGCAAAGTGCTGCGGGCGAGCCCGGGGCACCACCCGGGCAGGCGCGATGAACGTGGACAGAGAGAAGCTCCCAACGAGAACAAAAGCAGGAAGGAGGAAGAGTTCAGTGCGCCCCTGTATTCGCGTTACCGACCTCGCGGAGAAGTCTCCCGGAGGAGCCCTTTGATCGCCGAGCGGGTCCCGGCCCGGCGCTGCGGCGGGTGCCCGGGAGACAGGCGGGGACTCGGGCACCGACACCCACCGACCCCGCTCCACCTGGGACCGGGCCGGCGGAGACTGCCCGCCGGGCGCTCCCTCCCCGCACGTTCCCGCTCGGGGCAGGCCGTGCCTCCCACAGCACTCCCGGCCCGACAGGCGGGGAACTCCGGTCAGCGTCCCTCCGGACGCGTCGCGGCACCCGCTCCGGGGCGGGCGGACGGGGAGGGAAGGAGAACGGCGGCGCCCCGCTGAGGGCGGCGGAACGGAGCGGCGGCTGCGGGCAGCCCCGTGCCCCGGCACCGCCTGCGCTCCCGCGGCCGGCGCCTCTCCGCCGGGCGCCCGCGCCTCCACCGCGGAGGAAGCGCCGGCCGCTCCCCGGGCGTGGCGGCGAACTCCCGTCCCGGGAGCGCTCGGAGCAGCCCCCGGAGGGACCGGGGGAGAGGGGCAGCGCCCGGCCCTACCTGCTGGGCTGCGCCGCTCGAGTAGGTCTCCGGGTGTCCCGGGGAGCCGCTGCTGCCTCTGGAGGAGGTGTCGAAGTTCCCGGGGTAGTCCTGGTACATGGTCCGAGGTCGGGCCGGGGGAGCCGCGTCCCCGCCTTCCCACACCGACACCCGCCGCTCCCTCGCCGTCTCCCCGCCCCCTTCTCCCTCCCGACCTCTTCGGCTCTTGCCTTTCGTCTCCCAACGCTCGCCGCGGAGAGGGAAAAAAATAATAAAAACGGCTTTGGAGACGGGGAAGAAAGTGGGGTAAAAAAGGGAAAAAAAATGAAAAAGGAAAAAAATTAAAAATAAAGAGATAACAAAAATAAAAATAATAACAGTTATGTTAAAAGTGGCTCAGTTGGCAGCAGAGCGCCTTCGGGACGGGACGGCACGGCAGGACTCGGCGGCGCGACGGGAGCAGAGCCGTGCGCGCAAGCGGGCGCTCGCCGATGTCCTCTCTCCGCGCTGCCCGGAGAAACTCGCCCCGCCGGCGGAGCGGCTCCGGCCCCGGGGGCTGCAGGCGGAGCGGTTCTCCTCCGCCCCCCCAACCTCCTCCTGCACCACCACACACACCGGCCGCCCCTTTTCCCGGCGCGGGGTGACTCAGCCGGGTCTTGCGCCCCGCGGCTCGGCGGCGCTGCGAGCAGGAGCTCCGCGCGCCCGCGGTGACTCAGAGCAATGGCATCGCCCCGGCCGCGCTCGCTTATTATCCGCCCGCCGCCGCACCATGTGCACTCGCACACGTCAAATGCGGCGCACCGGCCCCACCTTGCCAGCGCGGAGCCTCCCACCTGCCGCGGCGGCGGGGGAGGCGGGGCCGGCCGCGGGGGGACGGCTCCCGGCTCCGCCGCGCCGGCCGCCCCGCTGCGCCCGCCCCTCCCGGGCCCGCGGTGCGGGCGGCTCGGGCGGGGCGGGCGCAGCGGCGGGGGCAGCGCGGCGCCCAGTTCCCGGCAGGCCCCGCCTCCCCCCGCCCCGCTTGGTGCCGTCCGCTGTCGCACGTTGCCAAAAATGGTCATTTGCGTCGCACGACGCGAGCGCGGGTTTCCTTGCCGCGGATGACGCGCTGCGAGAGGGATTCCCTGCCCGGCCGCCGGGATTTAAAGGGACAGGCGCACGCTGGCAGAGGGGAGCGGGGGGTGGCTGCGGGAAACAGAGCGCAGATCTCGCCTGCCCCGCCAAGGTGTCTCGGGGGGCGTTTGATACAGCCCCTCTCCCTGCAGGAGGGTGGCCGGAACCAGGGTTGGCCCAGGGTTCGGTCCGTTTTTCAGAGCATCAGTAAACCAAGCGTTGGACTTGTCTAGTTTTTATAGCACTGTTAAACTAGTTTTATTTTTATTTATTTTATTTATTTTCTTTTATATTTCTATTATTTTGTTAATTTTGTGGTTTTGTGGTTATTACTTCTATAATTTTCATTTCATTAACTACATTTTTCTTTTTTAACTAATATGGTGCATTATTAGTTTTTCATTTCTTTTAATTTTAAAATATTTTTCCTATTTACTTTTAATTTAATTTTTTAATTATTTTTATTCTTGTTCAAATTTTATATATATTCTTATTTTTATTCCCCCCCCCCTTATTTTCTTTCTTTTTTTTAAATTTAATTTTTACGTTTATTTTTACTTTTTAAGTGGACTCCTCCATCCTCCTATGATCTGCAGAGCCACTCTAGGTCTCCAAACCAGAGTATGTCACAGGAACATCAGGTGACAGCCCCGAGCTTCCCTGCAGCAGGAACTCGTGGGACAAGGACTGTACCAGCCCGGCGCGGGTGGCTCTGGCATTGCCAGGTCACTGACTAGCACAGGCTGGAAGGTGGCAGAAGCAGATAGAGCAGAGCCATCCACACAGAGAGCGCGGGCTCTGAGGTGATCTGCAGCGAATACAGCAGTCATGCTGCTTCACAGATTGTTTAAATGCCGCTCCTAGACACGAAGTGTCTCGTTTCCACCCTCCCTGGAGGATTTGCCCAGCGCTGGGCAAGTCCTTTCTGCTGGTAGGGAGGGAGAAGTCATTTAAGTTCAGGCTATAAAGTCCCATTTAAGCTGTCTCACGAACAAAGCATTTTCCCACAGGAGCCCACCTGAAGGCAGTGGGCTTTTCTCCACTCACACTGTGCTCCTTGGAAGGCAGAAGCAGCACCCATCTCAACCCTGGAGCCTTCGGGGAACCCTGAAATGAAGAACCCCATGGGGGCTAAGTCTTCAGAACACAGCTATTTTTTAGCACTGACCCAGGAATTTGGGACTAAAATTCCTGCCGATGCAGTTTAGTTTTCAGCACCTTCATTATTCAGGCAATTGAAATTCTCCCTCCAAATTAGCTGGCCTATTTCAGGCAGCACATGACTTCGGGGAGGTGGGGAAAGGGCTGTAAAAATATTCCCATGTTTCCAACTCGAACTGCATTAGGAGTGAGGGGTGGGGAGGGGGAGAGGTGCTCTAGCAGGCACAGGGAGGCTGTGATGTGGTTTTCCCTTTGGGTGGCAGGTGATCTGCACATGCTGCTTTCTGCTGGAAAGAGAATTAGTTCAAGATGTGAGCAGAATCAGGCAGCAGTTGTCAAGAGATGAAGAGAGAAAGGCTAAAACAAGCATCAAAATAAATAAACTTAACAAAAGATGTGGCTGGTTTTTGGCTGGTCACCACCCTTGACTCTGCCTCCCCCTCAGGTGGAGGACGCTGCTGGCTCAGAGGCTTACCAGATGTTAGGAACCACTGCCATCACCTGAGCTCACCGACCCTGGCTGGCTCTGATCCTGTTTCCACATCAGGCTGGTGGGCTTGTAGAATCCAGTCAGCTGAGCAGCAGGAATGCAAAAAAGCATTGGGTGTAGGGAGGAAGTGATGGCCAGAAACAGGGAAGCAAGATGGGGGTGCTGGAGCGTTAGTGTTGAGGCATTTTGCAAGAGGAAAAGAGAGGTGTTTTTCATCCCTCCTCCTAGAATTGTTTTTATGCTTTTTCTTCAGCAGTTCATTAAACCTAAACTACCTGCCCTCCTCATGTTTCAGCTCAAGCTCATCTTGAGCGTTGTTTTTAAGCATTATCTCAACATCATTTTAGCACATCTATCCTGTCCTGCCGAATTTGCATGAGACCTAGTCTGGGAACAGCTCGTTTGAAATGACATTCAAGGGCTGTTTTAATATTTGGCTGCAGTTGATGTGGATGCAATTAGTTGACACTTGTAAATCCTCAGGTTGAAAGCCCTGTAAGAAATGCAGGAAGCTGAACACACACCTGAGGCCAAGGCCTCGGCTCCCGTAGGGTGATGAACCTCCCTACCACGGCTGGACCGGCACCACCTTGCCCTCCGAAAGCTCCTGACACACACCCATCCGATGTGATGCTGAAGCTTTGCCGTGTATTTACATTGACTTCACTGGAGTTCCTGCTGCCCTGAGAGCAGAAAACCCTTCTGGCTAAGACAGGCTTACACGTACAGAAGGGATTGGTACGTCCCACTGGGAAAAAATATTCCGTTCGATTGAGTCTCCTCATTCCCATATCAGCCCTTTGTAATACTTTTTATTGTTTTGGACTGAAGGAACTCAGACTAGCCTGGCTCTCAGTACCCCAGACATATGCATTTTTAATCCTCATCCAGACCAAGCTGCGTTGTGCAATAGGCTCCCTGCTTCCAAAAAACAAGAGATAACATGTACTTCTGCCTAGTCCATTCTTGCCTGAACCAAAGACAAATTAAGACCAGCCCAGGTTCCAGGGCAGGAGAGGATCATTGTAAGGCAAATGAGACCTTGGCTCCTCATGCTTCTCGATTTCGGCAGCAATTAAAAGGCTGAAACCCAGACCTGGGAATGCTTTTCACGGTGTTTTTAAGGGAACAGAGGATAAGGGCACTTCGCAGCAGCTTAAACTTGGCCCTCGGCAAGCACGTGGCAGAGCCAGCCGTAAGCACCTCCTTCTCCAGCATCCCCAGCAGTGCTGGGCTGCACCAGCCACACCGTGCCTGAGGGCAAGATTATTGATTTTCAATTAAAAAATATGCAGCCACGGATTCTCTTTCTCCTTGCTCTTCTTCCAAGCCTTAAGACATCTCCTGTAAAGAGGCCTGCAGTAATCACTTCACCTTAAATGTGTATTGCCACCAGTGTCAGAGAGCTCAGATGTGCTGTGGCTGTTCCTGCAGTGGGACAGGGAAGCTCCTGGACCGAGGGGTAGCTGCAGGAGAGGTGGGACTGAAGCTGCTGCACAGTGGTGGGTGTGGGGAGCTGCAGGACAACCTAAGACAGATCACACACCTCTTCTCCCCATATGATTCCTCATGTCCTGTTTTAAAACTTGCTCACACCTCCCTGTAAATTGGTGCTTTCTCCGTCACCATTCATTATTACACCAGTGACTTTTGCTTCCCGAGACCTTTTCCTCGAGCTCTTTGGAGAAGCAATGTACAGATATCCAGGGCTCTCCAGCCCTGCCTGACAATTCTGCTTTCATCTGTGCATGAAGTCTGCTTTCACATTGTCTCTTTAAGTGCTAAGAGCAAGTGTTTTGATGTTAACTTCTGGGAACGAGCTCTTAAGCTACCACCTCATGCTTAATTACATTTATTTATTAAGTACTCCAGCATATCCAAGGGAGAACGGAGGTTTTCTCCTTCAAAGGGCTTCTCAATGTGGTTCCTCAAATACTTTTTGCCAAGCACAGAGCTTCTCCTACCCATGTCCTCTTGGACCATGGAGCCCTCTCCCCTGCTGATAACCCCATGGCACGGGGCCATGAGGCCTCCCTCCAGCAGCACAGCATATCTTTAGGGCAGGGAGGCACTACCCTCAATTGTTCTCAGGTGACTGCAGCCACACAGTCCCTGTGTACAAGCAGGAAGCTGGCTCTGCCCCACCTTCCCAGCAGGATGAGTGCTGCCATACTGTCCAGTTCAGGGTAATGACACTAATGCTGCCACTCTCACTGCTGCCAGGTGACGTGGTGGGCATCATTTAACTCTCTTCCAGTCCTGGTGCAAATAAAAACCCAGGACAAAGCCAGACGCTGTAATGCCCTTCCCTTTTCTGAAGCAGGGTTGGGGGATGCCGAGGGCCTGGGATCCAGGTGGGGAAGCAGCAGGGCAGTCCTGCAGCAGGATGGGCACCGGCCTCCCTGGCACTGCTTAGTCAGACTGGTGGCGTGGCCGTGGTGTGGGAGCAGCAGCCAGAGGTCCTGCTGGCTCCCACAGGGTCAGCTCTGCATAGATCCCAGACACCGACAAGGCCAAACACTACTTCAAAGCAGAGATGGCTTCAGCCTTCTTAACATGTTCCAGGACAAAGATCCTACCAACCCACTGAGTAGCAGGTGCAAGACGTGGATTGGGAACAAGGGCTTATTAGAGGTGACCACAACGCTGGTGTAGGGAAGCAGAAAACAGCTTCAGGAGATCCCTGCCTAGGGACGAACAACTCACTCCTAACCCCAGAGTACACGGGATGTGAGAGATGGGAACAGAGATCTCACGAGTCTAGCTCTAGACACCTCTTGGCACAAGATGAACAGTCTTATCTTGATACTTGTGTTTGTTTGCCCAGCTCTAAACCTGTTTTAGCAGCATGAGAGCCTGCCTTGCCCCACTCCTGCCTCCTGCACAGACACCACCTCTGGTCCCAGAAGCCAAAGGGCCCAACTAGGCTCATCCTCTCTGCAGCCCAGGGACTTCCCCAAAAGATCCCAGGCAGTGCTGTCAGCACAGTCCCAGCAGGAGGTCTTTTAGGGGATGGGAGCCCTGCCCCGTGGAGGTTGGACCTGGATCTTTTCCCATTGTCCTATCTGGTAAGAGACTTGAATATTTTCTTGCTGTTATTTTGTGAACAGGGCCTCACAATCACATTTTCTTGTGTCAGAGAAGTGGAAAGGACTGAAAAACTACCTTAGGAGCAGAAAATCCCACCCCTGCCAGTGCCCTCATAGCTCAGATGAGCAGATGCTGAGGACTTCTCACCTGAAGTGCCCATGCTCAGGTGCAGGCAGGACCAGGCCACAGCCCTGCTGTTGAGGGGCACTGAGCCCTGTGTGATTGCTGCCTGGGATGGTGGGATGGGCTCCGTCCAGTATCCATGCTCTGAGAGTTTCTGAGGTTATTCCCTGAGACACGTGGTGCAGGCCAAGTGGATCACCCAGCTGAGCTTATCAGACATCTCATTGTTCCTGCCTGAGTGATTCAGCCCCACCAAAGTGCTCCCTGGCAGCACAGCAGCGAGGAGGAGAAGGATGAGGAGGAGGAGGGAGGTGTGCAGTGCACACAGATAGTTCTCCTGATAGTGGGAGGCAGATAAGCACACGGGAGTTAATGGCTGAGCTCAGATCTAGTTGAGGCAGTTTGACCTTTCTGCTGATAAGCCTGCCTTCAGCTGACATGACAGACTTTGACACAAGCACTCAGGGGAATCTGTGGCCAATAAGTGAGACTTACTTTCCCCACCAAGTAATATTGATTAGCGCAGCGCCTGCAGACACGGCTCGAGGCAGTGGTGGGGTTTCAGGAAGGGAGCAGAAGAGACAGATGAAATGCAAAGGTAAAATGATTTGCTGACTGAACATGTAAAATGTCTTTTCTGTCTCCTACCATAGCGACCTGTGCACTGCTGAAAGCCTTGGAAGGAGGGAGAGTCTTTCCAGTCTGGGCAGCGGCACTGGAGCTGGCTGGTGTCCCTGCATGGCCTGGCTTGTCTCCATCCTGTGGGTGTCCCTGCAATCCAGTGCCTCCTTCCATCTTCCTGAGCTGCTTTGTGCTCCGGCATCCCTGGAAAAGAAACATCTGTTAGGAGCACTGATGCTTTCTGAGAATGTGGGCATTTAGAACTGAAAATGGACCAAGGATACATCTGAGCACCTGGGAGGGATTTCTTCCTCTCATATCATCCAGGAGAGACTCTGGTCCAGCAATCCATCTGTAAAGGGTGGCACAGGACTGTGCCAGTGTGTGACACCAAACCCAGATGTGTGCAGCCTCACTCCGGGAAGCAGTGTGGTGGCGCTCCCGTTCGGCTGAGGTCCCCATCCCCTGCAGACCCGTGGTCACAGGTCTCCGTGAGCTGCGTTATAAGCCACTATGGAGTATGGAGTGGTTGGATTTCAGCTTCTTGCTGCCTTGGACATCTTGGTGACATCACAAATCTGAAACTCTGCTCACGCTGCAGGGAGCGGCTGCCTGGAGTCTGATAACACTTAGGTACCAGCAATACTCGCCAGATTCCTTGGGACACGAGGTGGACATGAGGTGCTGTTATGCAGTATTACCTTAAAGTCCTAGTCTAAACACCTCCTATATTCAACTCCTGGCTTGCTCAGGAGTGCAGAATGGGGTTTTTGAAAGCAGCAGAATGTCAGGAAGACCCACAAACGCCAGAGGTTTATGTCCAAAAAGGAGACAGAGGACTCCTTCGACTTTAATCGAATAAAGAGAGAGGCCACCGGGGCACATGCCCACGAGATTTTCTCTCTCGGTATTTCGGAGGGCGCAGCCTCTTTTATCCTAACTCCTGGCCCCATGTTGCCCTTTTCTTTTCCCAATTGGCTGAGGTACTGGAAAGGTACAGCCTTCCCGAACTGCCTACTGCCTATTTCCCCTTGAACCTATTATTTTACCCCAAAGTTCGAAAGTTCAGCCTTGTGCAGACCCTTGTTAGTTTCAGAAGCCAAGCTGTTCGGGCGGTAACAAACCTGCTGCCCAAAATCAGCAGGGACATTAAGACCCACTTCAAAGGCGTTAACACCCACACCTTCACCCATCAAATTATTTGTAAAGACATTAGCACACATCTTTCCTCTCAAGAATGACCCAGAAGCTTGAGTTATATACAGTCTATTTCAAAGGCACTCTAAGTTATTTTAAAGCAATGAGTGATAGTAGGTCAACACCAACACTGCGTCCAGGAACACCTCCCGAGTATTTTTAATGCTGGGCTAGTTTTGGAGGATTACAAGGATGCTCCCACCCAGGATATTACTGAATCTTCCACCATACCTGGCACTTTTCTTTCTTCTGCATTTTTCTGCTTGCTACTGTGTCCAGAAAGACAAGGGAAAAGCAGAATTTTTCCACCTAAGGTCTCAGGGCAGGACCAGGAGGTGCTTGCTCTGAAGAAGTGCCCACCTACCATCCTTCTGGCTAAGATGTGATCCTGGGGTTTGGTCACTGGGGTCATGATAGAAACTCAGGAGCGTCTCAGGTGCTCCTCAGGAGCGTCTCAGGAGCTCCTCAGGAGCTGGGACCAGGCAGTGCCGTCCCAGGCTGCAGGGAAAGGATGTTTAGAGAGGGATGTGATGCAAGAGAAGAGTACTCCCAAAGCTGTAGGGTGAAACTGGGGCAAACACACCGGGGAAACTCTCGGGAGCTGGCAAAAGGGTGGGGGTCAGCAGTGGGAGTGCTCGGTGGGTCCAGTTTTGATACATCCGTGACCTTATGGCCTCAGGAAAAAGCATCCCACCCCCTCAGGACTCCTGCTTCCACAGCGGGTTTAATGTCACGCATTAGAACACCAGCAGGTCCGGAGCGAGAGGTGCTGTCGGCGGACAGAGCCGGTGTACGCCACGGGTCAACCAGGGCCGGGCTGCCGGTGGGGTCGGGCCCCGGGCTGCCGGCGGGGTCGGGCCCGGGCTGCCGGTGGGGTCGGGCCCCGGGCTGCCGGCGGGGTCGGGCCCCGGGCTGCCGGCGAGGACAGGGCCCGGGCTGCCGGCGAGGACAGGGCCCGGGCTGCCGGCGAGGACAGGGCCCCGGGCTGCCGGCGAGGACAGGGCCCGGGCTGCCGGCGGGGTCGGGCCCGGGCTGCCGGCGGGGTCGGGCCCCGGGCTGCCGGCGAGGACAGGGCCCGGGCTGCCGGCGAGGACAGGGCCCGGGCTGCCGGCAGGGTCGGGCCCCGGGCTGCCGGCGGGGACAGGGCCCCGGGCTGCCGGCGGGGACAGGGCCCGGGCTGCCGGCGGGGACAAGGCCCGGGCTGCCGGCGGGGACAGGGCCCGGGCTGCCGGCGGGGACAGGGCCCGGGCTGCCGGCGGGGTCGGGCCCGGGCTGCCGGCGGGGACAGGGCCTGGGCTGCCGGTGGACACTGCTGCCGTGCCCCCGCCCGGGACGGCCGAGCTGGGGCGGGCAGCTGTGGCCTGGCAGCCCCTCTGCCAGCCAGAGTCAGCCCTGCAGCCTTTCAGGCACAGGGAGAAGTCTGGAGACCCTCCCGGGCTGGCTGAGCGCAGGCCGGTGGCTGTGGGCGCATCCCGCCCTGGGGGCTGCGGGGCCCCGAAGGCGGAGGAGCGCCGCGCTCTGCCATTGTGCTGCCCGCTGTCAGATCATGCTGTGCTGGCGGTTTGCAAAGCTGTCTATTATCGGCACGTTAATAACCTTTCACAACGTTTAATTACTTGGAAAGGTAATCAGTCTTGCGGTAGTTCTTTAAAAAGCATGCCCATTTCACTTGCTCTTGGCAGAGAACTCTGCTTTTTTGTCTTTCATTCTCGCAATAAATATGTTACAACCGATCCTGCTCCCAAAGGCAATACCTATTTGTAAAACAAAGAAGAAGATTGCTCTCTGGCTTTCTGGGTACCAGCCCTGCAGCCGGGTGCCACGCCACACATCTCTCCTACCAACACCATCGTGCACACATTCAGGGAGACTCCCTGCGTTTGGTTTTTTAAATGGATTCTCATTTTTGAGGTGCCTGGTTTGACACGCACAACCAGGTACTCAGGGCCAATCTCTCCACTTCACTGCCAGAGCTGGCTCCAGTGTTGAGTGCACATAAAATGACGGCCAATAAGCCAGGCCAACAAGCCAGGTGTAGGTGGCCAGGTCCCCCCTCCTGCTCAGTCACTGCTGCCCTTCGGCCGCCAGCAGCAGCGCCGGCACAGGCTGCGACAAGCTGCGGTGCCCGAGGCTGGGGCTGGGAGGAGGAAGCAGAAAGACCCAGCAGCTGCGGGAAAAGGACAGGCAGAGATCACCCAGGTGGGTGCAGGGGCCTCCAGGCTGTCTCCAAGAACAGCTAACCATGACTTTGTGAGGGTCAGGGGTCCAAGACCACCAGCAGCCACATCTCTGCTGCATCCAGCACCCCAGAGAAGTCGTAGGTTGCTCTCCTTCCATGCAAGGATACCACCACTCATGAAAGGAGGCAACTTAGGCACGTTGCCTTTGGGCTTGTGACCCTGTGCTGGAAACTGCAGCAACCACGGAGGTTTGGTCCTCTCCTGCAGCCCACCAGCTGCATCCTGGTGGATCCTCCTAAGGCAGCTTGGGACCACTGCAGAGGCACTGTCAGTTTCCCGATGGCTGCCCCTTGCCAGCCTGGTGCAGCCAGGGGATCCTGGGATTCCTGGGATCAAGGAACCAGCTGGACAGTGGATCTGCCTTGGCACAAACCTGTCAGGGGCAGGTCCTGGGGAGGAGGCACAGTACAACAGGCTCAGGCTCCCACCAGCCATGGCCACTGCTTGCAGGAGTGGAAAGTATTACAGTATTACATCAATTATAGATTGATTAAACGTGTCTGTTTCCACCAATGAACTCTGTCCTGTGAGCCAACATTTTTCACTTCAGGCATGGGGGTACCCACTTTTGGGGAGAAAAGTATTAAATGGTATCAGAAAGAAACAGGAGGTCAGCAAAAACCTCTGGCATTTTCTTCCTTTCTCCTTAAGGACAAACTTGTCAAAGGACTGAACAAAAGAACAAAAAGCTCACGGGAGCTTTCTAAAAAGCCTCGCAGCCTGCAAGTACCCCTGTGTGGAGGCATTGGTGAAAACCTGGTCCCGGTCTTGCAGCCCATCCATGCTGGTGTTTTTCTAATATTCTTGGAAGTCTTGACAGGTTTGTTTTCTTTTTTTTTTTTTTTTTTTTTTTTTTTTTTTTTTTTTTTTTTTTTTTTTTTTTCTCCTTTTAAAAAGCGCAGCTTTTAACAGCCCTGGGGCAGAAGGCTCTCGCTTGCTAAATCACAAGGTTTGCCACACTGAAATGTAGGGACGTGCCCGCAAACGGGAACTGGCTGTCTTAGCTTTTGTTCTTGACTGCTTGCCAGAATCCTTAAAACAACAGGAGGAGATTCAGCCACCTAAACATCCCTGCAAACCCTGGCTCAGGGAGCCTGTAAACACGGGCATTAGCATATCAGACACATGGATGTGTTTGCCAGCAGAGCAGGCAGTCCCACTGCCGGTGGCTGGGTGGCTGTGGGTCAAGAAGTACCAGGAACATCTGGCTGGCAGTGCCAATGGTGTGTCCCTCCCAGCATGACGGTGGAATCCCGTGTCCTTGCAGTGCTTGGTGATTGCAGATAGGAGAAAAGTGTCAGGGAACACCATTCAGTGCTGTATTGTTAGAAATATGGTTATCCTAGATTTTAGAGCCAGGTAAGAGATGATCCCTGTGCTGCTCCATCCAGAATTGGATTTGTATCAGTGTAATGAACGGCCACATTTTTCCCCTGCCAGCTTTTTTGAAGAACAGTGATGAGAAGGGACAGCAATGGACCAAAACTTGTAGATCAGAAGAGATAATTAGCAAAATGCTACCCTTAAAGAACCAAAAAGCAACCTCTAGTGCAGCCAGTGGTGGTAAGTGCTTCCTCAGCATAAGACCTAACCCATGCCATTCCAGAGCTGTATACTCTTACTTAACTTGGACAGCACACCTCAGTCCTCAGCTGCAGATATACCAAGACTTCTATTTCAGTCACAGACTTGGAGAGAGACCAGGTGCACACCTCAGACATTGCCTACAGTCATTCCTTGGCCACCTCACTGTTATGGTAATGTTTATTTAGACTGGTCGGGGTGGAGATGACCTAGCAAGGGGTTGAGAAGCTTTCCTAAGGTCCATCCATCAGCTGGGCTCTCAGTGGCCACCTTCCTGACATTTGAACTTGGGAAGTATGGGGCAGCACTGCATCTGCCTCCAGGATCAACCCCAAGGTGCTCAAGATCCTCCAACTCCCTTCTGCTGGCTCCAGTTTCCTTCTTGTGTGTCCCAAGCAGGTCACCTCAGAGGGATTTAGGATTTCAACAAACTGCACTGTTCACCTCAAGTTCTGCAGAGGACGAACTCTACAGAAAGAGTCCTCCAGTCTTCACTTGCACCCTTCAGCATCAGCATTCCCTCAAGCTCTCCTCCTTAAGTCCCTGCACACCTTTGAATCACTGAGGGGCTCAGGAGCTCTTAGTTCTCCTTTGCCTGAGTTTTGCACCCCTCCAAGGTCTCTCTTGGTAAAGTAAATGGGATGCAGCTCAACTCACACAGCATCTAGATTTTTCCTCTGCTCTCCTTGACCATCTGCTCCTGAATTCTCACCACCCCTTGGCTCACCCAGCAGAGAGGCAGCACCCTCACTCCTGGCTCTGCCTCCACCCCATCACTTGGATGAAAGCTAATGAGCACGTGCAGGTGCGTGCCCACCTCTGAGCCACCTCCCTGAGTTTGCAGGTCCCACGAGGTGGGTGAACCAAACCTTCTTCCTTCACAACGTCATGGCATTAGGTTATAAAGTTCATCTTGTCAGTAAGTAAGCCAATCCCACCCACGACTTCTTTCCACATAATTATGGTTCACGGATATACCAGGAAAAAAGGAGAGCCCCTGCCTGAGATGCTGACGTCTTTTTCCTTTCAGGTTCAATGGCTGCTTTATTGCGGTCGGGTTTTCTTTCTCCCCGCCACCCGGTCTTTCTCTGACTGGAACTGTTCCCCTCCAAAAACGTGGTGACTTTTGCTGAAAAGCAATTCTGCCACTTCTGTAGCGAGGCAGTGCTCACGAATGGCACAGTGGTAGTTACGGGATGTGTGGTTTACCTCAAGACGTCACATCTCCTCCCCCTGGAGACATCAGAAGGGCTATTGCTCAAATTCGGCTTCGATTCTATAAAGGAAAAAGGCCCTGTGACTTTCACTACTACTTTAAATGTTCTAAGAAATCTTCACATTCCCTTCCCCAGGCTGCTTCAAAGGGCAAATAGCTGGGGCACAAGATGCTGCCTTTTGGTAAACATACGCATTTGAAGTGCTGTCTAAAATCCCATGAGTCAAACTGCAGTATTTCCAACCCAGGGAAAGGAACGATTGATTTTGTTTGGGGATTTTTCCCAGGTGAAGGCTGGTCAGAAAGAAGGACTTTGAGTACCAGACTTGTACTTCACGTTCCTAAGTACTTTTGGAGAGCAACATGAGTGAAATATCTGGTGTGGCTCTTTCTGTTCTCAGCTGGAAGATGTCCCTGAGGACACATTGCTGAGGATATCCATGGTCTGCGCAGGAAAAGAAGGCGCCATGCTCTGCCATGGCAAACCCCAGCCCAGCAAGAGCTGTGTGACAGGAAAGCTGTGGACAAAGAGGTAGGCAGGCTTGGTCGTGCCGGGCACAGGCGGCGCAAGGCTGCATTAGTGCACTCTGAAAGAGCTGAGAAAGGAAACCAGCAACCAGCCAGGAGAAAGAATGACGCAGAAGGTAAACAACTGCCATCACCTGTGCAAACACAGCCACTCTCATCCCCTTCACAGAGGCAGCGGGGAATGGGGCGGTGTTGTCCAGCCAGGCTGCCGGCGCTGCAGCGAAGGGTGCTGATGCTGACATGGAGATGAGGGATCAGGGAGCCCAGCTGCTGCCACACACCCTGGATTTTGTCCTCTCCATGGCTGTCCTGGCAAGGACAGCTCCTCTTTTCTCACAAGTCATCCCAACTCTTTAATAACTTTCTCTGCAGACCCTTGTTGAGCTGAACTAGTACAAGCACAATGCTGTGACTCCTCTGGGCGTGAGGTTTTGTCCATAGAGCAGCTCATGTGCTTTCCATGAGCTGTTTCAGCCTTGTGTGAGCCACAGCGAGTGGGGTCTGCAGGCACCACTCCTGAGTGCTGCCCATCTGAAGCTGTGGTGATGTGGGGAAGGGCAAAGGTTGCAAAGGGAAACTATGTCATGGCCTTTTGCTCATCTCAGCTTTGAGAGTACAACTGTGGTGTCTGACCAAAACCATGACTGAGTTCCCATTTGCTAAAATCATTTCTGATTTCCCATCTGTGGTGCTCAAGGATGGAGTCCCCAAGGGAGGCACAGAGTTCCCTTATCTTTATATAGAGACCCTAGACTATGCCTGATGAATGCAAGATTTACTCATGGTTGCCTTCTTTGCCTGTGCCTTACCACGCTGGGACCTGCCCAGGAAACGCAGCTGGTTTCCTGCTGGCAGTTGGGCAGCACCTCCTTCACTGAAGAGCTCAGCTTGTGCCCCTGCCTGTCACTCCAGCCTCTTGGGCTTCTCTGGGGAAGGTTCTCACCTGTGGATAAAAGTACTTGTCTATGGGATCAGCTGTGCCCCTCAAGCGTGGAGGAAAAGTGACCCAGCCTAGGTCTGGCAGCAGGAACTTGACACCAACATCCCCACCAGCTGGGGTGTGGGATACACACTAGGGAGAGGAAAATGGTTACAACACAACCAGGTGGAAGATGCAATGTGCACGTGTGCATTACAAGGACATTATCTCCTAAGAAGTATGAATAGGGAAGGAGTTCCTTCAACAAACGTGCCCCAGTGAGGAAAGGCCAGGGATGGGCACATACATACCCAGCACCCTGTCTCTGCTGAGGCTGGTAGGTTCCTAGCATGAGCTAATTAACTCTTCAATTGCTGAGGAAGCTCAGAGGACCTTAATTTGACAGTCACCATAAAAGCATTTCGTCTGTCAACAGATTCTTTCATCCAAGGATCTCAAAGTGCTTTACAAGTATTAATTAAACTTACCAAAGTTAGTATGAATAATTATTGTCATTGAACAGAGCCATTGAACAAACTGAGGCTGGACTGGCCCAAGAGCAACTGTCAGAACTCAGGGACAGGCACAGAAGGAGGGGTTCTCAGCTGCAGTTGTCAGACTGCAGAGAACAGCCTCAGACTGCAGACTGGCTGAGCCTGCTGGACTCTGCTCAAGGGTGTCCTCCCCTAGAAGTTCACATTTGAAGAACAGGAGGAAAAAATAGTTATTTTCATTTTGGAATACAATGTCACAGAAAAAATTTAGGCAAAAATGACATGAAAATATAAACACCTCATATCAGAGTGTAGGCTTTCTGAGCAACAGAAAAGGAATGCTGTTTCATTTATCCTGTATCCTGTAGCAGTACCTTCTGCTGGTTTATGTGAGATTAGTAGTTTCTGAAAGTAATGCATAATAAATCACGTGTTGAGGAATTAGTGACAGAATTTAAACACTATTTAAAACCTCAAATGATCAAACCTTCATTTATAAAAATGTGCTTTTTATTTCCCCTTCCTACTATGAATCTCAGTGCTTGGAACACTTTCATTTTCCTATGCCTCCAACCATATGGTATCAAGGAGTCTCAGCTCAGGGTTGCTTTGGTTGCAAGTTCAGGTATATTTTTAAAGTGATAAAGACTCACTGTCATCATCTAGTCAGAACCCTTGCACAGCCCAACCCAGAGGAATTTAGCTGTTTACCTTGTAGATAGCCCAAGTACTTACATAATGTTATTTGGTTAATTTTCATGGATGTACCTGCAACTGATGAAAATTTCTCATGTTTCCCCACCTTCCAAACCCTGTTCCACATTGCATGAAGAGGCTCCAATACTGGGCTTCTTGTTTGCAATTTCCTTACCTACAGGAATGTTGTGGGAATTAATATATAAATATTGTGAGATTTGAAGATATCAGAGCAACAGGGAGGGGAGTCATAAATATACCTCACGCAGATAATAGCGGCTATAAATTCTATTGCCTTGATCTGGCTTGGCACTGGCACCCTGCAGAACTCCTTGCTGTACTTGCTCCTCTCTCCATGGCAGCTTCACTGTTTATTACTGATATAATTACAGCACTATGACGTCTTCTGGACAGTTCTGGATAAACAGCCTTTTCACTTTGAAATAAGCACTTTACACAGCAGTGGCAGTTCAACTGAAGAACATCTATATGAGGTGTGTGATGGTGGTAAACTGATGAATTGTCTTACACCAGCACAACTTTCCTGTGCAATTGTCTTTTGGACAGTTAATTGGCCTCTGAGTTCAAACTGAGCCACCACAGCTGAGGCTCTGTGCTGTGAACAGTTGCCCAGAGTGAAGAAATGGAGTAGGTGACTCTTCTTCGTCACAGAGGAGCCTCATCATGGCCGTGATGGAGGTGGTGGGAGCTTCTCCCCCCGTGGAGCAAAGCCAGGAGTGGTCTTCCAGAAGGGGAGCTGATTGTGGGCGTGGGGAGGAAACACCCTTAGCATGGCGGTGGCGCTGCACAGTCTCTGCTCCAGGCTTGCTGTCAGAGGAGCCCTTTCTCCCCATGCAGGGGGCCCTCTGTCCTGTGGCTCTGCCAACCCAGGTCCCCTGTCCCAGGCCCCCCTGCCTGTCCAGCGTGCAGACGGTGGTGGGTCCACAGGAGCCTCCTCGCCCACAGGACTTGAGGACGTGTTCCATTGCTGCAGAATCCCTGGGCAGCTTCAGATGAAATGGACAGGCAGGGCGGTGGCACAGTTACTGACCACTTAATTAGGAAGGGAGAGCCTCTTCTTTAGTTCTAGAAACATCACCCAAGCCATTGCAAACTGAGCTCGATCGAGTGCTTCAGATCAGTGTTGCCTGTTTCCAATTACATCTGAGTGCATTTCTGCAGAAAAGAGCCAAGGTCTTGATTTATAGGCTTTTGGGCAAGAGAATGCAGTGTTTTTCATTATCTTTATCTCTAAATCTGCTCTTGTTACTTGTTGCTTACAACAAATTTGCAGAGTCTAATGCAAAGGTCTTTTGTTAAGGTTTCCTACACTCACATGCTAAAATCCTTCATTAAAGCCCAGGCTAATTGCTTCTGCATCAGATATACAGGCCCATCCATTTCACCTTGCTCAATGTGCCCTTGGGAAGGGAACACGTGTTTTGGGATGCATTCCCCCAGAGGTGGGAGAGCTGGAGACACACCTGGGGTTGAGGCTGTGCAGCTCAGCCGTGCTGCTCACCCACCAGCCCTGGCCACAGCCCGAGCCCAGCACCTCGCAGGCGCTGTGGACAGTGGGAGAGGCAGCCTGCCTGCTCCTGCACCACTTGCTCTGCACCAGACATTCCTCTGGCTGGATTTTCTGCTGCATTGGCTTCCCACATATTTATCCTGACATCACATGGGCTGGGGCCCTTCCCGCCTCTGCCCAGCAGGAGTTTGTTAGTAAAAAAAATAAAAACCACTTTTAGAAAATTATGTCTTCTGTGGAAGAAAAAGGCTCAAATGCAGCAAGAGTTTTATGAGTTTTGCTTCAATCCTTGTTGTGCAACATCCTTATGGGATTTCATTATTGATGATTTTATCTAACTACAGTCTATGCCTAATAGCTCGGAGGTGCTGTTGATTAATTTTTTCCAGGTCTTTGATGTACCGGCAATAACTTGTCCATGTTGTCCTGTGTCAGTAAAGTGGAAATTGCCATGCCACAGTCAAGGTACCATGAGGTGGCCAAATCCCCAATAACTGCCTGTATCCACAGTAGGAGCAAGGTTTCCTCCAGCCACACTCTCCCTGCTGGCATTGACTGATGGAGCTGTAATGAGTCAACTCACTAAAACAGGAGAAAAAAGAATCCACCTGAAAAATGCTGCTTCTTAAAAAAAGGGTTTTTTTAAGGCATTTTTTAAAAGTTTTTTTTTCTGGGTTAGGGAGTTGAACTAACTCCATGTGACCAGGTATGCACTAGAGCCAACAGGACGATGAAGGGAGCGATCAGGCAGCAAGGAGCGGCAGGAGGAGGAAGAAGAGGGAGAAGGGCAAGTGGGGGCAGGCTGTAAGATCATCTTTTGATACCACACCCTACGTATGGACACTGTCAGTCTAATTCCTACCATACTGGTTCCATCCTTGATGTTGTAATCTGTTTCTGTGAATCTTTTCAATTAGGTAGTGATTTATTGGTTAGTGGGGTGGGTTTGGACATCCTCCAGCAACAGACACGAAATCCCTTACCATGCCGAGCTCTGTCCTATTGCCTGCAATGCAAAGGCATAAAGCTTTTTCTCCAGGAAATGATTCTTTTTCAAAATGATTATAAGATTATATGACTAGACTATCGTGTGATGTAAACCTGTCTGTTTCCAAAAGCTTTGGTGTAGTTAGACCACTTACAAAAGGATTTGCTTCAAAATTTTTAGCTGTCCCAGCACATTAGTTGCTGGTTAACTGGAGGTCTTCCTGAAAAGAGTGCATTTATCAGCATAAATGGACCTGTTTCTTTCCTTACGTAGAGGTTTACAGTCTGCCCAAGTTAAAGTGTTTGCCAGTTCAAAATTTATTATTTCTTGTCATCACTTCTCTTATACTCATCACCTCTCTGGTGTTAGTCCAATTCTGTGGATTTGTCAATCACCACCACAAAGAAACCCAGAGCCAAAATAAACCTGGCACCATTTTATTTCTGTATTACAAATGTACTGGCACAAACCTTGTCCACAGAATCTCCTATTTCAGCAAAGTGCTTGAAATCCCATTGACTTCAATTAGTAAGTTAAGCAAGTGCTTAAATGCTGTATTTGAACTGGGGCCTGAAGACCATACCTTCACCAACTGGATTTGTTGTCTTTTCTTTTTCTAGTTATGCTTTTAGAGGAATTTCCACATTTCAGTTCAGTCGAAACATCAAAAAAATGTAGGAGATAAAGGAAAGCTGAAAGTTGATACTCTGTTGTCTTCTGGCATAGCTCATTTACAAACTGTAGTCGGTTAAGCATTAAGGATTCAAGGAAAGTGAGTGAAAAAATGAGACGCCTTCAAAGTTATGGGCTCAAAACTTGAAGGGAGGAAAAAAAGAGGTCTTGCTCAGCAAAATGACACAAGCAAGGGAATTACTGATGTATCAGAAAAATGTGGACCACTATGAATAGGCTTTACTTCATCGAAGCTGATGGTGTCTGGCAACTCTACACAACACACTACTCTTGTTCTTCCTGCATGCAATTTTATATCAGTGTAATGCATGATTATTACAAAATAACCACAACGTGCTAGGAAGAACTTTTCATGCTTCTCAGCTGGACAAAGCTCATCTGGTCTTAATTTTTTTTAAGGAACATCTTCTATTTTAAGATTTTCCCCATTTAGCCAATGGAATCTATGGTAATTTGACCTCTATTAAATCAAATTTTTTCCATTATTCTCTCTGGTGATGAAAAAGCTCTGGGGCAGTTTCCTCAGAGGCCAGAACACCTTACTGCTGGAGCAGGCTGGCTGAGCAGCAGCATGCAAGTTCTCCCCCACCTTTCTCCTGTTGGGAAAGAGGCTTCCAGTCTGGCCACTTGCCCTCAGCCCCAGACCCATGTGCTTCCCTTGCCCAAACCTGTTTCTCCCAGACATGCTTGTGCTGCCCACCGAGAGGTTTTGCAGGAGGCAGAGCTATTGAGCACTGTCCTTTTCCCACTGGTCTGGGCACTTTGCTTGGAGCTGAAGGAGAATCCTTAGGAGCTCTGCCTGCATGGTGGCTCCTCTCAGCCCTATGACAGTTCTGGTGGCAGCTTCTTCTTTGCTTCCTTGTTTTTACAAGACTGGCACGGACTGCTGCCTCCTGCAGAGCCCATTCCTGCAGGTGATCGGGAGATGGGTGCTGAGCACAACTGGCATCAGCTGGAGCCTCCCAAGAGGCAGGTGAAGAAGTGCCCTGGCCCTGGGTGATGCCAGCCAAGGTGGGTGATGCGTGCATGGTTGACAGCAAGCTCCAGGGGAAATCCTGCCTATTCCCAACCAGTGTCAAGAGCCTTCCAGCTCTTAGCAATAGTCTGAAGGGCTGAAATCTCACAGCTGGTGACTCAGGGCATGGCTATGCTGGTGATGGAGCAGCATGAAGAGCCCTGAGTCTCTCGGGGAGGGGCACTACCTTCAGCCTTGTGCCATTCCTACACCGCCCTCCTGGGCCCGTGGTGGCACTGGGCTGTGGGACTGGATGTGCCAGCTCGGGCACAGGCCAGGTGGCTGCCGAGACAGTGAGGGCAGCGGGAGCCCCTGCACTGCCCTTCCCAGCATGTCTGCTCCCAGGCAATGCCAGTGGGACGTGGCAGGAGAGACTCAGGCTGAGTTCGGAGCCATTTCCCACTCTCACAGTGAGACTGGACACGGCTTCCCCCTACCCCAGACAGGGTGGGAGCAGTGCTGCTGGCTGAGCCTGGCTCCTGTCCTGCCATGGAGCACCCTGGATAAATCACATCCTTGCTTTCTGCCTCAGTCCCTTGTTTGTAAAATGGACACAAATACTTCACAAGGGTGTTGTGAAACCTAATTAATTAATTAATACCTGTACTGCACTTTGATGTCCTCACATGAAAAGTCCTATATAACTACAAAGCATTTTTAAAGTTATAAAGCAAGAACTTCTTGCTGTCTTGCCTTGGCAAAGAGGCTGATTAGATGTTATCAGTTCTGCTGCTCACATGCACAGAAACTGCTGCAGTGGGGTTTGGATCCTGGTTTGTTTTTAAAGAGTCACATAGTAAAATGATGGGAAGAGTTAATTTGGCAGTCTGTTCCCTGTGACTTCAGGGAGTGGCCAGAATGGGCTTTATATTTTCTGTCAACAAAATAAGCTAAATAGCCCTAGAAGAAAAAAAAAAACGAACCAACAAACCAAAAAAAACCCCCAAACCCTGACATATCTGTCCATACAGGTGTGTCCTGACCACACCTGTAGTAACTGGACCAAAAGGCTTTCCAGCCCAAGCCCGAGACAAAAGCTATACCACAGGAGCACCTAATCCTGCATTAAACTGCATACTGCTCACGTTCCGTAGAAGGCAACTGGCTCCTAAGTCAGAGTCCATTTGGGCCAAATCTCATTGCCTGTTTCTGACTGTTCCACTGTAAAGACTGTCCCCTTTGCAGTTTTACTACTTAAGTACTGGGGTGCCAGAAGGTGCAGAGCCTGTGCTTTAATCTGCACTCAATTGATAACCCATGTTGAGAAGCTGCACTGTATGGTCCTTTTAGAGAGCTCAGTTGTGTCTGTGGAGGGATGAAAGTGCAGCTTTAAATGTTAAAATTCCCAGCAGACCTGTCCTGCACTGCATTTAAAGATGCACTAATAAGTTAATGACAACACAAACGCCTTGACTCCTGCAATTTAGAAAACTGGAGCCATAGGAGTCTTAATAATCCTGTTTTTCTTTCCCCAATTAACACTGTTTACTTTCTGCATTTCCTTGACCTTGAAGAGGAATCCTGCACAATTCCACGTACTTGCCTCCACCTTCAGCCCTTCCAGCACAAACACAATACCCAGCAGTGCCCTTCCAGGCCCACAGCAGCACAGTGCCAATGAGCCTCTGCTCCCTCCCTCTCTAGCTGCCAGCACCTACTTTCTCTCCCTTCCCTGAAACCTAAAACTGGCTGTACACCTGGACATTGTCATTTGCTAAGATGAACAGGTAAATACACACATGAAGCACATTGCAAAGGGCTTGGGCTCCTTCACTGTCATTTCCAGAGGCTGCCTGGGGATGCTCACAGCTGTCTGCAAGCAATAAGCAACTGCTCACAGGCACTTTTTTGTCTTCTTAAAAAAATTTATTTTAATAACAATTTCTCCCTCTGCTCATCTGGACAGCATTTGGAAGACAGAGGGATTCTGTGCATGCCACTGCATCTGGCAGCACTGTGCCTGAGCTGGGTGCTCTCAGTCTGTCCTGCCCAGTGGAGTGAGAGGGGAGGGAGCCAAAGTCCAGCTCAGGTTCGAACAGCTGGAGGCAGGAATATGCACAATGGCAGGAAACTGGATACATCGCCTTCGCAAAAACAAACAAACAACACTTTCAGAAATTTAAAAAAAAAAAGCCCACTCCCGAACCAGCTTGGACAAAATCCTTTCCTTCCCCCAGCAACAGAGGGATGCAGAGGCTGAAGTGTTTTCACACTGAAAGCATGGCATCGTTTGTGAGCTTTTTCTACAGTCTACAAATAAACAAAACCCAGGGAGTGTTTTGCATTCAATAGTTAATCACAGTTGGCTGAGTGTTTTTATTTTTCTTCACTGTAAAGGCATTCTTGGTCCGCCTCCCAAACAGCTTGTTTTGTCTGAGAGATTTAATCTTGAGTGGCAGGACAAGGTGCAAAGACAAACCTCAAAACAATTCTTATTTTTCTATAGCAAGATGTCAGTATGTAAAAGTTAACTACCCTGCAAACAGGCCCCTCAGGTTGGCATGCACAGGGCTTCTTGCCACAATTACCAGTCGGCCCGGATACCCTTACCCACAAAGCAGCTCATTTCACTCGGTTTTAACTCTTTCCTGTTTGTGAACTGCTCTTTAAGTGGTCTAAACAACCAGAAATAAACGCAGGTTGGACCAGTTTCTAGCCCTAGCTCCTCCCTGAAGAAGCATCTTGTTTGTATACACGGAGCACTGGCTCCAGAGGCCCAGCCTACTTTCAAATCTAAACACAGTTTTTCTTCAAAGCAACATCAAGGTACCTTTCATAAAAATGAAGGGATGATGAAAGACATATATAGTGCATCAACAAGTACTTGAGCTGCTCTGCTCAGAATTAGCTTAGGCAGTTACTGAAGAGCATCGTGTTGTACAAATATCAGCCACATTTTTGCAGCCATGCCTACTAACACAAGTGAATGACTGAAAAAGTACCGAATTTAAATTTTATGGCTTTGCCCTTCTAAGACCTAAAAATTGTTAGAAACAATAAACTTATGAAATCTCATCACTTACGCTCTTCATTTTGTTTACAAGTGTTATTGCCTCTAAACAATCTTTAAAGGAGATAGATTGTGCTTGGATCTGTATCACAGGCATTAAAAAATTACTAAAACCACGTCCAAGTTGCCTGAAAGGTTTGTCTTAAGGTCATTTAGTCCCACATTTTGCTTGAAGCAGGACTATCTCCAGTTGCTGGATAGGACCACCATGGCTTTGCCTACTGCTGGCTCACCAATCTCCAGAGAGATGCCCCATCCTCTGGGGGGCACCACTTCCACTGTAGCACCGCATGTTCTGGTGGAAATGCTCTCTGCTGGAGATTTGTGCTTTGATGGTGTCACTTCTCGAGGCAGAATTTTTGGTACCTCTTCCCCATAAACACAATCCAACAGACTGGGCAGGAAGGGGTCAAGAAACTGCCTGCAAATTCATTTCAACAGCTTCTTGCAACTTCCCTGATTCTGTGTAAAGAACACTAGACACAGGGAGATATTTCTGGTGTTTCTTTAAGGTATATGCTTTATACAAGGTCTTAACAAACATGGGGGTCTATACAAAGTGATGCTGGTAACCTCCATCATCTTCTAAGTGTTTGCCCTGAATTAACTTCCCTGATTCTTGAGCCTGCTCTGAAGTATCTCAGGAGCAGAGAACATAACAAACACTTCACACAATATAGCTAATGTGGAGACCCTTTTGCCACAGTATATCACAGTACTGAATACATTTCTGAAAAGAGCCGTGACCCGTGATCCATTTCTAAAGCACCACAATAAAAATAATGCCCAATTCAACAAAATGGCCATGACAAATGCAGAAGAAATAGTCCAGCCATCCACAAGCATGACAAACTGAGCGATTAAGTTATTTTTGAATCTCTCTTATAAAGCACTCCAGCAATGGGTAATGCTAGGGAATCCGATTTGCCTGAGCAATGTCCTGACAGACACCACCTCCTCCTCAAATTAGGCACTTCTGAGTGCTCTCTGCAGCTTTGCTTTGAAAAGCCTTTTCCTCACAAGCAGGGATTTACCCTTGTTGTATGAGCAATCTGGGCTGTTGCTGAACACCCATCCACTGGAGGAGAGGAAGGCAGGATCAAGCTGTGGGGGTTTTTCGTGCAACCTGCCCATAATTAGCCCCAAGCAGCGGCTGAGTCACTCCCAAGAGTCCCGGGTGCTATTAGGACCAGACACGCCATGGCCCAGTGTATAATTATATACCAGCCACCACGTGCGGAAACGGCTCCATTTACTATCTGGCCCCATTAGACAGAAGCTGTCATTTCTTCTTGGCTACCAGCACTGTGGGTGCTCTGAGGAAGACAAGACAAGTTCTCACAGTCCAAACTTACTCACCCAAACTCGCCTCTTCCTAGCTGAAACCAGGAGATGCCATCGTCTTTCCTGGTTCACCTGTGAGCTGCCTGACAGCTCCCCCACAGTCATGAGGAAAATGGGTGTGCTGAGACACAGCAAACACTGCATGCAAGGGACAGGGAGATGAGTGCAGAAAGTCTTGGAAACACAGCATACCAATCGTGTCTATTTCATCAGAGAGCAGGCTCAGTTGGCCAAAACACACAAGAAATCACTCTTAGCTGGCAGGGCTGTACTTGAGTTGCAGTGGGATTTTGCAGCTGCCTTTTCCTATCAAGGAATCAAGAGGAAACACCAGGATTCAGCAGCATCAGCAGGGTGGCATTTCCCCCTGGCACAGCTCCTGTGTTGGGCACAAAAATGAACCTAGTCCCAGCTGATGACCAACTAAAGCCCGTTACCTCCTGCAGCCGGGATCTACACACAGCGCCTGAGCCAGCAGTGGCCCTTTTGCTGGTCCTCTGAGGAAAAGTGAAAAATGGGTCTGGGTTTTTGTCATCCCAGGTTTTGCCAGCCTGTCACAAGCAGTTCAAGTGAGGTCTGCTGGAAGGGGTGTGTGACACTTGGGCTGCTGCTGACACTGCAGTTCAGAGAAGAAACGCACGGCTCCAACCTCAAGCTGCTACTCTTGCACCAGTGCTACATCCCCTTCAAAAGACACAAATAACCAAGACAGCTCTGGTTTTTAAACAAGTACTGAAAAAATTTTGCTGAAAGGGACAGTGGAATAAGGGAAACAGGATGTCAAATTAGGATCAGCTTGAACTATTTCAAATAAACAACGAGGAAATAAAATGTACCCTGATTGCTGGCAGGCTTGAAGGCTTACAAAGTACTCGCCCCACCCAAACCAAGGGCTTGAAATGGAGCAGCAGTGGAACAGAAACCCCTGACAGTGTAAGATTTGCTGTTCCCTAGTACTGCTTTGCCATCCTCTGGGACAGAAAAAGCATCATTAGGGTTTAACTAAAGTTGGATGAAAACATGGAGTACCCCAAGGATCAATTTTCACTGTCGGCAGCTGCAGCACGAGGCATTAATTCTTCACCCTTTCTGGTGACAGGAGAAACATGGGGAGCTGTAGACACAAATAATGTTAGACTCTAAGTGTGTATTTTGCAATGAAATGCTTGCTTTACTTCCTGTTGTTTAGAACTGCATTTATTCTTTAGCACTGCAAGAAAAACCTCCTGTATTTTGTACTGGGTGCACGTTTAAAAGCCCATATATTGTAGACTCAGCAAGTGGCAGGGCAGCCGCCAAACCTTGCTTCCTTTCTGATTTCTCGATGATTTAAGACCTATTTTCAGCAGCCAACACTGGTTTCCCCCTTGCTTTTTTGCTCGGTAACTACCACTTCAACAAAATGGTGTTTGTGCAGTGCCTTGGAACGAACTGAGCTTTTTAACATCAGACAGGGAATAGAATAAGAAAAGCAGGACTAAAATCACCTACACACCATGGCCTTTCAAGGCACATGCTTAGAAATATATGGGAGAACCCTCGAGTTCTTGCAGAACAATACTTTGACTGCTAGATTTTTATTTCCTACACAGCTAAAATTTCTAGCATGTTCCTGATATTTGTGTTGTTTATCTTCCCCCAGAACAGAGTATGAAATTATTCTCTGAATCTACAGAAATCAAGAAATTAAAATATTAAAAAACCCTGCATTGTTTATAGACATTTTTCAGACTTTTACTGGCTTTTCCCATAGGGACAAACCCTATTGATGCAAAGTAAAAACAAGAAAAGATGGTATCTGATCAATGCTTTATTTAGGTGCAGGCTTCCTTCAGGAAAGGACAATTCACTTTGCCCCTACTAATTTGCTAATATGGAAATTAAATTAAGAGTTGGTAAAAAAAAAATGTACCCAGTGCCATCAGCATGATTATCCTCACTGATCTGGTAATAGCCTTTCCTCAAAATTCTTCTGTTGCAGAGAACACAACATTTGGCTTAGTAAATAAAAAACAGCTTCTACTTATTTTTACAGCAAATAATTCTATATTTAATGTAGGCCCACAAGATGCTGGCATACACCTTGTTGCCTTGTTAAAAGAAAGAACTCCAGTTTGTTAAAAATAACAGTAACTAGTAAGGATGAAGCAAAATTGTCCTAGAAGAGGACAGAGACCTAAAAACTAAAACTGAAAAGGAGAGGACTTAAGGGATTTTCAGTAACACTTAAGAAGTAAGAGTAACTTTTAGGTTTAATGAGTGTTACAATGCGTCAATTACAGAGACATAAGTAATTTAAGGGAAGAGTGTTCACTGGCAGGTCAGTTTGGTCACAGACTTCATTGGCTTCACAGGGCAAGGAACAACACCCCATAATTAACAATCGTGGTCATAAATTGTATCTAAAGCTTGCTACCTCCTTGCAGCACATCTTTCTCACAAAGCTAGAAAGGTGAGAAACTCCCCTTCTGCAATGACAAAGGACTCGTCCCTTCATCTCCATGTCACTGCTGCACAGACACGGTACTAGAAATGTACTTCAGACCTGCACTAGCGACCCTCACACGCTGCTACAGGTTTCTATTGCCTGCTGCTTCTCTGGTTAGGGGTACTGACACAGAAGGATGTCTAAGCTGGCAGTCCCTACTCATCAGTTAAACGGGTTTCTGAGCTTTGCTAAACCCCCACCCTTGTATTAGGGGGCACTGCTCAATGGAGAGTACTTAAGATTTAATCTTCTCTTTCCTAGGTAAGAAGTCTCTGTGTAGAACCACCTGAAGTGAGACTTGAAGTACTGCACTTCACGCTAAATCTCATCCACTGATTAATTCACCAAAGATGCTTATTGCTGTAGGTTCCAGACAGGATGAGAGAAAGGGAACATAGGGAGAAACATTCCTAGGGAGGGCTTAACAATGCCCAGGAGATCCGTGCTAACGCCAGCAATGATCTCTTCTCAAAAACTGACTCAAGTCTACTCTCTGTATGAATGGGAGGATGTTTGAGGACAGTGACAATACCAAAATGTGCTGACTGAGCAAATGAAAAGTGCCAATCAACAAAGCACTGGCCAGCACAATGGAAAGATCAATGAAGGCCAAAAAACGTATGGTATAGTTACAGTTTATTTATTCTTCCAGCTGTTTGTCCAGTCTTTCCAGCAAGTTCACAAAAAGTCTGACTTTGAATACATAATATTTGGTATTACCTAAAGGACAGTGGATTATGTATGCAGATGAATGAAGCCTTGACTCTAAGTTTGTGATTTAAGGACCTTTGGAAAATGGTGCATTAGCAGGGCTTAGTAACTCAAGACTTACTGCATTCTTTCAGCCAAAACTAGGACAAGTGTAGAGTTTAGGCTTTTTGATATGTTTGCAACATTGCTATTTTTCTCCTATGTTTTGTGGTTCTCATAAGCCAAGGAAAAATAGCCTAGGTCTGACTGCTCCCTTCAATTGCATATATCATGTAATAGGGAAGGAAGTGCTGAGAGTCTTGGTGCTGTTAAACTGGCCACAATGGAAATTATAATGAAACAGGAGATAACAGAAATAATTCCAACTCATTAGATCCCAACTTTCATGGCTAACTTAAATGCCTTCAATGGACACTTGGTTTGATATAAAATTATTCAAACAAACCCTCTCTTCTGGTATAGTATTTATATGATAATTCTCCTGGAGAGAAGCTTTCATTCATTTCAGTGTCTTTCCTCTCAATACCCCATCTGGAGAGCTAACACTCCCAACACTTCTAAGAACTATTAGAAAGGGATCCATAAAATACCATGTAGGTCAAAGAATGAAGGGTGACCTTGAAATAAAATGCTCATTAGGAGTAGCAAAAATGCCTTTTCTTCTAATCTGAAAATTGACAGGCTTATCTTAAACACAAACAGTACAGTTTTTCATATTTTCTACCTTTTCTTTTTTTTCCAAATACTACCAATAGTAGCATGACATTAAAATTAGACTGAAACTATTGATTTGTTTCTATGTATGTTAGTGAAAAGTTGGTGAAATTATTGAATTCAAAAAAATGAATTGCTGGTTTAGGCTTTTTGTACCCTCAAAGTATTTTCTTACATGGCTTCTAAAATTCTTTAATAATAAAGCAGTTCATTGTCCAAAATGACTAGGACTGAGGTGAAGGATGCATTTTTGGTTGAGAATAAATCTAAATTCTGAAGAGTGGACTTCTTTTAAAACTATTTTGCAATTGCTAGCCTTTGAATTATTATAACTTCTGAAAAGATAAAACAAATAAATAACTGGTTCCACTGGGCAATCAGGTATATAAAGCACACACTGTGTTCATGGGGCAATCAGTACAACACTGAATCAAAGACAAAGTTATAAAATGTAAGATTCCAGGAATGTACTGATGCAACTTCAGGGTTTGGTTTTTACCTTTTGAAGATGGCTAGAGATTGTTTCTATCAGATTTTGAACACTATGAGAACAAATGTTTTTCATTAGCCACTCTCCTTCTCCCACCGCATTCACAAGGTTGGCTTATTCTTGAATATGTGTCTGTGGCTTTGGCTTTTACCTGAAGAAATGCAGACACGAGATCATTCCAGTATACTAAACAATATTTTGTTCTTAGTCACTTAAGGTTGTTCAGTTATGATTTTGCTATTCACATAAAAACATTACCTTTCACATGTGCTCCAAGCACACAAAAGCCTCATGCAATGTCTCCACAGAGGGAATGCAGGCTCAGACCTTTGAAACTGTTGACAGTCCTCAGATAATGCACTGAGAATCACAAAGGGGTGGGTCACAGGACAGAATATGCCTTCTCTGCAGAATTACAATAAAGCTTCTGAATTTGTTTGCAGCTTAATTTTCAGCCAAGAACTTCAGTATTAAACATAAATTAAATTTTGCCCACAAACTAGCTAAAAATACTTGTAGTTTCTAGAGGCGAATTATTTGCATAATTCTTAATTATTAAGCTTCACTACTCAAAACCCATCTGTATTTCCTAGGTGAATATAAACCCTGAAAAGCACTATTTTTCATGCGAAATAACAAGTTGTAGAAAGGGTAGGAGAGTACTGCCAATCAAGTAGTTTGACGAGACTTCCTGGCATGTGATGCTATAGTGAATAATTTAAAATTAAATGTTTTCCAGTTCTACTGTATCATCTGTATACTATTCATTTAGTTCCTTCTATTTAGCAGAAGTAGGGCACATTTTCCAGATACCATTTATAAGCAACATACTCTGTTAATTTTATTCCTTACTGGAAAGTACCTTGGTCTGTTCACAAATTAATTGGGGAAGTGACATGGTGACCGTTAGTCCCAACTGGCGCGCCTGACACAAGCAGGAAAGAAAGGATGAATAGATGGGATTTTGCACTTGGCATTTCAGAATTAGGGAGGTCATGTTTCCAGTTATAAATACTTAAAAATATTTTCTGAGAAGATATGCTGAACTTGAGCAATAAGCTAAATACCTATAGCCCTACATTATATTTCATCAGCTATTTTCCAACACATAATTCATTCTTTTGCTGAAAGTTTGCTTCTTAGCAGTATTTATCTTATTTGGAAAAATTACAGGTCTATGAAAAAGCTTTATTTTGCTATACTGGTTTATATAACTAGTTACTTGCATGTTGGTACTAAAGAAGTAGAACCTTTTTGTAATGGCAAGGGCACTCATTAGGAAAACACCAAAATTGTACAACTGGAAATCAAAACAAAGCTTAAAAGCCTAACATTTCACATAAAATGAGCTTTCAACAGAAGTATTAGAAAAACCACTAAACCTCAAACACCTTGCCATATTAACTTCAACTGGAAAGGCACTGAGAATTGAAGTGTGCAACTCATATCCATACCTGTGAGAGTAACAACCACAGTGAGACACAAAGCTCCAAGGCAGAATATGGCACTGTACAGTCCATTAGGCATTCCCGGTACAAACAGCAGTTTTATGTTTTCTTAGGATAAGCTGAAAATGTTAACTAAATATACACATTACATCATATTTCCATGGGGAAAAACAGTCCAATTTAGACCATCTGAAGACAAGGAAACAAGGCATAACATACAGGACATTGTTGGCACAAGAAAGTGTTATCATATCAATACACGCCCTTTTAAATTTAATTCAATAGATACATAAAGGAATGGTGGTGGCAGAGGCAAAGGGGCAGGACTAGTATCAAATATTCAGTTCTAAGCATGCTAGCGAGGTCTTTGTTTCAAAAACTGAAGCTACCAAAACCAGTTCAGAGGCAAGAAAGCACCTATCAAGACAGTCCAACCCATTTCCAAGCATTCTTCTGGGCTGACATGTGCAGATTGAAGGATCTGTCCAGCATAGTTTCCATGTCTGAAGCTGTCTAAAGCTTCCCATTAGCAAATGCTGCCTCCTGGAACTGAGGGACAAATGTCTTGAAATATGTCCTAGTGAAAAGAACAGAAAATATATGATTAGGGAGGAGTAATCTTAAAAGCATGAATTGAAGCATTTGATGTTTCCCCTGTGTGGAAAAGGCTTCACATATGGTACAAAAGGCCCAAAGACAGACGAGGCAAAGGAGCAGGAAAATAGTGAAGAGAAGTCAGAATACGTGTAGGAGATAAGCTCTTTATCTGTCTCAGAAACCTTGACACAATACTGTCACTGCTGATGTCAGCAGTTTACATAAAATGCAGCAAATAAATACTAACAACATTGTATGAACTGTAATTCCTTTTATTAAACTTCAAAATTTATAGGACAATGTTCTTTTTTAAAGTGTGCTTTGTATATTTTGCATCTTAGTCTATCTTCTTTACAAAGGATCAAGTGACTCATAAATCCAAAAATGAGCTAATCCTACATATCCAAAATAGAGTTAGAACAGTACCTTTGAGGTTTTTTTGCTGAGATACTCAACCATGTAATAAATGCATTTTATATGCCCCAGGGATGCCCTTTACTTGCCAGTTATATTAGAAGTTGCTTCATCATTCTGCCTTTGGTTTCTGCATACTGAATTTTGCACCGAACTTTCACTGGTTTTTTTTTGTTGTTGTTGTTGTTTTTGTTTGTTTTTTTTTAAATCTTCTTTTCTATTTCTATCACTGGTCTGTATAGATTTCTCTCCTGTTCTCCTCACTGGGAAGAAATCTAAAGTGAGAATAACAGCAATGTCATTTTTTAGGTTCCTGATCTCTCTGCTGGTTTACCTCCTGAAGCAAACACACACTGATCAGCTTCACAATCATGATGTGCTTCATAACTGCAGTAGAAGCTTTGGCAATCACTGAACAACAGTCATACTTCCTCACACCTAAAAACATTGCAAGACCATGAAGAGAACGCTCCTCTCTCTTTGTGAGGTTGTGCCTGGTAAATTAATTAACAGATAGCTGCAGTCAGCTTTTGTGCACAAGCTGTAAACAGACACAAGATGTTGTCCAAAGGTTAAAAGAGCAATGGAAAATAAAAGCACTTCTGGACTGGGGAGCTGATCCCAGAAATGGAAACCAGAAAGAGGACAACCAGCACACACATTTTATAGCATATACAGATTGTGCAGTGTATTTACAGAACACACTTTGGTTTATTGAAGCAAAGTTCAGTAAACAACCCTCATAATCATGCCTGCAAAAGTGATTGTTCATGCTGACACACACACGTAGAACCAGGTGAGAAGGTCTGCCTTCACATGTCTGATCTCAACAGCTGAGTGCGATTCCTGTATCTGTGGTTTTCTACCATACCTTTGAAACTGTAGCTTTTGTAAGTCCTGTTTAATTCTATGTATTTTGCTAGCTCAAGGAGCACCACCTGCATGTTGTCAATGTCAGGATCTATTCCTTTTACTTGTCCTTGCTTTATCTGTCCTAACATTTAATTATGCTTCTCTGCTTGCTTATTTTAAATAGCTTCTCCCTTCCTCTTTGATAGCTTCTCCGCAGACTCTTTTCCATGCACGTGATCTTAATTGACTTGATAAATGTTACTTAAAACTTCTCTCTTCCAAAACTGTAGAAATTCTTCATCATTAAATGGGATACAATCGGAACTATTTTCCTACATTTTATTTCTTTTCCTCTATAGCATTTCTGTGCTTTGTATTAAACCCACACTTACTGCATTATATGCAGTAATTATATATGCCTTTTCTGTTAGGTAAATTCCAGAATGAATGCTTATGATACCACAAACATCCTCCCACACCACCTTTATCTACATTTGCATCCTTTCTTTTCACTGATTCCTGCAGGAGAGCTCGTATCCTTTGCTGCAAAGTAAGTCTAACACCTCCCTACATTCTGATCAGATGTACTGTTTCAAAGAGGATGTTATTTCACTGGTAGTTCATATGAACCTCTTGGCGATGTTTCATATACTAGAAAAATTCCTTAAGTACTTCATCAATTTAAATGTCTACTTTTTTTCTTTTTATACCTTAAAGTACATGCTTAAAGTTGCCCATATCATTTTGGTCTTCTCCAGACTAAAGCAAATGTAGTACCACAAGTGTACTCAGGTTATGTTCCTCCGTTTCTGTCCCTCTCCCTTAAGTATCTCAGATGAAACAAAATCAAAGATAATTAGGGTTCATCACACATACACATAAAAAAATAAATTAACACTGCTCCCTTAACCCCCCAAACCAAAACAAAAAAGGCCCTGCTAAGAGATCCAAAAGCCCAGTATACCTGATAGGACTATACCAGCTACAGCACACCTAGCAGATTGAGGAGGAAAGATGGGGAAGTAGAAGGTAAGTGAAACTCCTTAATGAACACTGGAATTTTTTTTCTGAGTTTTTTCTTTTCATCCAAAGTTTGGGACAAAACCATGTGTTAAAATACCTGAATTTCCTGTGAAATGGAAATCACAACATTTTAATTACAACAATCGCTGCAGAGATTACCAGTAAGGAGGAAAAGAAGCACCATTTACCTTCTAAGTTTCATCTATTGATCATCTGGCATTGAAGTTAAAGTGCACATGTTTCTGCCCAAACAGGACCATGACACAAACTATTATGTCAGAACAGATGACATGAAGTAACTTTAGGAGAAATACAAAATTTTTTGAAGGACAATACTCTGCTATAGATTGCATGGTAAAGGCATCTTTCACACGCAATGTTATTCCTTATAGAAAGATTAAGAGACAACACTCATGCTCCAGCATCCTGTATATACAAGCAGAGACAAACAGTGAATATAAACATGAACTTTGGAAAAAGATACATTCCTCATACTCTATTCACATGAATTTACACCCTCAATAACTATGATCTGTGCTATACCACAGGAATTAATATAAAAATATCAGAATTTTTTTTTTCAGAAACTTTGCCACATGATATTCTCAAGTTACTCCAAACTATTTTGAAATTATTAGTTTTATATACACTAGATATACTTTTCAGCTCTGGAGAACTGTTATTAAAAAAACCCCAACAACAGTAATTTGGGTACCTGTTGAATTACATTGAAGATGAAGAAAGCTTACTCTACCTATGGTCTCTTAGGTCTCTCAGACCAATTTCTGTCAAGTGGCAGAAATTAGCTTTTGGTCAATGTCTTTTCACCCTTCTGGGAAAGATGGAGCTCCTTCTTTCTCCACCTTTCATCTACCATGTTCTTGGTGGGTCTGTATCACACCGACCTTACACCAAACTCAGAAGACCTGCATAAATTCTCCTGTAAGTAGAGTGAAACTCATTCGTACAAAGTACACAGATATTCTTTAAATGAGTGTTGAGTACAATCAACACTCACGTAAAGGAAGTAAAAAAACACACGTTGAATGTTGCATCCTTCTCACAATGGTTTAGATATCAGCTTAAAAAAGTGTTTAAAAAGTTGCTTTCTTTTCAGCCTGGAGTGGGTGCCAATCTTCATACACTTATGGGCACATGTCTAACTCTTTGTTGAGCTTCTTATAAGACTCCATTGTTTTTTGTCTATTCATTTTTGTTCCCTCAAATGGTCATTTTCGAAGTTCAAGGTAGTAAGTTATGAGGTTTCTATGGAAATTTTTCTTCATCACTCCAGAAAACAACACATTTTGCTGTAGTTAACCGCTATATCTACTTGACACAATACAATGAATTCCAGGTGCTACGCTCAAGGACATTGTTGAGAATAAAGCACTTCTCTTTCCTTCACCTTATTATCCAGTGGAAAGAAAGTCCTGCTATTATTGCAAGTGGTAAGTATCTAAAAGAAGGTAGAATTGGCTCACCTGCTGTTTACATATTTTCCAGTGATATGAAACACTGAGTGTGGTACAAGGTCTCCAGAAGCCCATACATGTCTAAATCCCAGGGTGTGGGTCTGTCGTGCTTAAAACATACTTGACTTAGAATTCACATGCCTTTGTGAAATTTCATTATAATTGTACTGTTTTTTTCCCAGGGTAACTTAGTGCTGGGTTTTTTCTACAAAAAAAAATCTGCATTGGTAGAAAATCTGCATTGACCACTCAATAATACCTTTTACCTTCACATATCTATGCTGAAAATCTGCAAAGATTTTAAATTATGTAACTGCAATCTCCCATCAAACAACACTTCCCATATATTTATGGTGAAAGCATTCTAACACCAACACACTTGATTTCTCCTGCTGCTTTTGCTGGATTGGTACTATAGCCAACCATACAATTGCATTCTAGTTACTGCTGCTGGTGTAATAAAGTTAAATTTCAGGATTTCTCCTAAAAAAAGCATACACAACATTGTATCAGTGAGATTTCCACTTTTTATGTCTGGGACAAGGATGATCATCATGAGGCGATGAATCATCTTCCCAAGTCATTCACAAAATATATTCCCCTTAAACTCCACAGTTTATGACTGCCAAGATTTCCAGCATGCCGATCTCAAATTCACCCATGCTAGCCCTATCTGCACTCACGTTTTATTTGTTTCAGCTCAAGATGTGGGACTTTCAAGTGCTTTTTCCATCAAGAGATAATTTGAGGAAAATGAAGGGCATGAAATCATCATGATGGTCCACATCAAGAACAGACTTAGCAGTACAGCAACACTCCTACTACCAGCACAGTGTCCTTCTTGGCAAATCAAAGCCCTTGAGCCACAATCTTCATATTTCCACTAAGACACAGAGACCTTCTCTCACTGCATCAAGCACATGTATTGTGTTCCTTCTCATCTGAAGGCAGACTCAGGTTGTTGCATTTGGATTTTTTTCTACTACTGGCTTTGAGAGAAAACTTTATTCTTAAATATTACCCATTATTTCAATATTTTACGTAATTCTTGAAATATTTTGTAAGTACTGCAACTGTGGTTTAATTTTGTAAATATTTGGCTCTAATTATGGACCCTTAGTGTATTCAAAATCAGAGTAGCCGGTGTTATATATATATATTTTATACATATATCCTTTCTCCTACTCTAGGCAAGGCATACAGGAAAATTTGAGTTCTTCAACTTTTTCAGGCTAATAGATCTGACTTGGGCAGCTACTCCTGTAGTCATTGTGATCTCTGAATAGTTTACTTAATCCTTCCAAGTCTTCTGGAGTAAGGTCTGTAGGTAGTACACCATTCTCCTCAGTAGTTCTCTATTGTCTGAATTGTACCCTGTCCAGCTGTATGAGATACAACCAAGAATCCCAGGCATTTGTCTCAACTACTGTCCACTTCTTTTAAAGGAATTGTACCTCTAGGATTTACATCATTTTGCATCCCATCTTTCTTTACTGCTGTACTCTAGAAGAACTGCTTCAAGACATCTACAAGTTTCTTCAAATCCACTGAATCCTGACAGAAAAAACATCAACTCCATAGTTGACTGATCTTCATAAATTAGCTAGAACAGTAATGTTCTCCCCTCTTTCAATTAAATTTGGTGAAAGCAGGAATTGAGAAGAGTGTAGGTCAGAGTGAAGGATAGTGACTGAGGCTTCTTGAGGTTTTTGATCTATTCTCTCCAGACTAGTATTATTATGTCGACACTTTGAAATAAAATCTTGTTATAGAAACTATTTCAACACTATAGTCATATTAGAATTATAAAAGAGCTTCTCCAGGCTTTATCGATGTCACCTGATTATTCACTTTCTGAGGTAGAAAGTATTTTGCATAGATCACACATACATATGTAGTGTGCCTTTGTATTTTTATGTTCCTGTTGAAACTCGTTTTGACACAGCAAAAACTTGTTTTGAAAATACTGAACACCTACAACAATACCTTCTGGATGCCAGATGAGAGGATTTGTCCTCCCATGACCACACAGGCACATCCAGTTGATTTGGTTCATGTAACCCCTAATAATTAATCTCCTGTACAGAAGATATTTAACATCATTTTCAAAACTTTCTAAGATTTCCTGTTTGTTTCTGACAGAGCAAAATCAAAGATGCCAACCTTTTTTTCTGTATATAACTGTTTTCTTTCTAAATTCCTTTTGTCAGCAGCTACCTAATTCAACATGATTAGCACTAATCAACAAAAGGAACTTAAATTAATAAATTGGTGCTTTAATTCCAACAGTGGGTATGTATTCAGGTCATATTCCATATGACTGCTCATTACGTCCTTAACCCATGGCTCATGCTCTCCTCCAGCATCTCTGTGCTTGCACTGAACAAGGGCTGAATACAAAAGTGTGGAAATCTACTGAAAGCCCATTCTTTTAATAGGCCCCATGCCAACGTTTGAGGTGTAGCTTTTTCCTTTTAAACTAAGACACAAGACATTTGAACCTCTTTGCTATTTTTACCATATATAATGCATTAAAAACATATTTCCATTGGGTAAACCAGGTTGTCTATTTATTCACAGGCACTTCCACAGCATTCCTTGCCAGGCTAAAGATACATGAGCACTCACAGCAAAACTGCATAAGCCCATCTCCTACTTTGGGATAATTATGCGGTAACAGGAGAGTACCTCTACAGCAGACATTTTGCGACACCTCCATTAGGAGAAAATGATTGTTATTTCACTGTCTCCACATCCAGGATGCTACAAAAACTGAAGTGAGAAATACTTCTCAGCACTCTAACTTTTGATTGCCTAGCTGGAACTGGGCTGTAGCAGGCAGGCCCACAACAGGGCCAGGTGCCAAGTGGCAAAGGCTCAGGAGCTAATGAAAATCAGGACTATTACGGAATGCACAAGGCACTCAGGAGACAGCAGCATTCCTAAACCACCATTCAAATCCGAACATCACAAAATTTATCCAAGCACAGCAGCAGAATGAAATAGGTACCTTCCAGGATTTCTTTCTCACTTCAAATATACATAACGATATTTGGCATGTATTCATGTTTCTAAACTAAGCTTCTTGATGGTATGCTCTTTGGGATGTGGTTCATAATTTCCTTACTAGGCAGCTTTATCTATAGCAAATATTTTGCTTTTATGTGAAACACAATGTCTACACAGTTCTCCATTTTATACATCTCCAGAACTGGTGATGCCAAGCAAACATCTAAAGTGTTTATACAACAGCAAGACAATAGTTCTTAAATTACTGCTACTGTAACTGGCTAAACACACAAATGTACAAAGGAGTCAGTGCACAATGCCATTATGCTGCTAGCAACTTTTTTCCTGAGTGCCAAAAAAAAAAAAAAAAAAGAAAAAAAAAAGAAAAAAACCCCAAAAAAAGCAGCATTACAATCCCTCTTCTACTATTCCTCTCTCTACCTCCTTTTATTGTGAATTACTGACAAGGAGATTATTGGAATATCTCTGTCTTCTTATGCCTGTTTCTACCTGCCAGTCCATGCAAGGCACTGACTCTGCAGCCAGGCTGATGGACAGAACAGTAATCAAGCATCAAGAGATCTGGAGGTGTGCAGTGGGCAGCCATCAAAACGCAAGTTTTTAAGAAATCCAGTAGTTTTCAGCTCAGTTTTTAATATTGCATGACAGAAACTTGTCTCCAAAATTACAAACAAACTAAAACATGCTACCGAAACTGTAACAGGAAATAGAAGTGGCAGAACTAGTGAAACTAAGTACATATCGGAAGTTCAAACATTAAAATTCACTCATGTCCAAAAGCTGTTTTCTGTATTTTACTAAGAGTATCTTTTTCCTCCAGTTACTGCCATTTCTGATTCAAGTCACACAGAAAGATACAAGAAATGGTTATATTTAGACATATTTTTTAAAAGTTTGCTGATTGCAGAATTAACAGGTAGCTTTAATCCATATGAAGCAAACAGAAATAAAAACTAAATTTTCATTTTGTTATACATTTGCATCTGTTCCAAAAACCTACAGTATCAATTGATTTTACAAATAAAGTGAAGAATTCAACATTGGTCTGCTGTAAAAATTAAGATGACTTTGCTGCCCAACTTACTATAAAACAAAATGAATTTTGACAATCTGTTCAAAGCACGAAACAACCATAAATATAACAACCTGACTAAAGGCAAAATATAAGGGAAGGAAGTTCTGGGGAACTGCTGTGGAGTCAGGATTGCAGATCATTATGTAGGCTGGCAATTAATGTTTATTTTAAAGCAGCAGCATAAGTAGGGTCATCACTTTGTAAAAGATGCTAATTTTGGTTCCAAGAATATACGTGCTCCCAAATGCATGGACCTTTACTGACAATAACAGATAAAAATTACAGCTACTGGACATAATCAGTTCATACAGATCAAAGCCAGTAACTATGAAAGCAACTTTAAAAAACCATCTGGAAATCAAGATGCTGGTATTTAATATCTCACAGATTTCTGATAGACACATTTAAAAATTTACATAGGTGTGTTGCACAGACACAGTGAATCTAAGTGTTCCAAAGCACACATAGAAAAATGAACCTCTCATTTTGAAACAGTTTCATCAATGCTTGCCAGTCAGTTCAAGAGATAAAATACTTCACTTCCTTCACCTTCTCCACAATGTACATAAATAGATGTACTTCAGTCAGATGAAGGTTTGTGGTCTTAGATCATAGCAAATTTTGCTTCTGCTTTCTTAACTTCCATTTTCCCCACAGGGCAGTAGGTGTCTGTGAAGGGTGCATTGGAATATCTCTGTCACAGCATGGTCACTCTGTTTCCTTATCAGTGGATCATGAGAATGATATTCCAAGGCCATCATGGAAAAACTCAATCTTCACAGTCTTTTTAAATACAGTGTTAATTTGCAGGAAATTTCCAGTCCTGTGAGCTACAGCATGACAAGTCTGCTCTATTTTTCCTAGTTGCTGAAGTGCTATAGCCATATTTTCCCACTCCAGGTAAAGAGTAACTTCTTAAGGAGATAGTGTTTATTCAAGACACACATTATTTCCTCTTACCTAAGCTATGTAAATGCATAATGAGCTCTGCTGTTGGAGAGCAATTATTTAACAAACTTTTTATTAGATTTGAAGGAGAGAGTCAATGCGAGACAAGATGCAACTAGGAACATCTTCAAAGCATAAAAGGCAGGGTAAAGAATGTGTGAAAGTAGTGATGATATAAGTAGTAAGAGAAAGCAGAAAAGACTGGACAAGATTATGTTCAGGAGTGAAGCTTGTAAGGAAAGACAAGTGTAGATATTCAAGAAGAGAGGAGCTCACAGTAGTAATAATAGAATTTGAATGATCTTTAAGAGATTATTGAATCCCTTAATTGTAGTTCAGAGGCAGAAATGAAGAGTTACACCACAGATGCATCCATAATGAGTCTGACAACCAGCATCCCTGAAAACAGTTTGCTTGCAGGTGAAAGTACTGATTTCATCATGCCATCCGCTTTACTTTGCCAGATTGCTTATCAACAGGGGCCGAAGGCAACATACCAAACCATAAAAGAAACCTCCTTGGATATTCATTAGGACAAACCAGCCAGAAGGAAACAGATGAGATGCCACACATCTGTGATTATATAAAACTTATTAAAGCAGTTATTTCTCTTTGCTATTCAAAAGATATATATTTGCTATTAGAAGTAAAAGTAAATGCTCAAAAGGTTGGAGAACTGTCTGAAGGGGACAACCAGACAGAAATAAACCTTAATACTAACAGGTAAAAGCAGAATAAAACAAATACAACATTGAGGAACAAATTAGCTGTGGCCCCTGAAATAAACACTTGTCAAACAGTACAAAATGTGGTGAAAAAGTAAAAAGAATGCTCAGAAGAAATAAAGTCACAAAGAATAAATGAAATGGAGGTGCTTAAAGAGGTTGCCATACCAGAATCCGGCTTTCCAAGAGATTTACCAAAAGATTTGACTCATGCAGAAATGTCAGCGGAAAAGGTAATGAACAAATGAACAAAACACAACCAAACCAGCAGCCCCAGATTACATTCACACCCAGGTTCTAGAGAAACTCAAGTGTGAGAAAGTCAAACTCTTAAATAGCTTGTAACCTCCTGCTTAAAACAGCTTGGTGCCAGAGAAGTGTGATGTCAATTAAAAAAAAGTCTGGAGGTCTGGGAGGATAGAAGGAGCTATGACTCAATGAATCTTATGTATGTATCTTACAAATTGATAGAGACTGTAAATAGAAATTATTATAAAAATTCATAAATAGGCCAAAATTAATGGACTTAAGTAAATATGATATATTGGTAGGAACCAAACTTGTGCTTCTCAAGTCTCCTATTTTCTTAAGGTATCAAAATCACATGGACAAGAAAAATTCAAGTGGCACACACTGCTCAACTTACCTACAGGTATTTGGGAAAGTTTTTCAAAGGCATAAAAACCCCTGAATTACCACAGAAGGAGAAAAGATCCGTAAGTGGATAAACAGCACACCAAGATACAAAGAAAAGGACAGGAATAAATGATGAATACCATTAGGGTGAAGTCACCTGAGAAATACACAGAAATGGGTGTTCTGACCTGTGTTGCTCATATTCCTACATGATATGCAAAAATGAGCAAAGGAAGATGGAAAGGTTTGTTAATGTTAACAATTTAGTCAGGGAAGGAAAAATAAGGCACAATTACGAGGGAATGCAGATAGTTCTTACAGTACTAGGAGACTGGGAGATAGCATACCAGGTGAAAAGTCAATATTGACAAACATGAAAAGAGAAATACGTGAGGAAAAAGACATAATTTTACTACCATAAAAAACACAGACTCTGAAAAACATGAAGAAGATGTTTGTGCTAAAATGACACTGTAACTAGCCTTCTTCTGTATGCAAAAAACCAAATCAGATGTTGTTAGAAGTAAAGAGTAAATCAGAGAGTATCACTACATCACCATATTAAATGCATGGTGAATGCATCATGAGTAACAGGCAGCCCCCTGACCCAGAAGGAGAATCACAGAAACAGTGAAGGGAGAAAGAAGTGGGACACAGGTGATCAGAAAGACGGAGAGGTTCTGGAGAAGGAAGGAGTGAGCAGAGCAAGAGAAAAGGTGACAAAAAAGCCATGAAGAGGTTCATAAAACAAAGGTTATAGAGGGGATCAGCAGTTTAACTATTTGCTGCCTCTCTTCATACAAGAGGTAGAGGGTAATAACTTGAGCTAGGAGGAGGCAGGAATGCAAAAAGCCAACAGAATTTGTTATTCACAGCCCACCTGTGTGATCCCTTGCCACAGAATTTTATGATGTTATGATGTTGGTTCAAAAAGCAAGCAAATAGAAGGAAAGCCAAGCAAGATTACTTAACAGAAATGTACCAGTACTGGATAAAGAAATCCTTCAGGATGGTAGAACATACAATGGAAATATGACTACATGCTCTGCCATATTTTCCACAGGCATCCACTATTACCTATTGATACAGACATGGTAGTGGGCTAAATGAATGCAGGGTTTTACCTAGCTTAATGGAACAATTACTAGTATTACTCAAAAGACAAAGCTATGGAGCTCACTTACTATTTTTATTTAGCTGCTTATTTTGTAACTGATCAAGCAACAGTATTTATCTATTAAATCTCAGCTCCTTCCAAACCCATGTATTTCTCTAGCCTTTTCTCTCGAGAAAGGGAGGACTTTTTTTGCGTAAGTTCCTAACTGTAATTTAATGCTCTAATATAGAACTAGCAGCTTTCATAAATGTATAATGGAGTTCTCTAATAAAATCAGGCAGTGACTGTGTTTCACAGTATTTCTAGCACGCCACTTAATCCCAGTTATCCAAGAACCACCTACATTAAATTCTAACCTTTCATTCCTACAAAGCAGTTGTCTTCCAGTAAAGTGCTATTATATTCCACTTATACCATGCCAACTTCTCCAATCTCTTCTGTGCATTTCTCTTGTCAATATATGAGAATACTTTTTTTCAGAAAGATTATTTACTATATATCAAAACGCACATATGTACAGTTCACACATATACAGAGTATCTATACAAAATCACAGAAAAACTAATTGCCTAACAGATTTTATTTCTATGCACTTCCTATAGCACCTATACTCCTTATCTTTAAATAGTTGTTTTTCGTTCCTACAGTCAAAGCTTTAATGAGAAGTGACCAGAAACAAATACCCAGGCCCTTCTGTCTTGGCTGAAATCCACATAATGCATGACAGCACTGAAGATCCCTGGCAGGCACCTGTCAGAAACTAACATACCATAACTTAAGAGTCAGACTTAATTATCCAGGGAGACATTTAAAGAAAACTACATGAAAAATATGACTCAAGAAGTGTGACTATCATGTATATGTGCTGTATTCTGTACTGTATGCAGAAGAACTACGTAAAAATAAAGGAATGTACTGGGGAAATTCTAATTAGAAGTCCTATCTACTTTACCTGCTATATCTTACAGTCAAAATAATTTTGTTATTAAGTTTTGCTGGTAAATCAACTGCAGAACACACTACAAGAACAAGTGCAATCACTAAGTATTTTAACAAAATGTAGCTTTTTCTGTTTTTTCCTTTCTACTGTTCCCATATAATTCTGATCAGCTGACACTCCCACAGAAAATCAGTTTTGATTTAATGGTCTATAAAATTAAATAAACTTCTTTGTAAGCTTCACACGTCTGGGTCGCCACATCTCTTCTTGTTAAGGCTGTCACAGTGTATTGCCCCTTTTCTGTTCTGAAGAGCGGCCCACCAGCGGCAACAAAATGTCAGCTTTACTCGATTTCAGGCAAGGAAATCACTTCTGTTCAGTTTCTGATACAAAAACTAACAAAAACCAGAGCTAAAGGAGGGATCCAGCTCATCACCTCAGCCTTTAGTTGTACCTATGCTGGCGTTCTTCTTCAGAAAGAATGCTCTGAGCCTTGCAAAAGTCTGAATGCATGCACACACACCTAGAGAAGAATGATGTCCCTGGGTTTTACACTTCTGCTCCTTACTCTCATTTTTATGAATTCATTTTAAGTTTAAGATAACATGCAACAGAGACAAAGACAGTCATGCAAAAAGCTTTGTGAAGTGAGTATATGTAATGCAAATAAGCTTTCGGAAAACTGCTCTTTAAAGGTTGCTGATGTGCATGAAAATCACATAATACAGGCAAATACAACTCAATACTTTTACAAATAAGCAAAAAAAATTTAAATACAACCCAAAGAATAAAAAATTATTACCTTAATTGCACCTATCAAGAAGAGAAGATATAAAAAAGGTGTAATATTTACATGTAAATTTTATAGTGAGATTCACGGTAGCATAGCTGGAACTTAAAAGTTTCATGAAAATTGTGAAAGTTGTTATTTTTAAAGAATTTGAAACATAGTAATAGATATTCTGCCTAAACTGTGAAAGAAATCTGAATAATAATAAAAAAATGGATGACTTGAAACTGGTTAATGTCAAAATAACAAAAAATTATTAGGGCACACAAAATTTACTGAATAGAACAGCAAGTCTTCGGCATACTAAAACTGATATGTCTAAACAGCAACAAAACAACTGTCCCTTTTTCTTTTCAAATATCCTTTTATTAGACTAAGAAATGCAATATTTTAATCTGTAAATGTAATCATAGAATCCCAGAACTGTTAAGGTTGAAAAAGACCAGTTCATCGAGTCCAGCCATTAACCCATCACTGCCAAGCCCACCACTAAACCATGTCCCTAAGTGCCACATCCACACACCTTTGAAATACCTGTAGGGATGGTGACTACATTACCTCCCTGGGCAGCTTGGCTTGACAACTCTTTTGGGGAAGAAATTTTTCTTAATATCCAAACTAGACCTCTCCTGGCGCAACTCACGGCCATTTCCTCTTGTCCTATCACTTGTTATCTGGGAGAAGAGGCCGATCCCCACCTGGCTACACCTTCCTTTCAGGCAGCTGTAGAGAGTGATAAGGTCACCCCTGAGCCACCTCTCTTCCAGACTGGACACCCCAGCTCCCTCAGCTGCTCCTCATAGCACTTGCGCTCCAGACCCTTCACCAGCTCCATTGCCCTTCTCTGCACATGCTCCAGCACCTCAAGGTCTTTCTTGTAGTGGGGGCCTCAGTTATACACATGATACACATCATCTGATTTGCTGACACTCAAGGAAAAAGCATTGCTGAGGCTGAAAATGCTATGGCCCAGTTCACCAGCCTGACACTTCCCAACCATGGCAAACAGAAGCTGCAGCAGTGGCTTGCACGAGATGCACCTGCATATATTCTGAAGGTGCACTTGACCTCATGGCAGAACAATAGCCAATACGAAGTTGAGAGCGCTTGAGCCCTTTGAAGCTTTCACCCTAAGGAATATATAAAATTTACACCACATTCAGGAAACATCGATGAATGGTCAGGGATAACATTGTCATTCACAAACCTGTTTTTCAGCCAACTTAGAAAAAAGGGAGTATGAACCCTTGGAACAACTTCTTATTGTGATACCAGTTTTCCATGCTCCTGCTATTTTTAATGATGAGTAGGTGGATTTATGTAGGATAAAAGAGTAAACGGAGTTTTAACTTGCTCTCCCCTGAAGTATAACCTAAGTCTACAGAGCAGCACTAGGTCAGACAGAAATTGGGCCAGTGTATCTAAGAACTGAATTACATTTGTATAAACAAACATGCTTTATTTACAGTATTCCTTCATAAAAGCCCAGGCTTCGAGTCTGCACGTTCTTTAAAGACTCCATTTATGTACACTTGAATGCCTGTTTAAAGAAAAAGACAAGAAAGCTTTCCCATGGAAACTGCACAGAGATGTTTTACTTCACACGTACACCACAAACAAGGCTGCTAACTTTCCATAATTTACTGTATTTTCTTAGGCTTGCCATTGTATTTTAGGACCAAAACTTTTGGAGAAGCTGCTTACGCAGGAGGCCAAAGACATATAAATAAATGACCTATAAGAGTCAAAGTCTGAGATACCAACTGAGAGGAAATGGCATCGCAGCAGCTTGTAAGAAATTTTTACTGTTATTGGTTTCACTGTTTCTAGCTGGAGGAACAGGTTAAAATTTTGTGTTAGCTGAGAAACAAGCAATCTGGAGGCAATTGAAATCACATTATTATATCAGGACTTGATTCATTCTTCAGAATTAAAGCCAGAGGGCAACCCCTGGGCTAAAACAATAGCAAGCTTCAGTTACCACATGCTATCTCTCAGTGAGGAATCTATGTCAGTGGGCTGCAATGGAGCCCAGTGATTTTAAAATCTGCCTGAGAGGACACAGAAAAGAGGCTTGACTTCATGGACTTTATCAGACAGATATAAACTGGTCCAATAACTTCAGCAAGAACATGGACAGCTTTTGTCTCTGAATAAAAAAGATCCAGCTAAACTGATACTCTGATATGAGAATTTGCCTTTTAGATTTAGGTGATATGTCTCTAGGTGTGAATGCATACAATCTACTTTTATATGTATGCATTTTAAGGAACTGATTTTGCTCCTGTGTATAGTTACTACTGATTGTCTCAACTTACAGCAAAGGGTTAAGTCCTAACTTCAAAAGAGATGCCTACTTCTGCTGGGGGCCACAAGATAAGCAAGGATACCAAGACTTTCAAGTTTAGTCCCTGCACTGAAGGAACTGGATGGGCTCACCTGTTTGGAAAAAAAAATCAACAACCCACACCAAAACAACCTTGGGAGAAGGCTGGGCACAGAATCAAAGTCCCTCTGGAATGAACTTATGACAGCTCTGCCCATGAATAAACAGGTTGTGCTGAGTTGCTGAAAACAGAGGCAGGGCTTGCCAAAATTGAGGATGAGGAAATCTGTGACTGATGCCATTTCAAACTTGATGATGCTTCTACAGTTGGTGCAAGACCAAGCAAAAGCTATCCCTGATGGTGAGGAACATAGTGTACACTGATCATTGAAGTCTGAGAAGAAGGGTGGAGAACTCGGTCAGATATTGGAATATCAAGTGGGAGATCTGTGGCCCTAGAGCAATGGCCAAGAAGATAAACAGAGATGTTTTGTCTCAAAGAATGCTGAGCACTTGGGAGACCATTATGCTAAGAGGGAAAAAGACTATATTTAAGCAAAACCTAATTGACAGTATTTAGAAACACAGACAAGTTGTCTCTGATTTAACCAGGACTGAATTTACTTCAGCAGAGCAGAGTGACATAGTTCCTAGAGGGTAAATCATGTATTCTTTTTTTCTGTTTTTATTTGGGAGGTTTTCACTTGTTGTTTGAACTAATTTATCTCATTAGAATGCTTTCTTACATATCAACATATATTCCCATATACTTGGTCCATAACAGGTCTCTGGTAAAAATAAAGTAGAATAAGAAGTTATTTGGTTATGTTGAAACACACTAACCTATTCTAAGAAGCTCTAGCAAATATTTTAAACACTGTTTACATAAGATGCTCAATTATGTTAAAAATCTTCCTTAAAATATGCTCACATGTATCATAACATCATACTTTTCTTGATACAGATTTATTTATGGTACCTACTCAGGAATCACTAGCTGTTCCTGCAAGCGAAGCGCTTTTAACTGGAGCAGCTTCTCTGTCTCTTTGCAGCTCAGTGATTGCTATTTCAGACATCTCAGCACACTGTCTTCCCCCGCTTCTCATCATCCTTCTCATATTACGTATCCAGTGTAGAACTTAAATGCAGAGGCTCAAACGTAAGAGCGAATAACCTCACCAAACATACATGTGATAGTAAGTGTACACGTTTAGTGCTTTTAAAGAGCACTGTTGTAATGCTTCTAAGTTTCAAGTGCAGGGCAGTGAAGTCCATTTGTATACACCCACTCATAAATGAATGCACTTAGCAGACAGCACACAGGTACTTGTAAGCCTTTCAGCTACAAAAGAAATGCATTTTGTAGTATGACCATAAAAAAAGCCATAGTAATGCTTCCAGTTACTGTTCTTATTTTTCTTTTTTTTAACAAACAAAATACACATAATATCCTGCTAGAGAAAAGAATGAAGTCCGCACACACAAAAAAAATCATAGTTGATCAAGAAATGGTGCTCCTATAAACAGTATGGTGGCAAAACCAAATAGTACCAAAAAATTTTTATTACAATGCGTATTAAAATCCCAAATCAAATGTTACTTTATGTTTTCCACAGAATTTAAATTAGTATAAAAATCTACAAATGCATCAGTCAATTGTTGTTTGCTTCCATCATTTCCAAATTACAGTCTCTGACCATGCCACTCATTTGATTTACTCAGCTTGAACAATTTTTGTTTCAACTCTTCTTTATGCATGTTTGCTGATTTAATTTAATCTTCTGACTGTCATTCAACATGTTCATCCCAATATGCCTTGTGATTTATGCAGTTTGATGCTTTTATATGCTGAACAACTGATAATCAGCCTGCTTAAATCTCTCGCTGTTCTAACATTTTTACACTTTGCAAAACCAAAACTCTGCAGCAAGCCTGCTGCCTGTATCTCCCCATTCAGGTAAAATCTGTTCTGCTTCATGAGAAGACAGGGACAATATCTAGATTTGGGAACACTACTGCCTGTGTCAGCTTGCCCTTGCAACAGAACCTCTCTATGAGGCTGCCCTGTCATCATTATCTAAAGGGAAACACAGACTGAAGTGATCTCTCCTCAGCCCAAAATAAGGACTTGCAGAAAAAATGCAGAGGAAGGACACAGCGATTCTCTGTTTCCATCCAACAAAAAAGCAATAAAGCAAGAGATACTCAGATTTTCAGATAACTTTCTCAAGATCTGATAGAGTTGCATCCTATGCTGGAATGGTGGTTTGCTCTACCTCCTCCTGTTCTTCCATGCCTTTTCATTACAGCATAATTCCAGATCTTTCAGGTTTTTCTTCCTTGCTCTCTCTGTCTCACATGCTTCCCTTCAGGGTCCCCTCAACACCCACACCACCCCAGGGAGTTACCTTGACTGACTGCTCCCATGCAGGTTACTCCTGCTGGGGGCTATCTTGTCTGCTTAGACTGGAAGTTCTCTGGAGCAGACTGTCACCACTCTGTGCTATATAAAGCCTAGCAGAAAGAGCCTTCTTTTGTTCAGTCCTCTGGCATGAATGTAATAAGCATGATTAGTAAGTATCTGTCTACAGTCATCTACAGGAACGTCAGGACTATATGAGAACAGGAACAGCTTTTGTAACACTGAAAATATACAATTGTATCCACAAAATTTCTACCCACCAAAGACCATGAGACAAATGGAATGCTTAGTAGGAAACTGCAATCTGACTTACTTTGCTCTCTTGGCCATTTCATTGCCATCCCATCGGGGGCTGTATGGATAATTCTTCTGGGCCTGGGAGTACAGCTGGCCACTGTTAGTGAAGTGGTAGACAGACTGAAATGTTAGGGTTGGTTGGTCTCGAGGAAAATACAGGGGTAGGTCAACTGCAATTCAAAAAGAAAAAAGGAGTTATGAAAAATATCAGTGTCTTTTTTTTCTTTTTTTCTTATTGGTAGTATATCAGACCATTCTATTAGTTTAAAAGTGTCAGAAAAGGAGAAACTGATGGTTAGTTCTAAAACACTCTTCTGCATTTCTTCTAGGTAATGATTCCAACCTATTGCTGTATGGGACACCTGGCTTTACCAAAACACTTTTGTAAAGTACATGATTTTTAAAAAGTTTAGCTAGTGTATTGCTATGTTAATCATAAAATCTCCACTAGGATTATTTAGATATTAAAAAAAACAAATTAAAAAAAAAAACAAACCAAAAAAACCCCACCAAACAAACAAAAAAAACCCCACCCGGACTTTTATAGTGAAATCTTCCCTTTCAAAAATCCACAAAATACAGTCTGTTATGCTTTCCATTAAAAAACCCAATTTATCTTTATCTGCTTTAACCAATATATTTTAGTGTCCTCATGGACATCAAAAGCATTATTATCCTCATTTTTACAGCTGTCTGTATCCTAAAGTGGTCAAATGATTTGATATAGAATGTAAAAAGATTCAGTCATATGAGCTGGAAAAGATTTCAACTTGCTGTCATCTGCTAGACAAGAAAACACCCACAAAACTAAAAACACACTGCAAAGTCATTAATACCCAAAATATCTCACTAAAAATAAAAATCAGAACCTCTTAGTTCCCTTTGCTTATCACTGTCTCATGATCAGCTAGGTCTGGTGAACAATAAAACAGTCTACAACAGTTATAAACTGTGTATGTTTTCATGGTCAGAACTAGTTTTTAACTTAAATTTGCCATTGTTAGAATTATAGTTTGTATTTTCTTGGTCTACTTATTTCAGGAGGCTTCAGAAATCTGTAGTTAAACTGCCTTATGACAACAGACTTGAATTACTAATATTAAATGTCTAACACCCAAATTAACAGAAGAATGTTAATTTCTTTTAAAGGTGTAGGCTTCGTTTATAAAGCACCTAAAACCATTTTTGCTGTCCTCCAAATCACATTTTTAAAATTCTATGCATTGAAAGAACAATGTATTGGAATTGTATTTTAAATACTTCCAGAGATTCCAGCACTTCCTATGTAATCTCAGCTAACAGATTGAGGAATCAGTGTAAAACAGGTTTTCTTTTCCAAATTCCATGCTATCATCCTGCTAGTTCCTTCATTTTTCTGTTTATCTAATCACATCTAAATATTCAGATGTGCATCAGCTACACCGTATCTCCCTTTTCTCTAAAGTACCCTCCAAGCTCTAGGATTAAAAGCACTTGTAGCCATGAAGCACCCTAAGTCAGATGTGCTATTGCAGCCACAGTCCCAAAATACAACCAACCCTCCTGTGGAGGCCAGCGCTTGCTCAGTTCATGACCCAGTGTCTGAGCCACACGTGACAACGCCCGGAGTCCGGGTGACTCAGCCCACACAGCAGCTTCCAGCAGATATTTAAGTGGTAATGACATGGGCAGAGTTCTGCTAATTTGAGGGCAGATCACTGCTTTAACAAAGGTTAGATTCGAAGATTGCTCTGTCGAATTCCTCTTTATAAAGTGATTACTAAATAACAACCCTGAAAAACATTGGTGTAACCTGGTCATTTATCAGCAAGGAAGCTGTCTCCTCCCCTCACAAATGGTGTGCACGCCTAGGTCTCTGGAGGACTCCACCATGGAAAAGGGTAAAGAAACAAGAAGACTGATTCTCTATTTTAATCTTATAAATATACTACTTCAGCTCTGAGTGCTTAAACCGTTTCTCTAGTATATCTTTTTCATTCTTAAGTACCAACTTCTTAAGAGAAACCAAGTCTGTGTATTTTTGTATTTTATCAACACGTGAGAGGAATAACAAACTTTAGCAAAGCATTCAAGTAATAGTTTAGACCCTGTACTCGACTTTTAGTTGAGAATTTCTAACTTCCATTAACCTTCCCTTCAAAACTGCCATCTACATAACACACGCAAGTAGCAACAGTTTTTTTCCTTGTTACCTAAAACTAAAGGTGGCATAAAGTACCTAGCACTAAAAATCCTGTTTAAAATGGATAATCAAGGTAGTGCTCTCACTACAGTGACACCCGCATTTGTTATGAGAAGGTGCCACGAAAATATATTCAATTAACCAAGATCTGTATAGGAATTTTCAGGAATTACTTACATTACAAAAATCAGATAATCAGATTAGATTCAAAATTGTGCATCCCACATCTGCACAACAGCAGTATTACCCTGAACTGCAAGTAGAGTTTTGAAAAATTTAAACTGCCTTTGATTTATAATAATACCCTTCACCTGAAATTGCCGAACTTCCAGTTTTCTAACCCAAGTGTTTCCTTAATACAAGGTGTGGATGAGTCCAGACCAAGTAAAAAAACCTGTCCCTAATTCTGGAACACAACCACACCTAAAAGGCCAGTAAACAGGAAATAGCCTTGAGTTTAAAGTGTTATACATATCTCAAGGTAGCCAGCTATTATTTCAGCAATAGGAAAGGAAGGCAAGAACTTGCTTCCGTCCCAGTGGATGCCCATTTATTGACACTGTTAGTACACAGAATGAAAAAAATAAGCAAATACCACTGGTAATCAATGCTGGCAAGGTAGACATGAAAGGTCAAATTCTGCTCAGAATCACATACGGCTTGCTAAAGAAATTTTTTCTTTTTACCTGGTCATGTGTAGGCAGTCTGACTCTCAATCTGTACATTAATACAAAATCAGATATGCCTTCATGCAATATCTAAGGTGACAAAGGTGTTACTGTAATTATATGCAAGACAACATTCACACTTTGCCATGTGAAATGCATCATGGTTAAGAACAACACATCAGTTTTGTAAATTAACACCTGAACTAGGCAAACTGTAAAAGCCTGTGTTGGTTTGGCATGCTAGTTACCTAAGAACTACAAAAACGTATTCATGTCGAATACAAGTACTATTTCCAAATAACAGCTGACTCACAAAGTACCCTGGTGATATGTCTGCAGAAAATAAGCAGATGACTCATGTCTGTAAATTCCTGAAAGTACCAATAGACCCCTTGCTTAGTCATCTTTTGCTTGGATGCTGGGTTCACGAGCTCTGTAAACTATAATGAGAGATCTAGCTCTTAGTAGGACTCTCTCTCCCTTTTTTCCTCTCTTCTAAACAGTGCAAATTATCTCCCTAAAAATAACTTCATCTGCGTAAGTGAGTCACTTCAACTAGCAAGCTTATACAAGTCATGCAGTTAAGCAGTAATATTTGGTTATGAAGGTAAAAATGCTGCTGTCAAACTCAAGATTCAAAATGAAAATTATGTCAGAGGAAGTCCCATTTACCCCTTCTCTCGCAGAAATAGAAACATTTCCTTTGGAAAATTTAAACAATTAGCTCATTCAGGAAAGTAAAGCTTTCTAATTTAGTTCCATGCTCAGAATAATTTAAATCTGATGACTTCTTACTTTGGCTCTTCTAAGCATCACACTGTTAATATAAGAGGAACTCGAAGCAGACTGGAGAAAGAATCCAGTAAAACACTGCTTTCTCCTACATTACAATTTACAGATCATATTTTAGACAGCCATAGTGTGGGGAAAATCATGTCTTTATGCAAGCTCCACATGAGCAGAACTTGGAGGGCTGTTTATGGGTAATTAAGCATTGAGTAAATTCTTCACTGATTGAACCCTAATTTTCCCACACAGTTCATAAGAAAGCAAAAGAAAAAGGACTTGCTTGTTGAGAATGAGTCATGTTGTAAAGAAACTTAATTACAGTTTATAAATAGTTGAAGTTGCTCTCTTTTTGAAACATAAGAAACTATCTAGAAGTAACACACAAATTTGCTTTTCTTGACTTAGTATTTAATGTGTACATATATTCAAAACATAGTTATCTTAAAGCCAAAATCTTGGTTTGTTAATAACTAACAAACTGTGCAATGCATCTGTAAGGTTGAATTGTTCATTTTTTTAAAAAAACGGCAATCTGTGGCCTGGAACAGGTTACCTAGTTTACTAAGCTTATGTCAATAACTACAGAGTAGATTTTGACTATCCCATTAACTTTAAAAAAGTATCTTTAGAATCTAATTTTACAACTTGTTCAACAGGATATGAAATGCAGAAGGAATGTCTCAGAAAAAGCATATATCAGTGCTGCTACAGGTTTTCTGAAGGAAAAACACTCAGAAGAAAAGGGCAGGTTTACCACAGTGCCCTCCTTTCCACCTTTAAGCACTGGAGAAAAGAGATGGGAAAACAAAACCATGCTTGAAATGCATGGTGACCATTAATATATTTCAAAGCACTTAGACGATAACATTTAAAAATTTTCTTGTTCCTCTATTCTAGGAAAAAGGTTTATTTATCCTTTGTATGGCACTGGATACATCTAGATATTTGTTTTCACAAGAACCAACATTTACTCGCTGAATTCGTAATTTTAATCCTTCGATGCTATACTGGTTATCTTACTAACCCTCGGGATGCTTGATTCTGCAGCAGTTAATTGCACCTGAAATTTGTTTTACACTCGTGAAAACTGGGTGATCTGGATATTTTATTGTTGAGATTTCTGCTCTGACAAGACTTCACGGCCTGCATGAAGCCTTGCTTCATGGAGCAGCCTTCAAACAGAAGATAACACAGTATTGCTCCCAGTTCTAAACGGTCCTAGGCCGCACAGAGCTGGCCAAAGGAGACACTCTTCTGCCTTCTCCCATCTGACAGACCCCCTCCCCCTGCATTTATTTACTACACAACACTGATGTCTTGCTCCAATTAAATGTGTTCATTTCTGCATGAGCTTTTCAATGTGATGATTCTAATCATCGGAAGAATGATGTTAGCTACATAAAATATTTAAAAAATGGTTTCACAGCCCATTCAGGAGTTGAGAGGTTCCAGATCAGGAATGAAGGAACAAGGAAAGAACAGTCAACCTGCCTACTGATGCTAACTGCCAGCCTGTGGGATGCAATTCTTCTGAGACTTACTAGTAGATATATTTATATAGCCAAACACAAGTCCTTCCAATGCTGACTACCATAGTATATACTTCAGAATCAATGATTACTGGGCGTGTGAGAGGTTTTGTTCAAATTATTTCACCAGAAAACCACAAAGGCTATGCCTTTGTGCATAGCCAGACTCAAATCTCCAGAGAACGCTGAAGAATCTTAGCCTGATACTAGTCGTTATCTTCCCAAAATTCCCTGACTCACTCCTTACTTATCATCCAGCTTTGGAGAGAGACTGCCTCTGCACTCAAGTACTTCTGAAGAAGTAAGTAATGGAAACAGGAAACACATATTCCAGGCTCCAGAACTGCATTTCTGTCTCTTATTAGTACATATTCATCATCTTTCTGCCTGTTCTTTTTTTGGTTCACTGAATTTCACATTCTCCCTGCCTTACTTGCAGTTGAGGTCACACTGCTGGGAAAAACAGTGGATTTGAATGCATGGACTCAAACTGAAAAGCTCGTTGAACTCAGAGCTCTGCAGTTTTCTTGTGATGATATGGATGAGACCCATGTGAATTTACAGTGCAACTCGATGACAATACGTATATCACATTACACAATATGACTTACACATCTCTCAAGCCCTATTTTAAAAGAAATTTCTCCTAGATTTTTGGACGTGACTTCTTTGAGAAGGCTCATTCAGACAGCCTGTACAATGGGTGAAAAATCTTTACCTAACTTCAAGGAAAAAGAGCTTTCTTCAGTTTTGACATAAAAATTCCAGTGCAGAAGGCCTTTCAGGAATCATATGGATCATGGTGCCTATGGAGAAACCTGAATAGATTTAGCCACAAGCATTTTGGGGGCTGTAGTGTCTAGCACAAAGCTCCTCAGGGCAGGATTTCAGGCTACTTTGCCTAGTGAATCTTTCCATGACTCCTGTGTGCTGAAGGCCTTTGGCCTACATTCTACTGGCAAAAAAAGAAAGTGGGAACTTGGCTGAAAATACACAAAGAATTACTGAATGCCACAGCTATCCTGCTTTGGTGTGTGATGATTTATTCTTGCAGGAATGAGAAAGCAAGGATGACAAATAACATATCAATGGCATTAATGTGGGACTTTGGGTTAACAGAAAGCAGTCACAGGAATTTGAATTTGTTAAATATTATTAGGGCTGACATCTCTTCTGCAGAAAAACAGGTTCTTTGCAGGAAGATGCTATTTTGAAATCAACATTTCAAAATTTCAAATCTGAAAGGAAAAGCTGTTTATGGAATTTTAGCTGAGACACTTATGGCATTCTGGGTGTGCTGGTAATCACAGCTGGCTTTGAAATAATTAGGTCTGCCCTTGCTACGGGAAATATCCACCCCATTGGCAAAGTCAACACTTGTATAGTAAATGAGTAAGATGACTTATGTACAAAATACTTTCAAATAAATACTACAGAAATACAAGTAAATACTCAAAAAAAAAAAAAAGAAAAAAAAGAAAAAAAAGAAACAACTATTTTATTAACAGAATATGCAATATTAAACAAAAAAAGACAAACCACTGTAGGCAAAATGGAAACAATGAATTGTGATGGATTAAATTATTCCAACACATTACAGAGAAGATTTGTTTAATTAGCTTTCTTTGTTTTGGTTTGTTAGTTGGTTTTGTCTGTTTGGGTTTCTCTAAATAGAATGGAACCCATTTTTATTTGAGGAGGACTGCATGACATTTCTGTATCCACCTTGTGGTTTTCCTTCCACTGATAGTGGGAACTATAATACAATCTAGGCACCAGTGGCAACTAGATTTATGATTACAATTGTTTTGACTTTTTTTCAACATAGGCATTATTATATGGTTGTAAAAATATCCCCTGTCTTTACTATAACCTGTAACATTTTTTAAAGTATTCCATCATTCATACAAACCAGCATTTTTAAAAAACGTGATAAAAATATTTTGAATGACTAAAGTTACAATCATGGGCTGCAGACAGACTATCTAACTATTGATTTAATTTTACAGAGGAACTAAGTAACAGATCAAATTAAGATATTCTTCAAGCAGTTTCCACCTACATGGCCCAAGACCATGCTAAAGAGCTATAACTTAATCTGAAAACAGCTTTATAACATCTTCTTGCTTTTGAGTGTAAAATATCCTGTACAATCCTATACTGACCCCAAAGAAATGGCATAATGGCCTTACAGGTCTCTTCCTTCTCTAATTTCTGTAATCATATTTATCTTAATTAAGAAAAAGGCTTCTTATTACCAGCTTCAGCTACTTTTTTATTTTGTTTTATTTTTACTTCAAAATTCTCAAAGATCTTCATTCCCTCCTCCTTCTGTCTTTATTTCCTTTTATTGTTTCTGCTGTTACAGTTTCTATAGTAACTTCTCTAAGTGCTGATGAGATTGATGCAACTAAAAGCTGTCTCTTCTCCATCGGAATTGTTTGAAGCTTGAAACTTAAATACAGTTGCAGTTGTTATGGGTGTAAAAAGCAAGCCATGCCCTTTCTTGGCATAGGCTGGTGATCACTGCAAAAAATACTCCTCTGCTTTCTGAGCAGAGATACACTGCTAATTGCTGAGAAGTTTTATGTTACTTTCCAACTGGATAGAAGACCTCCAAACCATGTTTTTACCTGAAAAGCAGATGTGCAAAACCATTGTCTTCTTCTCACCAACATTTTATTAAGATTATGAGGCTTGCAAATAATTTTTTTTTCTGTTTTAAATGCTGCCTGGGATTTGAAAGGAAACTATTTTACTTCATTCTCACCTGCAGTCAGTGTGACATTATCCTGCAGGTCAAGAACCTTTGCTGCTTGCAGGCTTGCAGCTTTCAAAACCCAACCCAGTGCAATCCCATCTGGCCCAACCAGCCAACTAAGCCACTCCAGGTATTTTCAACTGAGGTACAGGCCCATTGCATCTTTCCACTCCTGAACATCACAATTACTACTTTTACTTTTCAAGCCACCTTACACAGCTCTAAAAGCTTATCCTTCTATTGCTTTTTAATGACCTGAAGAACTGCTTTGTGGAACATATTCTTTTATCATACGCTTTCTAGACCACCAGCCATTTTGGGTGCTTTTCTGTGAATCACCATTTGAGGATGATGTAAGACAAACATCAGGATCATGCCCCTAAGCTTCAGGGAGCAGACTTCAGGCTGTTTAGGGATCTTGCTCCTCCCATGGATAGACTCCTATGGGATAATGGTCCTGGTGAGAAGATGGGTCCACGATGACCTCCTCCAAGCTCAAGAACAGTCTATCCAGTCAGCAGAAAGGCAAACACTAGCAGCAGGAGGCCTACATGGATGAGCAAAGAACTCCTGATAAAACTCAAACATAAAAAGGAATCACAGGAAATGTGGACACTCCCTGAGCATGCAGAGACAGGGCTGGGAATGTCAAAGCTGACCTAGAATTGAATCTGGCAAGGTGAGTTAAGGACAACAAGATGGGCTGCTACAGGAACAGCAAGAGGATGATTAGGGAAAAGATAGGACTGCTGCTGAATGGGGCAGGGGGATTGCTGACAAAGGAGGCAGAAAAGCAGCTTAAGCACTCCCTCCTTCCCCCATTTTGACATTTATGCATCTTTGTGAGCAGTTCCATCTCTAAATCAAGATGTACTCCTTATTATTCCAAAATGAATTATATTTATCTATTTCATAAAAGGTATTCAGCACTTGCCTCTGTGTGCTATTGCTATGTCACATATGGATTCTTAGAAAAAATTATTTTGGTGACAAAGTAATTGTCATTGCACAGAAGGAGGAAAGAGAGGGAAGAATGATTCAGAAAACGTTTCTTATCTTGATGCAGCTCTTATTTCTAGAAATTTCTTATCTCTAATAATCCTGCAGTGTTGTGTATCATCCCATTTCTTTTCTGAAAGCATTGCCTGGTATTGAACCCAGGACTCATCCATGAAACCCCTGGATGAGTCCTTTCATGTCCTTCCATCATGTCCTTTCTGGACTGAAAACAAGGTATTTGCTTCCTACTTGCTACTATGAGCAATTTTGAACTTTCTGTATTTCACACCTTTAAAGCAGTTCTCATCTTGGAGAAAAACTATGTGTGAATTACCAAAGCATGTAGACACAAACCAGACATGGAGTAAGAAGAATAAGCACCACAACTTGTACTCAAGTCCTGCCCCTGTCAATTTCTTTTTGTGACCTAATTATTTCTTTTCGAAAATTGAGTGGATAAAATAGGATTATATTCTTTTTCCATGTCAGGTACCTTTTCTGAGAATTTTAGTTATCTGCCATATACTTGGGCACATAGTAGTTATACTCTAGATAGATAGATAGATAGATATTAAAAAAAAGAAAAATCAACAGTTCACTTTTCTGAAAAGTGCAATTTTGTAAGAAGTTATTACAAAACCTTTCAGTCCATTTGTTAAAGTGCTTGTAGTTGCTGGAAAAATGTCAATTAATGTCTGCAGCAATATACTACAGTTTTAAAAGTGTGGCAAATACATGTGCTTCTCAGAAATTAAAAAAGTAATATCCACAGCAAAATGACATTTTAAAATACCTTGCCAGTCCACCCACATCAGGCCATCTATAAGATTCTTATAAAGCTTAATTAGTATCAGAACTATTGTTTCCTGTTTGTTGCTGTCCATACCAAGTTTTATGAGCTGTCTGCTGTCCATTCTCCCCTTTTCTGCAATTACAACTAGGAACTACATCTAGCTTATACTGAGTGACATGAAAACAAAATGAACCTAGAGAAACACAGAAAGAGAAAAAGAAAACCGCTTTTCAGATTCACTTGCATCCATTATGAATACCTATATAAAAAAAATCTCATTTGACTCACACACAAGTAAATAGCCAAGGTGGAATCAAAGGAACAGAATATTTAAAGTACTCTTAATGTCAAAAATAAAATTACCAGCTTTCAATACAAAATTCAAACTAAATCTACTTGGCAGTATCCCTTAGAAATAAAGGAGAAAAATACATCATGGAGAAAAATGATCAGCAAAAGACTCATTAATTTTCCAAATGCTACAATTCAGTCCTGTGATTAGCCCCTGTCTAACCCCATGCCTAGCTCAGTGCAGAACTGTGTGTGCCAGTGACTCAGGCCACTTTTCCATCACACTGCCTGATCCACAGCACTGCACTATACCTGCAGTTTTCACTGACTTCAGTAGGCAAGCACAGCAGATGCCCCAGAGAATGCTTTGCTTTGAGTGATTGAAACCATGTACAAAGTTTTGAAGAAACCCTGTCAGTTCAGGGTGTATTTTGCTGTAGGCAGAACATGCTTTCAGAAACTCGCAAGACCAGATTCAAAGAAATACATGGAACCAACTAAAAGTACTGAGCCAGAGGAGACCACCACCAAAAGAAAGACACTTCTAGGCTTATTCCCAAGCATTAAGATCCGAATTTGATTTTCTCTAGCCACTTTTACATCACTGGAGCTTTATTAACGGACAGTTTCTAATTTAAGAATGAGATGACAGCCTTATACAATATTTGCAGATTGTTTTGATCAGCACTGAACTTCTCATTCTAGACTCCTGAAACATTTATTTTGTTATGCTTGGCATTTCTACTGAACTATCGTGCTTTCCTGACAGGACCAGATACCACCTTGTTATTCACAAGGTCATGCTCTCTTTTTACCTTCTTTGGTTTTCAGAGTCATAATTTCCCATTTTCTTTTAAGGAACAATGAGAAGAATAAAATAACAGCACTATATAAGAAAGTTAAAACACCTCGTTAGATAAAAGCTCACAGAAACAATCTAATGTAAATATTCCACTCAATACTTTGGCCTATTTTTTTTAGGATATGGCTCAGGCAGACAAGGTTTTTTTTCCCATAACCTTTCTTGAAAAGACTGACAAATGTGTGCCGACAGCAATATCCAAACAAAATGCATCAAAAGCTGGTCTTGGTAACCAAAAAACCCTGAATCCAGAAGCAGGTGTCCACCCAAAGCCTAACACTCAGAGGTATAGTTTCCTCTTGGGCAATTAATGCTTTAGGTCTATTGCTTGCTTCTCTCTTCTGTTTGAATACTTTCTTGTTGCTGGGATGCTGTCTGTTTCTGATCTATCTTCTAATGGAGACAACCACCTAACTGCATAGACAAGTTAAAGGGTGGACAAAAAGCTGCGTAAGTTGGCATCCCCATAGCAAGAATGATCACCAACCAAACTTGAGCTTTTACATGACCAGCACTTTAGAACTCCTGGGTCAAGGGCATTATCCACACAGAAACTGAAATCCCTTACAGTCAGCCAAGGTCACTTCCAGCAAATGTTCCCAACCAACTTCACCTTGACTGAGATCCCAAACAAACTGGAAACATAAATGCTGATAGCCTTCAACATTCTCCACCCCCTAAAATATTGTTCAGTGAAACAAACCCTTTTTAGTTTAATATTTCTCCTTTTCAAGACATCTTAAACAACCACTAACACAAGGCACTGTTTCATTTGCTACTGCAAACTGGTCCAGCTTCTGTCCATCTCCTTAGTGCTGATAACCTAAAAATCTGGCAAGATAAAAATTAACCTTTGAAAAGCCCAAATACAGGTTGCTTCAGAGTTTTACTCTTGTGTTTATAACAATAATGCTACTTCATTCTTAATCATGCACAGATAATGTAACTTGTGTTTTTACCTAATATTGATTGATTACTGGCCAGACTCAATTGTAAGGGTCTTTTCCAACCTAAATGATACTATAATTTATATATGGTATAAGTACATAAACTGTATACAGGAACAAGAATATAAGGAAATATTTGTCTCCAAAAACTAAATATAGCTGATTTATAAACAAGAAGAGAAAGTCTATTGAAAAATTGAGCAGTCCATTGAAGTTTACTTACAAAGCTTCATACTGGGACTTACTCATAAACAGTATCAGTATCAAAAGCAGTAAGCCTGATTAATGATTTCCTTTCCCATGTGGATGCATGAACTTCTCTAAATGTTTATTTCTTCTGTCTTATATTTGAAAGCACTTGATTAATTCTTAAAACTAAACCACTAAAGAAACAGTTCCTTTGACTAGCCTTTGATCTAATATAGTAACTCCAGCAGCTTCATTAGTCTAATGATTAAGTTTGCAACTAGGTAGCTCCTTGGTGTTTTAAGGTAGAGTGAGTAGAGACTGCTCTTCATTCTGCATGTACAGCACCAGTCTATTTTTTTTAGCATATGAAGTTGTCCTAAGGTTATTTGGCTTCAGCAATTTAGAACTATTTTTCCGTTTTTCGCCTCTCTAACTCATTTTACTCAATAAAACTATTTTGAATAGTTTCAACTTACTTCTCATGTTTTTTGCTTCATAGTGTCCAAACAAGTTTGTAACTCAATGCAAATAGCTGCAAAACAATTCCAAAGTTATTTTGGAAACGTCTGAATCCATCTTCTAAAGGAAATACGACTCCTGTTAGTGTTTATAAATCTCACCTAAATCTCAATCTCAAACCTAAAATTTTAACCAAAACTTAGATGCCAATAAAACTTACTGTGGTTCCTTTCATTTGATTTGCCACAGTGCTTGCTGTATACTGACCTATTTACTCTCCTCTGAATACTTTATATACATACTATAGTAAATACATAAAGTAGAACAGTTTTCAACTTATTGCTATCTCTCCCAGACATTTTATTAGACGCTTGCTAAATATTCAGCCATAATATACATAGTTATGTCAGTGGTTAGGAGATGAAAGCCTACATTACTTCACTCAGGAAATGAAGTGCAGGTTTCGGTCCTTTCATTGCAATATCCTTCAGTGCATGGACCAGAAATGCTTTTGCACTGAATTGTTCAACAAGTGAGTGATGCAATGGCTTACACAGCTAAGCCACTGCATGATTTCTAAGGCCACAGGGTTAATACATAGTGATAAATTATTCAGTTATAATTGTAGCTTTCATGCCAGTTTAATTGAATACCATGAATATTACACAGTTAAAACCTGCTCTGTTATTTAGCAGAAATTTGAATTTTGATTCCCCTGAAATCTAAGTGATTCAACATGTATTAAGGTATATTATCTCACAGCACAAATCAAATCCACAGGAATTTTAACATTGATTAAATTAACCCAAATATGATGGGGAATAAGAAAGGCAGGAAATCTTCAGGAAGGCTGTACATAAAGAAGTGTTGTCTCATAGAAGATGATTGTCCAGTGATCAGTTCTCCACTCACTGTAGTTGAAATATAAGTAAAGACCTCATGAGGATAATTTTCCCAAAGACACCACTTCAATTCTATTTTTTCCCCCAACATTAATTATGATAACATGATGGAAGTGTTTTCATTTCAGATTTGAGTTTTCTAGACCTCTTAAGGTCATTAATGTGTGGTAAGGTAATCTTAGGACATAGAAGGAAAGGAATTAGTGAGATCATTTTTTATGATCTCCAATACAACACAGGGTGAAGTACCTCTCTGAACAATGGCAATCCTGATCTCCTGCATTAAGAACTCTGGGACAAATTTCTATGATATCATTAAGACAGCATGAGTGTTCCACATGAAAAGCTAGCCCACAATAAAAAAATCATGTAATATGAAACACCCCAGTGCTAGAATGCTTTCAAACACCAATGTTGCAGCTGCCCATATTGCAATGCAATAATTTCAAACATAAATAAGAAGTGTAACAATCAAATCTAAAGAGTTACATGACTGAACTTCCCCAGATCAAAATATCTTTGATACCTGTGAATTTCACCTTACCACAAAGAAAAACAGAAACTGAAACTTAAGGTAATATGTAAAAGGCAGTATCAAAGCCACATTTACTAATTTCCACATGGAGTAATTCCACTATATTTAAATTAAGAATGTCTTTTTGATAGTAATACAATCTTTTAAAAAAATTTTTAAATGACAGCAAACCTAGCTATGTTGTTAGGACAGTTTTGCCTACACAGTTTCAGTCTAGGAATAAGTTTTGGATCCTAATGACAATATACTGTTATTTCTTACGAGATATATTTTCTCTACATACAGTCTCTTTACAGTTGTTACCAATGCATTAATTCCTGACAGTTACAGATGATTTTAGGTATTCTTGGGTTGAGTATAATAACAGTCCTCATCATTAACTCTTTTGAAAAGCCAAGTTACTTAATCTTGAGTAAGATTAAGCCAGTGAACTTAATCTTGAGTCAAATTACCAGAAAATCTTCCCAAGACCCTTTTGGCGTTCTATGAAGCCAACATTTCACTTCTGGTGTGCATCTTCTCCCCTTCTCTAGACACAATTGGGATTTTGTGTTTTCTAAGTCACATCAAAAATAGATTAAGCACTGGATAAAAATAGATGAAACTTTAAAATTGTTTCCTGTAATTGTACATTTTCCCTTTTGAACTTGTATCTTCAGAGGATAGACATTTATGCCTGAGGCAAAGTGTTACTCACTGTGAACAAGGAAGCAAAAATCTTTCCACATCAGCAACAGAGTAAGCTTTGTGAATCCTTCTGCATCATATTCCACCACACCACTATCAACAAAAAAACAATGAATACAATTTTTACCTTCAAATACTGGATGATGAATATGTAAATTTTGTAATACAGGGATTGCTCTTTTGTTTGTTTGTTCAGAAACTTCCAGGATTTGCTTTTTTTATTAATAGTCACAATTTTCTAGCTAACTGTGAATTAGATTCAACTTTTAATCTTAGTAATTGTCTTAATTATGCTGTGGTATTGGAGGTTTTTACCCAAAGAAAGGCCATTTTCAGTTTAAAATACACTTTTGTATGAAAGGAGACCTGCTACCACATCTGCAGTCCTAAACTGATAAAAACTGTAGACACACAAATTCCCTGTACCTTTATCAAATTAAGATTATTTTTCATTTCTGTAGTGAGTGACAGGGTAAAACTGAAAATAAGCAGCCTGAGAAGAGTTTAAATTTGAAAATTGGGAAGAGTATATATAAAAATACAAAACATGAGATCATAACAAAAAAATCCATATGGAATACTTGTTTGATAGATGGATCAAAAGTTTCAACCATCAGAAGCTGGTATTCTCTAAGTCTGAAGCAGTATCAGAACTCATGAACCACAATGCAGATGTCATATAGTCATAGGCACACATGGCCATTTCTATAATACTGTTTTCTCAGAAGAAAAGGAAATGTCTTGATAAAGATTAAGCTTGCACTGACTGCCTATTAATATGTCCAGTTGAAGTTACTGTTATCTATTTATCATTGTAATAAATCTGGGTGCATGCTAGAAGCCACCTGTTTTCCTAACCTCACTTGAGAGACCTGAGATTTGAAGGGCTCTTGGATATCCATGTCATTGGCATCACCCCTTGGAAGCAGAAACCCCTTATCACGCTTATCTAAAGGCTTGGACTCTGGCTCAAGTCAGAATAGGCAGGAAACCGAAGTGCCAACCCTTTACAGTGCCACGGCAGCCCTGATTAACTGATTTGTGAAGCTAATGTGTCATCATGTCTGGCCACACACCCTTCATCTGCAGGAATGCAACATGACCCAAGAGCCTCTTCTCTTGAGAGACAAAATATTGGTCGTTGGTGGGAACAGCTGATCTCCCAGTCCTGCCTTGACACTGAGCAGCAGTTTCTGCCTCTTGCAAGGCTTGGAGCCACACCTGCTTCCCCATTTTCCCACCTCAGTCACTGCCTATTACTGTAAGACCCCTTAAGTCATTTATTCAGAAATGAACACATTTCTTCTGACAAGGAAAATCCCTACTGTTCCTCTCCCATCATCACCTATTTCCTAGAAAAATCAGACTGGCCACTGGCACAGAAGTGAAATAATGCTGAAGTACATTCCAGTATTGCTACAGAGAGACAATTTGTACACAGCATTCTGTGAAAAATGACTAGATTACATCTCATACAGTGGACATCAGCCACACAACCACAAACCATATGCAGAAAATGAGTTTCCTCCACACTACAGAAAAATATGCATCGGAAGAAAACTTACGTTCCAAAGTGACTCAGGAAAGCTGCAATGTACTCTCTTCTCTTATGGTATCCCTGAATAACATATTGTACCTTAAAAAAGAAAGAAAACAAATCCAGAGCTATAAAAAGATTAAAAAGCCAAAAGCCCAGTTTGTCATATATTTCTTGTTAAGGAAGATTTATGTTTGACATGGTAGTAGTTCTGAATCCTACATTTAGTATGATTTCCCTAAAGAATCCTAAAACACCATTAAAACAAACTCTAGTTTTTGTGGATCTTGTGCACAGAATATCTTGTAAAAAAATCTCTTCAATCACATCTGAGTGAACAGTCTTTCACAATAGATTGAAAGCACTGTTTAACTGCACAAGACAAGGACTGAAAGAAAGAAATGCTCAGCCTTGCCTTACTGAAGTTTGAGTCTGTAATAGGCAAATCAGTTATCTGAACTGACAGTAGGCTAAGTGTCAAAATAACATTCGGGTTATAAAAGAGAACAAAAAATTAAATATCTTGCACAACTGATCTTGGGTGTTTTCTGAAGACTGCACCTCCAACAAAATCTTCTGAACACTAAGCTCTTTCACTGGTTTCATGCTGACTCAGGGAGCCACCTACTCTGTGAGCATCAGTTTCTGAGGCATTCTGGGTTTTGAAAGACTTCCACCCAGGCACAGACAAAATCCAACAATGCTAAATTTGGGGACTTAAGGCAAAATTCTCCTCACACCATGTACGTTTTCTTGTTGATCTGGATGGCATTACTCAGGCAAACAGTGTGAGCAGGGTTTGACCCATAACAAAACAACGCATGTGTTGCCAGGCTGCAAGGACATCTGGTTTACAACTGGTGACTTGGAAGTATTTATGGTATGGGTCTATATGTGATTCCCTGTGTAAGTTCCTTTGGTTCCAAGAACAAAAACTAGCATTTTAGGAACCTTTTCTCCCCCACTGAAAAGAACAGGAAGAGTATTTTCTTGGCTATGGCAATACTAGAATTCCTTGGCTGGCAAATGCTTTCCTAAAATTACTGAAAAAGTCCTGATGCAACCATTGCTGAGAGCTGTCTTGTATAACCTAAATTCTATTTATAAACTGAAACACTGTATTTTATAAAACACTAAGATTATTTTGAAGGCTTTGTGTAGGATCTGAAATGTTATTTTGGAAAGAGGAAAACATACGATAAGTTTGCTTATGTTTGACTTTGTTTAAGAAAGGATAAAAACAGCCCGGTGTACTTGCAGATTTTAAAAACAGAAAGTAATTTTAACAGAAAACCACAACAAAAACAACTCTAATGATAGATTCCAACATAATTATGGAAACACATTCTGAAGAACTTTTTCTAAAAGATAAAATTATTTTCTTAATTTAGACAATTGAAGGTAAAAATAATATACAAATAGGAAGTCTGTAATCCGTAAATTTCTAGATGTTGACCCCTAAGCTTTCTTTTGAAAATTATACTTAAATAATGGATAAACTTGCAAAATACTATAATCGTTCTTTTTTGTTTAAACAGTAAGCTAACTGGAACACAACCTTTTCAGCAACCTTAAGTAGCTATTACTGTATAAACATACAAAGAAACTGCTGATTCAGTTCATCTGGAGGAAACATCTGAGAAGAAAAATCACAGAAAGTACTCAAAACCTACAATAATGACTGGGGTATGAGAACTTGCAACTAGAACAATATATGCAAACTACATATCTATTATTTACTAAAAACCAGTATACTACAGTGTGGCGTTGTACAATACAATAACATTTTATCCTACATCATAACATGCTGCAGCAAGAAAAAAATCTGCTCCAGGATCTGATCTCAAACTCACTTCTTTACCTAGTTATTCTATTCAATGTCGTGCTTAGGTGCTCAGCTCTTACGGAGAAGGTATTCCCTATGTTGTTCAGCCTAAGTATGCCTTACTTAGAATACCTGGCAGAAGAATAATGATGTCTGTGGAAATGCAGTGCAGTGCATAAGGGAAAGGAAAACTGTCTGCAGCAGCTTACCTTGTTTGTAAGCAGCTGGCATACTTGGGGTACATAGTCGATGAGACAACCTCCACCAGGAAAGGCTGGGATGTGAAGGGCAGATGATCCTCCAAGTGCACTAGGAAAATAAGTTAAGAATACATCACATGTACAGTCCCTGGGTTTTGAAAATTATTTCTGCACAGTCCCCTTTCCTGATTCTTGGAGTCAGAGGGCCAAGAGGAAGTATATTTTATGCTGTGGTGATAATAAAAAGTATTGAATGATACCATCTATAAAAACAGGTTATACCATGACCCACTGTAAATTAACCACTTAAATCAAGAGTATCACTAATGCAAAACATTCTCTCAGGAAACAGCTTTTTCACTGTGAACAGTTCTGTTTCTTAGCTCTCATCAGTGAGATGTGCAGTACTGTAGTTCAGATATCTTGTTAGTGGGGGAGGAGAGAACCTGAAGTCCTCAGCTATTCCAAAACGCACCTTCAGTCAAACCAGCTAAGAGTAATCAAAATAATTGGAACTGAGGAGTCAGAGATGGCCAGATGCAAATATCAATCACATCATCTACTCCAGTTTTGGACTTCCCAATAGAACACAGATGTTAACATACAGTCAACGTAAGTCAAGGGGGCAGTGGGTCAGAAAGATTATCAGATACATGACGATGTATGGAGGACGTTGAAAGAAATGGGTTTGTTCAGTCTTCAGAGAACACTGCAGAGGGGGCATACCAAGGAGGGAAGTTGAAGGCATATTGATGCCTTCAATTAGCTAATGGAAAATTATAGAGATGATGGGAGTCAGAGGCTTCCCTGAAGTGGGGCTCAGTGGTGCTCTGTCCTCAGAGGTGCTCAAAGCTCAGCTGAACAACAGGGCCATGAGCTGGCCCTGCTCTGAGGAGTGGCTTGGCCAGATAAGCTCCTTCTTGCCAATCTACATTGGTTTATGACTATATTCTATGATTTTGTTCATGCCCTGAGGAAATGATATGAATCCTGTCCATGCACATACTGGATATCTGAATGGTACGAATCCACAGAAATAAGGCAACTTCAGAGATGTATTTAGGCAGCTTAACCATTTGCCTTTATCAAAGGACTGAGGCACACCTGCTATTACTCAGGATAATGGCTTCTTTGGTGTGGAAACATCTAACATTTATTTAAATCAGGCTGTATAAGGCAATAACTAGGTAAAGTCCATGCTACTTCCTTCTAGCAGTACGGACCTAAATCTTTCCTTATAGTTCCTTACCAAATCAAAATTTGCATTACACACTGTGGATTACATAATTCACTAACCATCCAGAACCATCTTGGACACCATTAAAAAGCTTCAAGAGCTAAGTTACTTTGTGTGGTCTCCTGTTTGCATGCTCTTTCCATGACAAATTACACTGGCTAGAAAGAAAAGTTCTCTGCAAAACAAGTCTCTTACTCTCCAACAGGGTCTGGCCTCTTATTTTCCTCAGTACCTGATAAGAAATCACTTTGGTAGGTATAAAGGTCTACAGTCATACATCCCTTTGAAGGAACAGAGCCTACATAAATCAAAAAAATCCCAAACTCATAATGAGGTGTATGGAAATCTGCTACTCAGGCAAAACAGTCTGGGTTTAGCAGACTGTTCACCACATGGAAGAGTTCTGCAGGTCTGGATTTTGCATATGCAACGATGAAAAAAAAAAAGCCCTGAGTACACCACAGCTACGTAAAAAAACAAACAAACTTTTCCAGCAGAAGTAAGACTTAAATGGGGTTTCTTTTAAACAGAATTCAGTTTCCTTGCTGCTACCCCCTTACTAAAATTATTCACACAAGCATATAGTTTTGCAACTTGTGGATGATTAAAAGCAGTGAAGTGTGACAATGAGACGATTAGAAAGTTGGAACATTTTTGAAACAGTACATTCTTACAAAATTGCAAGTATAGGGGGTTCATCGGTCTCTAACACTGGAGAATGGAAGACTTGACCTGCTGGTATAAGTGTGTTGTGAACCTTACTTTAGGACCCTGACTTCCAGTTTATTAAACTCCTTAAATATTATGTAAATATATCCATAAAGCCTCCAACCTCATACACAGAGCAACTGGTACTGTCCACTTCGCATCCTGCCTTGCTTCATTTGACACCAAGTCCAAGTTCCCTTGCAGCATGGCCATACCACTGAAGATGCTCAGATGACTACAACAGGAATTACAGGCTTCTTTCTCAGTTACAATAGAAGGTATGAAATTAAGAGTCATCTCTAACAGACTACACGTGCAAAAAAAAAGCTTTCGCTCCTATATAATCAGCTTACAATACATCTTCCAGACTGAACTATGATGATTTGTACGGGTTTCCCATTTTACCTGTATCCATCTCTTGAAAGTAGCCATCCTGTAAAAACGTGTTGACATAAATGGAAATCCAGCCCTTCTTAAATGAAAAACAGACTGTGAAAAGGTGTGGTTTCTGAGAAAGAGGTCTCTCCACAGAAAGAAGGCTGGAATTTCTAGTATAATTATCCTCTGAAAACAGAATAAAGCTGTACAATATGTAATTTATGTTCTGTAGAAATAATTATGGGTAGGGAAAATTAAGAGTGGACAGGCTTCTTTGTTCCCTCTATTGGGTCAGAGAATCTGCTTATTAAATATTTTAATAAAATACTGCATTTGCACAGGACCTTGCCTCTGACCGTCTCAAAACTGTCTATAAACATTTAGCAATTAAGATTCTTCTGCCTTATTAAACAGATATTTACCTTTTATTTTTAAACATGTAAAGAAGCTATTGCTCAAAGTTTGCTTTGACTATGCTGTACTACAATGTCTCTGTCATGTTAAAGGAACATATTTGCAGTACCTCACAACCCTGAGACCAGGCAAGAGGCCGTAATAATTCATTTGGCTTATAATAAACCTGCAACTGAAGAAAGAAGAGACTTACACAATGCCAAAGAAGGACCTGTAAAGGGTGAAAAATGGAGACCATTAGGCAAGGGAATGTTGCCATGCAGCTCAATATCTAAGGCCGCTTTTTGAGGTACCTCACAGTCCAAGCAAGAGAAAAAGTGCCAAACAAAGTGCTATAAGAAGCCTTTTATAGTGAAGAACATTCCATTTGGCAAAGTATTTCACCAGCACAAGCTAAAGATTGCTGCATGTCAAATCTGCCTTCCAGATAGTTAGGCCTCTTGGAGAATAGATCTTAAACATCTCTGTTAGCAATCAAGCTTTCCTTCTCAGTATCAGTGCTATACACCCCTTACAAAAACCCCTACGTTCATTTTATCAAGACAACAAAAAATGTTAAACAAAAAGCATCAAGAGATATGATGAGGAAGCACAGACAATTGCTCCCCTACAGCTGCCAGAGTAAGGCTGGTTTCAGTACAATCAATTGAATTGTGTTTGATTTTTACACTGTTTTTTCCAATAAACTGCTACTTTTTAAAGGCTAAAATTCTAACAGTCTGGTATTTTCTGTCATTTCAACAATTCACAAAGCAACAGTCTTAGGGGATACTATTTCATTTTGACTAGTATCAGATGAAGATTAAATATGTGGTAGATCTACCTGTCTTAGAGATAAGGTTGTACAAACATGCTGGAATAGAGACCTGTGGGCCTCAGAATTTTATTTGCTTGCTCTTACTCTAAGCCTACTCAGCTCTGCAAACCAACTTCATACAACTCATTTTAAGACAGAGCAGAGACTCCTTTGCAGCAAGGTCCTGTCCTCCTGGGTTTCCAGAGTCAGTCGCAACATGGTTCTGATCCATGGTCTTTGAATTAAATTGTGTTTTGTGAGGAACTCACTACTGAACTCAACAAGTGCAGCAGTCAGCCTGCATTAATAGAAGTTTTGTTCTGTGACATGCTGAAACACAAGTTCAGAAAGCATAGCTGGAGTATGCTTACATTTCTGCTGTTGACTGGTGCATTCCAAGTGATTTGCTCTGTCTGTCTCTCAATGGATCTATTTGTTCAGGCCAACATACAAAATGCAAAATTCTTTCACATTTTTTGATAACTTACAATTAATTAAAATGTCTTTCTCAAGAAATCATCCTCAATAAATGGCTTAGCATTAATTCATAAGTTTAGAGAAGTGACAGTTTTTGTTCTTGAGTATTTATGGGTAAAGAACCAGATATTTGCCCTTCCTTAAAAGCATCACTTCACTAGAGAAGAAGGGTACTTGCAAGTTTCAAGCTCAGAAGACTGGGTGCTTCAGCAAGGCGCACTTACAGGCATGTAAAGAGATGCTCTTACTCCTATCCCTACGCCCTTCCCTACAACTCTTGGGCCTGCCTAGTTCCCCTAAACTCTTTCATTCACACTGCCTCTTTCCTGCAATTCATTTTTGATTCCTACTTTCTCCAAGGAAAAAAAAAATGCAGGTTTCTCTACACTGCTGGGAAACTTTTGAGCTTACTCTGAAAAATGAGGTTTATTTCAGACTACCCTCTACATCACAGTGAAAAGAGTTAAGTGCTAACACAGGTTATGCACACATAATCCAGATAATCCACAGATCTGGATCTGGATCTGTGCACACATAATACAGTTTATGATTTGTGCTTCCCCTTTACCTGTTCCCATTCCCCATAACCAAAAATTGCATAAGCTTTTCTGTGAAACAAGTATCACAAAGAAAAGAACACCTACAGAAAAGCTGTACTCTTAAAAGGAAGTACCTTACCTCATAGGAGGGGTTTTTTTAGGGATAGTAGAAAATGTGTATTTGGGTAAGGTGGTCTGAACTGTAAGAATCACACTTACCCTGAATACAGTGTGATATAGCATTAAACAGCTTTACACCAAAAGAAAGTGGTAATATTGACTGCACTCAACATTTCTAACTTCAATATATTCTTTCTGCAAAACACACAGAAAATAGGGAAATGACAAGTTCAATGATTGTGAATGATGGAGTTATAGATTTGTCTAACTTTGAAAATGTAAACAATTTAAAAACTTGCCTCTGAGTGGAAAGCCTTTTTATATGGGTTTACAGTAATTACGAGCTTTTCTGTCAGCGTGGCCAGCATTGTCAAATCTATGTACTAGTGATGGAAAGTAGACTTCAGACTTTATAGACTACAGGCCTTTATTTTACCAAGATACACCCTTTTAACTCTCTGTAATACCTGCTGTAAACTGAAGCACACTGCAGACAGACATGAGCATTAAAGGGTTTATTACTCATGATGGCTATATCCAAGAGTAGCCTCAAGCATGTGGAAAGAAATTCCCTTCTTTTTGCTCTTTTTTTCCTATTTTGAGAGGCATGTTAAGGGCTTTGATCTCCTTCCCTGTTCTCTTTCTCCTTTGTTGCTGAAGTAAATAGTTGACTTTTTTTCTTTTGCAGTTTCATCACTACAGTACATTACACCATTTGGCACAAGAGACACAAGGAACCACATCAAATAAAAGCACGTGACCACAAAAGCTGCCTTACCAACCATGATCCCAGATTTGCTGTCAGTTTACCATTTTTCAGACTTGCCTGACTGTAACCAAATCCCTCCTATCACACAAACAATGTGGTGCTTGGCAGAAGCCTTGGGATAGTGCTTCGATCAGCAACACAAAGCTTAGCAGTAAAATAACAGAACATTTGTACTGAAAATTGGACAGTCTAGGTTTGAGATAGTATTTTCTTCTCTTTCTTGTAATAGTCCATTTAAAGCAAACCTAATTAACATATTGCTTGTCCACTCAAATCTATCACAAAGGGAAGTGTGTCCAAAAAAATTTCCATTCTATTTTTAAAGAAACAATTTTTACATAGAATTACTTCTACTACAATACTGCTGAAACAGAAATGTATGTTTTCAGCTAAGAAATGTAATCTGAGGCATGTATATTATTGAATGTACTGGAAAAAGAAATACAATCACAAATAGACCTAGAGGGAATACTATGCCAAATCTACTTATCTGAAGAAAGAATCCCGGTCAAACTCAGACTCAGCATCTGGCCACTAGAGCTGAAAGGATGATACCATCTTTTTTTCCTTGACCTACTACTGGTTCAGAGTAAATACCTCTGAGCTTGTCCTGACAAGTGACTGGAAAAAAATGAAATAATCACTGTAAAGAGCAAATACTAAAATCAGAATGTATTCCAGTTTCACAGAATGTGCAGAAAACTGCAAGTCAGACTTACTGACCTTTATTTCAGCTTTTCTGCTGACTCTGTATGTTCTAGCATGTTATTTCAACCATTCTGCTTCTCTGCTTGCCCACCTATAATGTTCAGATGCTTACACTGAAGTACATGGAAGTTTAATAATATTCATAGACTAGTACAAAAGCTGTGGGATGAAGTCATCTATAAGTACTAATAAATACTATGTTTGGGTTATTCCCAAACATATTCTGCTGCAGGTAAAATTGTAAGAAAGAAGTAGTTGTCTATAATGCATTAGCCATTTTAGACAAAGTGGTTATACTAAGGAGACTTACAGACATTAAGTGTACAGATTCCAGGTAATAGCTGACTTTAATCTATCAGACGTAAACGCAAACCATAGCCAGAGTGATTCAATACCAAAAGATTTGCGGGGATAAGAGCTCTGTCCCCAGAATTCTACTCCTCCTCAAAGAAAATAACTCAAGAAGCATGAGATTAATAGATGGTTAACCCTATAATTACATTAGAATTTGGTTTTTTCATCTCTTCACTGACACTACCGAGAGCTAGAGGAATAAAGAACATATACTCTTGCAGCATCAAGTTTTTCTTACTGCTGTATGATAGCATAAAAGTCTGAACATATTAGTATTTCCTTTGTATTTGATAAATCAGAACTGAAGTGATTTTTCCTTTGCTTAATGGATCTTTACACAGACACATTCTGCATAAAGGGGACTGCCAGATTTCTACTGGTATGTTGAGTGAGTGAAAACCTGGGCTGCCAGTGCTACAAAAGGGAGCGCTTCACCATCCTCATATCTCTCATTCTCTGAAGAAACAAAACCACAAGAGGATAACAATTACTACCCAGCTGATGGGACACTTGATGTCACACAGTGGTACCACAGGGCAGACAAGCACTCTGCCTACAACAGGCACCACATTGGTTTCTTCCCTGGGTGACAGGACCCACTTTTATAAAATGACCCATGGCTTACAGCAGACAGCTGGGCAGGCAGGCAGCCCAGCACAACTGACTGCCCTCTGGCACCTCCACCAGACGTCAAGGAACAAATCTGAGGAAATGTCCAAGCAACAGAAATTATCAGTGAGGCTTTGAAGTGTACACATTAACTTAACTGGTGTCAACAATATCACTCCATAAAATGGTACAAAACATATGGTCACTTATTCATTCTGACAACATAAAAGTGAAAAGTATAAAAGCAATATATTTCAAACAGTTTCAAACTATTAATATAGAATTGTTTTTCATAATACACTATTAACAGGTTTAAAAAGAAAATATGAAAAGTTCCACAGGCTATAAGAAGAGTGTGATTCTCTTTAAGGTTAAAAATTTCTGACAAATGTTGCTTTTGTGTTGCAAATTACAGAACTGATGGCCCTCTGTTTTTCTGCAGAAAAACCACCAATAGCATCGTATATTGCAAATGTACCATACTCAGTCAGTTGGGGCAGATAATAATGAGAATCCATAACAAATGACAAAAGAACTGAATATAGAGACACTTCTTACGATATCAAAACCAGACTTTGGTGTATCCTTCTCCCTCCCTCTGAAAAAGTACTGCTTACTAGTATTAATTCAAAGTATTATTATTAAATATTAAATATTTTTACTAAATCATAATTCATTAAATAATATTTACAGGAAACAGATATAAGAAGCCCTGAATCAGTTGCTAGATGCCTCACAGTTTAAAGAGGAGGGCATGGTTCCTGTCTCAAAGAACTTGCACAGTCCAGTATTTCAAGCTACACTGCAGAGAGAGGAATTGAATGAGAGGGTAGGAAGCATGTACATTGCAGAACAGAGATTTAAACCTTTAACACGTACAATGTAGATAAATAATTTCCAAAGCATTTTGCTTATTTCTTAAAGGTTGGCAACAAATTAGAAAAACCTGAGTGAGAAGTGAAGAAATGTCAGAAATTTCCACAGAGAATTCAATGCAATAAGGAAATAATAGCAAATAAAACTCCCAAACAACCAGGAAAAGTTGTAAGAAAGAAGTCCAGACAAATAGAGCAGCAGCAATCATCACTGAACAGAAAAGGTAGATAAGATAAGCAACATGGGCAGATAAGTAAATAAAGAGAGCACTGTGCAGTCCTGTTTTGTTTTCATTTCCACAGAAGTTCAAAAACGTATAAATGAAGATTAAAGAAACTAATTAAGATGCCAAGAGAAAGACCATGTAGCCTAACCTCCTTCAATTTTCTTCTGCATGGCTCTCAGAAAGAAAAGCAAACGTGAAAGAGGCTGGAGACTCATCACAACTATGACAAAACAAGATTTTGTGTGAATAAAAAGTCAACTGTAACTGAATTGTAAAACTTTTCCACCCTGCACTGGTTTGAGATGCCAACATAAACTCAGGAGTTCGTTTAAAATAATGCACTATCCCCATTTCTCTTTGTCATGAACTGTGAAGGAGGAAAGTTGAGTCTGTTGTACAACATTTATTCTTCAAATTCCTGTTCTTCAGAAAGGTACTTTTAATGGCATTAGCTGTTTTGCTGATATATTTATAACCACTTAAAGGTTGAATATATTAAGGGCCTTCTAAGTATCAAGTAAAATAATACTGGGCATGCTCTTCTGCTTCAAGGGAAAAACGTAATGGCTTGGAAGAGCTGTGTCAAAGGAACTAAAAATGGCGTAGCATGAAGACGGAAGCTAGGAATTATAAACTTTTGCATAAAGAGGAAAAAGAAAATGAATACTGGACTGCTGGTATGCTGTGAGCAGTATGCTCCACTGAAACAATAGCACCCAATAAATTAACAAAAGAATTCAGGATTTATTTACTGTAAGGATCCCTGGAAATTCCTTACTGCACTGAAGACTGGGTATTTAAGCATTTAAGATACTGATCTACTCTCATAATCCACTCTGCTTTAGTGATGATCTCTCAAACAATTCAATCAAACAGAATATTTATCACAAATCCATATACATCTTCTCTTATTATCCATCAGTAAAGTGCATAACATAAATTAATAACTGCTCCAAGATGGTATCAGTTACACATCCAAACATATGCCCTATCTATCTGTAATTTTTGATCACTCTTCCAGCATGCATTCAATAACATCCAGTTTACTATATTGTGACTGTTCACATGGCAGGTAATTTTCCAGTACTTCACTAAACCCAGCTAACCAGCAGTGTCTATCACAAAGCAGGAAAATGACTCTCAAACCTGTATGACTCTATTGCCTTCCCTGCCTACTGTTCTTGCCTTTTTCTGAAGAACAACAGTCATTTCCTATAACTTGCAGCCTTTTATGTTTTGTGATTGCACTTGCTCATTATTGTTCCTTATTTTACTTATGTTCCCTAATCTACTTGCCAAATTACAGTAATTATCTCTTCTTGTTAATCTTTTCCTATACTGCTTAATGCCTAACAATTCCAATGACATAGTAATTTTGTAGAGCATTTATTTTTTGCCTCTGTGCTAAAACACTGCTGTGTTGTAAACTTCTCTCATGTAATTTTTTTTTCATTCTCCTTAGGCCAGACAGTAATCCTCATTTGTGAACCTCATCTATCTGGAGAAACATTTTGTATGAAACATCCTGTCCTCTGCTTCGTCAGCATCACATTTAATTAGCTTACATGAAGAACAAGAAATACACACTGAGAGGGCAAGAAAACTTGCAGAAAAATTTCAGAAATTAAATGAGAGCAACAAGCTGGAAAACTTCTGGATATGAAGTTGAGCATTTGGGTCATCAATAAGAATGCCCGAGGGAAACAGAAAGTTAAAGGAGAAAAATGTTTTTCTTTCATACATCTGGCTTTTGACACTGATTTCCATGTGTATGCAGCATGATTAAAGGGCATTCTTGCTCAGATCTTGAAATTGGCTTTATCTTATGTTCACAAATGATGTGGAATGCTACAAGTCTGGTCTGGTGCTCCTGCTAAATGCTCCAGGAGGCCGAGTGCACTCTGGTTTTATGTAAGCCAAATACACATGTGGACACAAGGCAAGAGAACATCAGTTTTTCATGTAAACACAGCCACTGTGGCTTGACAAGCTAATATGAACCATGTTAAACTCTTACTCTTTAACAAGGTGATATCAATCTGCTCAGACAGTTTTTATAGTCCCTTTCAGAGTCTTCACCACAGGAATTTGTGTAAGTCTGTTTTGTTCCTATGAACACAAATAATTCAAAATTCATCCTAATAAATTCTCTTCAAAACAGAGGGAAGCAGAGTTATGGATCACATCACACAAGGGCAGCCTTTGGTAGGTGGAAAGACTGAGAAAAATTCTAAGAAGAAAACACTGGCACTTTGAAACTCTGGTCTTACACCAGAAGTAACAAATGTTCCTTCGTAAAAAGGCAGACACAGGTCTACTTTTATAACAGAAAAGGCAGAAGATAAACCCACAGGTCTTCACTGAGTTAAAACTGAACCACGGACCCCATATATATACAAGGAACTGGAAATCTCATAATTTGTAACTTAACAGCAGCACTTAAGTTGGTCACAAGGTGACTACAGTATTCCCAGGATTTTGTTTACACTGATGCCTGGGTTTTGGTCATGGAGCACATTCGTTATAAAATGTTCTGCAAGGCAATGACTGGAGCAAAAAATCCCTTTCACAAAGATTCCCTTTATTCCAGAAAAGATAATGAACATTCATAGTACATATACAGATATCAGTCAGGCCACAAGTCAAACACAGACACTTCTACCCCCTAAACTGTCTTTAAAGCTGTCCCTCTTTCCCTTAGAAGCTGGAAATACTTACATGGCCATTGAAAGACAAAAATTCCGTCTTTACATTAGTATACCTTATCACTTTTTAAGGATTTTATTAATATTACTTAATGTTTAAGATGTTGAGTGGTAAGATAATGGGATGGCCTAAATGGCATCGGCAAGTAGATGAATTTACGAATAAATATCACATGCTTTGATAAAGCAGCCTTTTTAGTTGAAGAATGACATTTTCAGGAAGGTTGTCAGCTTTTAAATCATTTCTGTTCTGTCATTTAGTAAGACTGAAATATTAGGATTCTACATCTAGAATTGCTTCCTAAATAAAGTATTCTCTTTTCGGAAATTATATTAAGGCTCTTGAGTCATACAGATATGTAAAAAAGATCAGATGATTACCAAAAATAAAAGCATTGAAGCAGTACTACATGTCTTATTAAAATACCTTTTACCCTAAAAATGCAAAGTGTTTTAAGAACACATAATACAACTTGTGTACAGTGCTTCTACAGATTGGCTCAAATACATTAATAAACAATCCTTGACACAATTTATGTCAGGGAATGAATATTATTGTACACTAATGAAAGCTGAGCAAAACTCACAACTACTTCAGAAGCGGAGTAACAACCAGAATTTTTCAAGCAGGTCCTCAGCATCTTTCAAGTTGAAGTTTACTTTTGAGCCATTTCAGTTTATCCAAAGTTCTGCCTTCCATAAACTAATAACATCACAGTCAACCAGATACCTACTCAGGCAGGTTAACTGTTTCCCCATTTTACAACATTTAAAGAACATGATGCACACTGTCCATGCTATCAATCTGCAACCACAGAAGTATGTTATTTCAGACCGAGACAACTTCACGAGCTTTTTTTATTGTTAAGATCTGTCACTCATGAAAAGTTATTTTTGAATTGACTAAAGAATGGAAAAAATGAAATCTTCCATATTATTTAAATCTATAAATAGTGTTTTAGAATTCTAGTTTACCTGGGGCAGAAATAGCTGATTTGGAGCTCCTGCATGCTTAGATTATTTTGTTGTGAAGACAGAAGTTCTCAGAAATCATATGATCTTGCTTTTTCTACTATTTCCTGTCTTCAACATCCAGGCCATCACTGGATGTTTTAAAATGAATTATAATGAATGTGCTAACTTACGAAGATTTGAGGTCTACTGAAGTTGGAGTAAAAAAGAAAAAAACCCTGACCCTACAAAACAAAAATAAAATATAGCTGTGAATTTAAATCTAAACTTCCCTCTATATAGCCTGTGTTCACTGGGCTCCCCTCTTGCAAATGACTGAAGGCTTTTCCTTTAGCAACTACTTCTCTAGTGTTTCTTTGGATACTGATTATTTTTAATTTCTTTAAAAATCCCAGCGGTTACACTGACAGCACAGAAATCATACTCATCTCATGCTTTCAGATTTTTTACTTTTCACTAAGAGCTCAGGGTAATGATGCAATGCCAGGATACTATACACGCCTAACTTCAGATTAAGAATCAGGCATAGGGTTTTTAAAAAAAAATCAGCTGTTTTGTGATACAAATGAGGGAATGAGATTTGATCCTCTTTTCCCGAGGTAAATTCTTATCTACCTTGGTTTAAAATAACAATATATTTAGAACTACAGGATTTGGATCTACTGTACCTAATACATTGTTTTCAAAGTAAAAAGAAAGCAACAGTGAGATGAGGGTCATTAATATCATGCATCTAATTCTGACTTCACAAATTACAGTCAATCCAATAACTTCTCTTATTTTATCCTTTCTTCTTGTTTGCTGGTTCAAACTTGGCATTTGTATAATAAAATACACTATTTATTTATTTATTTATGTATCTATTTTTTCAGTTACTACAACCTTGGACACATAAATCCTTATCAGAATGTCTCCTTGATAAAATGAGATATTGCCTTTTTACCCCTATAACCACCTGCACCTCATACGTAAGCTCATATACAAAATGCGTAATATTAAGTCAATATTTTCTTTCCCCCCAAACCCCCAAAAGAATCACAATTTCAAAGTTTTGGTTCACACATCTGCAGTAATTTGATCCTCTTCTGCACACGTGCTATAACAACACAAAGTTACCAATGTTAATATCATGCCAATATACGGACATGACCTAATAAAGGTTGATGAATTACTTCTTTATGAGTTTTATGTATGTAAACATCAGCTATAATATTCCACAGATGTAATCTCTGTATTTCTTTTATTCCTGACTACCTGCCAGTCAATGTTTACCCATCTTTATTTGCACGAATCAGGACTATTCACAGGACAAGTAAGAAGGAAGTTTGTGAGTAGCACAGTAACAAAGTCTGGTTTCCAGTGGACTTCTACAATGCATCGGACTGACTTTTTACATGAGCTGCATTAAAACCACAGCACAGCGTGAGTTCAGTCCTTATAAACATCAGAGGAACCACACTGGAAAGATGTCCTAAATGCCTTTGCCAAATGAAAAGCTTCAAATGCTGTTATGCCTTGCAAGTCATCAGCGCATGCATTCAGGAGAGGAATCTTGACTGAAGAGAGGCTTTTTTCACCTGATGTTTAATAAGGCATGAATTCTGATTGAAGCACTTCCTAAGTTAGAATATTAGTAATTTCTTTCTCCCATACTGACTCTCTGCTCACTGAATACAGCAAGCTTCAGCACTGTATTCAGCGCTGAATACAGAGGGGCTTCAGCCTTTCCTTCAGGTGCCAGTAACGGTATCTGCCTCTTAGTGGTTATCTTCATGAAATTATGGCAATTTCCTATTTTCAAGACTTCTACTTTTCTGCAATTTTTTTTTTTCAAATTGACCAGCAAGCTCAAAAAAGTTAGCAGGACAAAAATTACAGATACCCGAATGTACAGATAACATGATCATATTAATTTTACAGCAAACAAAATCTATTTTCTTAGGAAGCCAGATTAAAAAATAACCCAAATTTCCCACCACACAACGTATCTAGGGAGGAACTGAAGTCCTTGGCAGAGGTAATCAGCAGGAAAACAGCCAAGACCTCAAGCTCTGTCTATGCAGAAAATGATAGCAATTTCAAGAAACCCACTCCCAAACAACCCCATTGATTAACCTGAAAGCTTAAATAAGAAACTGAAAATCAACTGATTAAACTCACATTGCACATGCAATTCAGAGAGAGAAGTGTTCCTCAGAAACTTCCTGAATAAAAACAAGCATAGGAAACTTCATCCCATTAGGTAAATCATTTGTCAAAACCACTGTTTCAAGAGCTTCTACAAATGCCTTTTTAACCACAACTCCAGGAGTGTCGGTGCAATACTAGCACTCCACTTTCTTTACCATTAGTGCAATGAGGTGCGTACTCAAAAGAAAAGGTTCATATGAAGTTCTGTAAGCCTGAGGTGCCAAAGGAAGGTATAACTTGACACTGCCACAGAAAAAAATATTGATGCCTCTTGAGGGATGGAAACTGGATCAGCAAGGCAAGCATGTCAGTCCTAAGGAAGCTTCAAAACAGGACTTATTTGAAACAGCTATCTCATATGGAAAACCTCAGCCTGCAACTGAAATTTTTTAAAATAAAGAAACAAAAGAAAAATATTTATAATGGAAAACATGAGGCAATTTCCAACTGCAGCAAATTTCAAAGGTTGTTTGCTCTCCCAGCTCCCAGCTTTACTGGAAAGCAGGAGTTGCTTAATACCACTGAAAACATCTGACAAAGGCCTTTTAGTCTAAGTTTAGAGATATGACCTTTTTTTCCCTCAAAGGTCCAGAGCAGGCATCTATTAATCTTTATAGTTTTGGACATGTGTATTTATGACTCTCTTCTTGGGCAGTACCCACAGGGTAAAATTTAAAAGATTCCAACAGCCAGTTGGCGCTTTTTTTTTTTTTTTTTTTTTTTAAGCTGGGAATTTGTATTAGAGAAAAGGCTCTAGAATTTCTGGTAGTTTCACAGTAACTTTACTAATCTTGCTTAGTCGGTAGGAAAAGAAGGTGAATGAATCAACACTAGGAAAATAATGGTCAAAATACCAGAAGGTGATGGAAACTTGCCTATGTTCACTGGGTACAGCAGAAAACATGGAAGCTTTACCACCACTTCTTAAGTTAGAAAATATTTTTGTACTCTGCCCATTTCCTCCAGTTAGAATTTTAAAATCTAATGCAAAATGCATGTGTCAGGAAAGGTCCTGTAATTCCAGAAACCAGTTCTTCTACTATCCAACCCCAATATCATATAAAAAACATTGTACAAAGAAAGACCTATTGGTACATGTCCTTGTTGCTGTTGTTTTTCTATTATTTGACTTTTCAGAAAACTCTGAGCAGTTCTTATAGTTGAAAAGGGGGGAAAAAATCAATCAGGAATCTGCTCTCAGTGGGTTCTGTTTATCAAGATTTTCTAGCAAAAGCTATTCACCATTCGATTTGCTACTGATTTACTGTAAAACAATTGCCTGTTATGCAAGGGTAGTTAGCTCTTGCAGGACAAAAGCCCTCCAGCACAAGCCGCTGCAGTTTAAACTCTTTTCATTTGGTGAGTGCAGAGGATACTCCTGAATGGAGTTCTACATACTCTTTTTAAAACTTTCCTTTAGTTTCTCATAAGGCTGCTCAAAGACTGATCATCCCTTGTTGGAGTCAATGAAGGTCATCTCAAACTCTGTGTTCTCTGTTGTGCTGATGATGGACATCACAAGTGAGAACTCAATGACCATTTAACATTAGAAAACAGTAGCCACCTGTAACTGCAGAATCATCACCACTGGTTTTAAGCAGAGCAAAACTAATGTTTTTCACTCAGATAAAACCAAGTCACAGGAGGTGGCCGTGGAAAGGACAAAGACATGATGAAAGCTGAGTTTTTTCCCTGTGAGGGCTTCCCTAAGTTTTAGGCAAATGGGTTCATTTCAGAACCCCCCTCCCATGCACAGTGCACAGGCACTTTGTAAAAGCTGTACTGATTCCTTCGCAGTTCAGGGTAGTCCTGTCTCTCACATCTATGGCAGCTCTTAGAAAGAGTCACTAAGAAGCCTAAGTAAATAATTAGCTCTAACAGTGGGGTTAAGTCAGCAGGAAGGTTCAATAGTGACTTGTGCTGTTTAAAATGTTTGTAAATGATCTGACAAACATGTGAGTTGTCAGGTGGCAGTTCAGGGATGACAGGCTATTGAGGGTAGCCAAAACAAGTTCCAACCATGAAGTGTAATGAATGGGCTTTGAAGTAGAGGAACTGGATGGCAGTAAGAAAGAGGAGATTTAACACAGTATGAAGTGATACACGAAGAAAAAAAACAATCCTAACCAAAAATGCAAAATGGGCACCAAGCATTCAGTTGCTCTCAGCGATATGATCAAAGCTCAGTTGAAATGTCAACTCAGCACAAGATAAAAAGTCAAACCAAAAAGAAGTACAGGATTATGAGGAAAGAAGTAGAAATTCGTCTGCAGCACAACTCAGTGTGGAAACCAGAAAATGGGGACAGAAGATTGGTTACCATAACATGATGAGTGATGTTGAAAATGTGAATAAGCATTGACTAGTTTCTGTCTCTTCCAATACAAGTGTAGTGGCCAGCTTTACACTGAGCAAACAGGAAGAGCTAGTTTCAAAACTAAAATGAGGTACATCTTAATGCAAGATGTAGTGGAGCTATGAAATTCCCTGTTGTGATATGTATGCAATGGTTAGGCTGGACAAGTACACGAAAGCAAAATTTATTCAGGATTACATAGGAATCAAATGTCCTCAGCCACAAATGCCTTAGGGCTGGAGAATTCTTAGGGCAAAATATCATATGTGCTAGTCCTGTTCCTATGATCTTTGTTATCATTTTGCACATGCATGCGATTTTCTAGTGGGGGGGCATATTTAGATGATACTGCAAAGCAATTTACAGTGCAAAATTTTAATCACAAACATTTATCTCTCTATTTACATAAAAAAAATTAGAAGGATTGTCACAGTATGATGTGATTAAAATAGATACTAATCATTTAAATGATGGTGTTTGCCTAAAATTGCAGTAAAAGTAGTTGTTAGAGTAACCTGAACTAATGGGGAGAAAAAGGCAGAACTTTAGCATGGTTACATTTTCTTTTCCCTCAGAGAAGGTTTTAAAGTAACTAATTTTGTGATCAGTAAAATGTGGTATACCTTCAAAGAGTTTTAGATTTAATGAAATGAATGAAACATTCAAATAAATAAAGATCCTCTTTTGAGAACTTCAGTAGCTCTGCAGCAATGACCTGACTTGTCTGACATGAACTCAGGCTGGGTGAAACATCTGGAAAAACACCCCATTTGAAGACGTAGGACCCTGCCCTCTTCTGCAAGTACAAGTGATATGCCAGGGATCACGATGATTTTAAAAATGCACACCTCTGCAAAACACACCATGCTATCTTCCCCACCCCAGCTTAACATACAATCCCTCTGACAATATCAACAGTTGCCTAACATGACATTTCACATACCACCACGATTTGGATGGCATGTGCTTGAAAGAGAACTTGAAACACTAACATTTAATGTGATGAGGTTTAGGAGAAGATTGAAGGAAGTAAACTGAGAATTAAGATTACAAAATGGCTCTTTCATTCCTCTGTGGGGATGAAACAGTATGAACAAAACAACCAAACCCCAAATGCTATTTACTTTGGGAAACTGGGTATGTCAAACTTCTCAGAGTAGGTGGAGTCAAGTAAGGACACAATTAGCCTAAAGACACCACCAGCAAATTGCTGCATACAGGTATGGCTAAATGCAAGATGTCAAGGTAGAAGGACAAGCTGTCCCTGGAAAGGAGTGTGGGAGGGATGCACCACCACTCAAGCAAACCCCATCTCCTAAATATGACTGTGATTTAGGGATGCACTTACGCACTAGTGAAGATCCGCTTACAAGTTGTGCTGGAGTTTTGATTAAAGGCCTCTTACCTTTGTTACTGAACAAATTTTGTAATTAGCTAATGCTGCTGCTTGATTCTATTTATGTGCTCCTTGGTTTTGAGCCTCTGCAGTATAGAGCAGAAATGTGGGTGATGAGATACAGCTACCTCTGTTTAATCTTTTTATTTGACAGGCTTGGAGAGAGAAAGGGAAGACAACCACAAACATTGTACTTGATACTGTTCTTCTCCTTTGTTTGGAGTTTGGGAGAGTTATAAAGAAAACTTGATACTTGAGGTCATTTTACTAAAGGGAAGTGAGGTAAAAGTATTAGCAAGCATAACTAGATGGTCCAATGTCCAATTATTTCATGTCTTGCAAATTAGCACATCTTGGTACTGAAATCCATAGTCCATGAAACAGCATTCCATAGGACAGCAACAACAAAACAATCTCAAATGAGCCCTCCAAACTTAAGATAAAATTGCACAGGAAGTCCGTCTAAGTATGGGAGATATGTTCAGTAGCTATGGTGAAATCAGGCCTTGGCTATTTCACTGGGAGTTCAAACAAGATTTGTCAGAATTATAGCATGGAAGAGATTATCAGTCCAAAGGTCTGTTGATGAGGAATTAAAAGACAGCCAACCCACTTCCAAACTATCATTCAATTTCTTGGCTACATCCAAATTAGATAAAAATCAATCATTAACAGATTCCCCAACCTTCCCTTTCTTACTGATTTGTCACCCCATATCACTGTAAAAGGTCATTGAACTGATGCTACCTTGCTAAGATACTGACAATGTCCCAGCAGTAAGTTACCAGAAATTACCTACTATGAAAGAAATATAGGTCATATTTTTAAGCACAAACAAGTTCAGAGAAAAAAAAAAAAAAGAAAAAAAAATAATACCAAAGGGAAAAAAAGAAGACACTTCAAGTTTACACTAAAAAAAGATCTGAAGGGTGGATACTATTTGAGAATCATACAAGCTAGAGGCAAGGGGGGGGTGTCACCATCTGAAACACTTCAGATTTGTAATTACATTGGAATCCTATGCTGAAAGGTGGAAGTGGTCAAGAAGAATGGAACTATCTCATCCTTTTATGAGAGGCAGATTTCTTGAAAAACTGTGTTGCTTGTTTTTAGCACCCAAGCTACACAAAGACACACTTCTCAAACGTTAAGGAAACAGAAATGATTTGCATCTCTGCTCTGACTGACCTGACTACCTGAGAACAGCTTTTTGTTAGAAATTAGCAACTGCAATAGTATTACTGAAGAGGCTGGAGGTCATGGTTATATACATCACAAACTTTTCAAGTACTACATACTAATATCTAGATTGTTCCTCGTAACTAAGTCACCACTTTATATTCTTCAAGACTGCCAAACCTGTGACATGCAACTGTTACCAACTGATTTAGCACATCCATAAGTTTCTAATATGATTGGCATTGTACATAATTTCAGAGCATGAAAGACAAAATTGGTTGGGAAACATCTAATTTTCATCTTTCAACGTGACAATACATGAAAAATAGCATCTGAATGCACAAATTTATTGTCGAAGTAAGTGACTTCAAAATCCATGTATTAGTTGGGAAAAAAGAAAGACACTCAGGTCTTTACATGTCAAACTTACACTCCTACAGATTGTGTAAGTAACACCTGCTCCAAATTGCTTTCTCTTTGGAGAGCTACTTTGGAAAGTGACCTGTCTAAAGCTATTTAGACAATAAGTACTTGGAAAAGGCTACCTAGCCCTTAAGGAACCAAGTATTTATTCAGTACCTAATTAGTTCAGAACCCAAAGAGCATTGATGCAAACCTGGCCAGGACTAAAAGTAACTAATTGTAGCTCTTCAAACCAAATGCTGGGAAAGGTTGGAATTTATGTCCATGGTCTGATTTTTCCAACTTTGTAAGAAGAAATAAAAATGCAGTACATGAAAAAGCAAGAGAAGCCTGGAGAACAGCTGACTATAAACTATTATTTATCAAGTCTCGGGGTACATGTTTCATATTCCCAAAGATGCAAATTTTTTTTTCATTTAAAATTTTGTACTTCGCCTTGGAAATCCAGCACTCTACTGTCTATCAGGAAATCCCCAGAATTGCTCAATTCTAATGAATGATCCAGACTTTGTATTTTCATCTTTCCCTCAATGTAAATACACATTAAAGGGGAGATGAAACACAGACAACTCCAAAAGTAGTAAGGCCTGGAGAATAAAAGAGCAAAAGCTCCTAGTTGGGCAGAAAAGAACTATACTTCTAAAAAGTATTTCTTTTAGTTAAAAGAAAAAGATATAGTTTATGGTTTGTTTTTTTTTAAATTTGTAACTTCAGTTAGTTTTGTTGAATAAAGTCCCCAAACCCGAAACTTCCCCTCCTTGTGTTACTTTGTATACTGTTTTCCATTTTTCATATGGTACTAAAGCTAGAAAAATGAAAGAGATATTTCTTCCCCAAGAGTTAATTCAAAGACATCATTTGCATATTTTCTACGTAAACCAGTTTTAAATAGCCATAGTTCTGACTTTCTGTCATTGTGACTGGTATCCTAATCAAGGTGCAAGTCTCCTCAGCAGGTACCACATCAAAGGACCAAATTAATTCCCAAAAGATACTTGTCCTTTTCCTTCCTAAGGATTTAGATTTCACATTGTATGTATAAAATAAGAAGCTGAACTTATCAAGGCCTACTGCAGCATTCTGAGGAGAACTGAATTTATGCCATGTTACAAGAATAAGAAATGACAAATAAGGCATATCACAGGATCATAAAATGGGCTGGAAGGGACGTTAAAGATCATCTAGTTCTAACCCCCTGCCATGGGAAGGGACACCTTCTACTAGACCAAGTTGCTCAGAGCCCCATCCAACCTGGCCTTGAACATTTCCAAGGGTGAGGTGTCCACAACTCCCCTGGGCAACCTGTTCTACACCCTCACTGTAAAGTGAGTTCAAAACTCCTTGAACACCATCACCTGAGTTTCAGAACTATATTCCCAAAAGATCCTATGAGTTCCTGTAACACAGCTTTACCTTCCCAAGTCTTAGCTATTTTTGTCACTTTAAGGCAACTACAAATGCACAGAAAAGCAGATTTTAAGTTGCAGATAGATTTTTCACATGCATTGAACTTCATGACACAATCCAAAATATAGATCTGACTACTCATTATATACTACTTGAGCTTTTTGAAAAGTTATGATAAAGGAAAAATTTGAAGTCATTCCCCTAGCAACACATAACAGAACTCATGACCTTCCCTGTTGTGCACTGATTTTATGATTAAATAAATTTATCAAAAAACCTTTTTATTGTAATATCCAAGTGAAAAGCAAACTAATTCTACTTCAACCTCCATTCCAGGTGTGAATGAACACACTGACTGGAAAACTTCCACTTCCTCAAACTAATTATTTCTTATTTCCAAACAAAAGCATTTAGAGAGCCTGAAAATGCCACACCAGCAAAAATGATAGAGCATTTAAAAAGAAATCCTCCATAGCCAATACACTGGAAGTAATCTCTGAATCATCACTGCCCTTCAGGCTTCCACATACCCTCTTTCACCTCCTTTAGCAGAATTTGGATCTGCCAAACCTAAAACACTTCTCCTTTTGTCCTTTGGGATTGAAGAGTTATCCACTTATCTATTTGCTGGTAAAATAAAATCAAAATCTGGGTTGAGAAACTTACCACAAGATCAACTGTAAAATATTATGGTGGCTAACAACAGTTTCTAAGTTATTAATCCAATCAGACAGGTCTATGCCTGTCATCTTTGCCCAGATTTGAACTCCTGTTGCCCAAGAGAATAGAAATTGGTGATGCAGGAAGAAATGCTTAACTGTACAGTATTATTTGCTTGTGGCTCAGCAAGCACTTAACCACATATGTGAAGCTCTGCCAAGATGTCCTCCTACAACAAAAGAACTTAAGAAAAAAAAAAAAAAGAAGAGAACACAAACACAGTCAGTAGTTGGCAGATTTTGGGTGGAACACTATTTACCTACTACTTGTTCTTAAAATAGAACCCAGTATTTTTACAGGTTTGAATTAAATTAAAAGGTCTTTTCTGCCTGCCTGAACATACAATTTTAATCAGCTTGCCAACTACATTATCTATTTATCACTAGGTTACTGAGATATACTGGTGGGGTCGAAGCTCAAAAACATACCAAATTATTAAAAAGATCTTTTCCATGGTGGAAAAAAAGTACTTCTACAGATACTGAATTTTTAAATTTCCATTTCTTTAGAGGACACAGCACAACTAACACCAGTGGAGATGCTAGAGGAATCTGTATCAGTGCATCTAAGTGTGGATAGCCTCAAGACAGCCTATAGTTAAGGCAGGGCAGTAACTGAAGAGGGTAACTGAGAAGACATTTTGCATTAAAAAATTGACTGTAAGAGAAAGAAGAAATTTCTAAGTCTAGCGACATTTATCTGGTACAGACTGAGATTATCAGAGGGAATCTCTATTTGCTTCTAGTTTACCAATCATGAAGTCTTTCTGACATACATGGATGGATACATTCACACATCCTGACAGCATTTGGTACTACTTTATCCCAGAAGGGTACCAGGCAGATAAACACATGAGGGTTTGCAAAAACAGATATTTAGATTAAAAGACAGTAAAACATTTTATCAGTAGAATTGCACTAAGGAAATTGTGTATACTGTACTCCTTGTGTAATTTCAAATCAAGCCGGGATATTCTCCTAAACATTTAATGAAAAAATCCTTTCTGGTACCGTGGTAATTGCGACATGCAAGGGATGTCTTGCTGTTAAAAAAAAAAAAAAAAAAAAAAAAAAAAAGGCATTTTAGACACGAACCACCATTGTCCATTTGGAACGCGAGTTCTCCTTTAGTCCCCAAAAGAATGGTGAGAGAATGGTGCAGAAGACTTTCCCACAAATTTTCTCAGTTTCCTTCTGTGGCTTAAGAAAATAACTTCATAAATACAATAACTATGTATGTGCAGTACAAACATAACCTGTCCAAGAAAACTGCAGAAGAATAAAAGAATATGCACACATATAAAAAATGAAAAAAGACACCCCAAACCATGGCCTTTAACAGGTCACTTGTACAAAAGACACTGCTGCTAGCACAGTGTGCTTATAAACCCTCTACACCCCTACATTCTTGACTTTAAAGGGAGTCAGCTGTAGGACCTTGTTAGATATTAATTAACAAAAACAGGGAGTTGCCTTAGTGAGAAGTAAACAACATTCCAGTTGCAGAGTCTGATGTAACATGGGTGGTTGCATATAGATTCTACCATTAAACTATTAAACAAAATATGCTGAACAGATTGGTGGATGAACAAAAATAGAATGCTAGACTTTCACAGCATTAGTGTAACAAACAAAATCAGGATAAATCTATCTTTTTTCTAACATTTTAAGTGTACTCAGTTGTACATGGAAAGTACTCAGCAATGCCAGTTGCATTGCCAGGATCATTCACTGCTAGTGACTACTGTTCTATTTCAGGATATTTATTTACTTTTTTAAAAATTCTGCTATAGTATATGAAATTAGGAAAGCAAAATACAAATTAGCATCTGTGTATTGAAAAGGCAACTCGAAGCTTTCAGTACACAGTGCCAAAAAAATAAAGTAAAAGAGATTTCCCAGTATTATGTGCCTTGATGTTGCAAGGCCTAACACCACCCATAATACTGACCCAAATTCTTCAATATTTGGTCCCCTGCACTGCTCTAATTTATGTCCTATACCAGTCCAAAAGAACTATGCATTGGTGACACTTGTCGGAATGCAGAAAACTCATGCCTTTGTTCCTCATGCTATCCTTTCACTGTGACAGGAGTGAGATAAGAACTTAATTTAACTTTCTACCAGCTCATCATGACCTCCATCCAGAACAAATACTAGACTGCAATATGTCCTTAAGAACTCATTCATCCATGCTGCAGGAGAAGCATTGATGAGACTAACTAAAAAACTAACTTTGCATCCACAGTGCAATACATGGCATACTGCTAATGACATTGTGTAAAACTGCTACAACCAACTGCACAGTGTCAGTCTGAAGGGACGTTTATGTTCCAAGGACTGGGACAACTGAGGCCTTGGGATTCTCAGACTGGACTTTCAGAAGAGGTCCTCCCCTAAGAAGGGTGGCAGAGCAGCAGACTGGTTCCTCAGGGAGCCTGTGGGATCTCCACTGAAAAGTGTTCAAGACGTGGACAGACTCTGCAACACAAAACCTGAGCTAGTGCTGGTGGCAGTCCCATGCCTAGCAGGAAGCTGGCCTAGATGATTCAGAATTCCTTTGCAACAAAGAGCTCTATGACTCTGATGTGAGAACTACCACTTACTTGCTGCAGAAGAATTTTCCACAAAATCACTCCAGCTATCCTGGGTTAAGGAACTTGATATATTTTATGAATTGATGGGACCCCCCAAATTTTAACGCAATACTATGAAAAGAAAGTAAAGAAATTCATAGTAGTGAGAAATACCATCTTTTTAATGCTGAGACATGTAGTCTAAATAGAATACTGTCACAGAGGGGAAAAAGGGTTTTTTCAATTATATGTAATCTAGGCTTTGATAAATACAATATAATGGAATATTTTTGCTTTCACTGTTGCATAAAAATTCTGAAGGTTTCACTCATTTTATACATGGAAACAATTAATTTTGAAGAGAAATAATGTTAAAAGAAATGTAAAATTAACAGTGTTTAAAAAACTAATGCTAAAATGCTTTAAAATAAAGAAAAACAAGGGCACTGGAATCATAGACAACACTAAATGATTGTTCTGGACATGCAAAGATTCTCTGTATCACACAATTAAAATGGCTGTTAGGCTTCTGTAGATCAAATATTACCTAAACTTTCAACAAGACTTGCTTGGTCAGGATATACATTCATCATTCAACTGTCCTTGCAGTTTCTATGTCAACTGCAGGAAAAACTGCTATCTGACATGCAAAAAACAGAGCCTCAGTTCTTGAAAATGAAACAAATTTTCAGAGAGGTGTGCAGAACTGAAAACAAACAGCCAGAAGAAAAACCAGAAAATAGAGATGGAATGTAAAGAAACAAAAAACCAACGGAAGGCAGTATGAAAACCTAAGTGATAAGTAAATGAACAAAAACAAGAGTACCAATTTAAAACAGCAGGATTTGAGGAGGTAGAAAGCAAGTTATACATTCGTTACAGGCACAAAAGAAACACACTGTTTGAGCCAAGGAACAAATTAGGAGGATCACTACATAATTACACATACTTGTCATCTAACTGTCTTCCCCTTACAGAGCAAAAGAAAAAAAAAAAAATCTGGAAGTTGACCAAAAACATGACCTGAAGGAACTACCTCCACAGAACGTCCCAGAAAGCCCTGCCTGCGTGGAGAGGTGTAGGGAAGAGCAGTGGGCTGCTGCTGCTGTGGCACACGCAGCCTCCCAGGACAGACAGAGGTTGCACAACTGTTTGGGTTATTATCAAAGGCAACCTCGAAGAAAGGAAAAGGAAAGGAAAGCAAGCAGCAGCCACACTGAAGAGCAGAACTGCTTCGCACGCAGTCCTTAACATATGGAATAAACAGTACTGAGGCAACACAAGGGAACAATTAGTCTAAACGGTTTTGTAAATATCTTGGACAAATACCAGAAGAGAAGAATACTGAGGAAGATATTGACTAATTCAGGGGAGGGAAGGGGCCTCGATGGCTTTTCTGGCCTCCCTCTGTCCTTACGTGCCCTGTATTTATATTTGAACACTTGCATTACCCAGCATATAGGCTATTTAAGGTCAGGAAAGCATTGCAGTAGCGCAGCTGCCTCCAGCAAGTAGTGCTTGACATCACTAAACCACACAGAAGAGCACAGCCCTTTCATTGGCTTCAACAGCAAATATCTGCAAGCAGAATTGTTTCGCTCTATTTGTACAGGTTTTTCCACTGCACTGTGGTGTCTGCAACTTCAGTACTAACAGAGTTTTGTCCACTGAAATTGTTAAACAGCTGAAGTTTCCTCTCCATGTATTTTTAGTGGCCCCTGACCAGAAACCAGCTCAAACAATTTAGTTTTAAAATTTAACTAAAAAGAATCTATACTTTCATCATCTGAATCTTAAATTCTTGCCAAATTTAACTTGTCTTCCTCCACGGGTTGTTTGACACGTACTGCATGCACATACTAAATATCACACATGAGATCTCTCATTTAAATTCTGTAATATTCTTTGTTGACACACAAGTATGTTTTTCCAAACTATACATTAAAAAGAGCCCCATTCATTAACACAATGGCCACATGATTTGTTGCCTATAATCTGCACTTTCATTTAAACATAGCTGAAGTTTAGTATAGTTAGAAGATGCCTGTAGCAGGTTCAAAATTCAACAAATCCTGGTGATTTTTTAAGGGGACTCTTCAGAGTAAAGGAAAGAAGTTCACAACATTCTTGAATGGGAATCTGTTATCTAGGAAAAGACTATTCAACAAAAAAGTCTCTCTCCTGATAATGCCTTTTATATGTTTTCTCCAGGTAGGTCCAGCGTTCAAGTGCTGAAAAGGAGCTGGGGTTTCAGCTAACACTCACATCAGCCAGGCAGCTTGTAGTAGTTAAGTAGCAGGATGGACTGTGACTGCCTCATGTGCCTTAAATAAAATAAGCAATACAATGAATCACATTCTCGACAATAATTAGGGAAAAGGAAACCCCCAGAAATTCTGTAGTCACATTTTAAAAATCAGCCATGATTTATTTTGGGAAAATGGCATCTTCCTACAATGGATAATTAAGGAGGTATTAATATTCCTTTCAAGAAGGCATCAAGTTTAAAATGCCACTGATTATTTGCAGGAAAGACCGGAGGCAGAAAGCAAAGGAAATTGAGAGGTGGTACCCGGTAGTACTGCGGGGTCAAGAAGTTTATGGGAAAAAGGCAAGTTGGCAGGGGAGCCAGCCCTTAGGGTAATGTCAAAGTGTGCACTACAATACTTTATCACATAAACAGAGGGGCCAAGACCCCTTCCCTTATATTCTCTCTCCTGCCCATCAGATCCCCCACACTCCACAATTCCTCTGCCATATTCCTCAATTCATGCTCCCTGTACTGCCACATTCCCTCCTGGAATATCAGTAACAGGAATGTGGTTTCTAGCAGGTACTACCAGCTCTCCCCAATGGGGGGATGGGAGGCAGAGGGAGAAGATAACAGAGACAATCAAAACGGAGGTCTTTCCCATAGAACTTAATGCTGTGTTTCATATTTGTTGGGGGTTATATCTGAAAATCTTCAACTTTTTGTTTTCCCATGGTCAGAGATTTGCACCAACTGAATGTGGCCATCTGGAAGCAAGCATTAAACAGTAGCTGAATTTTCATTAATTGTTTTAAATAATACAATAGAAAAAGTCTGAAGACAGAACACTTATGTATGTATAGATCACAACCAGAATGAAGTTCTCTGAAAACAAATGATTTAATCACCATATTCAGAAAGCAAAACCACATATCCCAAATATGCAAAAATCAACTTCAAGAAAGCATACTTTGTTAAGATACCATGTTCTGTAGTGGTGGGTTTGCATTTACATCAAGAACTGGGAAAAATACCCACGCAGCAACGAAAGTGGGTTCAAAGTGTACTCTAGGAAATCTGAGTTTTCGTAACTGTTGAATAAATGTGCCTTTCCATACCCACTGCATTTTCTGCCAAGATTCTAATCAACTCATTTAACTACTGTTTGACACTTTTGGTAATTATCACCCAATTAGAATGAATATGGTAGAACAAATAAATCTCAGCTCTGATCTGAAAGAAAAACCTTCCATGACCTGCTCGTGCCACTTTCCATCCTTTGCCAGCAGTCCTGGCTAAGCAAGGAGGCCCCAGTTGACTGGACATCAGCAAATGTAATGACCATCTATAAGGAGGATCTGGGCAACTACAGGCCTATTAGGCCTTGTGCTGGGGAAGGTCATGGAGCAGATTATCTTCAATGTCACCACATAGCACGTGCAGGACAATTGAGATCAGGCACAACCAGCATGAATTTATGCTTGAATTTATCAACTTGATCTCCTTCTGTGACAGGGTGACCCAATTAGTGGATGAGGAAAAGGCTGCAGATGTTGTCATTGACAAGCTTTTGACATAATTTCCAACCAAATTCTCCTGGAGGTGCTGGCAGCCCATGGCTTGGACAGGTGCACTCTTCACTGGGTAGAAAACTGGCTGAATGGCCAGGCCCAGAAAGTGGTGGTGAATGGAGTTAATTCAGCTGGCAGCTGGTCACTAGTGGGGTTCCCCAGGGCTCAGAACTGGGGCCAGTCCAGTTTAAAATCTTTACTGATGATCTGGACGAGGGGATCAAGTGCCCCGTTTTGAGTTTTCAGATGACACCAAGTTGGGTGAGAGTGCTGATCTGCTGGAGGGCAGGAAGGGTCTTCAGGGGGATCTGGACAGGCTGGATCGATGGGTTGAGGTCAGTATGAGGTTCAATAAGGTGAAGTGCTGGGTCCTGCACTTGGGTCACAACAACCTATTGCAATACCAGAGACTTGGGGAACTGTATCTGAAGAGCTGTCCAGTGGAAAAGGACCTGGTCAACAGCAGCTGAACATGACCCAGCGTGTGTACAGGTGGCAAAGAGGGCCAATGACGTCCTGGTCTGTACCAGAAACAGCGTGGCCAGCAGGAGCAGGGCAGCGATTGTCCCTCTGTACTCAGCACTGGTGAGGCCACACCTCAAGTGCTGTGTACAGTTCTGGGCCCACCACTATGAGAAGGACACTGAGGTGCTGGAGTGTGTCCAGAGAAGGGCAATGGAGCTGGTGAAGGGTCTGGAGCACAAGTCCTATGAGGAGAAGCTGAGGGAGCTGAAGTGGTTTAGCTTAGAGAGAAGGAGGCTCAGGAGGGACCTTATCTCACTCTCCAACTACCTGAAAGCAGGATGCAGCCAGGTGGGAGTCGGCCTCTTCTTGCAAATAAGGAGTGACAGGAGAACAGGAAATGGCCTCAAGTTATGCCAGGGGAAGTTTCGATTGGTTATCAGGGAAATTTTCTTCACCTATAGGATTGCCAAGCATTGGAACAGACTGCCTAGAAAGGTGGTGCAGTTACCACCTCTGGAGGTATTAAAAAGATGCACAGATGTGGTACTTAGGGACATGCTGGACTTGGCAGTATTGAGCTTACATTTGAATGCAATGATCTCAAAGGTATTTTTCAACCAAAATTATTCTATGATTACATTTACTGATAAATTACCAGAAGCCTCAAACTTGTCAGGTAATTTTAAAATTTGATGCTGTCAGTAACTTTGAAGCACTTTTCCTCTGCAAGAGCAATTTAACTCCAAAGAGGTAGTCCTTGGAATTAAGTCTGTTTAATAACAGAGAAACTACTGCTTCAATTGTGATTTCCCAGCAACTTTGTATCTAACTGTTGCTTTTTTTAAAAGCAGAATTTAACACCAGTATGCTATCAATGAAAGGAAAAATAAATTGGCCCCAGAAAAACTTCAAATTCCTCTAGATATAAGTTTTACCTGAACCTGTTTTTTCCATTTTGAAGAGACACCTAGTCAGTAATTGTTTAGGTTAACATTTAAGCCCAGTTACCAGACCCTCCTGCTTGCTCTATTACTGCCATACCATACTGCCATGCCACAATAAAAAGATGACACCTGCTTCAAATTTCTTTTATCAGCCTAATGAATGTTACAGAAAACATTTCAAGGAGTTCAAACTGTCCCTACCATTGGCCCAGAGTTCCTAAGAACAAAAGGTCCTAAAAATGTTCCTAAAAACGCCCCCAAATGTTCCTATTAATTCTTAGGTATGAAAAAAATCCAGCCACCTGTGACGGACACAGTTCAGTACCAATATGGATTGATCCTGTTCAGCAGGCCTCTTTTCCCCTACAAAAACATTTCAGGAAATGAAGATGAAACCTGCTTTGTGTGCTCTAATGTCTTAGGAAAATAGCCAAGAAAGGCACTTTAGTACTGCACAAGGAGTGTCTGAATGGCAATAAAGATACTCTCCAACCCTCTATACTCTAAGAATAACAGAGGCAGTAGAAAATACAAAAATGTCTGGATGTATTTCAAAAGCAAGATTTTTTGTAAAACTGAAATGAATTTCAGTATCAAAAACACGATCTAAGTAATTTAAAAAATAACCCCTGTTGCAGAAAGAGAGGAAGATTTTAAAAAGTACTGACCTAGTAATGAAGATGACAGCAACTTTTAATACTGTTGCCAGGATTAGTTTTAACTAATTAGAAGTGCTTTTGACAATCTCACTGTAAAAAATACAAGTCTAAACATATGGGCAACAGTAAACAATCAAGAACACCTTAATGAATAATAATGTCTGATGTCCCCCCCAAAAATTACTCTGTTCCCTTTTTTCTTCATACCCACTCTTATCCATTTTCCTTATACACTCTTTGTAGGTGGATAAACATGCTTAGAAACAGTGATAATCACAATAAAATCCTGAGGAAGATATTTTACTCGAGTACAGCTTTATAACAATACTTAAAAATGCCTGTGTTGAAACATGGGTTATTACAATGAATGGTGGCATACTCATAGCACATGATAACTAGCATGATACAGAATTGGATGTTTAATTATAGTGGTCTGAAATAAATTATATGTCCACAAGTGAAAAAATGCAACAACTTAATGGAGAGATTCAATCTAAAGGAATCAAATGGGTTTAAAATCTGTGAAATTTCTGTAGACCATTCTACCCTAGTCAGAAATATGCAGAGGGAGTTGAAGAGGGCTGTGTTGAATCACACTTTCATTTTCTTTTATGATCTTTTACTAAGGAATTTTCCTATATGGGTATTTCAACCATACAAGAAAATACTTAAAGTGATGAAGTGCTTGATATATCATGTAAAAATACTCCCTCCACCATCACATTACAGCACCTTAAACATACAGGCTGACACTCAGAGCCTGACTAAATCTCCAGAAGACACAAACCCTTCCCAATACTCAGTTCTATGTTTTGCTCTGAGACTTGAGGCAACACTGAGCTCTGGATTGCTGTAAAAGGTACGTCAGACCAAAAACTGTCCCGTGTCTCCTATACAGAGAAACTGGTCCCTCATTACCTAGCAACAAAATCAGTCCCACTGAACTGCCTCAAGTATTTCATACCTCGACAAATAGGTCTAATTGCTTAGTCTCTTAACTGACTTAAAAATCTCACTAACTGAGCCATTTAAAGACAGCATTAACATATCCAGCATTAAAGCACCATTTAGATGATGGACACATAATCTTAGCTCTCCTACAACTACTTCCACTAATTGCTCTATAGCAGCTTCAGAGGGGAAAAAAAGAAAAAAAGAAAAAAAATAGGAAAAAAGAGAACAATCAGTACAGTTGAATACCTGGAATAGAAGTACAAGTCAATCTGCTTTGACTGCTACTCCCAGTCTGTCCTGATCTCTTCTGAAGCTGTCAACATGCCATCAAAAGTTGCTACCACAAAGCAGATTATTTTTTGGACACAAGAAGAGTACAAAGCAGTGCTAGATTGGCAATCAGGTTATGATACTGGCTGCAGTTTCTGAAGACTTGGCTGACAGGGGCACAGCACACACAGCAGGCAGTAAATATGTCTGATGCGCTGGCCAGGCACTGACCAAACAAAGCTTAATGGAACAGGAAGCACTGCAAAGCAACAGTCATTCCTCCTGCTTCCCATGTCTGCAAAGATGTTCTGAGATTTGAAGAAGCCATAGACTGCTGTGGATGACTACTATCAATTCTACTGAAATAAACTCACATGAATAATCACATTTTAGTATGCCAAATTGAAGATCTTCTGACTTCTACAAAGCAGACATATAAAAAGGCCTAAGCACAACCATTCATTTAGGGACTGTATATTCATAATCTGTCTGAAACAGCAGGCTTCTACTGGCGGCAGTATGGCATGCCAACTTCAAAGGTGAAGCCCCCCACAGCTCTCCTGTGTCTCAAACATAGCAAGAACTGGTACTTGGCAGTAAATGGGTAATATTCTATGGTTTCCTCTTCCAACTCCCAGCAGAAAGCACAGGTAACAGACAGGAAACACCTGAAAGCAAATACACGTTTCATTTTCTCTTCAATTTTTTCTTCGATCAGTGAAAAACATACAGGAACAGTCAAAGCCTAAGAGTTCAGATCAGCTTCTTGTTATTCTCCCCTGCCTGTATGAGAAGGTTAAATGCAGTCACCGAACTTTGCATACCACCCTCAGTCACGAAGAACCCTCTGGCACAGCTCCCAGACCAGTAAAAAACGACCATTTCAGTCCCCAAAGCATGGAGCCTGATCCATTTAAGCAAAACAACTTCTACTGACAGCTGGTTTTCTTAGCATATTCACGTCTGCGTATTTATCAGAGAAAAGCCCTCCAGGACAACAGTGTTTATTGCAGGATTATTTCTGTGAACACAGGGAACACAGCATTCACTGAGCAACAGTGTTTCTAGCCTAATATAGTTTTTTCTTAAAACATGAACCAAGATGAACCCATTTTTATGTTCTTTAGCATGGATGACTCATGAAGGGAAAAAAAAAAAAAATCACATACATTGAATTTTTTCTCTTAAGAAAAAACCTCCAAATCTTCTGATCCACATTCATGTTTAGTATGCTGACACAAACTTTTAAGCATTAATATAGAAATCAGTTGTTCAATCATGCACTGATTCTTTGGATTTAGAGTCTAATGACTTATAATAAATGGGAAACAAAGATATGATGGGCAGTTTTATTACAAATTTCCATCCCATATGATTACCTAGTATACTTTCACTAGAAAGGCAATTTTGAACAAGATGCTTTCTACCAACAGGTTCAGAGCCGCTATGAATAACTCATGGAGATGCATCAGACATAAAGGGTAAATATCCCAGCAGGTCCTTATCATGCCCTCGAGCATGGCTGTGCCTACCTAGCTCAGCTGTATAATCCTCTTCCCAAAGCACAGCAGCTCACAGCAGAGGACAGAGAGCAGCCTGAGAGAAGTCCCCTGCCCTGAGGTGAGAGGAAGGGAAGGACACACTCAAGGATGCTGACAAGCACCAATCTCCCAAGTTGTGTGGTCAGTCTGTGTGGTTTCTCAGCTTACCACTTCCTACAGAAGTGTGCAGAAACTCTTTTCTGTGATACTACAGTAAAGATGATAGTTTTTAAAAAACAAATACATCTCATAAATACCCCACGTTTCATTTTAACTTGATCTAATTTTGAAATAATTGAAAGTAACTGTTATTTGCACCTGTTCGATGTAATGCAACAAAAAGTCAGAAGAGTTCTTAAAACTATAGAATGTAAGCTTTTTAAGTGACTGATTTCAAATAAAGGAAATACTAAAAGTTGCTGTTAATGTGTTTTGAACAAATAATATCAAAATGAACTTTTCAAATTAGCATGTTTTAATGAAAGAATTAAACTAGGTATTGTTATGAATAGTTATTGTTGATATTTTTATAAATTAATACAAATATTTCCCATCCCTAAACGTGGGGTGGGTTGGTTGGTTGATTTTAAGACTACACTTGACTCTCTTGCAGCCAGACATCACACCATGCAAGTCAATAAAGCACCAGTATTGACCTGAATGATGCACAACTCTTCTCCTACTGCATTTCTACCTGCTGCTTCAATATGTCAACCTTTTCAAGCCAACCAGCGTACTAACATCTTCACCCCAAACCATAAAAGGCAAGCATTTCCCTGATTTTGGAAATTTCTCTTCCAGAATCTAGGACAAAGTGCAGTCAAAGTCTTAGTAGTATTATGCCATTAAAAAAAATAGAGCAAATATGTTTTACAAAAACCCTTCAAAGCAAAAAATCTATATTCACATTTCTAGGACTCAAATTTGCTGACAAGATCTGTGGGTATGTATAATTTTTAGAAAGTGCAGTGTGGGAATGCATGTTTATATGGCAGAGCACAAGAGCAATGAAACCTCTTGGGAAAGCAGGAGATAACTCACTTTACACAAACAGGCCCTTTTCCTCTTATTGCTCTACAAACCTGAAATGTTATTTCATATGTCAGGAAAATGCTGTTCCTGTTTGCTCATTCTTCCTAAAGTGAACATATTTTTGTGTTAACAAAATAATTGTGGGAATTTGGTATTTTTTGCATTTTGTCCTTGGGGATGTTACGTTGGGAACCATCAGCTACTACTTGGTACATCTCAAAATCTGCTGCATAGAAAAAATACACTGGTAATTTGCTTACATGGCTTTTGTAGATCCAGTTACTGTGAGCAGCAGGAAAGACCTTTATAAGCAGAACACAATTCAAATGTAACATGCCATGGCCTCAAGTCATTAAACTAATCCTGAAGGCTTCTTGAGGCTTTTTGTACTTTTAGCAAAAAGTATAAAGAAGTACACATTGTTGCTTCAGTTCCCAAACATTGAGAAGTTAAATATCTAGACTGTCAGCCCCTGCTAAACAACAGAGATTGGTTTTGGGAAGGAACAACAGAGAACTGTATGTTTGCTATTAAAGCACAATTATACAAACACTGGAACCCATACCATTTTTCACGGCACATAAGAAGTAGCCAGTAGTATAGAGAGAGGTGCAACAGGTCACAAGCAACTTCAGTAATTATGTATTATCAGTATCAAGATACTGTGATGAAAATGTTACAAATGCAGAAGACAGATTGACTTAGATGAGTTAAGTATCTCAACTTCAACACACAGATAATGTGACAAGGTGTGGCACAGAACTCCAGGCTTTACTGGCATGATTTTAACACGACTGCATCAGCTATAAATGACAAAAGCCATAAATACATCAGAATGCCAGATACTACCACTCAAGTATCTTTCTGCTATATCGCTCTACATCACACATCTAAAATCAGATGCTCTTTAGGGCACTGAGAGAAAATGCAATACTTTTAGGAAGACAAAGACTTCCTTTGTATTGCTATTCTGCTAGGTATCAAGAGGTTAACATCTTTCTCAAGATACTGCTGAAATGGGGAAAATACACAATGTATTCATCATTAGCTCACAGATGATTTAGACAGATATACCTGGGTGGCCTGAAACATACTTAACCATCAACATGTGACTACAGCTGGAAATACAATGGAAATTAATGGTACCCCATTTGCTTTTAAGAGTTCAGAAAAAGAATCCTTTGGAACATAGAAAGATAATTACATATTTGACTACAATTATTCCCTCAACTGATGCTGACAAAAAGGAATGAATTAATGAAAAATGTGAAAGCTACTAAACATACACATTAATGAAAACGTGAAAGCTACTAAATACATTATCTGTGTGTTTGCACATGCACATGTAACCTATGTCTTCTTAAAGTATCTCAGAAGTCTTATGTCTTTATCTAAGTCAAATTCTGGTTTTTATTTTCTAAACTGCATCCAAGAGTTTATCCAGATCAATACTCTGTTGATCAAAATTACAAGATACCCTGTTTCTTCACTCACACAAACTTTATCCCCAAGTTATTATAAAACTATGCAAGTCAGTATTTCCCATCTTTCCTCTACACAGAAGAGTCATCACCAGTTCAGATGAAAGTCAACTGCCCTATTAGCAAAAAAACCAACACATCACTGAAACAATGCTAGACCAGTTTGAATGTGGTATACCTGAAAAGTCTAACATAGTTATTTTTTTAAGCAGTACAAGACTGAGATACTGAAGACGAGGAGAAGCATTAAAACATTCTCAATTTCAGAAAAGGAAGAAAAGAAATTAAACGAAAACAGATTGATTTTTAGTCCTCAGTCTTCCATTTTAGGAGTAAAAATCCATTTCTCAGCAAATTTTCCAACTTTTAAACAGATCAGTGAGGTTCAATGCTCTTAAAATGAAATATTCAGATATTCTCCTGAAAAAAGTAATTTACTAAAGCTGCAAATTCCAAAAGCATAGTTAACCAAGACCTTTAGCTTCTACAATGATAGTTTATTCAAATGTATTATGTTTCTGTAGAGAACTTACCTTCCCAAAGGAAAAACAATTAAAGTTTCCCCCCCCCCAAAAGCTATCACTACATTGTACCATATAAGGCATTCAAAATATACTGCCACAGAAAAGGACAAGCATGGTTTTCAAAGATTGTGATGCTACAAGAATACCACACAAACAGAACTGGCTGAGAGATCTGCCATTTCTCCACCACACACACACACACTTGCAGCAACCACTACAAATTTAAGCAATTTAAAGCAATAGTATGCTATCATCTAGTATGTTATCACATGTATCAGGAAAATGGAAAGTTCTGAGATTAAGTAGAATAAACATTCCAGAAAAAACCTCTCACTCACTGTTCAATACGTGGGGAGAGGTACAGCTTAGGAAAAACCTGAGTAGCTTCTGCGTCCTCAAAACTAACGGAGAGAAGTGCAACGTCTTCTCCGGGGTCTTCATTCACATCCTGTACATACAAAAGCAATAACAAACTGGTAAATAACAAACTGAATACTGAAAAACTTCCAAATAAGAACTAGTAAGTCAAATACGAATTTATTTAGGAGATGCTTAATTGAGGAATCTAAACTGTAAACATTCCAAAACAGGTTGCAAATTTATTCTTTCTTACTATATTGGCACTTTGAAGATATTTTGGTCTGCTTAATTTCCTTTAATGTATCAAATAAAATTATTGAATTATGAAATATACAGTACTGTAGCTCTTCTTCAATTCGGTGAACTATAAATTTCAGTAAAGATACAGATTTCATTTCTAGGAATTCCTGTTTTGACATCAGATGCAAATGCCAAAGGATTGTTTTAAATGTAATATCACTGAGTTATGACCACACATTCTGTGTTTGTTATTTTTCAAAGTATTTTATGGTTCAAACTTTCTAGTGTATTGTATTCAACTCCTGTTGTGTATGAAAAACATTTTTGCAATTAGAAATTTTTATCAAGAAGTCACTGCCGCCCAGTTTCCTGCAAATTAAACCTATGCATTACTTTCAGCAAAGACTGCAGACTCCAGGAAAGTACTGTAGGAAAAAAAATAAAAAAGCATGCTAAATACAAGTTAATCTTAATGTATTCACAGTTGAGGCTTTCTTTATATCAGAACAATCAGTTACAGCTTTGGGATCATCTAGAACAAATTGTTTCTGGTTAGGATCTGACATCCCGCCGATTCATAAATCACATACACTATGAACAAGTGTACTTCTGCCATGCACAACTTCATTTAAGCTCTTGACCTCTAGTTAGAAGGTAATGAGTTAGCAGCACAGTCACCTTCACTGACAGCAAATAATACGGTGCCACTTTCTGCTCACAAATATATCTTTCAACATGTTTGTTCATATGTACATAGCCATTTGCCAACATGCCTTTGTTCTTATCTGTTTTGGAAAAATAGGAGAGGAAATAAGATATGTGCTCAAAGCAGGATCAACACGGTCCAGAGTGCCCTGTTATGCTCTGTCCTACAGGCAGCTGTGAGGAAGGAACAGGCAAACCACTTAAATATTCTTAGGAGGCCCTGCCCTATGTGAGGAGAAAAAGAATTAAGTGACTGCTGAGTGGTTTCAGGAAGGCAATCTCGTGCCATTTGAAGCTCTGGAAGGACTGAAGCTGTTGATGTCCAGAGAGACGAGCTGCATACCAGCTCTTACGTGCAGAACACTACATGCCAAGAAACTTAGTGATAAGCTGCAGGGAAGAATGGGTCTTAAAAAAGCCTAATTGTCTTAGATGAAAAATGAGACAGTACTGACAATGTTTTCTTAAATTCTGCCTTGGTGTGCAGCTCACTTCTGACAGATGAAAGAAAACTGTACTCTTAGAACTGCCTGTAAAATGGTCACAAGCACACTATGGCTGGAAATCAGAGCATAGTTTTAACCCTAAGTTGCAGGACAACACTCCATATGAGTGGTGAGCACAAATAGTAGCTGTTGTCCTGTTGTGATATCATCAGTTTATGGGTGGCATTATGTGACATAGTTGACTTTAACAGCAAGGGACTGGATCTCGTGATCTAAAATGTTCACTTAAGTTGTTATGTTTTTAAGTGGTACTATCACCTGGACTAGAGAAAACAGAACAGATTACAAAACCTTTATCAACAAGACAAATAACAACAAAATATACCCAAGAGTACGATCCATCCTGACCTTTTCCCCAGTATTTCATGTATTTCCATCACTAAGGAAAAAAATTAAATAAGGAACAGCTTTCAATCCTGAAGCTGAGTACAGCATTAACTGGCTTTTTCCCATTAATTTGCTAATTGTCAATCAAACGAAAAGAACTATTAAGAGAGATTAAAAAGCAATGCTTTTAATGCTAATAACAATTAAAAAGATTTTATTTTAATGGGCATTTTTCAAGAGATGACAGGTACATAAAATGGTTAGGTTGATGAGAAGCTCAACGTAACCCTGTGACGTGCATTTGCAGCTCAGAAAGCCAACTGTATCCTGGATCTAAAGCAGTGCTGCCAGCTAGGCAAGGGAGGGGATTCTGCCCTCCTACTCTGCTCTGCTGAAACCCCACCTCTAGTGCTGCATCCAGCTCTGCCATGGACAGTAAATCCCCTCTTTAGTCTTGCATTCATGATTAGTGCTAAAAGTACATGTGCACACACAGCCTGACGCCACGTGTGACACCAGTTTCTGGAATACTATCAGGTGCTTACCGATTGAACAATGTTAAAAGATGGAAATAGAAAAACCCAACTTCAAAACAGACTAGGTGAATGCCACTACAGCATCCATTAACACATACAGTAATATTACATTATATTTTCTGTGCTCACTAGTGAACTTCATATGAAGACTCATGCCAGGGGGAAAAAAACCCACACAACCACATAAATCATCTCTTAATCTTTGCATGTTAAGCTGCAGTAAAATGAACTGAGTAGTAAGAGCAATAAATTGAGAAATGGTATTTTTCCATTTACAAAAATACACACAGCAAACATGACTGCAACTCCTGCTGCCAGCAGAGCACCGTGTTATGTCCATACAGCAACTGTCCTATGCAAATCCACATAAAGAAATTGGCATTCTTCTGTAACTACCACTTTTCAAATGGATGCATATTTTCAGCCCTGAGAAATGAAAACTGTTACTTAAAAAAGACCCCAAACCGGCATTCCTGTAGGTTTTAAAAAAAGAAGTGCAGTAATACCATGAAGCTGCTCAACCTATTGCTCAGGTGGCCACAGATTTACAACAAACTCCTTTCTATCTGACACCATACCATTTATTCGTTTCAGGCTTTGTTACTTTTACTTACGGAAGAAGCTGCTTGCTAGAACTGCAATCGACACTAGTATATCTGTTAGAACTGCCGTTTATAAAACCAAACCAAAACCACATGTCTTACAGATAAACTGTGGAAAACTTTTCAACTAATAAACTTTTTTGATGTTGTTTGTGCCAGTTACAACTTAACTCCTTCAGTGATATCTGTCCCGGTCATCTATAGAAACCTGTAAGTGATTAGGTGAGAAGATGGAACCTTCCTATACCAGGCCACGACATTTGCCCAGAATAGGGGCTGAGATCTTTTCATTACACCACAGTGTCCAAAGGCAAATGTTGTTTTAATGTTTCCTATCAAATCCTCCACAGACAGCATCTTTGCTTCTTCCATTTCTGCACATATATTTTTATCAAAGAATAGACCAGATCTGAATAGAGCAGAAAGGTAAAAGTCACCTCTATTCTTGTTTTTCAGCTGCCTTCAAAAGATAAGAGTGACATCCAACTGCTTTGGCAATATTATACTCCTTTAGGGAAAAAAAAAAAAAAAAAAAAAGAGGCTGCTGAACTAAAGTCACATCTCATTTTTTAGTATTTAAGCATCCATGTTTTTCTTCTTATAATTTGTATGTAACTCACAACACAATAGATGCTTCTATTAAACAAATTAATTTTATATTCAAGAAAAACTGATTTTGTAAGAATGTAGAATGGCAATTTTTTATAAATGCTAAATTTCAAGGTTAGAACTGCCATAATAAAAGTGCCATTTTATACTCACAGAACATTTTATACACTCTATGACTCTACAGAAGGTATTACTAAAATGAACTTCTAACTGAACAGAAAACTCATCCTGGGCCACTGGAATTTTGAGGTTTAAAAATGGAATGTAAAAATGCTTGAGATCACTAGTTAAATATGTGATAATGTTCACCTATTAATTTTTCCACAACAATCTCATGCCTGATAGTAAAAAAACCCTCAGCCTCTAGAATATTGCAATATAAAAGATCCAATACAAATTTTCATGGTGCCTTTCGGCCACCTTGCTCCTATGTCTGTTTTTTTAAAAATGTTTTTCTCATTTCTGAAAATGTCCATTCAAATCAAACATGAAAAAAATGGATATACCCCTAAACACTGAAAATAAATAGTTTTCTTTCTCAAGAACTGCAAGGGGTTTCCTATGTTTACAGAATACTTTGCACAATGGGACCTCATCCTTGTCTAAACCTATAAAGCAATGTGGTTAGAAAAGAACAACAACAAAAAAACCCAGACATTTTCAACCCATAGGCTTTTTTTCCTATTACAAAAACCTAGCAACAATTTACAAAAATAAACGAAACCTTTCATAAACAGAAAACTCATGATATTTGATTTTAATTTACCATTTTTCTACTTAGCCAGTGCAGAGGAAAGGTTCATTAGGTATGCACTTTCAAAACTCAAGAACAAGAGACCATGTGAAAATATAAATGAAGAACAGAAGATATGAAAATGTAAGCTGGAAGGCATTTAGAAATTTTTCCTCCATATACCTCATGAAAGTACTTTGAGTATCACAAAATTCCGAAGAAAAACTTAAAATTCTAATTGTATCAGCACTGTGTTGACAGCCATTTGCTAGTTTTTGTTTCTATTAATCATAATTTACATTTAAATGCATGTTTCAATGTTTACAGCTGCTGCCTTTCCAAGATCCTTAATCTTTTTACAAAGTTAGTAGGAGCTGTTTATGAAAATTACCATCAAAACCACTTTAAATACACTATCCAAACGGCATTGTTTTCTCATATCCTACCTACTGTAATTGAAAACTGGGAATTTACTGGAACTGACAATTTATTATGAGTCAGATGGTTGATAGCCAGGCCAACCAAAACATCTGCTCTACACAGTCACAACTGCTATAACCCATTTCCTCTTGTGCCTGGAGTCCTACCAAGTTGTACATTACAGTTCCTTTTCCTTAAAGATGTAGAGTATGGAAAATCAGTTACTACCTTTACTTCATTATCAAAAAAAAGGATTGCATTGCAGGCTCTGATTAAAGTATACTTTTGAGAGGAAGTATTTCTGTATTTGGCACACAAGTGTAATTCCCTGCCCAAAACAGCAACGCTTAAAGAGGTAAGTGACTTGTCTTGTCCTGGGCAGCAGCAGGACCTGTCTTTCCATGAAAGATGGAGGGGCATGAGACTCGGCGGAGAGCATGCAATGGGGTGATGCACAGATCAAGGATGCATTGACAGCCTGGTTCAGTGTGATTAACAAAAGTGAGAAGAAAATTTGGGAGAAAGGATGGGAATGTGTGTGCAGGAAGAGTATTGGCATGCTTTGGGGAGGACAAGCAGTTTCTGACCCTGGGGGCAGGAAATAAGACAAGGGAGTTGAACCTCTGGTAAGGCTGTTAAGTTTGTACTGTGAATATACTCAGCAACTGTGGGGATAAAAGTGAGGGAAAAAAGAGAACACAAATTGTTAAACCTATTGGATGTTCCTTTGAGAAATGAGATGTCTCACAGATGACTGACATTGTAGATGCCTCCCAACAATATGGTAAGGCCAAATCTGCTTCAGGAGGGTGGTTCCCAGTCACAGCTAATTGCTCCTACTTCTTTCTGGAGGTTCCTGACCTCTCCGCTCTCACAACTCTTCAATAATTGTTTTTGTGGTATCACTAATTGAAGGAATGGAAAACTCCAACAAATGGGGAAGGGACTGATTAAAAAAACAAAGGATAAACTTACATGATGTGATGGAGGTTGTTGGGGAAGGTGGAATAGAAAGGCAGAATACAGATGAGAACAGAATGGAGGGAGGAGACCTTGATCTTAGCATCTGCAGTCAGCTTATACTAAGTGGGTCTTTCAACAGACACTTGCTGTGGTACCTCTCAGCCCTACTAAGTCAGTCAGCTTCACTGAACTTGAGAGTGAAATTTGTATTTCAGGACTCTCTGAAAAAAGAAAGGTCCCCAGAAGAGAAATGCATGAGAATAAAATGCATTCAGAAATTTAATTTCTTAGGGTCAAATTTAATTCATGTAATTCTGCATGATACATGCCTGTAACATACTTAGGAACAACTGATCAGAGTAGAACTTGATTTTGAAGCTGCAATGTGAATTACACCACAGAATACACAACACTGTGCGCTTCATTTGTATTAACAGGCCTCTTGCTTTACAAGAGTTTGCAATGTTTGGCTTTTTCCCATCATGTGGCAGAGTGTGCAATAACATGAAAATAAAGCACAAACAACTTGTACCCTTATTGTGTAGCAGTTTCACAAGCCATCTTTGATACTAGCAGCTACAAGTTCTGTCTTTTCCTTTATCTAGTGTTTTTTTGGCTGGTTTTATTTTTTTTGTTAAATAACAGAACACACCAGGGAAAAGCAGGCTAAGGAATGTGAAGTGGCAAATGACACTGAGAAATCTGCTTCACTCTAGGGAGAATATTTAATCACTCCAGGAAATTCTTTCTCCTGTCTTCCAGGAAACCCACCAGGTCTGATCAAGGAGTGTTGATTCTTTAAATAGGATCTTTAATGAAAACAAAGGCAGTTACCTTGAGTGCACTGCTCATGGCATCAAAGCATTCCACACACAGTCCCTTTCCCAAGGTAATGAAGAAAAACACTCTGGGCAAAGCATGTTTGAGCTCAGGGTCATTCTGATTTTTAAAATTACATGGAAATTGTAGGCTGGGAGCAACTTCGTAAAATCTGAAAGCAAGCTTCTAGGACAACATACTGGGTTTTCTTCATAAACAAAATAAAACAAATATCTACTGAGCATTAAAGCTATCGGCAAGATCTCCAAGTAGACCACTGGGCATCAACAGCTGAACAGGAAAACGAGGGATGTTACACAAACAATGTGACATCCCAGAGGTTCTTTTCATTGTCATTGTTCAAGGTTTTCTTCTTCAACATTTACATATGAATCTGTTTTGTCTATAATCCTTTCTTTTGTTATGGTCGTGGTAATTTACTGCTACTTTCACAGTATGATTGACTGTTAAAGAGTTAGGTAAAGAATGCTGTTAGTTAAGAAACTACAAACGGTTAAAAGGAAAGAATAAAATTCTTGTCCATAAAAATAACTGCTAGAGTCAAAACTTTCGAGATTAACGAAATTTCGAATTATAAAAATTAATTTAGTTTGACAGCAGAAAAAATTGTGGTGACACTTTCAGCACTACAATACTGTTTGCTTAGGTCTGAAAAACAATCTCAGAAAACAAGGCAGATTTTTTCAATGGTCAAAACCATGTTTTGGCAAGTTTGAGACTCAAACCTGAAATACATAATCTAGGCATGGCACAGTATAAAATTAATATTGGGTGCAGCATAAAATTAATATTTTTAACTATGTCAAGCAATTTAAAATGTTTTTACACATTCATTTTCACACACAAGAGATACAAAATATATTTGCAAACAAGGATCATTCTATCATATTGACTGAATCTAAGTCCTATTAAGTATGTTTTGATGGCACTACAGTAGAGAATATTTAATCTTTTTAAAAGAGACTGATATGTAAGATGCCGATGATCATAAATTTCAATCCATTCAATGAAACTGAAGTATGAGTACCCTAAACCAGGACACTACTCCAATATCAGGCATCACATTCAGATTAAAATAAGATTAAAAACCAGCATTTACAGAATTTGGAATACATCTGCAAATGAATTAAAATTAAAAAGACAAAACAAAACAAACACAAAATAGGAACAAATATCAGAAATCTAGATTGCTGGGTAAGAATCTCAGACCTGGCTTTTCTGTGCATTCATGAAAAAGCAGTTTTCCTTCCTAGAAAATTTAGGACATCAGTTTATCAAACACTACACAGGAATGCTGCTTAATTTTGTTTCATTTCCTTCTAATGTAACTTCTAAGCAGACCACATAAATCATTAAGTTATTATAAAACACTACAGTTTTGCCATTAAGTAAATTACCCTGAGAGACACCCTCTGTCCCATTACTCCGATGAAGTTCTATAGGCAAGAAGGAGATTCCATTACCACCATATCTTTCCTAGAACCTCAAGAAAAGCACCTTTAGGTTGACAGGAGCACCTGCCTCTGCCATCATCAGCTGATAATGGGGTGAACAGTGTTCAGAAACTGCAAAACTTCATTTTTTACTGTTCTAAACAGCAAGCAGCAGTTGCATCCACTCGAACCAAGCTAATGCTGCCATGTCCTGACAAACAGCTACTTCCTCAACCTGTAGTTATGACACATTTTTTAATGCAAGCCCTGTTTTTAAACTTGTTTTCCTGATAAGGACTTGGGGACACATAAAATCTGGAATTCATACCCCTCATTTGGATTTCACCAAGACTCAAAACTCTCCAGCCATCTCTTTAGTTGACTGGAGTATAATTTATTTAGAAAGCAATATTTGCATTCCTTTCCCCCATTTTACTGATTTCTCATCTCTTTAAAAATAGCAATGTCAGTCCAGAGGCCAAAGAATAGTCATCTTGTGTCCAGCAGAAAACAAAGTCTCCTAATAAATACCCAAGTACTTAACTAGAGGACAAAGAAATCATTAATACTATTTTAAATAAAATAATTTTCTTGCTAAGCTAACCTTCTAATTGCCAAGTACAGCTCTTCTATGCATGCATATTTGTATGTATAGATTGACAAAACAAATGTAACAGATTAGTATACAGGGTTTATGGCTGAAAGATTCAATGGTAACAACTATATTTGGGAAGAACGTAATGTATTTGTGCAAGCAAGGATTCTAGGTACAGAGCTGATTCTTAGAACGACAGCATGACACTAACAAGAGTATTGTTTTAAAGATAATGAAATAGTTCATTGATACAATTAATAGATCTCACCAAAAAAAAGAGAGCGAAAGTTAAAATATTGTGAAAGAGGCATCAAACATAAGTATTTCTGTAACTGTGTTGTGGTTGCAAGTCAGCATAAGTATTTATTTTTAAAATCAATTCAACTTTTTAATAAAAGCTTTTTTGCCTGCTCTCCACATATTCTTCCATGTTCCTGGTTCCATGTTCCTGGTTCAGTGAATATCTCTGCAAAATCAGAAATACTATAGATTACATGGGTCACAACAGGAACACCAGAGTAAAGCCATATCCTGAGCTATGTCTTCAGTGAACCAGGAAGTACCAATATGATTTCACAGATGAAAAAGTGAATAATCAAAGTGTAAGGTAAAAACAAGCAAAGTTAAACTTGTTCAGTGGTCTTTCACCAGTGCACTGCTGACCTGATTTAAAAATATGAAACATTTTATTTTTAAAGGAAGTGTCAATATTAAAACTCAACAGCTATGAGTTGCTTTGTCAATTGCTGTTTCCTGAGAATAACAGGAATGTTACTTATTAAAGTTCACAAGACTTTTGATTCACAAACTGCTGTTCTGCATTCCCATCTCAAGGATATTTTTGTGTTTCTTTTCCAGAGAATTCTATTATTCCCTTGATTCACAAGCTGTTATTATGCATTCCCATTTCAAGGGTATAGTATTTTTATTTCTTTTAGAAAGAATTCTATTACCCTCTTGTCTCATTATTCCATTTATGTCTCATGGATCTTAAAAATAGGAGCGTGTGTCTGTGTGGGGCATTCTCTGCTTTGAACAAAGAATATGGAAGTCAGAGCATCCTGCCCCCTTGAGCCCTATTTACAAACATTCAGCTTTCCAACAAACAACATACTTGGTCTGTAAACAAGTGTAAATGTATACAGATGTCACAAGGAGTAATAACTGTAATAAAGATAAAATTCTTGCAGTAAGGAGAGAAACACAGCTTTTCTCTTGTATTTGTGTGAAGGTGGACACAGGTTGGAAGCAGGACACTGGAATAAGGGATAAAAGCTGTATTCATAAAAAATGATTGTGACATTGGTATTTCAGAATTCACATCTGTATTGGTATGTGAATCAGGCACATAATGTGAGAGAAATTCACAGGGGTAGTTTCTTTCTATATATAATAAAGAGGTCACATTTGGTGACATGTTGTGTCAAGAAAGGTCTTTGGAACTTACAGAGCGAGACAGTAACTGCGGTACTTCGCACACAGCTCAGGTGAAGGCTGAATCATCTCTTGTTGTTTACCTTGCCCAAGACAGTGCCTGAAACTCAGGGTGTCCAGCTCTGATGTGGTCCCACTGAATTAAAGGGGTAGTTGCTAGAACAATATATCATGTATTTCCAGATGGAAGACTGACTCCATCACTGACATTTCCCTGATTACTGACTCAGAAGAGATCACCAAATCTTTTCTCTTATCTGTTCCATCAGTGCATCCATCAACAACTTAGGATGAAGGATTTGGAGAAGTATAGTTAAACTCTTTTATGGTGTCTGGAGCTGTATTTCAATAAAAAAGATTAGGGTTCAAAGGCTACTACTACTGATACCACCCTTGAATTTTCAAAGTCTTTCCGGACACTTCCTCTCATATCGCCTGTTCCAAAGTTCAGGGGATAATTTTCTGTAAATGCAACTTTTAATGCTGTCATAAGGCTCGAAGTCACCTGCATAAGCTCAACTGTTTCACCACAGCATCCCAGCATGCACAAATTAACAGAGGAGAATATCCTCTGATCTAGGTCTGATATTCACGTTTCTGACCATAAAATTGAGTAGCACATTCTTTGTCAGGGAGGGAGATCTGATTACACACAAGCAAAACTTGGATAACAAGAAGAAAGTTTGAACTGGAAGCTTCTTACCCTATCATATATGAGAGAGCATTTGATTGTTTTACTCTTAAATTTTCTTTTTCTTTGAAGCAGTAAATTAAAGACTACATTATTTTCAGAAGTTTTCTGAAATAATGCAAATTTGATGTTTAAGCTTCACAACTGATGGGATTTGCTGGATGATTATTGATTTGGTTCCACCTTGCAGTTATGAACAGTTAAGAGTTCATGGGGACACACAGACAATGGTAACTCCTCTACTTCCCCCTTCTTCATGAACCTCAGCTTCCCTACAGGGAACAATTTCAGAATAATATAGTCCTTGTATTTGTCTTGCATGCACACCTATAGTGGGGCATACTACGATACTTTTTTGCAGATAATATTAAGCGTTTTTTTAAAAGCTTAAGAAAAGTGCAGAATTGGATGTTCTTTTAAAATGGCATGTGAAAATCAAAGTTAAGTGCCAGCTAAAAACCAGAGAGGCCAGTACTTAAGATGTCATTGTGAAAAAGAACAGATTAAATATATGACGTAAATACTAATATTTAAATTCCTATGTATATTAATAAACTGTAAGTCAGAAACCATTGAGGTTTTTCTACTAAGAAGCCACTTAGAAAACAGTTGTTTTTTATCAGTTACAAAATTGCAGTCAACAGCATTTAAAGGATCAAGGGAGAAGGAAGATTCAAGTCACATGCATTCTGGGAGCTCTCTGAAATTGCCAAATTCAGCTCAATTTTTCTAATTAATCGTTCCACTCTCAACAACCTGATTTTTGCAAATCTATGAAAAATTCTACCGTCTTGATATCTCATGTGCAAGATTCCTTGTTTTCTACATCATGGCATTTATCTGGAAATGAAGAGTCTCATCTTTTATTTCTAGGGTTCAGACATAATGCTAGAAGCTTATCTGCTCTTGTTATTTTCTGAATATTAAGAATAGATGAGATGTTGGCCCACCATTTTCACTTTGTACGCAGCACCTTCCAACAGTCACAGAAGAAAACCGTCTGCGTGCACATTCTGCCTCAACCCTCACAAATATCCAATACATCAATTTTCACACCCTTGGAAATAGGAAAATATACTATGGAACATAGGAAACTACCTGAAACTAGATATCGCCTCTAGCTTCAAATAAACATGCTGAGAAACACTGCTTTAACTATAAATATTGATCAAGTTTTAGCCATCGGAGAAAAGTCTACAAGTCTGCTCCAATTAAGACTGAATACATTAAACAAAACCACTAACTGGTTGCAGCATGCTTCTTTTAAGATCTACAAATCAGAGTCTCCTGTTAGAGTCACAGCTGAAATAGCACACAATCAAACAACATCACATAGGAAATCCAGTTCTAGATACAGACATCTACGTAGAATCAGTTCAACATCACACAGAACCAGTGCTAATGTAAGATCTTCTAAATTTAGGGAACATGAAAACTTAGAACTATGAGTGTAGTAATAGAAATACACTGGGTATTTCAAAGAACCAAAATAATTAGGAGCTATCTATGGAGCATGTAAATATTTTTTTTGTCCTCACAATAAAAACAATTGCTAGTCATAAATATTGAAATTCAATACCACCTCGGTTTTATTTTACAGCTTTGCAAAGAATGGACCTTCCTTTTTATTAACTTCCCACTTCTACAGCCTATCTAGCCATGGGATGAATCTAAAATTTCTGCTAGCGAAGCTATAGCCATATGTTTCTGTTATGTGCAGTTCATTAGCAATATAACGACTCATGTTTAAGTGAAAATTTTAATAGACTTGACTTGTTCAAATAAATCTATCTGCATTTTCATTTATATTTGTAAAAGCAAGGACAAATAATTTCATTATTTACTAAAAAAACCCCCCTTGTTTTAAACTTATAGTTACATTCAATACTTATCTATGCTTTAAATCCAATAAATGCCACTTTAATCTTAGCATCACTGAAAACAGTAAATCCTGGAAAACAAATCAACCTATCCAAAAATACAACCTCAACTCACACCAATTTCTTTCTACAATCTAAATACAGCTTCACAGAGTTACACTGGGAATAGACCCTCATTTTTAGTTCTGCTGGGTACTTCTTTCAAATGTGTATTTGTTTGCTACAATAAAACTTATGGCATTTTGTTTCTATTGGTTTCAAACAATTCAAGAAATAACACTGACTGCAACCCATGGTAAAGTGTCCTACAGCTGAGCATGTTCGAAGACAGCATTTTGAGAGAAGATATAACCATTTATTTATGTTCACCTTCCTTTGCACGATGCTATCATTGCAATGATAAAACTCTTTAGACACAGCCATGGCATATACAGGTGCACCTACCCATATGTATATGTATACAGGTTCTTTTCAGAGAAGTTACGCTCTAGTTACCAGATGGGCACTGCAGCAATTAGCTCCAATGAAACAGAAGTGAAGATCCTTCCATTCTCTCACTCTTTGCTGCTTCATTTGGGATTCACACTACAGTCTTGCCAAGTTCTGACCTTTCAGCCCAGACAGTTACTCATGTCATGAACACAAACTTCCCCTTAACTATGAAGCTCAAGACTTCTCCCTCTCCGTGCAGCACTGTTAACTCTTTAGTCTGCAACACAAGTTACTACTTTGGTTTATACAGGGCCCCACAGCAATCTCCAGAAAGCTGTGTCTGGACCAAGCCTTCATTTCTTTTGACTGGTCTCCAGAATCTATGAGTACTATTAAATAGAAATTGCTAATATTCTTTGGAAATAACCATTGTCCCGGCTCCCTGTGAACACAGGCTTTTTAGCCCCTACAGTCTGAATATGAAAACTTCTGGAACCTTCACAGATTGCCAGCAGGTCTGCTTCTGAAAGTGCTTTGCATCTGGGCTTTAACACTCTCCCAATGATATCAATGGCAATATTTATATATATGTGAAACTATACTTACGATTTTTTCCTTCTCCTCCCTAAAAGTTATGCCATTCCCTTTCGTCTTCCTCCACATTCAATTCCTCAACATCCTAAAGTAACTGAAAGGCTTCTTAAAAGCTTTTGTTTGGTTTGGGTGTTACTTTTTAAAATACATTCTTTATTTCCATGGCATATGGAAACGGATGCTTCAATTGCTTGAGCTCCTTCAGCCTGAAATACAAACTGGCTACTTAAACACATCCATCTTGGTTTTCACTCAGAACAACTGCACTTACTTGACACTAGCTTGTCTTAAGGCTGTGTCCAAACAGATGTGCTTATGACAAGTGGTTATTTGTTTGCTTTTAATAAGCATAGAAAAGATATCCTTTTCAACTAGGATTAGTCAACACCTACAGATTTGTATCTCTTTTCTTCCCCCAAAACTTTTATTTTCTTCGTTCTCAGAGGAGCTTAAATCCCACTGCATTAATCAAGGATAGAGTGTTCCCACATTAAGAAATACTCTCTGCAGGTAGTTTTGTACCTATGAAATTGAAGATGCTTTACATTAAAACTTTAATCTTCACAAGATCACTGTAATTATTAGTTGCACTATAATAACTGGTTTTGTGGCAACCACATGTTTGATGCTCTATTGTTAAAAGAAGAGCAGTCCCTTTCATAAGACTTTACTATCTGGAAGGCAGATGTATAAAGATACCAGAAAAGTCCAGAGAAAAAATTAAACATGCCAGGTTTTTTCCTAATGTTTGTTTGCTTTGTATTGTAATTGACTCATTTTTTATAGCTCTCACAACAAATTACCTTAGAATAAGCAAAGGAACTAACTGAAGGGCATTCTTTGCTGTAGCCAGTTTCACTGTGGAACACACTGATGTGTGAGGTACAGTTATTTAAAAAACGGGGAGAACTGACCAGATACACTTTGACACTGATGCCACATTTCCTTAGGAAACTGAGCTAAAACTACAGCTAAATTAACAACTTGGTTTATCTGAAATATGGTTGGGAAACCCTTGACATAAAAATGTACAAGGAATGACTTAAAGGAAATGTGTTCAAACAATATCAGCAGTACTTCATTCCTTCTAGAGGTTGCCATTTCCAATTGAAAAGCCATTCTTGAGAGGGAAAAATGGAAATCGATGTGGTTGTACAGGTAGATAGATGTTTGAGATGACTATGATGGGTATTTGCAGCAAGTCCATTATATGCTGTTCTTAAGGTTCGATAAACCTGGAAAGTGCAGGCTCAAGACTGACGGTGAAATGACCATTGTTTGTATAGCTCCTCAGAAAAAGTAATCCATTCATTTTCTCAGAAAACAGTTTACGCCAAAATGTTGTCTTGATTATTAGGGAGGAGACAAACAGAAGGGGGTAAGCATGAGCTATAAAAATTCAAAAAAAGTTCTATAAAAACTCCTCATGTGAGGAATATAATAATTTAGATTACTCTTGATTGAAATTACCTTTGAAAACAGAAACACTGGATGTTTCTTAGGTGAAGGAAAAATGCAGAGTGGGCACAGACACTTCTAGCACTCATCAGTCATTAATGTACTCCTTGAACAAAGCAGGTGAGGTCTTATCTTACTGCTTGTCGAAGAAAACTAAGATAACACTATTGAAAACTTTATTTCCTACCTACTTACATTGGTGAAGAGCCACTCACTACCTGAGTGTAGCAAAGGTGCTACACCTTATATAATATCTCCTTGTTTCAGTTGATAAAACGCTTTGGTGCACTGTTCAATAACATGAATAACATAATTTAAAGTGTTTCTAATCTGAGAAACACCTTGTTTCACTATGCTTACAAGAAGAGACCTTTCTCTAAAGCCCCATACTTTGTGACCTGGTAACTTGATTATACATAAAAACTGCTGGTGGACTAATTGCCAAGACCATAGAAAGACATGTTTCCTTTGAAGATGAGAGATCCTGTATCAGATTAGATTTTGAAACAGGCAAAGTAAGAGGAAATATTCTGCTGAGTCTTCATGGTACAGAAGTTCATTTCTAGTTATAGTCCACGATTTTTCCACCAATTTCATATGTAATATGAAGTGATGCCACTCTTCTCCTATCATATTTTCAAAGGCAAAATGCATTATCCAGAACAACGAATGGAACCACAACTTAACTGTCATGACATTGTAGACAAGTCACATAATGCACTGACTCCTCAAAATTTTTTCTATATTTCAATATGTCAACTATTTTTCATATATTCTGTGATGCTTGTGTTCAACTATGTCAGCTGAAAAAAGGTTTACTCTTAGCAGAATATGTACATTCCCAATAACTTAAACACTGTTCTTTAACATAGTAAAATTATTGTTAATGCCAAGCCCAATAGGAGATCCTTTTTCTTGGCTGTAATTCTGCAGGGACCTTAGGTAATGGAATCAAAATCTTGAGCTTTAAACAAGTGCTGGCACAAACCTAGCTGCAGTAACCAGAGCAACCTTAAGCAATGTTGTAGTTACCTGGTGTCTGCTCACTAGGCTATCTTTTTATGAGCCTCAGGCAGTTGGTGAATATATATATATCTTTGCATTAATTCCTACTTGGAGTTCAATTTAATTGAATAAACTTAGGACATTCTAGCCCTCACCACAAATGATGTGCAGCATTATTCTAACAAAGAAGTTTAGTAGATACTTGCCAACTTTGAGAAAATCCTTGTAAGTGGATATCACAAATAAAGTAAATACTGATCTTCAATTTTACTTGTATTATAAATTTTATCACTTCATGTATTTTGAATGGGTAAAAACCTTCTGTCTTCATATTTTATCAAGGCCTAGCTTTTTTCTTTTTTTACACAAGGGAAGGTTAGTATCCCCCACATTTCAGCACCTGAAAAAGTACTCAAATGTGGTCTGAGGGTACACAGCTCTCATACTGAGTTACCTTCATTAATTATATAAGAAAATAAAACTCAAACAGAAAGGCAACAAATTTCTGACACTACTACCAACAATAAATTAGGCATGAGGAAGATTGATCCACTTTGGGATCTAGTGTTGTTCTGTCTGAAAGACAGCACTGAGTCTATAATCAGAAAATAAACAGGTCTTAGACAACGTTCATCTTCTCCAGGCATATAGAAATTCCGATGACTTTGAAAGAAAACTCCAGGTATGGTTAAGATACATTCCTATACTGCTTCTCAAAGTCAAGATGCCTTATTTATTATGCTTTTCACTTGATTAAATAAACAAACTTTATTAATGAAATAAATTCCATTTAAGGAAGGTTTTGTTCCCATTGACATACTGGGGGCCAAGTAGGTTTCAGCACAGTTCAGAGTAGGCAAGAAAAAAGATGAAAGCCACTGTCTTCAGAAGAGCATGAAATACTGTGGCACTAATCAATTCGGCTTCTGGTGCTAGGGTTTGAGCTCCGTGTTGAGAAAACTTGGCTAATACAGAAATGGCAATGCCAGATTTTGCATTCTTGTCTGAACTGATGCTGAAGGCATCAGCAATCATGACACTGGTAAAGCCACCTTAGCACTGAGAATAGTAATGATTGTGTAATGAATAGTTCGTATCATAATAAAATCTCATAAATTAGTTTCTTTCATGAAGTGCTGGATTCTTCATAGCCAGAGGAGACACGAGGCCATTCCTGAACTCAATTTTGGTTTGATCAACCTGACACCACAACAGCTTGAGCTGTCATTTACACCTAAAGACCTGAATGCTCACTTGTCAATGTCAGCAGGAAGAGAATGACACCTAAGTCTCACCACTGAAAGCTTACTTCATGCTAAATTAATTTGATGCCATTGCTTACATGGATAGACTAGAATATAATTTCCACTGTCTTCTACTTCATTTTGACATATTGAACTGACATTAAACAATTTAAATAAAGCAGCACAAAAGCATTTGGAAGGTACTTATCATTCAAAATATCTCTAGTCTTGAATTCACATATACATGCACTTCAAGCTACTAGGAGAAATTGAAATGATTATTTAAAAAGGACTAAAACAGTATTTAAAAGATAACCTATGACTTCAGCAAAAAATGTTTAAAACAGTAATTAAACACATTTTCAGTTTATTTGAAATTGATAAAATTGCTCATTTCCTCTCTACCTTCAACGTTGTTGTATCAAAGGACATTACTTGAAGACTTAAAAACATCTACTGAATGACAGCTCCTTAAATTGCATAAAGTTCAACCATGATAAACAAATACTCAAATGGACAAAGGTTAGCACACAGAATAGCTTGTACTCACCTATTAATAAATACCATACTAAATTTAGGTTGACAGCCACAGCTAAAATAGCAGATGAAATAATTATTGTATTTGATACTCCATGGCTTAAAAGTCACAACTACTGGAATCTATTTCTGGTCTGTCACTACATTACTTTAGCAAAACTTCATATACCAGTTTCCCAGTTTTAAAATGTAGATATTAATACATCTTATCAGTGACATTACATAGCTTAAGTCAGTATTTCAAAACCTTTAGATTCTGACTGCAAAGTTCTCCATCAATGTTGCAGAAAGGAAACCTATTAATCTCAATTCCTTTAACTACTACCAGTTGCCTTGTGAACAAGAAAAAATTTCAAGTTGCAGGAGCATTTCCAGTATCAGACAACTATCACTGGCAAAATAAAATTCTTTTAATAGAAAAAGAATGAAAGAGTAATTCGTTTGATGAGCCAAATTTCAGCCTGATACTTTTATAGGAATAATAAATCTCTAAAACCAGGATTCATAATATTGATGCAGAAATACTGAGACAAACTCAAAACTATTAATGGTGCAAAAGACACCACTTCAAATGCTTTTACCTGTCTGAACCAGTTTTGCTGCTTTGACACACCTACAATTTTTGTATATATTTATCCCTCTGAAACACAGAACAAGCATATAACACAAAGAGGCCTTTATATATAATGCCATATAATTACCCTTCACATTTCAGATGGTTTGAAAATCTGTGTTTATGAATATAGTTCTGTGATCATGATCCTGTTGACTTCAATGAGGGCAGAGTCCACCTCACGGAATAAAAAACACAGTCGTCTCTTGACTGGCCTGAACTGCACCAATTGGGCCAATTAGACCAGCCTTTCTATAAAGGTATCTGAAATATTTGTTTTTCAAAAATTACATGCAACTGGTTTCATAACAGGAGACATAACACTTCTTGCCTTGATCACTTTCCAGCATCATAAACCTCTGCTTTTTTTTCTAACACAAACACAGGGAAGTGAAACTACCAGCTAGTCTTTTCCCATAACATGAAATATAATGGAAATTTCTTTGAAAAACAGGGAAGAAAACCCACCAACCATGAGGGTGCACTTCACTACAGCCAAAACTCTGGTTTGAAGCTAGAAATTAACTCTTTTTCATGAGAATTGGGTATATCAGTGATTTGTTTCCAAATGCAAGTGGCTGTCCTCATTACTGAATAATCAGCTACTCTGTGTAACTGTACTATTATTTTCAGTATTTGTGTAAGAAGAAACTGAGAATCTACATTTAGCAAAGTCACATCATCATTCCAAAAAGTTATATGGCAATTTTTATCCAATACTGTGTAATTATCTATAAATATATTGCTTTGTAGGCTTTATTGATCAAAATCTATGTTTTACGTCTCGTATCTGCACCATATCTAACTTTCTATAAAACACACTGTAGGAAGAATACAACAGAAAGAAGTAAACTTTACTTGCATTGCTCTAGTCCTTTACAGAAAATAATAATAATTAAAAAAAAACAACCAAGAAAAAAATTAATCCTTTTACTGCTTGGAAATTACAAGCACAGATTAAGCTTAAGTTCATTTATGGAAAAGTTGTCTGCCTGCTTTTTGAATCTAAATGCTCCCAAACCACTGAACAGCTGTGCAACTAATAATCTGTTGTAGCAAGAAATTTAAGACTGCTATAAGAATCAAAACGTTGTATCAATATTGAACTCTATGTCACTAATACATTTTAAATATTTTCCCCTTGTTTTATATATGAAAACCCAAGAAATTATGTGACTTGTCCTCTCAGCATCAAAAGGAATCTCTTTAAGAACCTCAGTGGAAACAAACAAAAAAAAAATTTCCTGATCCTTCATGTTAATAATCTCACAATGACATAAGGAAAGAGAAGACACTGATGCTCACTTTTGGTCACTTAAAGGTGAGTTTGAGAATTCTGGTATTACTGCTGAACTTGAAAAGAAAATATATTGTTAAAAATGGAATGCAAATTGTAAAATAGTGCCTATCCACTTTTGAACTTTTTTTATGATTTCACAATCTTAAAATAAAATGTATCATTTTCCCATCCAGTAATTTCATTGCCCAGTAATTTGCCATCATTCTCAAAAAAATACAAAACATACTGAAAAACAATAAATAAACATTTTGCTAACAATTATGTTTGTACACTACCAGGTTAGAGCTGCACTGAAAAAACTCTCTTATCTTCATATGCAAATTCCTGGAATACACACATCATCACGTTCTTTTCTATCTTCTTCATTTTACAGGCAAGCTTCTAAACAAATGCAATTGATAACAGTCTCTAACTGTGGTGGGAAAAAAGATAATAAAAGAAATCAGGCCTAGGATCCAGAGAAGGATTTACATAAGTAGAAGAAAAATAAGTAGTTGTCTAAAAATTAACTTTTTATGTTTCTGATGGTAGAAAAATTTGAGTCTTAAATCCAATAGTCATTTAAAGCTAAACACTTATCAGCAACATTTATCAGACTACTTCTTCCCCTGCCAACAAAATCTTTTTTTCAGACACGGTATTCCTTCATGTGCTATTTGGAGGGAAATACTTCTCTGCAATAAAAATTCCTTCTGTATTTTTTTTCACTCCCTTCCAACTTATACCAAACAAGAAAGCATAACAGACATCCTTTTATGGTTAAAAAGATCCTGACCATGGTTCTTAATGTTCTTGGACAAGCAATGCCCACATTACCACAACACTTTTTTGACTTAACACAGTTTGAAAATGAGGATGATGCTTTACATGCTCCAGGCTGAACAGATTTGTTAGAAAGACATGTCCTGACAGATATGCTTAAGAGAATAAGGTCATTGATTAATCAAGAAAGGAGTCCATTAAAATAATGGAATTAATATATTTATAGATGGTTACTTAACAGGACACTGTCAAGGTATTTTTGTCAATTTTTGAATATTCCCTTCTCAATCAGCATTAATAAATGCTTGGCTCCATATTTGTCTAGCTTTCAGCATGTTAGAAGCTGGATTGCAATTAATGGCTGCATTAAAAAAAAAAAAAGGCAAACAGTCCCAAACGAATAGTTTACATGAAGTGATAAATCGAGCATTTCCAAATACTTTACTTTCTGTGTAATAGTTTTGCAAAGATCTGAACACCATCATGCACAGGAGAAACAAATAAATATCTGGAGACAATACTGTAAAAGTTTCAAACTAGTGTTTTCGAAAGTTTACATGCAGTAAGCTTCCAAAATATTAATCTCAAGAAGAATCTTTTTCATTGTATTTTTCAAAGAATACAAAATTAGAACACAAAGATGAAGAGATAAGACTTGTTTCCAGTCTTTCTCTGTGATTCGAAAAACATTAATGTTTTGTACAGCTGTAAATATCTTAATTGAAAGTACATTCCAAAATTGCCTTAATATGGTAATGCAGAGATTATTCATCTTTCTCTACAAATTCAGACTCTAGTTTTTTCTGTCCAACCCCAAAATAGCTCGTGCATATTAAATGAGCAGTTAATAGACTTCATATTGAAAACTTACTATTGATTCTTTTAGCTTACACTAAAGGAGAGATTTCCTTCAGAGTAAAAGTGATCAACTCACTGGAGGAAGAAGAAAATCAGCTGCACCATGATTTACCACAAATGTTCCAAATGGATCACTTGACAAAAGATTTAAACTCTATAATCCCTTAGATGGGCATTCCCAAATTGATTTAAACAACACTGATAGGTGACTAAGCTGCAGGAAGGAGTTTACAAACAAATTCAACCGAATGCCTTGGAGCTAAGCAAGAAAATATTCTACTTGTGCATTCATCCCACTTGAGTCAAGTTGTTCTAAAACTTTTTGGATGATTAAAAAGTTTTGAATGTCATCAAGTTTTTTATTCTAGTGTAGACATACTGTAATAATTTTTCTCCCTTTTTAGTTTCAGATTCAGTGCATATGTAACCACTCTTTCCAGATGCCTCCCCACTCTCTTTGCTCCTTTCCCTGACATGTTTTTAGTCTCAAAAGATTATTAAGTTCGTAGAAGCTCTATGAAGATCAGCAGTCAGGTAGAGGAGAGACACAACTGGTTATTCCACCGAACACCACAATAGGTAAATTCAGTTTGCTATGAAAGGCAGCAAAAGTGGGGCCAAACAGTGAAAACACTTCTCATCTTTTCACTTGACAAATTGCTACACAGGACACATGAGAGAACAATAACAGCATAGTGTAGCGATTCAAGAAGATGAGAGATTAAACCAGTATGAAATGAAACTTCACTACTTCTACTGCTCACAAATGTGATTTTACTTAAAACCTACCTCTCTGTGTGCCAAAAAAACTGCTCAAAAAACTGCTAAGCACACTCACTTTGTGTCTTGATAAAGAGCATTGCAAAATTAATTCAATTTCTTTTTTCAAATCCCATTAATATAGATCACTATAACAATTTTCCAAGTTTCTTGGGAATGCATCCTTCCAAACCTAGAAGACTGCAATTTTTTCAATCTTACATGGATCTCCGCTTCTTAGTAGGCTTCAAATGACTCTCAGTTCTTTTTTATTAAATTACCTCTCTGTGCTATATCATCTTTTATATTTAGTATTGAAGCACTATATTAACATAATGCTTATTCATACACACTTACTCACCTTCTTGTAACAGTGATAACACTTTTATATCAGTGGCATTTAACTTTCTACACCATTTTTCCAGGAGGGATAAGTTTATTCAGCTATATTCACAAAATTCATAACTAAAGAAGCCAAGGAGAAGTAATTCTGCATACTGCAATGCTGCCTCACATGAGTCAGAGAAATAATATATGCCTCCAAGTTGCTTTAATAGGTATAGTCTCCTAAATGTGATACTATCATTGCCTGAAGGCCTGTAAACAGGCCTGCAGTTTGATCATACATCTTTTCAAGAAGGAACTGGCAACGTGTGGTAAACAACAACAAAAAAAAGAAACAAAGAGAGTATTTTAGCTATTAAGTTGCTGCCATACAGTAAAACTGATGCTGCAAGAACACAATTGTAAAATGCCAGTCTTGTTTATTACAAATTCAGTTTCACAGCTTCTTATGAAACATTTGCTATTGCATCAAGAGAATCTCTCCGGTAATTTCATTCCAACATTTCTTTTGTTTTAGGAGAGCTCATAAAGCACTCAGTCCTAAAGCATTGTATTATTAACACCTCAGTCTTTTATTTGTACCAAACATGTAATATCCACCCATAATTTACACATCTTGAAATAAAGTTTCAAAAATTTCTGATTTTATATTAAAAAATCCCCAAACTTGAAAAGGGAGCTTGAGTCACCATGTAAAAGAGAATATTAATACAAGAGAAACTGCTCTTCTGTTCAGTAGCTCTAGTGCAGCCAAGGTTAATTACATAGAACAAGGCCCAGAAATTACTGCCATTTTAACAGCCTTTTATTGACATTGTCAAAATAAGTGATATGCATAAAATGAAATGGATACACAAAAGAATACATTCTACCTAGAAAGGTAAGTGCTCCATTTGTAAACAAAAATGAAACACAGCCTTAAGAATATAAAATTAAAATTGTATTTTAGTTTAAATATTTCTCATACAGACTGCAAGTCAGATTGCATGTACTCTGGTCTCTGCTCTGCCATTTATTTGCTTTTCAATTTTTTTTTTAATAAGTGAAACAGTTACAGCACTTTTCTGTCATGCAGAACACACAGCTCAATTCTGTGAACTTTAGAAAGAAGGTATAATTGAAGTTCTAAGTATCTTCAGAGACACAGTGACTGTCCTAATGTGAAAAGGTGTCCAAAATCACCTTAAAACACTCAAGAATATTAAAGGATGTTATAGTGGCACAACAGTAAGAACCCATAATAGTGGAAAAATGGCCTAGGAGAAAAATCTCCAGCAGCTCTGAAGTCTTACAACTCTTTCTGTTGGCAGGCGTGGCTTGCTTTTCCTTCAAGGAAAGTGTGTCAAAATGAACTGGACTTAAATGACTGCTAATTTTAACTGTGATGAGTTGTGAAGGTTATAGAGAGGGAAGAGGAAGAACACTGCTCTGGTTAAAGCCTCAGACAAGCTCTCTTCTCACAGCTCAGTATTCCACTCTGAATCTGCATATACCTAGCTCATGTTTCAAGTCCTGTCTGAAAAATAGAGGATTTTTATCATATGTCACAACTCCAGTGAACAATATATTAAATTAGAACTTGTCAGATAATCAGTTACTAATTTCATCTAATCTCTGTAGGGAGAAAAAGCGACAATACCTACATGTATGTCAAAATGGGAACCTGGGTATAATTTGACCTACATTTCAAGAGGTTATCTAATCATGTAACAATAGTAAAATGAAAAATTAGTAAGATTTATTACTTAAAAAAAGTAATGAGTCTAGGTGAAATGAGATAGAATTAATGATTTTATCTAGGACACACATTATAAATGCTAAACAATGAGAATAATAATTTGGAATGAGCTTGTTTATTCTTTGTTAACCAACACACTGTCCTCAGGGTTTTGCAAATGAATCGCTGATTATTTATATACCATCAGTCAGTCATCAGTTTTAGTCAAGACATCAGTCATATTTGTCTCACATTTTTTTACACCAGCAAAGATGTTACAGTAAAGCACAGAGTATCTGATATGTCCAAATATATAAACACATTCCGATATGTTAAAAGCACATATATTTCAGTAGTTTATCACTTAGAATAACTACAAAAGCAAATAATAAAAATGACAAAATATGGCAAGAGACGTAACAGCATTATCAGTTTAACTCTATTTCCCTATTTTCCTTCAGCAGAAGGACTTCCTAAAGGTATCATATGGGTATACTTAAATGTTCTATGTGCACTCCAGACAGTTCATTACACAACTCAAAACCAACATTTAATTCATGGACATATTTTTGCCCAAATTTTGATGTACTGGTAACCTGCTAAGGCTTAAGGAGTGCACGTAATTGCACCCAATGAAGCCAAATTAATGCTCCTCCCCACTGCCCCTTCTCTCCCATGGATGTGCTGTTTGCAATGATTACAGGTCCCAGCACATGAAAGACATACAAGTTCTAGCACGAATACCTAAACTGTTAAAACAAAAATAGAGAGTCAAGAGGTCTAAGTTTTATTTGCTGTTCTTTCACTGTCTCACTGAGATGCTGCTGTACAAGGCAGACTTTCCTTTAGCCTTCAACATCTGAAGTCTCCTAAACCAGAAAATACCTACATACACCTTCTCTAAACAAGCAACTTCCTTTCTAAACAGAAGTTACTACAGAAATTAAAAGCTTTAAAGGAACATGGTACACTATTAGCTAGCAATTGGTAGACAAAAAGCTGTGCATTTTTTTGGCAGCATGGAAGAAAAACAGCCGAACATCCTACTTTTTTCTGGTTTTACTTTGTTTTACGGTTTTACGATTAATGACATTGCCAGTATCAATTAGAGAAAAATAAAAGTGATGGATCCGTCAACCTCAGTATGTTTACTGTTAAGAGTAACTGTTTCAGTGTTAAAGCTTTAATTTTCTTATTTTTATTTTTGGCTTAAAACTTTACACCCATGAAACCAAGTAAAAATGAGTAGTGTTACACACGCCACTACATGGTTATTTTACAGACATATTTAAAAAAAAAAACCCAAACAAACATAAGCCTCCTTTCAAGACTGGCAGCCATGAAAGGATCTTGTATGTTTAACAAGAAAAAAGTTACCAAGCAAATCACAGCATTCAAACCAAGCATGACTAAGAATCATATGAAATCACCATACAGATGTACATTCATGTTAATACTATTCTTTCTTAAGAAGACAGTCTAGTAAGCTGAAAGCCAGAACAAAAGAACCAAAGAATATTAAACCAACCCAGTCCTTGTAACAGCAACTGGCACTTCTATAAACAAAATTTACAGTAAAATGTCAATATATGAGCTGCTGTAGGATTTAAGCTCTGATTTGAAGCCTTAGAAAGAACACCAATACTAGAAAGGGGCTGTGGGCTCAGCATGGAAACATCCTTCATAAAATCCTACCATCATGCTTTATGCACTTCTGTGTTTGCAAATACAGATTTACTGGTTCATGAGTTTTACAGATTATGTGCTACCTTCAAATTCTATGCTCAACAACTTCTCAAATATTTTTTTCCTTCAAGAAGAAACAGCAGCGGAGAATGAATGCAAGAGTTTTAAAAATATGTATTTCCAAGATCCACTTCCCAGTTTTAAGACCACTGTACATTGCTTGTTCTACATACTATGGGCGGACCATGACAGATAAAACAAGCACCATCATTATGTAATAACCTGCAATTATTTTTATGGCTATTGAATTCCATTCTTCCTATGCAATACATAAAATGCAAATGTAAAGCAATAGTACAAATCACAAGCCCTAACAAGGCAGTAAATCTGAACCAAGTCACGCAACACAGCATGTCTATAAACTTTCCCACCAGATGCAACAAAGGCTTTCAAAAGCTGTTCTTTTAAACTTGTTTTTCTTAATTTTTATAAGAAAATTAATAAAAATCCCCCTACCTCTAGTCATATCTGAATAGCAAATAATTAGTTCTACCAAATTTGAGGAGAATTCACAGAAATTGAGAAAAATATCGTAAGATTTATCAGTAGATGTGGTGGTCTTTTCCTTTACTTTTGCATTATAAAAATAAAATGTTTAAAAATAAAAGAACTGTCATCAAAAATACAGTTGATTGGAGACTATGATTCATATTAAGATCATAACCTATTAAAATCATCAGCTGTGCAGAATGAGCTGTTCCAGTTGACAGATCTTATTAGCAAAATCTTCCAATAAATTACAGAAAAAGCTGATTTAAAAAAATTGCTTTTGGCTTTCAGCATATGGAGCTTAAGGTGCTTCTGACACTAACATGTTTTTATATGGTTTTAGTGACTAGATGCTACAAAGAAGTCATCTTGTTCTGGAAAAGCTGTACTAATAAATTTAGTGAGAATGAAGGGAATTTTTTTTCCCTCAGAATTCAAAGGGAACACGTTTTTATCTTAAAGTACACTTTTATACAGCTTTGCTTCCCTTGCTTTGTGGGCAGAAGATATTAAGAACAAAATCATGAAAGGATGACTAATTAAATCACAGTGTCTGTAAGTATTTCTGCAGCTTCACTGAACTAAAGCAGCTATCGCTTTACTCTGAACTTTTCAATACCAGAATCAGTAGATTCTGTGACAAAACAAGAGCTGATCTATTCTGAAAAACTCTGTGAGGTCAATAATATGACTACAATGGTAAGACCAGGCAAGAAGCACAATACAGTGGAATATGAAAGAGCTTATACACTTTTACCTATAGTGACAAAGGAAACATCTTGCAAAATAAAAAACCAAACCAAAACCCCCAAACATCTACCACTGACAGATCTTATGTTTTTTATGCTATAATGAAAAACTAGACGTATAACCTTCTACACCATTTTTCCAGGAGGGATAAGTTTTTGTGAATTTTTGAATATTCCCTTCAAATAATATTCATAATATTTCAGCATCAGAAAAGTCTAGTTTTCTGATTCCACAACTTTTTAAACTAACAGAAACATTTCATGACATTAAGATTATTTTTTTCCCTCCACATTTTATTTTTGGCCTCAGTCAACATGTAAGGTTCAGTGCTTGGAGTATTGCCTGCTTCTGGCACTGGGCTGCTACTCTGGCAATGGCCAATGTATCTAGCTAAAGGAGCACTTCCTCACTGGTACTTTGTTGTTATTTTCAATGAAAAATGTGGACAGCAAAAATAAACTGCAGATTACTGGGCACAGGCTAAAATGAAAGACTCTAAGAGACAACCATCAATGACATCTACTACTGATAAATGTCTTCTGCACACACAGCTTACATTTATTTTCCCAGCCTCTAGATCATGCAATTTACTGTCTTCAGCTGCTACAAATGCTACGGCTTCAAATACTGCCAGTACTAACTTGCACAGACCCATTTCTAATCTAAAATCTCAATGGCTCATTATAATTGTGTGTTATAAAGTTTGCCTTTATTAACAGAAGAAGCCCAGACAATCTTTGATGATCCAATATTCTGTTTAAGTAAGTTAATGCCAGTATAGTAATCAATCTAGTAATATTATGCTGTCATCTACTTTTAAATATAAACTATTTGCTCCAAATGCTTGCATACATCTCAAGATAAGGAATACTTTCTGGAGTGCAATTTAGGAAGTTAACTTCGTGCCTTTGTCACAAAGTCTTAAGTAGTATAACATTAACAGGAATCTAAATTAGCCTAAAAGATCTCTATGTAAAGCATGGTGAGAATATTGTGAATTATGAGGACTACATATTATTTCAGGATTATCTATCAGCCTTTTAAATTTCTAGTTTTGCTATTGGTAAAAGAGGTAAAATGACACCAGACACTATAGACCTGACAAGCTTGATATGGTATGCAGGTCCATCATTCTATCCAATACAATAGAAATAGCACATGCTGCATAACATTCTATGCTCCTTTGAGAGGTAGCTGCCTGGCACACACTACAACAGTCTAGTGCAAAAAGATCAAGTCAGATCTGAACTCCACATCATTCTTGCCACTGTTGTGACCTCAAAACACTACACATCAGGTTTTAGTTAGTCAGCTACAAACAAAATCAATATAGTTTAAGAGCAAAAGAAAATATTATTCTTTTTCAGAATATTTAGCTCAGATTTTTAAAACAGCATTAGAACTTTTTATACAAGTGCATTTGTCTTTTGGTATTTGTGGCAATTTAACACAAATCTTGAATGCTGTCAAATAAATAAAACTGCTAAAGCACAACAGTAAAGAAATCGGCCTGGAAAAAAATCTCATTTGACCCTGCATATTACATTTTTGTTTGTTCTGTACTATAGTTAATTACTCAAACATAGACAAGTATTGCAGTCTTTTCACAGTACCTGGAATTTGGTCTACATTGTAAACAAAAGTTGCAGTGAAGTCTTTAAAGAGACTTCCAAATGATGAAATCAGACTAAGGAAAAAAACACAAATATGTTCTTATCTTTCAATTTGAACTTGAGGATAAACCTCTTCCATTGACAGTCTTACACACAACTGTTTGGCCCCTGGCAATGTGTCTAGACAATGTCTGTTATTTATTTCAGTTCTAAAAGATATGTACTAAATACAATGGTCATCACAAAAAAAAAAGCATCTAAAGCAACAGGTCTGCCTTGTGTATTTTTTTTTACACTTCAATACTGAGAAATTATTGGAAGACTGCTGGTGATGGCATCATAGCTAAATTAGTCCTAATTTAGCTAAATTATTCAGAGCACAACAGGCAGGTACGTACACATAGGAAATGAGCACTTTAAAAGACACATACAAGAAGGTGGTGTTAATCAGGGAACATCTTACTTAGTCAAAACATTAAAAACCCACATGAAAATAAGAAGAAAGATACCTAAATATCTTGTTTTTAACAGTATCACTGGCAACATACTCGGAAATCCACTAATACTGTGCAATCACACTACTGTCACATACACAAGTACAATTTGTAAATTACTGAGCTGGAGGTTTTTAATGATTTGTCATTATGATTACATATGTGCCCCTAGCTGGCAAAAACAACCAAGACAGAAACAAAACTACGCAGAATGAATGTACCTAGGTAGCCAAGAAGGCCAATGGCATCCTGGCCTGTATCAGCAATGGTGTGGCCAGCAGGACCAGGGCAGTGAGTGCGCCCTTGCACTCAGCACTGGGGAGGCCACACCTCAAGTGCTGTGTCCAGTTCTGGGCCTCTCACTACAAGAAGGACACTGAGGTGCTGGAGTGTGTCCAGAGAAGGGCAATGGAGCTGGTGAAGGGTCTGGAGCACAAGTCTTGTGATGAGTGGACAAGGCATCTTGGGTAGTCTGGAGAATTTGAGGCTCAAGGAAGGACCCTTATCTCTCTCTACAAACACCTGAAAGGAGGTTGTAATGAGATGGGGGTCAGTCTCTTTTCCCAGGTAACAAGTAACAGGAGATGAGAAAATGGCCACAAGTTGCATAGAGAAGGTTTAGATTGGATACCTGGAAAAATTTCTTGATCAGGCACTGGAACTGGCTGCCCAGAGAGGTAAGTGGTGGAACACCTCTGGAAGTGTTCATTTGATCTGTAGGTGGGGCACTTAGGGATGGGCATGGGGTTATTAGAGGACTTGGCAGTGCTGGGTTAATGGTTCACTTTATGACCTTTTCTAACATAAAAAATTCTAAGAAAATTTGAAAGAAGTGTTTTAGATGTTGAGCCTATTACCTTTTTTATTACTGTGTTGTACACAGTACCTGTAAAGAGGCAGAAATGTGAACTAGAGACAGACTCTCAAAACGAGTATGTACAGTGAGTACTTCCCTTCATAAAATACTGTGGAGAAAATTAAAAATGCTGCAACCACCATAAAAGAATTTAATTCAAAACGAACATGCTGATGAAAAATCCAACTGTAAAAAAGGGCAAAGTATACAAGGATTTTCCTGAGCCAAAGCCACATTCTTTTTGAATAAGAGAACCTTAAAAAGATTCATCATAATAAATTTAGCAGTAGTCTGAGCCATCAGCTTGATTCTGTGGCTGTTCCAACACAAAGTTTTCACTTATATCAAATGGATTTGCATAAGAAAACAGTTTGAAAGTGGATACAAAGGTCCACATTCAATTAAAAACCTTTCCATTAAAGTATAACTTTCTAAAAGAAAAAATAATGAATGTGCTTTTTAAGTGTAAGCCAACATTTTTTTAGAGCAGCTCTTTAGCATAGAAAATACACAATGATGGTTTTTCTTTCAAATGTAAAGGAATATGCCAAGAGAAGTTATGAAGAGAGATTTATCTGCTGCAGACATTATAACGGGTATTATGTTTCCCACTAAATAAAATATGAAGAAATTTTACTAAAGTAACTGAAGAAATTTTGCTACAGTTTTAGAATTCAGAGGAAGAAACAGTGTACAATGCATTGCTCTTTTAACTATCCTTAGTCTTCTTAATATACCCATCTATTTTACTTTAAATATACAAACACATGAATTCAATTTTAAATTTAGTGCCATGAATACCTTTGGAATAACCTGGCAAATTCGCCTCTCTAGTCCATAACAATCCAACTTATGCTACACCTTCAAACTTTTGTTCTTTATAGGAAAAGTACTGTCACCACAATCAGTAAGAAGTTGGCAGAATAATATCTTATGATTTCAGAGTGTATTCTCAACAACTCCAAAGATTTTGTAACACTGCGTACTGATGATGTTTGATCTGTACATCATCAAACCTGGGTACTGGCTTATGATACAAATCTTTACCTTCATGCCTGTAGTGTGATTACCTACTGACATCAGTAAGAACTTCAGAAGAGCATCAAAAATCACTGGGATACTAGGAGTGATTAATTAGGCAAAAATAATGGCCTTTAATATTTCACCAGATTTTAACACAAGTAGTATAAATTAAACATTAAAAAGATGTCAGAGAAAACACAAGAGGTTTGAACTTTGCAAATCATGACAGAGAAGCTACTGCACACTATAAGGTTGGCTGCAGACTAGAACATAATTCAAACACATTAAATTCTGCAGTAAAACATTAGGCTGTTAATACACTAACAGCCTTCAATTACTGATTGCTCTTCCACCTTTCAGGGTAATATTTTAACAATTATTTCCACTGCATCAATAGACGCTCTATCAATCATGTACCATAATTCAGCAGGTACCATCAAAACCAGCATGGGAGCCATGATGGAAAATAAACTGTTTTATTGCAATACATTAAAGATCTATTTATGTCAAAAGTCTCATCCAAAAAAAAAGACATAGCTTAAAAAAAATCTCTTTTTTGTTTAATAGCTTTACAAATTTGGAATAGTCAGAGCAAAATTATTTAAATTACATCAGAGTAGGTATGATTCTACCTGCTTTTATGTTGTTTATGTTGTTGTCACAAGAGACAACACTCATCTAGCTCAGAATATAGGAAGCTAAAGGCAGCAAGGGTATAAGATCCTGCCTGCTACAAAGCACACTGTCATAACCATGCTGGAGTCTAAATCAAGGCATTTTTCTGCTGTCAACAAATACTTCTGGAATAAAACAATATTTCTTCTCCTGTGGCTACTCAGACAGACTACATGTCACTTTCCTACTACGGATAGTTAACTTGCCAGCTTGCACTGTAGAAACCTGATCAAGAAAACTACGGATTTCACTAGTACATTGCCCATCAAGAAGGATCTGCTGCTGTAAAAATCCAGGCTATAACATACAAAAATACATTAATTTTAAAACCCCAATGCTAAGACATTAAGACTTCCGAAATATCAAAATAACGGTAGACTGGGAAACATAGATTCTGCTACCTGCTCTCTGTGTCTCTTCACCTCACACTACATATGCATGCAAAATAAATATGTGTTTTCCTTCGGACTAATGGATCACTCAGGATGAACAAAGCTCCAGGAGGAGACTTGTGGAGCACTAATGATTTACCCAAAGGATACAAACCTTGTTTATAGAAGACATTTAGTGAACATGACTAGGAGTTACAGTAAGGAGGAGTATGCTGTCATGCATTAAAACGTTACTTTTCAGAAAAAACAGCAGATTCTATCACGGTGTTCCTACATGATGACAGGTACATAAGTCATATGCCACCTTCCAACCTGCAACTTTTCCCAAAAACGGAACAGAGAGGTACAAGATAGCCCTGCAGCTGAAGCTATTGAACATATTCCTTCTGCACTTGTCCTGAAACTCTTCACTCATTTAAAATTGTTCCTGGAAAATATGGCACTTGGAAGTTCCGGCAGGAGCAGACAGCACAGTTCACATTATACATTCTCAGTCTTCTTTTTTCTCCAGCGTCTTTCAGGAGGAAATCACAGCTATCCTGCAGTCTGGGTGAACTGTTGCTGCATCCTGCTTAACACCAACCTTCCCGAAAAGGCCTTAGCCAACCCTCTTACATCTGACCAGAAACATTCCCATCAAGTGAGAAGATAAAGCCCAATGAAAGACAGCAGCAGGGAGAAGAGCTGCTGCTGAAAGCACCTGCATACTTTTGAGAAGTAGCTCATTACTCAAACCAAAAACAATCTACAGAAGGTAGAAGGATCATGGGATTACAATCTCAAACTGCATCCAAAAATTTCAGTCAGGATTACAGTTGTGCCTGCCTTTATTTTCATGGTTTGTACCGTGAGACATTTTATTTGGTGAGGACTCGCACTTGCAATTGTGATTTAACAATAGTTGAAGACAATTCTAACAATAAGGTGAAGAGGAGGTAATGGAATCCACTGACAATTTCATCCTAACACATTAGGTTTTAAACATTAAGTAGCTGTTCCTCTTTCCAAATATTTAGAAGTAAAAGAAGGCAGACACATGGTTTAAAGGAAAGATGAGTGTTGGCAACATGAACTGACTCAAACCTTGTCTGCAGTGGAAGTTCTGGCACTTTATTCTGACAGTCATGATAGACAGAAAAACCAGATCTCTCACTGTTTTCTCTAAATATAGTAACACTGATCTTATGATGGGCTTCCACAGTAGCTGCTTCAAAGAGAGACTGTCCTCGCGCTGTAAAAATCACTCATTTCGAATTCTTCCATGGCTGTACTTTGCCACAAATTGGTTTTTTTTTGTTTTTACTTCTCCTCTTAGCAAAGAAAGAAATGCTTTTCTGTCCCAACTCGCAAAAATACTCTATAGTCCTACTTTTAAAAGTATCTGGTCAAATTTCTGTTCATTGTGAAAAATGAAGTAATCACCAAAGTTTTCAGTTCAAGTAACCAGAATTTGCTTTCATTCCGTGTTAATAAATGGTATATTTAGTTTTTCTGCTTCTACTATCAAGAGTACTGGTACAACTGAGACTGTTCATTAAAAATCCCAACACTGACATGTAATGAAATTCCACAGACTCACATAAAAGATGCCACTGAAGTGGCACACTAAACAACAGTATATCCAACATCACCTTTCCAAAATATAATCCAACCAGACTTAGAAATAGTGAACTTTCAAACTCTTGGAGAGCAGGAAGGCAGGGAAGTCAAAATAATTACTAAGGAGATTGCAATAATTCATACTCTCTCACAAATACTGTCAACTTAGGCAGTTATTTTTACCTTGAGAAGGTATGTAGGAATATTGCTGAAATCAACAGGCAACTTCAAGAGGAAGCGAGCTGAGAACTCTCCGGTCTGTGGAAAAAAGGTAGCACTAATTAGACCTGGTAGCCAAAAGAGAACTATAAACTAGCTGAAGATTAAATACTATCCAGAAAAATGTGTAAGAACTCATACCAAAGAGAAGGGTTGAGATTTAAAACAAAATTGCTGAATAGAACTACTGGAGGGGAAAACCTCCCCCCCCCCAGATTTCACAGGTGTCATATGAAAAAACACCTAAAAAACATTAACCCTCAATGCCAGTAAGTCAACAGCAAAAAGCATTTAGAATAAAACAATGTGCAGGACAAAAAATCAGACTATATTTTGTTATGCCCTAAATATAGATGTATCTTGGCTGTACTCATTTCCGGACAAAGGTCTGGCGAGACCTGTAAAGAGTCTGAAAGCAAAGCTAAAAACCTGACAAATTGATAAGAGCATACAGATAAAATAGAAGCATCTTTACAAACACTGGAGATATATGTAAGAGAATTTGTATTTAGAAATATGAGCACGTATCAAGTGTCCTCTGAATTAACTTAAAGGGAAAGAGCTAAAGTAGAAGGTTTTAAACAATTTGTTTTCAGAATTATGTAACTAAACACCTAGACAACCGTTTACTGAAAATTTGCCAAGCATCTCATGCACACTGCTCTTTTTTACATATAAAGGGTATGAGAAGGAAATGGAAAGGATTTCCTTTCTGTTTCATACACTTCCTTAAAATCAGACTTTGTCCACCTGGTTATGAAGCAAGAAGTTAAATGTTTTTTAAAAACAAATGCCTGCCTGATTTCCTACATAATAATTTTTTCTTATTCCTGTTTTTTTAGTTCAGTAAAGTAGCCACACAGCAGCTATATTTGTTAGGTAGGCTGAATTAGCAGTAAAGAGAGTGTTAAACATTGATATTATGCAATTAAGTACAAAAAACTGGGATTATTTGAGCCAAGCTAACCAATTTGTCAGTGACAATCTGTTTCTGGGTCTATCTACCAGGCATGAACTAGAGATAACTCATCCTACCTTTAAGTCACTAAACAAGAAAAAACAAGATCTGGAATGCAACTGAAATCTTCCCAATGGTACCTTTCAAGTGATATAATTTGCCAAAAGGGTTTGTGTGATGTTGGGCTGTAATTCACCCTTATGCCAGCTAGCTAAGAATTGCCCTTAAAATTTGTCACTGGTAGTCACACAAGATAGGCAAAGAAATTGCTCATAGAAACATTGTGCAACAAAAAGTGAGTGTACATTAAAGTCCAACTGTGAAACCTTTCCTGATTACACCACTTGTGAGGAGAGATGCCAACTTCTGTTGGCATGATGCTGCATTACTGATGTATGCAGAAAAATTACCAGCTTCTTGCGCACGTGTAACATGATGACTGCTATGATGACAGTAAGGGTCCTCACTTCTTATCTGGAGTGAAACGGATATTACGGATAGTGCTTCTCTTCTGGACTTCCAAAAAAATGCCATACAACATTTGCCATAAAATCTAGAAAATTATTTTTGATATAATACCAAGTCTGATGAATTGGGATGGCCACTGAACAGAAGAATGACCTCTGATCAATGCTGCTTTGATCATCAGCTGCTCCAAAAAGTTTAGATCTTTCATATCATTCAATCAAGATTATTTTGCAAACTAATATTTCCACAGGTGTTCTGGCTGGACTGGGAGCAGCCCCTGTCCATGGTGCTCACCTCCCCAACCTGAACCACCTGGATACAGGCATCAGGTGGAGATGGATGAATTTCTGGCCACATCCCTGATAAGGTATTTAATGGGCTCCTGCATCCACTGATACTCTGCCAACATGAAGCTACTAAGCCAGATAATAGTTTGTTGATTTGTCATATATCTTGGAGACCTCCACTTTAGGAAACTGGAGATAGTGGAACAAAGGTGTAAGAGTAAATCTCTCTTCCATTTTGGGTCAGATTTCTGAATTCAGGCCTTCTCTCCAAAGTATTTTTAACTCATGCACCTAAGATGATGGCTTTCATAACACTGTGCAAGGCTCATACTTGATTATTTCAGAAATCTGCTGAACTACTACAGAATCCTGAAAGACAGCAGCAACATGAATTTCAATGACTTTTAGGCAGAGAAGATAAAAGGCCATTTACCTCCTGCTTTTTAGAAAAACAGCCCTATTTTGCTGATCCTTGAGGCTGACAATACAGTTGCAAAGGACAGGAAAGGGAACCACACAAGGCAGTTTCACAATTTTTAGGACACTAGTAAACAAACTCCTGTCATATACCAAGTTCATAGAATCTTGAAGACTCTCAAAAGTCTTCTTGACAGAGAATGACGACTTGGAAAAAAGCACACACTATGGAAAAATCTATATAGCTCTGCTATATATAAAAGATTTGACTCAGAATGTATTTAGAATTTATTTTATGGGAATATTTTTAATTCAAACAGCATTTAAAATAAAGAAAGTCCTTTATTAAGTCACCAAAGACTGAGAAAAGACTCAAAAGGTTTGAGTGGCTGTGTCTTTCCTCTCAAAAACAAAGAAACCCCCTAGTTTTCTACAATCTTGAATAGAATTTTTGCAACTGCCAAAAAATACGATAAAATTTCAGTACAGTTCAGAAAGCCTTCTGCACTTCAATAAACCAGTCTGATGAAATTCAGAGATACAGCAAGTTGTTTGTGATGCAAGCAATGGACAATAACATCTGTGAATAAGTTAATTTCAATCCAATATTCTAATCTATAAAAAGTAAAGAGATCTGAATTTCTTTGCTGAAGAAAATTAAATCTGGGTTCAAAGAAAAAAGGCCTAGACGACTTGTCTAAGAAAAGAACCAGATGAATGTGCGAGTTGTAAAGTAAACATCCTTGAATCACCTGTAACTTAAGGATGATTCAAGTGATATAAAGTTGAATTCTCGGTCTTGATAATAGGAGTGCTGAATTTTCACCAATTTTCAGACTGCACCTGTTTCAGAAGATACTGTTTCTGAAGGCCAGTTTATCTTAAGAGTATGCTACTTCTGAAAGCAAGAGGGAAACAAACTCATCATAAACACCATTAGGTATTTCCTGACATATCTTACTCCAAACTTCCCAAGAAAAATATATTACCAGCAGAAAACCATCTGATTTTTGCAAAGCTTATTGCTCTGTGGCAGAGATCAATTTAAAAAAACCCCATCAATTCACACAGTAACCAAAATGTCTACACTGCCAATGGCCACATCTTAGAGACAGTATCCACAGAGTGTTTCTATACAGAATGGCACATTTCCCATGTGGGAACATGGGATATAACTTCAGGCAACAGATAAGCCAGTTTAATGTCTGACTGTCATATAAAAGCATGGCCCTACAAAAGTCACTGTTCTAGCCCATCTTGCAGAAAATTAGTTGGGTTAGTTTTTCCTCTCCTCTCCTGGAACAACTCACCTCAGCTTAGACCAGTGTAAGAAAGAGCGTGGTAGCTGCAGCTACCAATTAAATAAACTCAATCCTAATGTGGAAATACACCCTAATACATCCTACCCCTAAGCAGGCTGGTAGGCTGTAGGCTGGCAGGGTGTCATACCAACACTGTTATTCTACCTCTCAAATCTTCAAAGCTAACTCAAACTTTCACATTAATGTTGTACTGCGCCCTCTAAACACAGCACAGGCTTTTCAACAGTTTCAAAGTGTTCACCTATAAACCAGATGAATGAACATCAGGTTCAAAACCAGTTCTCACATGGAAATCTGGTTCAACCAGGGGAATGGAATACAGCAACACACAACAGGGAGTATAGAAAATGAGCTGAAGTCAAATAGGAGTTTTCTCCACTGGAAACAGAAGGCATGGAGATCCACAGGAAGAAGTTAAGCTTTCTGAAGCAAGAGCTGTACTTGTTAAAAACATTTGAGATGAAATAAGTGCTTACCCAGTTGTTTTTTTTGCCAGCATAGATTTCCATATTTTCTCCATACTGGGGCTCTTCAAGTAAAGTCTGATACTCAAACATAAGACGAGAGCTCTCCCGTAATCGGCTGCACTGAAATTGGTGATACTGCTGCACAAGCTCTTTCACAACAAGCAGGAGGCATTCAGGGTTTGAAGGATTCCAGGAAGCTAAATTCTGTTGAGTAGAAAAGAACAAAGACCAAAATTGTTTATGGCAATAAGAGACAAGCAATTTCCCTTCCATACTGATACCAGAGGCACATATGCATGTGGAACGTCTGTGACAAAGCTAAACCATAATATTAAAATACAGAAGTTCTAACATGCTTTGGAAGAAAGCCAGGTGAAACAGCAGAAGCTTAATGTCAAATAGGAGACCTACCATAAAATTGATAATAGGGCTACTACCAGGCTTATATAGGCCCAAATTACCATTCTGTTCTTTCCTAAAATGATACTGTTGCATCTGGGTACTGGGAAAGTTTGAACTAAATTAAAACTGATGCACAAGACACAGAGATTAGGTAAGTACAACCTTGTACAGCAACAGATTCAAAAAGCAGTCAACCAAGTAAATATGGCAAATTAACTACAGAAACTGCTCTGCTCCATTATCTCAAGCAGTGGCTACATTCCTAGTGGTAGAGCAAATGGGTTCTCATCTCTTGCCTCAGCCCTGTGATTTATTTCACTTTAACTGCCTCTTCACTTGAATTACCTTCACTCATCCCCTTAACAACAGTGTCACCCAAACACAGAAGTCTCTTTAATATGCCTGGCAGAAATTTTTAGTACAGGTTCAATGTATTTCAAGAAATACAGCTAGCAGAAATAAAAATGGTAATACAATTAAAGTAACTGTGTCAGTAACACAGAAACAGTGTTACCACTCCTATAATCAGCTTAGATCAGTCTTCTGTGCACAGTAAGTTTTATTCAGGAAGTATTTGGTGTTAAAAACCATACCTAATGTGGCCAGTGGTGCATCTAGTTGACCAAAAATGGACCTATGTGAAAGACAAAGGAGGACTCACCCTGTAGTCCATGCTGTTAGGACATGAGACAGCACTGACTGAAAGGTACTTAGTTGCTCATATGCTTTGCACTTGGATCTTCAAGTGGTTTTCTTAATACAACCTCAGAGCATGTTAACACAATCACATGGCTTTTGGTGAGCTTTGAGTATAAACAAAATCTATCTGCATTTCATAGAATCATGGAGTGGTTTGGATTGGTAGGGCCCTTAAAGATCATGTACTTCAGGGGAGGGTGACACCTTCCACTAGACCAGGGTCCTCAAGGCAGGTTCCAGCCTGGCCTTTGACACTTCCAAGGATGGGGTATCAACAACTTCTCTGTGCAACCTGTTCCAGTGCTTCATCAGCCTCACAGTAAATAATTTCTTCCTTACATATAATTTTAATTTACCCTATTTTAATTTAAAGCCATTACCCTTTCTTCCACCTTTCCATGCTGTTGTAAAAACTCCCTTTCCAGCTCTCTTGAGGGCCCATTTAGCTACTAGAACGCTGTATATCACACAGACATTTGACAATAAACTAGCTGCAACAGAACTTTAAATTGCATGAATTGTACAGTTACAATTAAAACACTCAGAACTAGCAAAGATATCTGCATTTTGCAACTCAGTTATATAATATTGTAGCTTCATAAAATTTCTTATCCATATTTGTATTCAATCTAGTTAGATGCCATGTTACTTCTTCCTGTAAGTTGCAGACATTTCATAAAAAAAATACTTTGTGTAACACCAGAAGTAATAAATACAAGTAACAAACACAAGTGAACAGGTTGCACAGAGAAGTTGTTCAGCCTCTGTCCTTAGAGATACTCAAAACCCGACTAGACAAGGACCTGGACAGCCTGATCTATCTGACCCTGCCCAGGCCGGGCGGCTGGGCTAATGATCTCTATGTAAAGGCTCCTTCCAGCCTCAGCTTAATGAAGAGGTTTACAAAAAGCTCAGACTGAAACAGGAACTTAGCAAGGTGAGACTCCACAGTTCTGGCCTGAAAAGAAACAAATGAGCTTGTGTATAACTGTTATCTTCTCATACCCTGCAAAGGTAGATAGAAAGCTTAATCAGTTACTCACTAGGCACCATGTTTCAGCACTACAATGAAATTTACTTGTAGCCCGATCTCTAACTAAGATGGCTATTTCCATTAAAAAGGGTTATAACTTTTATTATTTCTGATGATTTTAGATATGTCTCTATGAATTAGTTTTATACAGACTTCAGTACATGTGTATGATGGCTTAATATTTCAAGTGGTTCTCTTTCCACAACTTTATCCTTTTTTTCCCACTTAAGTAATATATGTTAAGACCTTACCAAAAGGAATTGCTCATTTTCAGCATCATCACTTGAAACATACCAGTCTAATTTGTCAGTGAAAGCAACGGGAAGTATGTACTGCTGTGTTTTACGTGCATGAACAGCTACAGGATTGAAATGTATTCTATTTTCCTGCTTGCTCTGATTCTGGTATAAAGGGCTGCTCAGCATGGCTAAAATGCTATCCTTGAGCCTCTGCCTTTAAATGTTTCCTCAGTGTCAAAGACTTCACATTCAACCACAGCTTGATGTAGAAGTACTCTCTTTTCTCCCCCTTCTAGACAGTAGTAACACTTACAAAATGGGAATACTATCATTGCCATATCTTAAAAGGTAAACTACATTCCAGAGGAATTGGTGAATTGGTGACATACTAATGCAATTCATATAAGTTCCTCAAGTACTACAGAGTGACTGAAAGCCTTATTCTACCTTGTCTGCCACCTACAGCTGGTAAAAATTTGTTTGCAACTTGAATCCATTTAAGCTTATCCAATTTTACAAAATACTCGAGAAAATCTGTCAGGTAGAGAGCATCTTCAAGGAAACACATTTTCTATCATGCAGTCTGAAACCAGACTGCATGTAACCCTGAATTTCCTGTTCCCAAGCTGCTGCTCAAATAAAACATTTCCAGAAAGCCAGAGGATGTAATATGCCAGTATGTATTGATATCAGCCAGACAAGTGGGAATAACCTTTCCTCCTAATGACATTGGTATAACACAATAGAAATGTTCTGTCAAAGGAAATGACCAACAGTATTTTAATAACTGACCTAAATGCAACTGAACCTTTTGTTTTTTAAATAACGTTACACTACAGAACAAAAAAAGAGCAAGAGGAAATCCATTGTCATTTGTACAGCACAGAGCTAAAGAAGTGCTCTTTTCAAAGAATTCAAGAACATTGCATCAAAACAGTGTTCATTCTGTACTGCCTTAAAGCTATAGGAATTAAAATGGATGATTTGACTGCAGGATCCTTACTAAACACCTCTCATTCAGCAACTCAAGTTTCAAAGTACAAACTGCTTATAAAAGCAAATCACCTGAAGAACAATTCAACTATCCACCCAGGACACACATGAATTATAATAGATTCTCACTGACGAAAGAAGAAACATACAAGGGCTACACAAATTTTCTGAAGTACAAGTTCTGATTGATATAAAAAGTTTTTGACTTTAGAATTATATTATTGTAGTGCATGTTATTTGGCATTTGGCCACTACATTTCCATCCATTTTGTAACTTTGCAGAAGGGCTGTACTTTTCACAAGATCTAAACTCATAAATTTTAACACAAACACTACCAAATACAATGCCACGTTTATGTATGAAATTTCTTTTTACTTAACTTATTTGCCCTAAGCACTAGGTTCATTCACCTGAAAATACTTTTGAACAACTTTACTGTAATCCAGTTTCAAGAGGATGTCAAAAGGTGCTATATTGTTCTCCGTTTCAAACAGCACTTTCTTTAATCTTCCTTCTGGTTTTTTAAATCGAAGATAAAGTAAGCAACTACCTGTAAAATACATTGCTGAAATCTAAGGCAGAATTTGATTTGTCAAGTTTATCCCTTTTAGAGTATCTACATTGTTACAATTTGAGCATCACAGAGATTCTTCTGAGGACACACAATCACTTTAGTTAATGAGAGTACTGTCCCTGCAACAGTAACTTGACCTTCTTCTTTAGAGGTAAAGGACCCTCTAAATAAGATTTTATTTAGCAATGTAGTATTGTATTCACTATTAGACCTTGGAAATCAGCAAAAATCTTAAACTTGGAGCAAAAAGAGTAGTAACCTGTATGCTTCATTTGCTGACTGTTTGCTGGAAGGCTGCATTCCAGCTTTAACCAATCCAGCTTTATAAGAGATTGTAGTTAAGAAGATTTAAACATTAGAAGAACAGAGCTACTGGTGTTTGTGTTTCATGGCTTCAAGCTCTGCTACAAAACTCAGATCTTGTATAAGTATTAAAATCTGCTGCAACTTTAAGATTATGAGGTTCAGTTGTTACAACTTTAAAAAATCCTGGGAATAAGAATACAGACAGATCTCACTAAAGCCAAGAAGGTATGAAAACCCCAAATACAGAAATAACAAGGCAATTATGTATATAGAAAAAGACTTGTTGCTTTCCGTGGCTTATATCAAGATCTTCTGCCTTGCTCTCAAATCTATACGTTATCATTTTACCAAAATCACATGCATGCTGAAAAGAGGGTGGGGTTTTTTTCTGAATTTGCTATAAAATTGTGAATAAAATGGATTTTATAGAGAAAAAATAATTACAGTGACTGGGGTATTGACAGACTAAGCTACAGATTTCATTCAATAAATCCTGTCTCATTTATTTAAACATTTCTGCAGGCTTTCCAGAGAGTTAATGAAATTTAACAGAACAATCATTAATGCATTTAAAATAAAGAAATCCAGACTTGGATACAATCCCTTGACTTGTTTGCCAATAGATATCTTTAAATGAACTCTGCAATGCAAACTCCCTAAGTTACTCAATAGTTAGCCAGTTAGACTGAAAGTGGCCCATTGTACAACAATATACCAGTATGAATCAACCCAAACTGCATCTGCAACTAATTCTGCATTCATGCTGATCTCACATGATGGCCTACATGCACAGCTCAGATTGGTTAGGACCATTATTTTTTCATCCTATCATTGAAAAATATACCTGTCATCTCTGAGCACATGGATGGAGGCTCAAATAAACAATTCTCTTCTGTCTAGACAGCGCTTGTGTGTCTCTCCATGATCTCCGCTAACACTAGGAGCAACTTCATGCATCAGATCTTAATTTCAACCTTTCAGTTTTTAAATTCAGCTTTTTTTTTTTTTTTTTGACTTTGCCATATTGCAACTTGTGTAACTTTCATTTTCTAAAAAGATCAATTGTGGCCTCATTTTAAGAAGCACAGAAGTTTTAGTAGCAGGTTTAGTAGCATCCAAAGATGACTGTATATTCTTGTGGACACAAAAATCTGGTAATTTCATCTGTGATGACTGGATAAACCTCATTTTTCCAGTTAGGGAATGGATGAAAAATGATCTACAGGAATAAATTCAAAATGGCCTGCAGAAAAAGTAATGGAATGAGAACTTCCATATGATAGAGACCAGACTCCAGAAGCATCACTGCCCACAGAGTTGTAGCTACTGTCATACAGAAGATGGCCAATAACTATTTACCTATCCATAAGTAAGCAATTCAACATAAGGAAATTAAATGCTCCTTCATGGCAGAAATTTTCCTGGCTGACTTTTTTATTATAGAACATATTTTCAGGACAAGGTCTTCAAGAAAACAGTTATCTACACCTTAAAGTGATTAACCAATAGCATGTACATTCACTACGTTTGCCCTCTAGCTCATGTTGTGTGGCAACAGGAATGGAAAAATAGTATTCAATTCTTATACAGAGATTATAGACCATAGGCGTCCATCAAACTGTCTACATTGAAGAAATCCAAGTGATTCAGGAGATCTGTTCTGACAATCTGCCAGATATTAAGTTAAACAATCTCACCAAGGAGCACTGATTTTCACTAAGAAGTATAACCCCAGAGATTTTGTCGGGCTGCAAATTCAATTTGTGAATTCCCTGGCTCCTGATCCTGTCTGCTGACAGAAGTTGGCTGCACAGTACGTGAACAGTTTGATAGGGAAAGGTTTTTTGACATTCAGACATGACCAGAGTTGAGAAAATGAATTCACTTGAAGTTGGTATAAAAGGCAGAGTAGAGCTGTTATAAGGCCACCCACAGCGTGCAATTTAAGCCATTTCAACAGTAACTCATTTAAATGAGTAGCAATGACACCAACTGGATTTCCAAAAGAGACAAGGAAAATTTGCAGCCTGACACTATCAGTTCTAGTGAGATCTTACAGGTGAGGCAAGTGAAAAACCCCCACCCAACAAAGTAACTTCTGAGACCTATTAGCAAAGACATGCAGAGTTTAGCTTTCCAAAGATGCTGTACTATTCAACTTCTGGCAAAGAAACCACATTTAAATTTTGTTCTGGAACATTCTGTGCTTTGTATTCTTTCCTTTATCCTTCCAAAAAAGCTAATCAAGAACCTATGCAAACTACTCAGTGTCCATGATTACCTATTCCCCATTTTTTTCACAATGCAATGGGCCTCATGTTCCACAAAGCTGCTAATTTATAGACTCCTTCACAGGTTATTGCTTATTTCATAACTCCAGGTAATGTCTGCAGCAAACTATAATTCTACACTATCAGAAATGAAATATGGTAACAATTTCTAATTGATTTGAAGTTGTTTTTCTTTGAAATGTGTTTAAATACCCAGGTTGCCAGAATATCTTCCAGGAATGTGATTTTAAAGAAGACAGATTGCAACTGTTTTTCCTGGCTATACTACAGGAAATAACAGCAAGATCTTATTTTAAGTTAGTGTACTTCTATATTTCTAAGCAAGAAATTAACTTTCATGAGAAAATGTCAGTAAACAAAACCTCCCAAGCCTGTAACAGTGGTAATGCATTTCTATAGCATCTTTCATCCAGAATTATCATAAAGAATAATGTTAAGTACAGATTTGCATTTTGTTTATATCTCTGCACACCACATGCACACAACTTGCATCCTACAGTGGCTTAAAATCAGTACTAATATAAGTTTTTACCTGAAATGAGAAAGATCAGAGTGTGATATTAGCACTTATCTTCTGCATAAATACAGAGGAGAAACTGGTCCAGTGGTTACAGCATTAGCCTAGAAACTGGCATATCTGGTTTCAGTCCCCGCTTTGCTCTACTCTTCACAGGCCACCACAGGGAAATTGCTCACAGAAAAAGGCACAGGATAATTATCTACCATATGCTCACATCTTTCTATCAACAGATATTTTTCACAGTATTTGCAGGGCTGGAGTGTTATAACAACTTCAAAGGCTTCAGTTTCTTAGCAGCCAGCACTTAAACATCCTACAGGCTGCAGCTTCAAATCAATCACTGTAAACCTACATGCCATCTACTTGTCATCTTTTTTTCACAGGTTCTTCGTATCCCTCTCCTTCAAAGCACCACTGGAACAACTTTCTGGAGTGATCTTCTTGAAATGATCATTTTTGGGCCCAAGCAAAAATCAGAACTTAACATTTCATAAAAACAGTTCAACTCTGGAGCACTTCTGTCACTGCAAATACAACCAAAGAATTTACAGACCTTGTGTGCTGGGCTGCTGTGAATACCAGATAAAAACGTTTGCACTAAACAAAGCCTGGGATTGTCAGTATTTATTTTAATTTTTATTTTTGGCAAGAGGCTGTGGAAACTGGATACAGAAATTAGAATAGCTTATAAACACTTAGTTGAAATCCCAAACACCTGAGGGCCTTGAATTAGCAAGAAAATACAGAACACAAAAACAACATAATAAGAAATTAATTCTGCTTTCAAAAAAGTATCTTATATTGTGCATGAAATTATTTTCCCTTTATTCTTCCACTGGCTACAGTGTGATTCCTGATAAATGATCCAATACCCAAAGCAGCTCTATAACAGATCCCAGAAAATCTGACACATGGAGAACACTCTTCTGCATTCACCTAGAATAAATGCAAAACTGCCCCTCAAGTACCATTCACCCAAAAAAGCAGTAAACTCAGCTTCCAATGGTTACTACAATTTTTTTCTATTTCCTGCTGAAGGAGCAGTGAAGAGACAGTTGATCTTGCTAAGTTAAGAGTACCCACAAAATCCAGAATCTGTGAAGCTGAGCCCAGGAGAACATTTTTATGTTGCACACTCTTCCTGGAAGCGTCTGCCTGTTTCTCCCACAGAGTTCTCTTAGAAGATAATCAGACCCTTAAAAGCTACAACTGCCTACTATCTAATTAATCTACTAAAGATTTGGCACGCATAGGCATTTCTTGTCCTACTTTGCTAAGGAATTAGAGCAAGTTTTGTTTCTTTCCAGACCTCTCAGCACACCTCTCTCAGAAAGCAGATGATACCTTTACCTGATCCAAGAGGGAATTTCTTAATTCCCTCAGCACGTATTAAATTCTGGGTTAGTGAATCCAATGCACTAATCATTAATTTCTCCACATGAGTACACTGCATTTTTTCCTCTGGGAGTTGGCTACCAGAGGTGTACATATTTAACTAGACATGGCAAGTAAAAGGAACAAAGCATGAAGACAAGAAAAAGTCCCCCACAAGACAGAGGCACATGCATCTTTTACCTAAAGAGTCACCATGCCTTGATGGCAGTGTGAGCTGGCCTCAGCTCCTCAGGCACTCAGTGGACCAGAGAACAGACCACTGGTTATGCCTCACCTCAAGAGTCCCTTTCAAATAGCAAATCTTTCACTTTTATCAGTTCTTGTGGTTTTTTCCTTTCCTGTCAACACAAGTAATTTTAGCTTCAGCAAAAAGGCAGAACCTTCACAGCTGATGTTTTGGATAGCATCCACTAACATCCCTTGAGCATTTATCGTCAGGTGGCACATGCAGAACTGTTGTCTCCTTTCTTCATTTGTCGCCTTCCAAAATCCCACAAATTAAAATCAGTGTATTACATGGCAAATCTCACTGTTGTGAGAACAATATTGCCATCTTTATTTTCACATCTGTACTACAAGAGAGTTTGTAAGACCTTGAAAATAAAGTCCCTAAAGAAAACACCTACAAAATACCATTGTGTAAATTTTTAGATGCTGGAAATCAAAAATATTTCTCTATCATATCAGAAAAATTATTGCAAATTAGTTATCTCTTCTCAAAAAACCAGCATGAAAACACTAATTTTTCGTTTCTGAAAGTAAAAGCTGCATCTCTGGGAAGACATGTATACAGTAGAGTTCATGGAAAACTGTACGAACACTTACACTGCAAACAAAAGACTCAAGATGCTGACTAAATTTGAATTATATTTCTGTAGTTATCTCTAAAAAAAAGCAGATATGCCTGAGGAACTGAAATAGAAGATAGCAAGGAAAGACGTAAAAGAATGTAAAGGATGAGTAAAACAAAAAGAGATTTTGAAACAAATAGGCTGAAAAGGCTGAAAGTTAGACCAGTAAAAAGGAAAGAAAATGTATCTTCAGCCCTCCTCCATTTGGGGAAATGAACAGACCTTGTGAAAAACACCCTGAGTGCAAAGACATTTATTTCTTTGCCCCAACCATATCTTCTGAAGAAAAGAACCTTCAGGGTACCAAACTCAAACTAATTTCATTGGAGAAAAGTGCAATTATTACAGAATTCACAACCCAGAATTAAATCAAATACAAAACTGCATTATTAGACAGAATGACCATTTCTAACTGTCCTTCTGTAATCAGTTAAATTAAAAGCTTTTCTACTTGAATATTCATAAGCAATGACCAACTTCCTCTACAGAAAAATGAATTATAATAGCACATCAATGTGAATTCAATAGGCATACTACACAGAATTTAAATGTACTCTCAATTCAGGAAGACTGTCCTAGAGTCAGTCCTTTCTCTCAAAAAACCCCCCACCCCTACCCAACCCCCTTGTAGCTAAAAAGCTAACAAGCTGTTGCCTTCAAGACATGCCATTTCTTGGTGTTTCTAGAGTTCTTGTAAGGAAGCAGAATGTACTGTGACAGTAACACCACACGTAAGGGCCAGAATACTTTCATTTTCCACTGGTTTTTCTGATAATACTTTTCTCACAGTTTTTAACAAAACACTGCTTAAGTAAAGTAGGATTATATATTAATAAACTGAAGCAAAAAAATAGTCAGAAGTACATTATCAGTTTGCTGGTTTACATTAAAGAATTACAAATGCCAACATATTATCATTGTACTCCCACACTTCCACCTAAAAGATGTTCTGCTTTCATATGTCTGGCTTGGGATATCCAACTTTATACATTTGGTATGAACTATGGCTCAAAAGTGAATGATTTGCTGGAATTCATTATACTACCCTTACAACTAGCAAGGACTGTACTTCCTGCAAAGGAAAGACATGCAAGCCTAAAGATCTTTTTCAGCATTTTACATTAAGATTTAAGCATCCTGTTGTTCTGGTCCAAACTTCTGACCCATCTAAATCTATGACCATGAAAAATATGGTCAAATTCATATGACAAACGAAAATTATTTTTTCCTAAAACAATGCTATGAATGGAAAACCATAAAATGTTTTCTCCCCCTATTTTACTAGTGCACAATGATTAAGTCCTTCATCACATGCACTTTAGTTAGTGCATTTTCTCCCACTTTTCCATCCTTCAGTCAAATGCCCATGCACACTCCTAGTGCTCTCCAAAAACTAGTCTTTCCTGGACTGAAATACTCTATTTGAAAAGCTAATACTCTGGAACTTTCATATTCTAGGGAGAGATTGCATTATCAGAGAAGCTTGTGCCAAAAATTGAAAGGAAATGTTTCCTCCTGGAGCCCCTTACAAAACTAAGGGAATGAATTTTGCCTTCTACACCAAAGAGACTTAAGCAAGAAAGGCAAAACTACCTATCTTAACAGATATTTTGTTCCCTTGAAATTATAGAAGTATTATCAAATTATAGATTTTCTTTATTTTTTTCAATTTCTGGATTCACTAGGTGAAAAGTCCAGCCAAAATACTGCAATTAGGTAAAGCACAACTTTTAACCTCCTCTGCTTACGCATTGAGATAGAAAGCCACATTTTATAAGCTGTGCTAGGAAATGCTGAAGTTTGGCAAAAAGAAACTGAGGTAAATATATGCAATGATTTTACATATATAGAAAATGACAAAGTAACACAATGTGGCTAACCATCTCTCAGCCCTACAAATATTAGCAACTCTAGACAAAAAGAACAAAACTGAAAGGCTGCAAGAGAAATTAAGACTAAAACAAGGAGAAAAATGAGTAATTTCCCAGTGTAGAAAGTTCTTGACAGACTCAGAGATGGAAAGATGACAGGAAAATCTTTCTTTCTGTCATCTTCTTGAACTCCTTCTGCTGGACTGTATAGCCACCATATTTACCACATATTTACACAGATAATCCTAACATTTGCTCTCAGCACTGTGTGACTTCTCAGAAGGGCCTCCTGAATGCTGGCCTCACACAGGCGCAGTCAAGCTGGCCAGGCTACACCAGGAGAGGGTTCCCAGCCAGAATCCTCTTTTGATTTCTCATTTTAAACCCAGTACTTATTCAACTTGGCAGAGGGGCTGAACCGGATCAGCTCCAGAGGGCCCTTCAATCCTAACTATTCTGTGATTTTGTGATTCCCTGAGGAACAATGTGGAGCTCAGACACCAAAACCAGTTCAAAATACATTCAAAATTACATTTTTTCAGATCTTGCTTTAAAAAGAATGCTGTACTGGCATATCTCTATTGTTCAAAAACGTGGACAAAATGTATACCATAAGTGCCAACAATACCAGTCAAAAAATCCTTGGGAAAGTTTGTGAATAAATTACTACTCTCATGGTATAAAATGTGATTTTTTTCCCATTGCCTATCAATACCAGACAAATTTCAGCAAGGCTGCAGTGACTATATGCATATATTTATGTGTGTGTGTGTGTGTGTGTGTGTGTATACACATATACGTGTGTATACACGTGTGTACACATACCTTCATTCCCCATATATACAAATAGGTAGGATCAATAGAGAGGGACAGGAATAAAAAGTTTTCAGAATTAACGTTTGTTTCAGAAAACTAAATGTTAGTAACATGGGATTATAGATAATCAAAACACGTGTTGACATACAAAGACATGGCTGGGAAATGGAAATATAAAGTAGTTCAAAATAAGGAAAAAAACCTTCTAATAAATTGAAGGATCCAATTCTGCATTCTGTTTCACTTAAATTCTCCAAGTTCAACTGAAGCCAAAGTAATTTAAGGCTTTAAGTACAAGAGCAGCAGGTTAGGGGGTCCAAGAATGAAATCTGCTGCTGCCATTTGAAATAGAGCACACAGAAGAGCCAAATAGGTTGAACTTACCCATGCATTTCTCAGACAAGCAAAACCCACTGCTGTGGCTTTACATTTTAAAATCACACTCTGAAAACCATTGAGCTCACTGCCCTTATGGGAGGCTCTCACACTAGAACACATAACATCTGAATACTTGCTAACAATACATCTGACAGACTTTTTAGAACAAAATAGTTTAAACAGCATTACTTAAAGTAAGGGGTGTTTGAGCTTGTTAGGAGTTACTGTGAGCAGGGGGACAAATAACACTGTTAAACATGTGTCTCATGCACCTGAGTAAATGAAGAACAACTAATGGAAGAGGGGGATATTTAAAGGATCTCTTCACTACCCATTAAAAGCTAACTTGGCAACCAACAGAAATAACGATTAAGACTTTGAACAGAGACACAGAAAAAATACAACCTTCAGACAATCCTCATATAGCCAAATGAGTCTAATAAGCACAAATACAAGAATTTAAAAACAAACATTGGTCTACAGAAGATACAGAGTGTGACAGCCAATACACTTGAGTAGCACAAGGAGCTGAATTAACTCCACAGTGACTGGAATCTGTACTCAGTATCAACAATTACACAAGGGAAAACAATCCTCCCAATGCTAGGTATGGGCATGAGAACTGCAGCGGCCTATTCTCTGAAGATCTGTGATGACAGTATTTTCCTCCCATGCAAATGCAGCACTAAGTATTCCCACAAGGAATATGCTATATACTAGCACTTTGTAGGCTTCAGGAAATGCTCATGTCCTCTTGCCTCTATTCCCACTAAGGTTACTGAAGCCTTTTTGATAGCAATAGGTGGGCAGAAAAATTCAGGGGAGACCAGGTGGAGACCTGAAGTAGAATACTAAGACACCCACTTCCTTGATCTGACAGTTACCTTGCTTATACTTCTGTTGTATCCTCTTTGCCAAATAGAAGATAATTCAAAATCATTGGAAAAATGGGGTTAACATTTTGAATAAGCACTACAGCTATTAACTGGCTCACATTAACAATCAACTAGGCTAACATAACAAACAATTCTTGTTACTCAAACTGGCGTCATTGTAATGAGCTCCAAATTAATCTCATCCGTACACAATCACTAATCTTGTTGTGTGCCAACTGAATTTTTAATCAGAACGGAGTGAATCATAGGTTGTTTTTAAAATACATTTCTAATACTTGTCATCCAAAATGAATAAACACTAGAGCAGGAAAGAACTTTTCTATTTACATTCTGAGAAGCTTTTTTTATTTATGCATATTATACATGCAAGTATCAAATGCATTAGATAGGAAAACATTTTTAATGACAATAAAACCTAAAAATGTTTTTTTAATAACTTTTTGAGCATGAACAGCACCATCAACCTAAAGAATTTAGCCCCCGACTGTAATTAAAACTGTATGACAAACCAAAAGGACCACTTGCCCCAGTGTTGAAATGCTCCACAATGCTACTATCATCAGCAAGACCAGCAGGCACACAAACAGACCCTGAGACCAGCAGAGTAACCACTACTGGTAGGACATGTAACAAAGCACTTACTTCACACTGCTGAACGTGAGATTCAAGCTGAGTTTCAAATCCAACTGACTTTAATGTTTGTGCAAGACACAAAAGCAAAGATAAATTTCAATGAGCATTTTCAACTTGATTCTGCAATTGCAGTTATCAATTCAAGAAAGCATTAGCCCTGCTTATAAAACAAGAGTGCTCAACACATCGGTCTACTGCTGAAATACTGGCCTAATCATTCAGGAATTCTCTGGGGAAAAAAAACCAAACCAAAACATGAACTATTCCTTTACAGCATTCACTTTTTAAAATGCAGTATTTCTGGAATCTTGCTTTAGCTCCCTGGCTAACAGCTGCTTAACTGAACACCTATTACCATGCTCAGACGAAAACCTAACTGGAAGGTCTGCCCATGGCCCTGGAAACTGAGGAGTGACTGAAACGATCTGCAACACAGCCATTCAAATATCTTTGGGGAAGCCTACTGACAGCCTCCATTAGAGCCACACGAACTTGAGGAATCTGGAGTACCTGGTTCTCCTTTCAAGCTAAGCATAATGCCTGACTCAAGCCATCTAACAACATGTGATGACTTCTTGGAAAACAAGACAGACAGATGAGTGCAGTGCATGCAGGCTCAATGTCAGAATTCCCACATATCCGATGGCACATATTACTCAGAGACTGTGCTCCTCATTGAATAACATCTACATGCTTTTGTGCATGGTAGATTCTGTTTTGATTGCCAGGAACTGTTGCATTAGAAGTATTTGAAGACTGCTCAAGATTAAAAGCATTAAATTATGGTCAATGTGCTAATCTGTATTTTACTTCTAGTCACTAGACAGCTATGTTAACACATTTAAGAATTCTGCTAATATCTTAGAGTTCAATTAAAATTATCTTCATTAAACAGCTCTCACATTTGTGGAAAAAAGGGAGTTATTCGAAGACTCAGCAGAATAAGCAAGTTATTGTTAATGCAACATTCTGAAGAAAAAATCTGCAAACCATATGGAACATAAAACAATGAATGCAAAACCAAAGGTACACTGTGTAGAGCACAGCTACAAGGTGGGAATAACATACTCCAATACCATCAGGACGAACTGAAGGTTACATTTACACAATGAATGCCTCATCAAGGCATAATGACCAAAGGAACACTGTTGGCTTGCAGATTTCTTCTTTATTTTGTTCTAATTACTTTCAAATAGGCTGGTTAGTATCTCCTTATGGATCAAGAAGCAAATGGCTCTTCCAAGTTGCTTTCCAAAAAAAGACAAGAAGTTTGTCCTGTGCTTAGGCAGAAGAAAAGCAACACTCCCAAAAGAAGCATCATTAATGAACAATGTAAGAAAGAAAAATAAAGATGTTTTTATCTTCTCAGGTTTTCCTGTAGATCAAAACTGTTAGTGACTTCATTTCACATGAGAAATACGGCACCATACCACTCTCAGCAAGCTTCTCCATCTGAACAGCATTTCTGCAAGATGTCCCAAATTATTTTGTACCTCATTTGCAATTTGTTATTAATTTCTGTTTTCCAGTACATTAAAAGGTGCTTCTCTTCTTTTAATATCAACTATAAAAAGTAGTTGCTAATGTGAACATTTCTCAGAAGTTTGTAAGATTGAGAAACAAATGACAGAAAGAGGAAAATAGAATTCGTAAATAAAGGAGTGTGAAAACAATTCTAGAATTGCCATAGAAAGAATTCTAGAAAATAATTAATAGAAATTCATAGAAAACAATTCTAGAAATAGCCTTTTCTATAAACTAGCATAATGAAATAGCTGTGCATCAGCACCATGCCTCCTACCCAAAGGAGTTTGAGAGCTTAACAGCTAAGTGACCAGGAGAAGAAAAGAAATATAAATTTCATCTTTTAAAAGTTCTATTAGGTATGCTAAAAATAATGATTAAAACCAATTCTTCTGATTCTTTTATACAACTTGCTATGAAGTGAAAGATAAAACCAAAACCCAACACTTGTGATGCCATGCATCAAGGACATGTTCAACCTCCATCATGACACCTGTACCACAGCACAACAGCTACCGACTTCCTTTGGGGAGCTCTGGAGATGTGCTCATAAAGCACAAGAAGAGCTGCAGGTGAGGGCTCTGAACTGTCTCGTTAGTAACTACTATTAAGTTATGAGAGGGAGAAGTATTGTAAAAGCATAAGCACTGATAGCTTCTTCAAACAAAGTTTTACTACTTGAGGCTGTGACTAGTGAGCAAAATGCTTGGTTTAACCTTGTGGTGTTTCTTCTTCCATAGAAATAAGGCTGTATAAAAGTATTTTCTCATTTATTTTTGCTCATCCCACCTTTTAGGAGGTAATTTCTTAAGATGGTCAGATATTAAATAGACATATTTTTATAGCTATTTTAAGTAACAATTATAAAGGTAATATCATCTTGATTAAAATGTTTTAAAATTTGCCCTCCCCCCAGCTATGGATTCAACTTTATATCACTTTAGAAAGTAATGTGTTTACACTCAAAATACCAGTGAGATGAAAGGTGTGTTTCTTTTTTATTTTGCACTGTTTTAAAATTCCTGTTGCAGAAGCTATTCTAAAAAAGTGAAGTCTCTCAGCAAAGTGTAAGGTTCTCCAACAGTAAAGTACTTACATGCAAGGCAGAAGGATCTGGCAAAAACTCAGCATCCTCTCCAAAGATAAAATCTGGTGGCAGGTCAGGATAGTGAGCATTAAAAATTATATCCCCTGAAAAGCAATAAATGAAAACATTGTTTGCACTTTTATATATGTGCTTATAAATAAAAAATAAAAAATAATCACATACAACACAAATTTTTAACACAAAATTCGACAGCTATATTACATATATTTCATGTATGTATCCATATAATTTTTACAAAAATTCACATGCAAGATAAGCCTCAGATGTTTTGGGGGATGAAGTCAAATTCCTGAGGCACAGCTTCTTCCTCCTCTGCAAGCGATAAAACATGAAATATATTATTGCTTTGTATCTCAAATGGCAATTCAAATATTATTGAGGGTTGCCTCAAAACACCGAGTTAGAAAAGTGATCTTGTTTCAATAAAAAGTACCATATTTAGATGGCTGTGTTTTGTCTATTAAAAGTCAATTGTAAACTACTAAGATCACGACTTTCAAAATACCAGAGCTTTTAAAAATTAGTAGCACTTACTCCCTCTCTTCTCCTCACCACCGCCAACTCTTAGAAGGAAGAATACACAGTTCAATAGGAACCATTCCAACTACCCAAATTCTGGCCAAGAGAAATGCAGTATTGCACATTTAAATGGAGAGATGAAAATTAACTGAAAATATAAGACTTCATCACAGCTTGGCACTGAGCTCTCATCTTGCCAGTGTCACAAGATATGCAATTAAAAGAAATTTGGGTTCTAGTATTTCACTAGTACACATACTTCAGAGTTCATACAGATCAAGAGGTGGTCATATGCATCTGAGCTTTCAAAAAAACCCACTCACTGTTCAAGAAAAAAAATTTGAAAATAAAAATAAGTGTTTCTAGCCTTCCTTGACTACCTCTCCATCATTTTTTATTACGATATGAAAGAATAACTGAGCTTTTGCATGAAACAGATTTATGAGGTAGGAAACATTAGAGAAAAAGACTGCCTACTATGTGTTACAACTCATTTAAAATCTACACAGTAAAATAAAACTAGCATGGCAATCCTTATAAACAATTCTGTTCAGAGAAAGTTATACCACCTTTTATTTCTTAAAAAACTGTGAATGCAGAACTGGAGAAAAGCATTAGATTAACAAATCTTGCAAAACCACGTTGCTGGCTCAGTGATGTCACCATCTCAAGGCATTTAACACGACAGTTTTAATTGTGGATATTCTGTAAACTTATCTTGCCTTAGCTGGAAGCAAGCATGCCATGAAGATTAAGTGTAGAGGATGAAGGCTCATGACCAAGAAGCCACTGGCCAGACTGGAGTAGGTATTCTCTACAGTATGGCTCCAAATCACAAACTCACTGATCATGCGATGAGTAGAGCACAGCGTGGGTTTCTCCTGTCCGCACTCCCACCTTCCTTTCACAGCTGTCAGGAGCAGGTGTAAGTATGGGGTGCGGAAAATAGCAGAGGTCTGCCAGTTAAAATTCCCAACACACTCAAAATAAAAACAAAATCTTTCATTTCATTTAAATTTCATTTAAAAAAATGAAACGTGCACCAGTCCTGGAGTAAAAGGCATAAAATTGCAACAGGAAATGCATCTATATTAAGTAAGAAAAAAATAATTACTAGATTGCCTAAACTGTAATACAGCACTGAAGAATTCAAAAAAGTTGATGTGTACTAGATTGGGTAGTTCCTATACCACCACAACACAACCCTCTTCTTGATATTTACTTCAATTAAAATGTCATGCATGGCTCCTTTCAACAACCTCATCGATTTCTACATAAAGAGCAGCGAACTTGAAGTTATGTACTGAAGGAAATTCACCTTAATACATTCTTCGTCCCAGTTTTGAAAGAGGCATGTTATGAATAACTCAGAACACAGCACAATGATAAAGACTGGCCCATGACTTAGGCATTCCAAAGCTACTCCAAAGGAAAGGACTGTATCTGTGCTTCTGCCATGCTAAGTAACTCATTTAACACACACTTTTCATACTGTAGGTTCTAGCCGCGTGCTTTTCATTCTCTCCTGCTTTAACAGAGTTGGTGAAACAGAGTAGATAGATACATCTACACTTCAGCTCACTTAGGAGCTGCACTCCAACTACACACATACTAAAAAAAGCTGCTTAAAATAAAAGGATCAAAATAACGGCATATTTCTGATGTTACACCTCCATATTTGATAAGTGAAAAACTATTACAGAACCCTGCATCACGAGGCAGCTTCAAGACTCTGCCTGAGTAGTGAGCTCGGCAATAAACCACTTCCACCTCTATGAGCTGCACAGTAAGGGGTGAACCTCAGGAAAGCTGTGGCAGTAGGTGCAACATGGAGGTTCAACAGGTACAAAATCCTCCCTTTCACAGAGGCTCCCAGAACACCATTATATGCAGTGCTCAATATAACAGTAAATTAAAGTTGTCATTATTAGTTTAACATGCTAAGTGATAAACCTTAACAATCTGGGGTTCAAGTCAGCTGCATATGCCACACAATGACTCATGCTGGGCCACCAGGGATATGGGGAGATAGTACCCCCTTCTGACCACTCAGCTGTGATGTGTGGTCACACTGAGGTCAGGTATATCACATTGCAGCTGCACAAACCAATCTATTACCTATCTTGCGTGCTCATATTTGCTCTTTACCACCTTCTGTCAGACCCCCTCTTCCACTAAGTATCAGTGGCATTATGAGTCCTTATCCCCAGTGAATGACCAACTATGCAGATATTTGGATTTTTAAAGTGTTCGTGACCTACTGATACCAAGGAACTATTCAGGTACAATGGACAGAATCCAGAGTAAAAATGAACATTGTGACAGCTGATTTTCTGTTACTCATAATTATTTATAATTGCTAAAATTGCTTCTACTTGTCCAGGGTAAACATGTCTCAAATCCAAATTCCAAAGCCCTTTTAATAAATGTCATTCTGAGACCAAATATATCAATATCAATATTAATGCCAATGTGTATATCAAGATTGTTTTTCCTATAGTGTATTCAATTTCCATAAGCTACATATATAAATGTTATATAGCTACATAGGTTCTCTAGGCTTCAGAATAAATAGAACTAGTATTTCAGTGCCTGTTAATTACACATTCACAAAACACTTATTGCTGAGACCATACTCAAAATATTTTACAACCCTACGGAAACTAGAAATGATAGCGTTGTTCTTATGTTCTAACTAAGCAGAAATGTTATCATTTATGCCCTCCTTCCTACCATAGATTTTTAGCCAAATGTAAACCCTAATTTATTCTGCTACAATCAAACCTCACACAGGCTGGCTGACAATTTAATAGAGACAAAGAAGTAGAGAATAAAATGTTGTTTCCACTTTAATGTTAACAGTTAGAAAAGAGTAATGATTTTCTATCATCAGTGGCTTTCATTCTGGAAGTTAAAGACAGCACCTCACTATTAAAGATTTGACCTTAAAACAAATTTTTAACATATTTAAAAATAAAAAAAAATTCCCTCACTGAAATCTTATTCTATTAAGTCTCATTTCTGCCATGAATCCAAAGACGGTTAGCTAGTTCCTAAAACAAAAGAAGAAAGAACCTTTTTTTTAACCATATCAGACATCTATATACATCACCCCCAATCTCTCCAGCTTTTCTGCTCTGTGCTCTCCCTTTCCATGCACTCTCACTTATGTCTTGCTTAATTTACATACTAGAACAGAAAAGGCAACACCTTTGACTAAAAGGCTAATGAAGCCAAATGAAGGCATTTGCCCTATTCAAAGCTATGAGCATGAGCTATTTTCCTAAGCAGCAGCAAAACCACACAGGAACAAATCAGTCTACAGATTAAGAGAATCCATCCTAAAGCTGAGTTTTGTTCTTGTTAAGCATCAAAACCCAGAGAAATTAAAACCGCAGTTAACGGTTTGCTTGGCTAAGCTATGATGCATAAATAAAAAATGCTTCATTACACTCAAATAAAAGATATTTAAACAATCACAGCAGCAAACACAAATCTGGTTTTACTTCACATAAATATTAACAATAGCCTCTGCATAAGCTTGCAAAATATAAGGTGCTAAATATTTTGAACCACAAGTTAACAATTTGTTTTGACCTACTAGAAATAGTTATTTTTATAACAAGTACTATATTTAATCCTTACATGATATTATCTGTGGCTTACCGGCTTTCAAATATAACAGTGCTGGGGTAAATAAAAAACTTTTAACCAATAAAGTAATTTGCAAAATTACTGTGCCTAGAGTTTGAGAATAGTTACCATTTTAACCTCGGAGGAAAAAAAAAAAGAAAAAAAATCAATATAGTCCTGCATTCTCTGCTCTTCTCACCCAAATGACACAAATACCCTTTTCCTTGCATCTCCAGCACAAGTCTCTAATTTTATATATGTTTCAAGTCTGTTTGTCTTTACTGCCTTGACAGAAGGCCAACTGCGTGGCACTCCACAGGATTGGACTGACCATTCCAGTGTAAGAGCAAGGCAAGCAAACCCATCACACTCAGACCATACTTAGCTCATTGTTGTAGACATACCAGCCAATAATTACTTCGATGGAATTACATTTCCAATTATCCAAAAATATCGCTTTCTCTTCCTTTTTTTCTCCTCAGGCAAACAGCACTAAATGTTGAAATGGTTTTTTTGAACTTCAAAAGAAAAGTTAATTTGCTCCCCACAGACAAAAAGATAGAAACATTAATACTTAAATCTGCCACTTCTTTTAAAACCCACATGGGCTGTTCTTTTCTCATCTATCAAAATGCATAAGCAAATCTAACAGAGAAATAAGAAGTAAGACAGGTGCTTCCCAGCAAGAAACTGAGAAATTTCTGAAATTCCTACAATTGCTTTCCCCGGCCTATCCAGCTTTTCCTCTCCTGGTAACTTCATTTTTGGGATATTTTTCCTCTTTTTTTAAGCCATACTATAAATTTGTAGTACTGGAAAATGTTATGCTAGAAATGCTGCAGTATTAACATCTCTGTTTAACCAAGAGCAGCAAAATTAGGAAGCAGCCCACCAGTTAACTTCCCAAACTCTACTTTTGAAAGGATATCTATATGCTTCAGTTTCTTCTGACACCAAGGATTTCTAAGTCAGCATTAAGTATGTAGCATAAACTTGTGTGGCCACTGCAACCTTGAATAAGACCAACTGAACTGGAATTTGCTGTGAAGGAGATCAATCCGTTTGGCTTTTAAGAAATCCAAATACAACTCGATCACGAAATGCATTCACAGATAATAAGCTGAACCAAGAGAACAAACTATGTGCAGAATCAGTTCTAGGAAAATACAGAAAGTGCTCTTGTTGAGTACTAAAAAGGAAAAAACCAGTAGAATTGTATTATTCATCAATTCAAAATTCTAACCTGTCTCTTCTAGTAGCCATACAAACTGTAGACAAGAACCACTGATCAGTCTCTTCTATAAACACATTCTTACCTAAGCCAGCCAGTTTTAATTGTCTTTACAGATACAAAAATAATCAGTTACTCACTACAACCTGCAACCAAGATACTAAGTCAGTGAAGTCAGCAGTATGAAAGGATTTAAATTAACTAAATGCAGACCTGCCTGAAATCCTTGTCACTGGATTCCTTGCTAAAGAATTTGCTCTGAAGGCTTTAAGTCAAAAACAGTAATAAAATACCTACAGAACCCTTTCCTAATTGGTTGGCAAGAAAGATTAGTTCCTGAAATGACAATAAAACTTGTTAAACACCAAACTACTACTACTACTGAAAAAAGATACATGAGTAATTCTATTTTGCTGTGGTACTGCTGCTGACAGGCTATTCTTCTGGCAAGTAAAGAATGTTTTTGAGCTTAATTTCAGATGTGATGTGCAAATCGAGGTATCAGAAAAGGAAAGGCATAAAAGTCAGCTTAAAGACTCAAAACCATCTCATAATAGAGGGACAATTAAAAAAAAAATTTGATTGCATTAGAAAAAAACAAACCAACTTCGCAGCACCTCTGTGACACTCCAGAAAAAATTCTAGCTACTCCACTGCACGCAAAGCTGTGAAAGACCAAGTCCCCATAAACTTGGTGCAGCTGAATAAAGTTACTTAGTCTCCTCTGAGATACCTCAGAGCACACTTATGGCAGCTATGGCACATGGTTTTCAGAGAGATCAGTGCCCTGTGGATCAGAAGCAGAAATGGCCAAGCAAGGTACTCTTAGGAACCTCAGACTTAAGACACCTATAGTTAGGTTAATGAATCAAGTCCCACTTTTCCAACAGAAGAAAGAAATATATAGGAAGAATTTGCAGGATGTTAATTTTATTCTTGGACAAAGAGTTGCAGGGGTGCGTCTTTTTTTTCTCTGACTTCAACTGACAAATTCTGCTGTAGAAGAAAAAAAAAAGCTGTACGACTACAGAAATTATGTTATTTTGTAAAGTGGGCAAACCTGCAAAAATGGAGTAACATTAATTAACTGGATCCCAAGCTGGGCAAGAATGCATCGAGACAATCTCAGTAACTTGTAGCTCTTAGCTGGGCAACTGCTTTCTCAGAAATCTTAGTACTAGAATTGAAGTGGACAAAGATGAGAACAACAGATATTTCAAAATGGGATAAGATACTGGTAGAAATTAAAGCCAGGTAACACTGGAGAAATTAAAATAGAAACACTGGGTAGGTGAGAAGGTGAAGGTTAAGGATAAATAGATTCAAGCAAATGGACCTGAGACCATCACCAGTACGTGCAGCCCAAACAGGTGAAAAAAGGAGGAAAGAGCGAGACAGCAAGGCACTACTGCAATATTGCTGTGGAGGCCTAATGTAAAATCTTTTAAGCCTCTCTAACTCCACACTTGCACAGAGATACTTCTACGGTCACTTCTCTTGATGAAGAAATACACTAAGACATACAACTGCAAAATCTTCTGTAATTTACTTGCTCAAGAGAAGACCATAATAAAAGAATATTAGACCAGAATAAAAGAAGAACATAATAAAAAATGAACAAAGAGCCCAAGTAAGAAGAAAATGATTCTTTAAAAGGGGAAAATATTGTTGTAAACTTTGTATTAAAAAAAAAATAAGATTAGACTCTCTCTTGACACTCTCATTAGGTACATTCATTAGATAATGAACAGGTTACTGAGGGAAAAAGATTTATTACTCCTGCCACGTAAAGCAAGACTCAGCCAAACTTCAGAAAACATATTGCTTGGAAAAATCTTTGGTAAGTTGCATGACTTAGCAAAAAGACATTTCTCACACAGGTAAGGGTAACACCTAAGTATAATCTGAATTACAGCAACCAGAACGTCCTTCCCATAAGAGCCTCAAATAAAATATAGCCTGTGTAAAATAACCTAATGGTGCAAAAAACACTAAAACACGCATTGCAGGAACATACTTATGAGAATCTTAAATCTTACACTAACCTGAAAAATCATTTTTACAATTGTTTATTGGCACAATAAACAAGTGTTTAGCAACTAATTTGGCAAAGCAGCCTTTAAAGGGCCAATAAGAAGGTCGGGCTGTTTTCTATATTTATCTTTTTGTTTGTTCTTAATTGCTTCCTTAAAATAGAAATCCACAAGAAGACTGGATGAAACTACTGAAAGAGTTCTATCACAGGAATAAAAAGAGATGAAACTTTGTACCATGTATTATGGGCAATATTCTTAGATTGGTTAAGCAGCAAGACTGATTTCCTCCTTTAAGGACCATAACTAAAAAGAGTAAGAATCTAACAAAAATCAGAAGTAAAAAATGAAAATCTAAGCTTCAAATGAGACAAAGGAAATGTTCTTCAGGATCAAGGAAACCAAAGTGGTGGCAGTAGAACCCAGAGCTATAATCCACTCACATAAAAACAGGGAAAATCAGACAGAAGACGAAAATACTAGAGTTCAAGAGGCCACAGAGAACAGTAGCATTGCAAGGGCAACACATTGTTTAATCACTGTGAAATTCCAGATGACAGCACTCAAGGTCAGAGAGAGAAGGAGGCATCAGTGCCTGAAAAAGAAAATGTGAAGAGCAAAAGAAAAAAAAATAGTCAGATTCCCTAGCAAGCAGCAATGAAAGCTTGAGTGAAAAAGGAAAGCCAAATCCAAGATATTCCAAGGTTTTCTGGAAAAAAATTGTAATTTGATACTAAATGGTATTTTTTAATTATAAAGACTATTGCAGCTTACAACTCTGCTTATTCTGACAATTTCTGCTGATATCTGCATTGATGTTTTATCAACTAATACTGAAATATCTCCAATTACAGAACACTTCACCTTAACATACCCAAATACTTCCTCAGAAATAATACTGAGCTTTTCTAAGCAGATACTGTGGTGCAGTTAGCAATAAAGGGTAACTCTGCATAGCACAAGACGTAAGTTTTCTCCTAGAAACACAGATTCAACTTCTTTAAGGAAGACAGTCTTCCTTAAATTAAGACTCCAGTTAAGAGCTCTGAAAAAATCAAATACAGAGAAAAGCATGGAGTTCAATGAAACAACATTGAGTACTGGATGAACTAATAAAAACAATATGGCTATCTCAGATTTCAACTGACAGTCAAGCAAGACTAGGCTCAAGTTTTCTAAATATTCCCACCATGAAAACAAACAAAATTATTTCCCTTAGAGAAGAAAATAAAGTAAGAGTGCCTCCCTGAAAGCATCACTTGAAATGTGATGAAAGACAAGTAGTATGACAAACTAATTTATCTTGAACACTGGCACAGTATTTTCTCCAGTATAAAATTGTGGTCCAATCTCCAAGGTCCCTGGCTGGAGCTGAGTAACTGTTCAGTGTAACATTTCAGCAGCTCTGCATACATGCAAAAGTAAGGTGAACATGACATCTTAAAAAAAAACCCCATTAAACAGCCAACAAGCCATTCCAAAGTCAAAAAATGTTTGCTCCTACCAAAGTTTTCAAAGCAATTGTTTTACACTATAGGTAGTTAGCCTTTACTGCAAGTACACTTTCTCCTTTTTTGAGAAGCTGTGAACTTTCTGGTCTTTTGGAAAAACAGGATTGTACTGTGCAGTTACACTTCCCTAAAGCCACACACCAACAGTTTCCAACACTCTGGGATTGCTACAAGGGTGCCTGTGCAGCGGCAGCGGTTATGATTGATGATATGCAAAGACCTAATCTGTTGCAAAGAGGATGTAACATAAACCACAAAGGAACTACACACTTTAGCCTGTATTTGGTACCACATCTGAAGCCCATACACTGCAGATCCTGAACGCTTTCAGCTGATTTTTTTATTCTGGTAGATTTCGCAACTTTCCTTTGCAGAAATATTCTGCCCTTGAAAGATAACATATCTAGCAACAGCCTAAAACAAAGTATCTAAACATCTCTGTTTGCACACTATGGCTGTCTTCCTCTGCCATCATTACAGATCTAAACACAAAATTATTAAAGTTTTCTTGAATCTGCTCAGATCGTTATTTATTCCATATGCTGTGAGATTTAATGATTCACAGCCTTTTCAAACATGTAACACTGAAATGTGGAGGATTATTATTACTTGAATTCACAGCTATTATTAGACACCTCTGAAAAAGATACACTTGTTTACACCATTTTCAGTTGTCTTCGTTAAAATATATAACATGCTCTGTACGTTTTTTGTTTAATCGTATATGTGATATAAAAATATAAGAACACTAGAGAAAACCCCCCAGATTTCTTGATACTGAAATTTAATGCATATTCCATAATCATATTTCTAAGTACTTTAACTGGACTACAGTCATTTAATATATGAATATAGTCTTTATGCCTGTGCACTTGCACATGGGCATTTTAGTCTATCCATTTTCCTTTATGAATCAGGAACAGCTTTAGCCTCTATCTGAAATAAGACATCACTCAGAATGTACAAACACGGCCCTGTACAAGATAAGACAGTCCCACAGAACATGATATCACTCTATACAGCATGTCATCTAGTGAAACTTATTTTGACCTGATCATAGTCATCAAACAAGACTCAAGTGGAATCTACCACACATTGCAGAACATATCAAGACTCAAAAGGTTGAGTTTACTACACATTTAAACAATTTTTAAAATAAAAGTTCTAGCTGGGAGGGCAGCTGGCTTCATACAATACAGCCATTACTTACAAGACTTCTGAACAAATGCAGAACCACTTCTTTTGTCTTAAAATAATTACTAGCTAGGACTTAAATCTTCCAATTTTATTTTGTGAGAAAGAATAATTAGTAAGCCTCTTGAGCCATAATTTCATATATTTAGAAAAGTCAAAATAGCTATAGTAGGCTGATACATGAGCCTGGCTCCTCTCTTGAACACCTGAGTAAGCTTTCAGATCAACTTCTGAGAAAGACAACTTTCCTTACCGGTGCCGAATGGAAGCTTTAACATACTTCTAGAATATAAGGAGCTTAATTGTGTTGATTTGTGTTCATAAAGGATAAGGACTTCTAGTGCATGACATAATGCAAAAGAACCAATCAAACAAAAAAACTGCAGAAGAAATACAATAAATTTTTTAACACTTATCTCGGAGAGCTACAGCATGTGTATGATGCAGTTTAAATGGATACTGTCAAAACAGTGTTTTAAATGCCTACCATTTCTGCTCACACCAAGTACCTGCTCCTCCAGACAGCATCATTTCACAGACTCACAGGATACCTAAGGCTGGACAGCACCACTGGGGACTGCCTAGTCTAATTCCTCAGGTCAGAGCAGGGCAAACAGAGGAGATTGCTAAGGGTCATGTCCAGCTGGGTTCTGAACAGCCCCAAGGATGGAGATACACAAACTACACAAGCTCTGAGCACAATCTGTTCCACTTTTTGACCACCCTCACAAAATAATTTTTATTGTGTACGGAATTTTCTGCATTTCAATTTGTGACTATTTTCCTTCAGACCACCACTGAGAAGAGACAGGTTTCTTCATTTATCCCCATCAGGTATTTATAAACATTGGTCAGATTTGCCCTGAGCCTTCTTTTCTTAAGAAGCCCCAGCTATTTTGGCCTCTCCTCATATAACAAATCCTCCAGCTCTTGGTCATCTTTGTAGTACTTATTTTTTGCTGTACTCATTGCAATATGTCCATGTTGCTCTGGTAACAAACAGACCAGAACTGGACATAGTATTCTAGGTGTGGCTTAACCAGAGTTGCCCTAAAACTATAAATGCCAAGCTTTGAATTTTACTTTATCTGAAATTCTTCATCCTCTCTCATTTTTCAGTCGTTAAAGATAAAACAACACAACCATTTTTTTCAGCAGTTCAAATGTTTAGAAAACATTACCTTCTAAAAATATACAAAAGCAAATTTAATTCTAAACCTTTGAAACAAAAAAACCTAAGACAAACAGAACACACATCAAGAGTGGGCAAATGAACTAGCTTTCTACAGGTTCTCTATGCATAAAGATGATTTAACAATACCACTAAATCAGAAAAATTAAATTCACATTTCTCTAATCTGGTCAATTATACCAGTCACTGTTTAAAGATACCTAATAAAATATCAGGCTAACATCTTTTATTGGAGCTTAATAAAGAATTATTCCTAAAAGAGACAGAAAGAAGCAATGCAAAAAATATACAACTTACAAATTAATTTTAAAATGGCCATGAGCTTGTCTTAGTAACAACATTTTATTAGAAATAACAGGGGTGTAGGTTGTGACTTTTGGCTTTTAGAACTCATTTTTCAAAACTGCAGTCTCACAGAAGCCTTTAAGCTTATCTTAAATATTACATATTCTTGATAGTTGTGTGTTCTTGGAGCTGAAGCTTTAAGAGAAAACAACAAACACATGTATCTCAAAACTCATAAAGTTAGACAGACACACTGAAAAATCAGTGAGATGCAGAACACTGAAAGAAAAGCCAAGATGCAGCTGCAAGATTTTTTAACTTACATTTGAGCGTTTCTCCTGCATAAGGGATATGTAGTTTAAAACGATCACAGCTGGGTCCAGGGGTCAAGGACGTACAGCTAAAAATGAAGATAAGAGAAGAAAGAATGTGCTAAGCAGTTACAGATTGTAGCAAACACTAACATTATTCTACAGGATACAAATGACTAATAGTAAAGATATTGTGACTACTAGAAATATTTATCCTTATGATTCTGAGAAAGAAGAAAAAGTGGGAAAGATGCAGGAGGCCCATTCTCTTTTGAGCAGCAGTTTGCACAATAGCATAAATGTTAGGATTTCTGCCAACTCCCTCCCATTTTATAAAGAAAACATACATGCAAAATGCTCTGGTTTGAATGTGCAATCAGAATGCTATCAATTAGTCAGTCAAAGCCATCAAGTTCTCAGCTTTGTATACAATTTTGCAAGTCACAACTCTGTATGCCACAGTAACATGGTTACCTGCTCCCTATGCCTGCCACCCATAAAACTAGGATCAATCTTAATTTTAAGGCACTAACATTTATTATTTTTTTCCCTATTATAACATTAATGTTTTCCCTTGTGGAAAAGTCTCACAGTAGCCTTCAAGACAGCAAGTTTCAGAATCAGCTATCTGAGGATGTAACAACGGAGCACGTATGAGGTCTGTGACTCTCCTGTTTATCCAGCGCACAGGAACAGCAGCCAGGCCTCATGGTGGTAAGTGAGCATTTCATGAATAGAAGAGTCACTGGAAAATTGTTTAGTGCCTAGGCCAGACATGATCAACTTTTTCATAGCTTCTAAGTCATTGACCAAAATTTGCAAATAAAAAAATCTCAAAATCTCAGCTGCAAAAGGAGAAACAGGGACACACATTGTTTTGCTGGCAGGAATCGTCTCTCTGCTGTGGGCTGCTGGGCATATAATGAATCCCAGGAGAAAAAATACTAGAAGCCCTTAGAAGTTCATTGCTTTATGTTTCCAGGGATCTTGATAGCTGTGAATCTTCTCACCAGCCTAATATTATTGAAAATTATCCATAGCCGCAGCACAATTCTTGCAAATCATCTAAAAATCAAAACCATACTGGTCAACTCCAGAAAAAACAGTGAGTGATAAGAAGGTAGACAAAGGTAAAATAACTTGCCTAAACTTATGTATCCAATCACTGGTAGAGCTCTAACACACGCCACCGACAACACACTGAAATAAACCCAACATTTACTGGGCTACACACACAGCCAAGAGCAGTAAGATGGGCAGGCCAGGAAATTGTCAAAATTTCTGATCCTTGTCAGAAGCAACATTGTAACTCCTGCAGCTCTATCTGTCACACTGCAGGAGAGGCATGAGGGCAAACGGAACAGTCTTAATTCTCACATACTCAAACCATTTCTCTCTGGTGCTGGCTTTACAGCCTCTTTTCCTCTTGCCCCTTGAATGTTATGGAAACCGTATGCACTAACTTCAGACTGTTTATATTCAGTAAGCTACATTTACCACAGTCAAGTTCGTGCCTGCATGTAGCTTCCTCAAAAAGAAGTTACAGAAACTACAGATCAACTAGCTTAAATGGAGTTTCCACAAAAATACTAGAAAACATAAGCAAACTATTTATGTGCAGCTAGAATCTAAGACAGATACAATTAAGAGCCACACACAGTTAACAGCTTACACTGGCTGAGCAAGAATACACCATATTTTTTCAGTATCATTGCAGAAATTAGATAACTGTCCTTTCAAATCAAAAGGAAGAAACACGTATCCTATCTTTGCCTTAGAAAGGTTTTTGCAACAACTTGTGAGAATACCATGAGAAGCAATCTAGAAACACATAATTTAGATATAAATTATCTACTATCAGGTATGTGCAGACTTGAATGGAAAGCAAGTTTCAAAAAAAGAGTAGTTCACATCTTGCTTCATCCAGGAAGAATGCCCTGACTTGGTTTTCTTCTGCTGGAGTAATACTTCACGTTTTATTGGAAGACTGATGATGGAAAAAAATGATATTTTGTGAAACCTGCTGATGATGTGAATGTGAAAGGAAATACAGCATGGAGGACAATAGGACCAAAGCTGAAATATGTTTTGATTTAATGGTTGTACTACTTATTTTTAAATTTCACCTAGGTAGAGCTTATCAAGAAAAGGGAGTATCACTAGCCTCACTGGGAGTAAAATCAACTTAAGAATACAAAAGATTGGATCCCTAGTGCAACAGAAAAAACAGAATACAATTCTTTTCCAAACTGCACTTTTTACATAGGTGAGAACAGCAAAATGGGAGTGCCTACTGTTAGAGTGGTTTAATGGCTGTGGATGAATTTAACAGCTATACAGACATTACTAGCTACTTCCAAATAATTTCTATGGCTTAGAACAAGTATAAGGCCAATTCTAGCAAGCATATTAAAAAAAAAAAAAAAAGAAGTGCAACATAAAAACCCCTTTTCAAGTCCTAAAATATCTCTGAAACATCATTTACTATTTAATGAAAATTTCTTTCAAAGTATCACAGGTCACAGTCTGAGACATTTCTCAAATACCATCAAAATTACACTGTTGTTAGCTTTTCAACAGACACAAAAATTTCTGATCCTGCAAATACCCTACAATCTTTTCTTTTAGCCATTTGGAAATACTTAGAGAAAGTATAATATTCTTTACATTAAAATAAAAGCCTTATTTAATGGTAAATGTCCCTAAAAGCAATACTAAGTACTTTCCTGTATTATTATACTGCACTAGAGATGTTTTTAATTTTATTGGTCTAGAAATGATAGAAAGTGACAGTATTAACATTTTTTTCCCCCAAATTGCTCTGGCTGGGCTGCACAGGAGATTTCAATAACTGCAATAGGCTGAGTAACCAAGCAGAAATATTATACACATACATTTGAAAGGAGGCAATTTCTTTTTAGAATAAACAGCAGAAGAACAAAACTCCTAAGGCAACCCAAAACTTTGGTACACGTAGGAGTCTATGTGTGACCTTATTTCAACAGGAAGTCCCAAGTAATGGCCTGGCTATCAATATTATCTCCTGCCTGAATTTCCTTAACACACAGAACCTCTTAAAATTATATACGTGTAATTGACCCTGAAACATTACCTCTGTCTTCTCTAAAACGTTTTGTTTTTTGGAAATGTGATCCTTTTCCTTAATGTGGTCCACACAAAATCTTTTAAAGATTACTTGTTGCCCTTTCTTTACTGGGAATTGACACGCAGAACAATAATACCTGGTGTTGAAAACTGATGTCATATGCTGACTCTATCTCATAATATATGGGTGTGCTATCTCCCTTTTTATTCATGGAAAAATATTTTGGAAAATGGAAATGGGAGAATGGTTTGCATTTATTAATCTAAGTAATCAATATTTTACGTAAGAATGCCACTGAAGCAGGAATTAATGCTCTGATGCTCAGAGCAGTGATATGTCTTAGTCTTCATAAGATGATTAATGCTATACCACAAGATCTCCCACAATGATTTCCCTACTGAAATATCAAAGAATCATCATCTTGAAAAGTTTCCGGGACCAAGGAATATTGTTAAATGTATTGCTTAAAATCATACCGCCATTCAAAGTGGCTGTGCTGAGACTTACGGTTGGAAATTTGTAGATGGAACGGAGTATGCAGCAAAGCTGAATACAGCTCGTTCCCTTTCACAGCAGATTTCAGCTAAGTTCCTTGAGCAGATACAGCAGATTAAACTCAAACTGAGATACATTACACTCTTATGAAGTAATTATTCCAAGTAGGAGACAAGTAGAATGTTCCTTTGTTGAGTGTTTGATGCACCTTACAGATTGTCTGTGACTATTGGGAAAAGGTTTCTTTCATAGTTAATACAACACATGTAAACTAAACCCGTTCTTATTCAAAGCCACTGTCAGCACCAGATGCCTAGTTATAAGTGTTCAGAATTCTTTACCAGTCACAAAAGGAAATAAAAAATATTATCCAAGTAAAACAACAACAACAATAATAATAACACTACAAACCAGGAACGTGACTCAGTTTTGCTGCTTGGAATAAGGCCTCAGTCTATAATAATAGGTATAGTACAATGCATTTTTCTGCAAAATGGATCCTTCTTCCCAGGGTATCCTAAAAGTCTTTAAGAATGTAGTTCTACTTGAGCTTAACAGCAAGGTTTCCTATTATACCAGTGTATTTGTGATTGAGTATTTTGTTGAATTGACACTTCTTCTGTTTTGATTAAGCTAAAAAACCCCCAAGCCATTCTGATATTTTACAAGATTGAAGCCACAATGATAACCCTAGATTTCAACACCATCTTCCCATCAACTAGTTTTCTAAAACCATCACTTGAAAGCATTCCCAAGAGAAGCAGTTTTAAATTATTTAGGCTCTGGAAAGATTTTATCCAAAATTACATTCTGTGACAACTGAACGGATCGCAATGAAACAAAAGCACAAGTGTTTATCACCTTAATCAGGAAAGTCAGGAGATGTTATTCTATCCAAAGACTTAAAAAAACCCCACAAAATCCAAACCCATCAAGACCTCTCTCCAAACCTACCACTATGGATCCCCAATTCCAGTCAGAGGTTGTTTTTTATGCTATTCCTAAAATCTCCCGCTTAGAACCATATAAAACTATAGCAAACATTCAGAACTGCCAACAGAAGTCCAATAGCTCTACAGGAAAATGAGTAATCTCCTTTTTATTTCTTCTTTTTTACATTTGTGGTATAGGTGTAAGCCCAAATAGTCACGTAGGAGCTATCTGATTCCTATCATATATAGTGATTAAAAAGTTTGCAATGCATTTAGTCATTCTTCCTTCATAAATCATACAGAAGCTTTACTGTCTTTACTATGAGAAGACAATTAATTGGTGAATTTTACTCTACGATAGCAAAGTCAAATTAGACTAAGAATTTTAGCCTCTATAATTTCAGGAACTTAATATTGCCACTGTCTAACCTGAATAGTCAGAGATGCAAAAGCTTCTTTAACCTCACGATGCTTAGGCTGCTAGACTCGCTGTTCTTGAGGATCAGTACTTCACTGGAAAACAGACAACTGTTTTTTGTTCACCAGACTTTTGGTGTAAAAGCCAAGAAAGCGTCACACTGCGTTAGAGACACCCTGATGGAGAACACAGCTAAAAACCAACCCCCCTCCCCCAAATAATAAGCAACCACAAAGTCAGCTCTGACCACTGACTCCCCCTCCCACCATACCTAGCATATGCTTCCAACTGTTTCTATATGTGTCATATAAAGATATTGTTATGGGAAAAGGAGGTCAAGTTACTTTCATAATACAAGAGGCTAAGAATGAATATTATTTTAGGAATGACGAGACACAGTGCAGAGTTCCTGAGGCTGAAGGTTTTGCCAGCAAGAGTCAAATACAGTTCAGAGGCAAAGACAGGTTGATTGTTTGTTACTAATAAGAGGCAGCAAACTCAAAATTCCACCCCAAACTCTTAAGTGGCACTTGCTAAGAAAAGCACCTCAATGTTCAAATCCAGCAGAACAGCCTTTGTCGACGGCTTTAGATTTTTATTCCCTCCAATTTTTGTAGATGGAAATCTGCTCCAGTGTTCATTGAAGACACAGTATTTAATCCCATTTAATTAAGAATTAATTACAGAACTCACAACAGATGGGTATGCCATGTACAGAGGCACTAAGAATAATTAAAGTGTGTGGAGGGTGGAGGTGAATAAAAGGAAGGCCAGCAGGTGACAGGTTTTTTGCAAGATTCGTAAACAGAAAAATGGTGAAAATCACATTTTAGAGCATTGACACTGATGACAAAACTCTGTATCAGGCAAGAGTTCCCTGCAACATTGCACAAAGATTTAAAGGCTCCTACACAGTATTTACAAGTATTGAGCAGCTGCTCCTGAAAACAAACAGATCCGACCAAAATTCTGTCAATCGGGCAAAAATTGAAATGGTCTAGTCAACCAACTTCCACCTTCAGTTTCCCTTCTTTATAAAGGCATATGTATTACACATTCTAGAGAGAGAGGGACTTACTCTTAAAAGACACACATCATTGCTTTTGGGAAATAAAAACACAGTTACATTTAATCACACACTTAAAAACACTACACAGAACTATCTTATGCCTATCTTAGTAAAACAAATACAGCACTTGTATATTAACAGAAAATGTAGATTTTCTTTATATGAGTGAGGAGTTGCTAATGCAGATGTGGCAGGTGGGGAGAGCTCTGGGACTTCTACAACTACAAATCTCCTTCAGAGCTGCCCGAGTCTTGTGGCAGTTCTGCAGTCGCCAAAACACGGTTGCCTCTGCTGGAGGGAGATGTCCAGCCCCGCCTCTCTGAGGGAAACAGAGGAAGCACACCTATATATATTTTTTGAAATCATATCAGAGAACTTCTACATTAAATTAAAAATCATATCAGAGAACTTCTACATTAAATTAAAACACACACCAATTTCACATGATTCTGGTATTTTTTTAGCACCAGACTCCCTGTTCATTTAGCCTAGTAAAGCTGGGTTTAGAATAGCTCTTTTCCAGTCACCATAGCAGGGACAGGTTGGAAGGTGTTACCACAAAAAAGAGACTTGAAGTACCACATCTACTGTACTTGTAAGTGGACTTGAAAGAAAAGCTCTGAAACTATCTCAAAACATTCCATTCATAAAATATCTGTAGTTTAGGGTGGGAGATCATTATTAGTGGGTCTCAGGGAACTAATGATGATACTAATTAAGAAAAATAATTAAGCATTGACAAAGTTTTCAACAAAACGTATTTTACAAACATGCTTTAGAAATGTTGATAATCAAATTGATCTCCTTTGTATGCAAGATCTTTTATACTCTGGTAATTGCATATAATTATTTTTAAAGACTACACACAGCACACACATGCCTCAAAAGAATGAAACAAGAACAGAAAATGGAAATTTTAATGAGGGAATGATCAAAAATTGAACTGCAATAAAGACAATTGCAATGGGACAACACCAACAACATATACTCTAGTATAGTATGTTTAGGTAAATAAACTAGTGAATTCCCAGTATCATAAACTGTCACATACTCATGCAAGGAAAAGGCACTCCATTATACTGTAAGACCAGCTGTACCCCAAATTCTTGGAACTCATAAGCAAATTTTTAGCGAAGTGTATTAGGGAGTGGCAGATGCATCCTTTGGATTTACTTCATCTCCCTCCCCTCCTGACAGATTCAAACCATGTTTCAGACTTTCACAGCTGCCATTCAATTATCTATTACTTTGCAATGAGTTACAACCTAATAACGTGTCACATGTTATATTTCTACTGTTCACGAATGTGAACTCCATTTCTAGACAAAGAAAAATAGAATCATACATTTTTACTTTTAGATTACTCTAAGAGAACAATTCTTCACCATGAAATTACAGTCAACCACCTGGAGCTTCATATCCTTTCAATGTTCACAGAAAAAGCATACTCATACAACAAAAAAAGTTGAGCTATTATAAACATCAGCTTTAATAAGCCACATAACATTGCTCACAATATTGGCTGTAGTAACCATAAAGGCTTCCAATCCATTTTCTAAGTAATTTATTTCATTTTATTAGAAAATGCAGTGAATTTGTATCAGGGAAAAACCTCCAGGACTAAAATCATAGCCCATGTTTATATATTTTCCCCCTTTAACAAACTAGATAAACAATAAATGGGTCACATCCCCGTCCAGGATGGGGGTGGTCAGAACAACATGATCTTTAAGGTCCCTTCCAACCCAAACCATTCTACGATTCTATGGATATTAGGATGGATCCAGTCCTCCTATGTCTTTTGCATTTCCCTCTCAGAGTTTTCTTCTAATTGCAGAGTTTTAGAGCTCCTTGGTTACAGATGTCTATATTAATTGATTTCCTAATTTATAGACTCTTAGGAGAAATTTATGTTACTATAACAATGGATTCAGTTCTTTGGATAGGAGAGTTAGGTCAAGCAAGGATCATCACATTTAGAACATAAATTCATAGTTTCCAGATGCACACATATTCAAAACGGCAACTTCAGATTAAGTATATTTATATAAAATCTTACAAGACTGGAGACACAGCACAAAGCCTATGGAAAGATAACACCTGAATAAAAATATCAGTAGTTCTCCTACTTCTAGCATTATTTTAGATCAATTACAACAATAAAGATATGCAGTAGACTAAAAAGATCAAAAGGAAATTCATAGGCAAAATTACAACAGACCACCTCCATGGAACTGCACCTGCAGAAAGCAAGCCCCACAACACTGCATGTTACATCTTCTCCAGAGACTTGCTCTAGAACCCCCCACCTTTTCTTTCTCTAACTTCTCATTTTCAAATTAATTCTCACAGTTCACAGCCACTTCAGCAGTGCTAATACTGTTTTCAAGATTACATCATAAAGTATAAAATTAAGCATTATTCTCCCCATGGTCCCATCTAACTATATCTAAAGAAAGGAGTTCCATGTACATTTTTCTTGATGACAGTCAAAAAAATTCTGTTCTTCCCTGCAAATGCTTGTCCTTGCCCTCACTGTCCAATTCCCTATTTTCTCCCAGTATCACAGAAGGAACTAGGCTTGGCTCATCTCTTATCAGCCTCACAGGCACAGAAAACCATGTGTAGGACCTTCTGCAATGACCCTACTTATAAGCACAGTCATCTTTAGATCCCAGTGAAAAGAGGGTACAGTCTACCCTAAGTTCTTGTAATTCTGAGTCCCCAGCCCACCACAGATGCCTTGACTTCTCTTTATGCCACTTCTAGCATCTCCCCTATACCATTAAGTTCTCTCCCTTCTTGCATCTATCTTATGAAAGTGAATTTTGCCTATGCGCAACAGGTTAAAACTAAAACAACTAAAATCATGTACACGGCAGACACTACACCACTAGAAATATCTGAAGAAATTATTCTTTCTAAGTGTCTTCATTGCCTATTTGCAGTTGGCCTGAAACCATATCACTTTCATAGGGTTTAAGTTAAGGCTTATGACTAACACTTATGGCAGCCTGGAAAACAGGACAGATAATCACCATCTATTAGTTGAAAAACTTCTCAGTACAGAAGAATTCCTAACAAAGAATATGAAACAATGTATTACTCACACCACGATCCCTCCTTCCCCACAAAAAAAAAAAAGAAAAAAAAATATGGCTGAAGAGCATGAAAAACCTACAAACTTTTACTGAAGAGACTGAAACCAACATTCTAGAGGAAGGGGTAGAAAAGAGAGAAAGAAATAATATAAATTGGTAGACATTTTGAAAGGTCACTGGTAGCTCTAACTATAAACAAGACCAATCTAATTAGGTTTTTCTAGTGAAAAAAGAACTGACCATCCAAAACAGAGCAACCATTACTACGCTGTATTTTTGGTTTGAAGATATTATTTCAGTGAAGCATACAGTGATGCACAGGAATCTGGGGTTGGGTTTTTTAGGCAATGTAAGTTTAGAGGGCTTTATCTTTGGCTTTTTTTTTTTTTTGGTCTCTTTCCCATAATGAAATTCTGCAATTTCACCTAATTAACTCAGTTTTATCACTGGGATTCTTTAACTGTACAATAATATAAATACTTAGTCCTAGTGGTCTAATTGTATTCTTTCAGTCATATACCACAGATTACAGATAAAAGAACCCGTGGCCTATACTGTGGAGTGGTTTGCCTCAGACACAAATTCCTTTCTCTCAGGAAAGACAAAGTAAGTATGTTCCCTTTTATTGACTCTTTTCTATGGATGAGTTAGGAGGCTTACTTTTACCTCATGGACTGAACTTAGTATCTTCAATAAAAACATCAAATTCAAGAGCAAACTGAACTCTGATAGTTTACGCATATAGCTCTAAGTATTCTTTTGAGTTGCTCGCTTTCAGTTAGAGAATAGCTGCTTCAAAGAATGTCTACACTGGGCAGTGCAATGTCAGGTAAATGCCTAAGATCGTGTATCAAAAAACAGATTAAAAATAATTGTTACATTTCATGGTTCACTCTTATTTCGCACACTGCTAGAGAATGATCTTCAATGCTGTTGCATACTGGTCTGTCAGGACAAGGCCTCTGATCATCTCCTGTGCTTTTAAAGCCCCTAATCTCATTAGATAACATCTGCAACAAAAAGGCTAAAACAAAAATGTGTAGTATTTTGCTTCAGCTTCATCACAAGTGTAATTAGGTTTTTAATGTTATGCCAAGTATACATACATGCATTTGAGAGAATAAGGCATACATGAAATAACTGCAAATGTAAGACTGGAGGAATTACTGACCACCTATCTGGGAAAGTATTCTTCTCTACTAAGGAGAAGGAATAAAAAAAGTGAGCTGTTCTCAGCTTCTGGTGAAGTACAGTATGCATCCAAGACACACGGCATGCTAGAGATCTGTTCAATTCACATTAAACAAATGCAAGGATTTGGAAGTGAAGAAATTGGACTGGATACCAATTACTAGATTTTATCTGTCTTTATAACAAATAATAAAGTCTTAGGAATTTTCTCTCCTGTAGTGATGCACAATGCAAAGAAATAAGAGACATCTGTTATAACAGCAAGACCTGGGCATGGACCTACACTAACACAACCCCCATTTTCAAGAAACGTTCAATGAATTCCCAAGATATGGATAGCAAAACCACATTTAAACACCTTGTTAAGGTACACCTTTCCAACAGCATTTGGCACACTATTGGTATGACATCATGTGATGCTCTCTTTACACAGAAAAGAGTCAGCTGTACCAAATAGTTTCTTCTCATCTGTATTAAATTATAAAAGTGATAAACATGGCATTTACCTTCTTCAAGGTCAAACAAGAGGAAGCTACTCACTGTCCCCATCTAAAAATACCAGCGAAGACATATTGTGCAGTATTTAAACTGAAAAAATCTCAGGAAAATGTATGTAGTCTTATAAATGAGAGCCCAAGTTATTGCAATTATCTAGTGCTACCTTTACTTTTAAAAATAATTTCTTTCCTCATAGCACTTGAAACTGACAAACACAAACTTTTTTATTCTGAACAACTTCAAGCACCTTGTTCAAAACTTGTGTATAAAGAGTGCCAAATATTGTGGAGAATATTTACAAAACCATTGCCAAATGTATGCCCTACACTTTGACCTTTCACCAGACAGACATTTTGCCTTTGTTTTCCCATCATTCAGAAATGCAGGAGAGTGCAACTTTGGAGACAGTCAAGTCTTTTTTAACCAGTACAGAAAAACTGCTGTTCCAAGTGCTGCTCCACAGCAATAACTCTTATCAAACTGTCCCATCAGAGCTTCAGCCTTTTACGTTTTACTTGAGAGATAACAAATTTCTAGTAGTAAGATTCTTTGCTGTGAAAGAACTGTACTTGCCATCAGAAACTGGAATGAAACAACCTACTTTGTGAAAAGGTAACGGTTCGCGACTCACTCAAAGTAGCAGTAAAGGACTCATAAGACCAGACTTCTCATAACTGCCACATCCTTCCAAGTACACATTTTACACAAAACATAGCTATTTTTTAAAAGAGCTTTTCATAGTACTTGTGTTCAGAAGAGTCAGATTCATTAAACTTTATACATAAACAAAATGTAAACATGTTAAAAAATTGTCTACAGACACCAATGTGAATGATGGATATGAACTTTCCTCAAGTAACTAAAGTAGAATCTTTCACTTTAAATTAATCAAATGCAAAAGATCAAGCAAAAGCTTTAAATAACTGCTACTGTACTGTAATAGTAATTCACAGCTAAAATCAACATTATTTCACAAAATATGCACATAAAAATGTATATTTACTTTTGAAAGGGAAATGCCCAAAAGAAAGGGAAATACCAAAGCATATTGCTTTCTACTTGATAACAGAAAAAAAGTAAATTGTCACTGCTTCCCAGGAAGCAGGGCAATAAAGTTATAAATATCTTATTACAGATAATAAATTTTTATGCTGAAATTTACTCCAGAAAGAATTACATTCCTTTGACCACTCTTCATATAGGTTTCTTGCACACACAGCTGAACATCAAGCAGAGAGGCAGAAATCAATAGTGAATAAGGCAAGTGAAAAGAACAAAATACTAATATGGTTTACTACAAACCACTTACATAAAAGTTCCACAAATAATCTCATAAATATGGAATAAATATAACCATGAAAGTATGAAATTTTAAATTTTGTTATGAGTGGATATCTAAAAAAATAGAATCTTAATATATGCAGCTTTAAATCACTGTATTCATTTTGAAATTTTGCCTGGTGGAACACATCAAAGTAATTTAAAAAACAAAATCAAGTTTGTTGAGTAAGAAGAATAGGCTTGCAGCATAACTTGAAGCTCAAGCATGGGCCCTGATGAACAGCTGTAGGGGAAAAAAAGAGTTCTCAAAGGCAATGACCACCACAACTATGTCTTTCACTCTTGTAACGCACCATAGGAAAAGCAGCAGTCTCTTAAATAACTGGATTCTACATTATACAACAATTAAACACCCTTCACATAGGAAAATATCCTCTATTTCCAAATCTACATAATAATCACTTTTCCCTATTCAACATCTTTCCCATGATTATATGTGTAAATGCTAAGAAAAATGCCTCAGCCACAATTCAGTTGGTTATGAGTATATTTTAATATCTAATTAAGATGGGTCAGTATTTCAAAGAGACACTAGTAGAGATTAACTGAATGATACAATAAATGGCATTGACTCAAGTGGCAGCACTATTTTCTTTGGGTCTAGAACAAAGTAATATCCTATGCAAGAGTTAAAAATGCTTTCATCCACTCTGTCATCTTGAAGAATGTCTTTTATTAATGCAACACAGACGCCTGCCAGGGTTTTCTTATCATCAGAATCAATGCTGCTTAAGGTGCTGTATTTCAGATGTGACCTTACACTCCAGTTCTACTTTTGTTCACTGTGAGGCCCTATTTACAAGAAAACTTGGCCACCTAACCTTTTACTAGTATTTCTGTTGAAGAGTTTCTTTCTTTTCTGTTACGCCACATTACTGAGCTCCATTCAGGGGGCTGCATCAGCAGGGTCCATATAAATTCTATAAATAGTACTTGGTCCTGAATATCCTCATCATAGATGTAAATATATGTAAGTATCTTATGAGACTGGTACTGTCTAATAAGTTTGTAAAACACACAGACATTATGAAATGGTAACATATTATTATAAAACATTTACATACTCAAAGACTGCAAAACAATAGGGTTTCCTTACTATGACATATTTCCCTCCCACACTTGAAAGCAAAGCAAATTAACATATCATCATACTTCATACATCTAACATCAGCTCTTTAATACAGTTTATAAAACACAACAAAAGTTGTCAATCTCAGCAATAAGTCAGAAAAAGTGCAAAACAAGTTCCTTACTAAAACTATCTGACATATGGATTGACTTTTCAAATAACTAAAGGCTTAATATGCTTGCCATTTACAAATCAAAATCAACTGATCTGATAGGCTAAAATCTGGTAGTTGATCCTCTACTGGTGAAACAGAAACTAAATACTTTCACTTCTGAATGTCAAAACCAAGGCTCTGAGTGGACAAGCGCTTCGAAGTACTACTTTAGTCAGTATGTTACTATCATTCCTTGTTAACCACAGCTCCTGTTTCTAAAACCTAAGAAACGAGAATGGATGATTTTCAGTTTGAACATTTTATTTTGCTATACATTGTAAAGCACTGGTTCATTAGGGAAGGGGTGTAACAACAGTAACTCCTAATTTTCTCTAAGAGTAACTGTGGTATGTGACAGTGAAGCAACCATATAGCTCCTCCTCAGAAGCTTACAGATGCCTCTGTTTTCGAAATTAATAGCTATTGAGGTGGTTAGCTTAAATACCGTAAGATTTTAAAGGTTACAATAAAATTGTATTTATTTATTATTAAAAATCTTCCACATAACACATCAGTTAAAGAAGAAAATATTAGCATGTTCTGTAATAAACTCAAGCTAAGCTAGGGTTTTAACAGCCTAGACTAGTATGTGTACAACCCCTGTCACATGTCAATGAATGTACAATCACTATTCAAAAGCAATGTTTCTGAATTGATAGTACTCCCAAGTGGTCATATTCCTTTGCAAACAAGAACTGCTCTTTATCTAACTTCAAACATTTAATCTAGCACATTTAATCTAAACCTGTCTGGTTCCACTTTTAAGTTTAAAGCCTGATTTCAACCCACTGAAACTGAAGGGAGTTTTGCAATTGATGTCCTGAACTTCATCCCCATTTCTTCAAAAATAGTTCTCCTTGTTCACTTCCCATTTATGTTCAACTTCAGTGGTCTCACGGCTCTGTTTCTTCATGTTGGTATCACCTACATTTGCCTTTTCTGATTATTTTGCCTGCATTAGTTTGTTTCCTTTTAAAAAAGTGTAATGAAAGTGAAAGTATACAGGGGTTTGGATCACCTCATGCTGTGAGAACGGGGGAGGAGAGTACTCAATGGGCTTCAATTCATTTTTGAACTCTCAAAGCCCTAATGCAGCAATAAATTTAAATCTACTAACAGGTTGTGGGTTGGGGATTTTGTTATTTATCAGCTGACATGAGACTCTGAAAAACAGTCTGTGGAGTGTCAAAGAACTTCTGTATCAAAGGTTAAAGACCACTGAACTAGATCCTGAGTTATGGAAGGGACATCTCTGTAGTAGTGTGATTCATCCATCGTATGGTAAGTAATTTTGCACTGTTTACCAGTTCAGCGACAGCATAAAGCACTAAATCACAAGAATTTTGTATTTCCACATTGACACATGAATTCAAAATTTCCTGTTATAAATAACCAACAATTTACTTGTAAAAATCTTTCCTACAAACACATGCATGAAATTTACATATCAAAGAAATTTCAAGCAATTGTTAATTAATTCTGTTTACAGCAATGGTTTTAAGAAACTAGTTGTACCAAAAAAAGAAAACCTTCAAAATAATTCTGAAGTAAATGAAGAATCTTGATTATCCTGACTCCATCTCCTAAACACCTAAAGCTAAAACAAAGATTCAACATAAAGAATGAGGTTTATGCTTATGTTCCAGAACAAGGGAAAAAGTATTTCTAACACATACATTTAGGTGGGCCAGTGTCTTTAAACAAGCTATGAGACAACCTCTGTCAGGTGCTGTACTTGTGTGTAAGCTCCACATTAACAGAGTTACTATAAAATTTGAATCACTGGGTTTGAGTGACAGGTGCAGCTGCTGGAAGCTTTAAGTTTTTTATAAACTCCTAGAAAACATTCAGGTTTTAACAAAGCAAATACAAGATCTTCTTGGCAAGATCAGTGGCCAAAAACTTTAGACACCTATTAAAAATACCTGTGAATAGAGTCAGCTAGAAAACACTGCTTTTTAGTATTTTAATCTCTTACTTCAAAGGCAGGCAGCATAAGCATTAAGTGGGTAGAGAGCAAACCCCTTACCTACCTCCCAACAAACAGTTGTGTTTTCTCTCTACTTTTCTTTGTATTCATTTCTCTTAGATTTCAATTGGAAAAATGTAAGAGATCCCATCACAGCTTTTCTAGAGGACTACTTCAAGGGAAAGCAAGATCTAGCATGAAATGACAGCAGCAGATGCAGAATTGCTCAGCCTGTCTTATGTAATTTGCAAGCCTAAATGTCAAGCCAGTCAACACTAATAACAAAGTCATGGCTTCTTAGACCTCCATGAAAATCTGTACTCTGTCCCAGCACCTTGGGGGGTGGGGACGGTTCCTTTCAAACTAACCCTAGAATGCAAACCTCCTTCCTGAAAAGGCATTGTTACAACCAGAAAAGCACCTCCGTAGCTTTTCATGAAATCATAATAAAACAGTCTTCAGAAGCACATTAAACAAAGTTTTCAGCAGAACTGTATTTTAAACAACAGTGATTTGTGGTGGTTCTGAACATCTTTCATTATTTTTTATTATGCCATCATTCAAAATGATACACAAAGCAGTAGTTTGTACAAACAAGATGATTTGTATATCTAAAGCAAAAGTAATTTCAGTCTCTGAGTTCACGCAGCAAAAAAAAAAAACTGAATCAAAAAGATGCTGCTATATGTCCAACTCTATAAGAATAACACAATTTCTGATGTGTCATCTCAACATGTCACTCTCATGTATTATTCACAGAGGTTATGCACCACAGTCTGTTTGTATATGCAAATCCCAAAATTCTATTACTACCTGCAAACTAATCTGAACGTTTCTAGAATTAAAAATAAAAGGAGCAGCTTGGCTTATTTCAAACACTTGGCCCTATAGCCACTTGATGTATCGAACTTGAGGGAGGCCAGATAACGGAAGTTACTTTTTCTTCTGGTTTGGCATATTCATGACTACAGGTAAGGTCACAGAAATTTATCTTTCAATTTTTGGTTTACAGAGAAGATAGAGTAAGCAAGTGATAAACAACAGAAAAATGTGTTTGTAACTATCTCACTGCTGAAAACCAGCACTATCAAGTGGCAACGATCAGAGTGTCTTAACAAGATTATTACTGCCAAAAATATGACAAACTTAGTCTCCCAAGCTACAAAATTGCAGCAAGACAAAAAATAACGCAGCTAGTATGTCAGCTAGTATGTCAACTCCAGCTGTGTTCAAAATGCTTAAACACATGAATCTAATAAAACTCAACTCTGAAAATACATCTTAAATGTGAGGGGTTGGGTGATCTTTTTGGATAAGGAACTCACCCAGACTTCAAGTCTGTAATCCGTAAACAATTAGTAGCATCTAGTCCTACTTTTCCATTTCTGACCACACTGGAGATGAATGGCGAAAGTGCTGGAGAAATTCTGTTCAAGGCCACTTCAGGTGACATTTTAGTATATTCCTCCTTCCTTTTGTCTTGAGCTGCAAAGGGAAAAAATAAAATTAAAACATATCCTACTGATTCGATGTAGATTCACATGTACACTGCAAACATCAACAGAAAAAACCTAAACACGCAAAAGATCAGGAGTGTAGAGTAACTGAAGCGTGCGCAGGTTTATACAGAAAAAATAAACACAGGTAGGATTTTTTTCCTCCCACCTCTGCAACATTCAACGAAGCCTGTTTATTCAGTATCAACATAAAGCCTGAATTATGCCTTAGGCACCTTTAATTAAGGCCCTATCCCTCTGAGAAAGAGACATAAAATTGAGGCCACTCTGACACTTCAGTCTAGCACTTCTTGTGGGCATTCCCAGTCAGTCTGTAATTGACCAGTCACACTTGTTCTGCTTTCCCTGAAATCAGTGGAACTTACATTAACTACAATGGGCCCAGGGGTTTGATACCTCTCTGTAATCTCACCTGCAATTTCTAAGAGCACTTGTGTGCCTATAGTCGGTATAACTTTTATACTACTTCATTAGGTAGCAGTTTATAGGACTTCATGACGCCTTTTAAAAGCTAACACTGCTTCTCTTTCAGTGGTATCACCACACTCTTTGAAAGGCATCTTAATCGTCTTCCACGTAACAGATCTGGAAGCTGATGTACACACATTTTCAGCACAGCTTGTGCAGAAGTGCTTGCAATTGCATGACCTTATGCTAAATCAATTAATTTAGCACACCTTAGGAACCTGTTGCTTTCTAGGTGAAATGCAGAAACTGAGCATATACATATTTTAAGTCACTGCACCATGAAAACAGTAGAGTACGTGGACAACAGACTGTGTGTGCTAGGAGAAGTGGGAGAAAAGAAGGGTAACCAGCCTATTAAAATGTTAACATATTTGATCACATTCTAAGGCACGGAGCCTCATTTGAAAATTAACTGAACTTGGTAGTTTTGGAAAACAAGGCTGTAAATGACTGAAGTAACATGAACTTGCCACTGATAAGTGGGACAGAAGAGCTCATATATAAACCCTCAGCATTAAAAAATATTTTTTAAAATAACCATTTAATTGGAAAACACTAACACACACTGCATTCACTTCCTTAAAAATGCTGCATATGGACTGCTGTATTAGTAAGTGTTCTATAACAAGAGTGTGAACAACTCATGGCAAAAATTGCAACTTTCTGTTGTCTCTCACACTCAGTTTACAAGCATTAATTAGTAACTAATGGATATTGTACAGAATCTACTAAATCTCTTTAACTGGGAGCAACATTAAATTTCACATTCTGTTCTCATGAAAGCCATTCACACTGGAGTAGCAGGAAGCAATGCTCAAGTGTTTGTCCTAGATATTCAGAATGTATCTTAATAAAGCAAAGGCCAGGCACTTTAAGGCAAACAGAAAGACTAATAAAGTAAGACTTCCTAAAAACAGTAATTATCTTTAATACACTGGCTCCTACATTTTATGGCAGTGAAGAAGCTGAAGACTAAGTATCCATGCCCTGACACATAATGTGTTCTCATATATGATTTGTTTAATTGACAATGGAACAACTTAAGTTTGTTTAGCAAACACCTACAACAATTTAAGATACTACCTCTGGTTTGCCAGTTTTCTACTAAAAATTTCTGCCTACTCTATTCTTCCCCAGAGGGACTGAGAGAACACAAGCCCATACTTGATGTATTTCAATGCTAAGTTCAATGGCTTAGATTGAACCGCTAATAAAAATTAGTTAAAGCGAAAATACTTTGCACAAGAGCAGTTACAACAGGGCACATACTTCAGTCTGCCAGCCCTGCTGTAGGGAAGAGCAATTTCAAGCAGGTGGCAATTGGACTGATTAAGCTAAGAACTTCTTAAACCACGAGACCATGCTGAAAAACAAGCTATCCTTCTAGCAATCCTGAAGCTATACATGAAGATTGCAGAATTGGTTCTGATAATGACGCATTTTAAGGGAACTCTAAGCGTTATGAGGTTGAAACTGTGAGACGTGATACACCTGATGATCACAGCTGAACAGATGCACCTTCCAAAACGAACTTTAAAATGAGACTCCTTATCTTTTTGTTAATAAAATTTGCAGATATTGTCAAAACAAGATTTAAATGACTGTTAGGCATTTTTCTGTATTTTATTGCAGTTTTTTAAAATCACAGTACCTTCTATTTAACAAGCCAGATACACAATATTGAAAGGGTTGCTATCAAGTAATCAAGTGATTTCTTTTGTAAACAAAGGGCTTTACAAACTAGAACACTATTTGTACCAGTTTCCTAAGTTTCAGTTGTCATATACATTTTTTTTTTCCTCAGCTTAAGTTTCCCACAGTACTGGAAACTGAACACAAACAAACTCAGGGGAATTAAGAAAAACAAAATTTACTGGACTGTTTCCCTCCTAAAACAAAACCTTTGAAAGAAGCAGACAAACTAATAGTTGAATCCTCTTACATTCAGCTGGCTATCACTGTGACTTCAGGCTAATGCTATACAGACACGCTTCACAGTAACCATGAAGCCCCGAGCACTGCTTTGAGCACCGGAGGGAGTCGGGATGTAAGATACTCTGTTGAATATTGGCCTTCCACCACCGGCCATACCATAATGAGGATTATGAGAAGATTTAAAAAGGAAAAGGTGAATATTGTGATGGAGACCTGGAAGCATGACAGGACCTCTCCTGTCTAACCCTCTTGGCGTGGCCGTCGGCAAGCTGGTTTTGTGGTTTTCACTTTGGGGGCGGGTGGCAGAAACTTGTGTCTGGGTGTGAGTGGGGAAAGGAGGGGACCCACGACCGCCGCCTCCTGCAGGCATGCCCGAACACATCCATGGAATGCGATCAGCAACGTGGATCTGCGGAGCCCCGGGTAAACGCCGAAGTTACCTAAGCTCTGGCATGGAAGAACGCTCACAATGCCAGAATGGGTAAGGCTGGAAAGGGCCACAAGTGGGTCATATGGACCAACCTCCCTGCTCCAGCAGAGTCATCCTAAAGCACACGGGACAGAATTGTGTCCGGGCAGTTGTTTAATATCTCCAGTGATGGAGACTCCACACCCTCTCGGGACAATCTGCTCCAGTGCTCCGTCACCCACAAAGTAAATAAATTCTTCTCCACGTTAAGGGGGAACTTTCCGTCCATTCCGGGCTGACCCTGGCCAAGCCCCCCTCCCTCCCCAGCTGGTGCCGCCACCCGCGGCGCTGCGCCCGCCCCGCCCCGCCCCAGCGGCGGTGCTAACACCGGCCTCCGCCGGCTCCGGGCCAGAGCCTCCCGGCGCCAGGTTCCCTTCCGCTCGCCGCTGTCCCGGGAAGGGCTGTGGCGTTGCTCTCTCCCTCCCGCTCTCCCTGCCCGGCTCGTTCGCCCCATCCCGCCCGTCCCGGCCCCGCCATTACCTACGGCGGCCGGAACTCGCCGCTTGGCAACGGCGTGCGCGCCCCCGCGCCCGCCGTGCGCGCCCGCGCCCGCCGTGCGCGCCTCCGCTCCCCCCGCGCCGCCGCCGCCGCCGCCGCTCCCACCCGGGCCGGAGGGGTCTTCACCGACCCAATATTGGCGTCCGCCGCAAGTGCCTGTGCGGGCCGTGCCGCCGCGGAGGGCGTGCGGCGGCGTTTCGGTCGCGGCCGGAGCGGCGCGGGGCAGAGGGGGAGGGGGCGGTAGTGACAGCAGGCGTTCGGCAGAGACAGCCCTGCCGGGCGAAGGTCCCCGCGGACAGTCCGTCGCCCATGGCAACCCGAGAAGCCGCTGCGGGGCCCGGGGCGGGTCAGGGTCAGGGTCCAAGGGCCGCCCCGGCGCCATGGCCGCGGAGGTTGTGGTGGTGGGATCCTGTATGACCGACCTGGTCAGGTTAGTACTGGATGGGGGTTTTCTGCCCGCACTGGGCAGAGCGACCCTGAGGTCATGGGAGCGCAGGGCGTCACGGTGCCCGGGGAGCGCAGGCACGCCGGGCCTCCCCGGGGTAGGCCGGGCCGGGATGGCCTCGGGCCGAGCCGAGCGAGTGTCACGTCTCTCCCTAGGCCGGGATGGCAGAAGCGGGGCCGGCGCCAGGAGCGGCCGGCGGAGCGCTCGGCCCCGGGCAGAGGGAATCGCGGCTGCGGCAGAGGAAAGGACTGAGCACAGGCACAGATTGCTCAGAGGGGTTGTGGAGTCTCCATCACTGGAGGCATTCAGGAACGGTCTGGGAACGGACGGTGTGCCCTGGGATGACCCTGCCCGAGCAGGGATGTTGGACCAGGTGACTCGATGTGGTCGCTTCCAACCTTACCCATTTTGGGATTCTCAGACTCTGAAGGGGGCGGCTGCGCCGGGTGATGTCAGCTGCAAATAGTACTTTGAAAGAAGAGTGTGGGAACGGGGAGAGGTTTGAACGTGTTTCGTGCCGGAGCTTTGATCATCTGTCTGTGACTCTGGAGAGAGGAGAGGGGAGACTTGTGTTTGTGTTTTCAGCTGTGCCGGGTGGGTCGATGTTGGCCTTGGCCAGGGAAGCAGCGTTTCATAGGCACCCGCACGGGAAACGTGGAGCTCTGATACTCGTTATCAGCAAAGGATTCTGAAACGATTTTGTGAAAGTAAATAAAGCTGGTCAACCGTAACACGTTTTCAGTTCAAAGCACACTTGTTTCCACTGGAAAAGCGAGAAAATAAGGTTAATATTGCAAAGAACCCAAAGTTAGCTCCACGAATCAGTAGGCTGTACGTTGATTATTTGCATACAACATTTTGTGTGACACTTTGAAATGAGAGTGAGGGAAGGGGGGAGAGAGGGAGGGCTTCCCAAAGTATTCATATCTAAACATATCAAGAAGTGCATATAGGAAGCCCTCAAAAATTTAGCACCTCTGCACCCCAAAGCTATTTATAAAACTATTCTAAAATGTTTTAAAATTAATATCTTAATTTATTCATTTTCTGAGCAGTTTGCTTTTCAAATTAAATACTTGGGTCTCATTGTCTTTTTTGCTTCTTTGTGCGTAGGTAAGGTTTGGAAACGTCTTTGAAAAATTGAAATATGGAAGTTCATGAAAGCTCTTGGTTCCTGTAGCCTGGGCTTTGTAGTAAATACTAAATAACAGGAGAATTCAAGCAAAATTTTAAGAATTCACAATGCAAATTCTAACCTGAACTGGCTGACCTTGTCAGTCCCAGTGAACTTGCTAATCAGTCTTTGATTTGCACTATTTTAAACACGTTTCCATACTCTATATGTAGACTTGGTTAAAACAGAATTTAAAGTGTATGTATCTGGACTCCATCAGCTTGTCCTGCTAGGAATTCTGCAATAAACAAAATGCCCTTTATCAACAGACAATTATACCAAAGCCTGTGGGTCAAGAAAGTGCAGAATATGTGATTAGAGGAACATGCTGAGAAGTGAGTACTGCTTAGGCATAGACTTGTGTTGCAGAAATGATGAAGCCCCTTAAATAATCATAGAACCTGTGTCAGAAAGATTTAATGCTCTGTGTAATTTGCAGAACACACTGGCAGCTTTCCAAGAAGAATAGTTGTCTTGTAAGTCAGAGTAAGAACTGTGGAACTGATCTTGATGTTATGTGTGAATGAGCTCTCAGATGCTTATGACGTTGCACTGAAATGTAAAACATGGTGCTCTAACCTCAAGACATTCCTTTTCCTGTCTGTCTAAAATGTGGGGAAAAAGTAGTCAAAAAATTGTCTGCCAGTCTGAGCACTGCTGACAACTGCAGCTTTGGGCTTTTCTTGACACTTAAGCAAACAAGAAAGCTCCTTACTCTTTTTTTTTTTCTTAATTCTTTTTTTTTTTTTTTGGCTGCAAGTTTGATATGATAGAAATGCAGTCATTTATTTGAAAGCATATTAACTGGCCATACTGTAACCAGAAATTACATCACGGGCAGGAGTGACAGATGCTGTTGCACTGAGATTAAGTGGCTGAAGAAAAGCCATTTCACTTTTCAATCAGCTGAGAGAGTTTCTTAAAGTGTTCAAATGCTATCACAAGTACACATCTGACTCACCATTATTAGCCTCTGCTTTAAGCAGCAGTGAAGGGCTTTTTATGTGATAAACTAATCACCTTCAGTTGAAGAAGGAGGGATGGCTTCATTGTTTTCGTTACTAGCACAGACCCTTCAGTCACTTAATAAAATAAGAAAAGTGTGTTTAAATTTAGCTGGCAAGAGTTTAATCTGACCAAAATTTCCATGTAGTACCTATGCGGACATTGTTTAAATGTATCCTGGGTTAGGAAAATCTGGGTAAAATTACCGGAAGGTACTAAGCAGTAGGCTTGATTGTGACTAGGTGGAACAGGAAACTATAAACAAGCTTTATGAAATATAAAAACTGTCAGGTTAGGATTAGATTCCAGGAGCATTACTCTTGTCTGTCTTTGTATATGGCATTTAGAGGGGGCTGCATATTCCAGCTTTAAAGCTAGGGTTCATTTCAGCTGGAATGAAGGAGCATCAGGCTTTTGTGAGTTTGTATTTTGTGCTGATGTTTCAGTTTATAAAGACATCATAGACAAGAGTGATCATGTTAAATGCCTATCACCTATTTGGAGGAGCCTGAATAAATTTGTGAGTTACAGAGAGGAAGCCAGACGTGTTTTTGTATACATTGTGTTCAATGGGCATATTCACCACTGAAGACTAAAGCCTATCTTAGAAGGTAATAATATTGATTGAGACTCTGCCAGAGCTAGACAATGCTGTGCTATAACTCAAACTGGTAAAATACCCTGTGTTTGCCCATTAGGACACAAGCATGGCCCTCTGACTGGAGAGCTAGAAGCTCAGGGTCAGACTTGAAATAGTAGTGGCAGACTTTAAATGTTAAACATTCCCAGGTCTGTAGAGGCAAGGTACCAAAAAGCTTCAAGCCACTGTTGGACATATGGTAGCCAGATTCACCGTTAAAAAAAAGGAGCATATAATGTTTTTACTCAGTACAGTAAACTAATGATTTAAAGGAGTATGACCTCTGTGTGAAATGGAAATGTACAGTTTGAAATGTGCTGAATCTTACATAATGACCAAGACAGAAAAGGAAAGGGACCTTTGGTAGAAGGCAGATACTCAGATGTAATTCTGAGAAATAATCAAATTCAGAAGAAAGGGTAGTGTGTCTTAAAATTCTTCTAAAAGGAAGGGCCCCAGTGGTTTGCTTTTAAAACACTGTTCTCATTGGAAATTCTTTTCTTATTGTCCTGTAGCGCTGCAGTGGCAGAATGTGGGTTTTCTAAAGTGAACTTCATATGATCAAAACAACCTCACGTACATACATGCAGTAAACCACACTCTTCTGGCTTAATAGGACCAGGAGCAAAACATATTTGTGGTCACAATCACAATCAACACTTCATTGGAAATAGCAGGCAATAGTAGTAGAAAACAAAAACAGCATTATTCTATGTGATCTAGATATCAAACCAGATGGGTACCATCCACTGTATTATTTAAATAGATTCTCTTCTGACTCATATTTGCAGACTGGTCGTGGCATTGGCATTCTAATTCATATTAAATCAGGACAAGACTAAACATATAAACCAATGAGAGTCAGACACACTAAAACAATTAGATTAAACAGGAGAAACTTTGGCATGGCAATTGAAAACAGCAGAAGCATAGAACAAAATGTAAGATGGAAAAACAGTCTTTGGATAGTCACAACAACAACAGTCTTTCAGTGTAACTCTAGAGAATGACACCACAGTTCAAATAGTGGAAAAGTGCCTTTTTTAGAACGTTCAGATTTTCAGGTCGTAGTTTTCTGTCCACCTCTTTCCTCTCATCACGTTTCTTCACTCCCTTTAGGGAGCAGAACTAAAAGTTCTGCTTCCAGCCCGCTGTTTTAACAACCACCGTTAATAGTTACTGCAAGTACTAAACTGATTGACTGTAAGCATTCAGCAAGACAGAAGGGCAAGGCAGAGAAAGCACTGAGCTCCATACAGAGTAGTGTGCTGCTGATCTGCAGTGGACAGCGGTGACAAATGCACATTGGTATGAACATCCCAAACACATCAAATCCTCTTTGCTAACAGAGCACAACTTCTGCTTGGGCCAAATGGCAAAGGTATCTCATTAGTGAGATTCTGTGTCTTCTTTTTAAGTCTCTACTGGTGATTATTGTCTGCCGAAGTGCTGAAGTAAATGGCTCATTGGCACATTGGAAATGTCCATGATCCAAAACTAGGTCTGTACTTTCTTTTTCAGAAGTGCAGTATTTGGAACAATAATTGCAGATTTTTTTTGGTGGGAATGTGGAAAAGGAATTTTCTTACGTTTCTTTTGAGCAGTCAGAGGAAGTCTCGCATATGACTTCATTTTCATCTTTGCTTTGTTTCCACCATTTTTCATGCACGTCACCAACTTTTAATGTTTTTTGCCTTGTTTTCATTTTTTTTTCCTCTACAGCTTCTCCTAGGAACGAAGTGTTCTAGAATCCTTCAAGCCCATTTCATTTGTGTTTTTGTTTTTATCTGTAATGCTTCCCCTGCAGCAGCCACTCCTCATTCTAGTCAATCTGCCATTGCCAGCAGCATGGGAAAGCACAACTGTGAAGGAATACAAGCTTAGTCCAGTTGAGGAAATTAATCTTTGGATCCAATGAAAGACATCGAGGCATGAGAGAATGTGTCATCTGTGAATTGTTTCATTTATGTAATGGTGAAAAATCTGGGCTTGATTTCAGACCCAATGCTGTCTGCCCCTTGTCTCCTTCTCTGACCTAGCAAAGTTTGAATGCATTTTAAATGCAGGATGTACAGGTTCAGCATTTTGTTGTTCTGCTCTGATTTTAGAGAACCTAAATATTCAGAGAAACTCCTGTTTGTGTTCTCTTGTGTGGCAGAAAGAAAGCTGTGTCTTGGGGGCCCAAAAAGAAAATGGGATAAAAATCAAGCTGATGAAATCTTTAGTAATGGCATTCAGTAAGAAAATTGTCTTCTGTGCGTATACAGCTTTTGAGTATCTCTACTGGCCCAAACACTGGTGATATGGGGCCTGATCCAAACTCATTCATGTCAAAAGAAGCTTTTCACTGCTGCAAACTGAAATTAAATTGTCATCCTCCAGCAAAATCTGAGTGATAGTTTATTTTAGGGTGAGACACAGTTTAATATTCTGGCATGTTAAAGGTATTTGGTGTTATACCCCAGACTTGAAAAGCTTCCAAAAAGTTCCTCTAACAAAAAATGACAAAATATTGAAGAGGGAAAAAGGAGGGAAAATGTCTGCTTGGGTGCATCTTAAATTAACACAAAATAACTGGGGCAAGGCCACCAGGGACTTTTTTTAACTCATTACAAGGGCTGCATTTGCAACTAAGGTTATGAACCCCAAGCAAGAGACAGTGCACCATTGATCCCAGCTGGCACTTTCTGAAAGAAACTCTTGTTTGTGCCACAGAGGATGCTGTGGGCCCTCTCTGAGAAGGACTGGTGGTGCTAGAACACCTGCTCAGCCCTTGTCTTTGGCTCTTATCCATGAAAACGGGGTTTTTCCTCCCCTTCCTAAATGGAAATGTGGAAGTTTAAAAAGTCGGGAAATATGAATGTGAAAGTGGTCACACAATGTCTTTTAAGGTAAACACAACAAACGTGTTGCTTTCTGGATTCTATTTAATTGAAGGGTCCCTGCCCTTTCATTGGGTGTCTTCATTTTGTGTCATACGCTACTGTGTACTGTAATTAGGCACTGTTTTCACTTCCAGAGGCAATTCCATTTCAGCAATAACTAATATGCCTCTTGTTTTTTAGGCTTGTTTATCTAGTTAAGTTTTAATAGTACATATTTAGTAGTGCTTTTGAGCTAAAGAACACCCCTTGTGGTACTACAGTCAAGTCTGTACCACATCAATCCCAGTCACCAAGAACAGCACTATTTGCCCTACTGTGCATTGGGAAAACATTTTGCAATTTGAGGACAGGAAGAAGGCCAGTTTGCTTTGTAAAAAGGTAGGAATAAGTAAAGAGAATTGGAGGTATTAAAAGGTACAAAAATAATAGGAATGACCGAAGGTTTTACTGCAGAAAGTGTGAAGAGTCTACCTAAAGAGCTGAAGTTGAGACAAAAAGCAGGGAAACTACAGTCCTGACAGTGGCAGGTCCCTAGTTGTCCAAAGGCCCCTTGCTTTTCTGCATTTCTTTCTGTCAGCTCTGCCTATCTGCTTGCTTTCTGCAATTTTCTTGCATGGCTCCATGGCAAAATTCAGGGAAAAGCACTGTCCTAGTCCAGCTGTCTTCTCCCAGCAGCAGTATTTTGGAAGATATGGCACCGAGTGAGTCCTCTGTTACCTCCTCCTTCCCATGAATGAGTTCCCAGCTGTCTGCTTCTGTTCCTACCAGCTGCAGTGTCTGGTCTGCTTAAGTTTGTAAATTGCTTTGAGATCCTTCAGGATAAAAGGTTCTTCTTAAGTGAGATCATTATCTCCTTGTGCGTTTCTCCACTCCCTTTTCTCAGTTCAAGCTTCTTTTCTCATCTCCACTTGGGGTCCAGCATAGTACTCAGTGTTCCCAACTCATGGCAACACAAAGCTTACACACAGATTTCAGCTTCCAATCCTTGAGTTGTTTGACGCCGCTTAGAGTACTTCAGAGCTGAAGGTTAAATATATGTCTTTCCCTGAGCTGATGCCAAAATGCTTAGCACTTGCCATGCTGAGATGGTACTTCTGCATTTGCATCTGACTTCATGTTATTTTGTGTGCTTCAAGAGACTGTGGAGTTCTCTTCCTCCCACTTCTGAAATACTTACTCATTCTAGGAAGCATTCCAGCTACAACATTGCTCTGAGATCCTACTCTGGGTTCTCATAGCCGTACTTTGTTCATGTTCTTGTGGTTAAACTGTACGCCTGTCAGGGCAGGGATTTGACTCCTCTGTGGTGTGGTGAACTTACAAAGGGGAACCCTGACAGGAGTTCAGAGGGCTCTCTGTTCAAAGGTTCAGAGGCAGTAACACAGTGCTTGGGCAGAAGAACCTTATTTCTGTTCAGCTGCAAGTCTAGTTATTGTCTCCATCGTCCATAGTTTAACTGGCTAGTAAAAGAGTTTTTCACTGTATGGTGTCTATGTGTTTATTCCCAATATCATTCACATTCCAGTGAAATTTCCCTCTTTCCTATGAAAGTGAGGTCATCTTAAACCTGTGTTTATGATATTGCAGTAATTTCCATGGCAGTAGACTATGATATCATCAGTGAAGGATTATGCCTTTCCTATGTGTGTTAGCAATTAAAAATTACGGTTTGTGAGATAAAACTAGTATTTACCAAGCTCTTAGCTTTAGTCCGTGTGAGGCTGGGAAACTATTGCTTAATCCTCTAGAGGGTTCACTTGGGTAATGGAGTAAATGAATCTAGAAACATTTTGATCCTAGCAGGTGATATGTTTTTGGGGTATGTTTTCCTAATGAGAGAAGAAAATCAGCTACTCCATCTTGTGTTCTCTTGCCTGGCCAAGAACACTTGTCTGAACTCAGTGGCACTCCTTATAGTTTTGTTATTCAGAGCTACTTAAATGTTTGACTTAAATATTCACAATTTTCTGGTCTCACTAAAGTGTCATTTTCCACCTTTGGAGGTCAGTAAGCTATTAGACACAAAAGTAAAACAACATGATCATCAGTCTTTTCATCGTTTTAGTGGGTGCCCTATTTGCCAGCTATCAGTAGCTGAGTCTCTTTGTTGAACCTTCCTGACTTTCTCATGGGCTGGTGACAGCAGAGGCCAGTTAATGGCATAAGAAAATTCATCCATTTAAAATGTATGAATGTTAGAACAGTTGCTAATGCTGCAAGATGAGAGTGGTGGACCCAAAACATAATTTATTTCATCCCTTCAAATACTTAAGAATTTTTAAGCCAAGGAAATAGACTTTCCTCAAAAAGAGTGTGAAAAGAAAGGGAAAAGATACTAGATAAATATTTGTAGAGAAAGGGCATCATCAGTCTGGGTATTGCAACATGAGTCAAAATAAATAGTAATTTTTTTGTAATGTACTTTAATTTCATAAACACACTACATCTCTGCACATTTCAGCCTATTTTCCCCATTAACACAACTGAACTCTCATAAAATATCTCTTTCAACGATCTGGGTATGACCATTTGGAAAAAACTATCAAAATGGTGTGCCCTAAGTACATACAAACTAGCATGTGTCCAGTTACACAGAAAGTCTAGGTTGTGAAAGGGTTCTTCCTGAAATTCTTACCATATAATTGACTACAGCAGAAAGAAATTCCTTTGCCCATTGTCGGTCACTGAAATCGAACCTGGCTGGAATAAAAGGGTAGACAAAATTATTGTGTGTATTTTTTGGAGACTAAAATTACTAATGCCATAACAGACCTGGCTCTTATTTGCTGATGATACAGTTAGGTAACGTTACAGCAACCTCCTGAGCATGAATCTTTCCCATCATTCTGCATTCCTTCTGAGGCTTCATCTGTCTGTGGAAACCCAGAGTTGATACCTCTGTTGGAAGAAAGTGAAAAGTCAGGAAGTAAAATCATTGTGATCAGGGAAGAGAATGTTGGGATGAAAGCTTATTTACCAGTTGTCCAATATCACAGTAAGAAGGGGTTTGTGTTAAGTTGTGCTACAAAGAGATGTCATTTTATCTCAGTAATGCTCTGTAACATATGGCCATTGCTTCACATTATAACATCCCATTTTACAAAGAGCAGAACTGTCGCCTTTTGCTCTCTGTAAGGCTGTTAGCAGCTGAGCAGTTCTAAGTAAATAGCAAAGCAGCAATACACTGGGCACTAGCAGTGTCTGTACTGCGGGGTGTTCCTTGGGCTTCTGCTGTATCCTGTGATACACATTGAATATTACATCGTGTTGTGAAAGTATCTATAATTTCTAGCCCCAATAAATACTTTTTCCATATAACTTCCACAGATTTTTAATCTGTGGTTATTGTCCTACTATTACTGGAAACTGGTTTTGACCATTAAGAATAAAACGTTTCTTGCCTTTTCAGTCTGGAGGTGTCTGACATGCAAGATTCACAGCAGTCAAATGGGAATTTGTCTAAAGGAACTCCTTTGAAAATATTCGCCATAATAGGCAGGTGTTAGGCACTAGATTTTAACACCCAACACCGAGAATATTGTATTTTCTCCCCCTTTGTGAGACACAGAATGGTATGATTAATATTTCGTTCTGTCTTGTTAATGAATTACTTGCTGGCTGTACTGTTAATGGAAATAACCATTTTCCTAGATGCATTTCTAGACATAAATATCTTTGGGTGAATTTTAGTACTCCTGACAGTAAAGAGCTGCTGGCACAAATCAAAAGCTGCAATAAAAATCATACAGAGTCGATGGTAACAAATTTGTGTAAAAACACTCTGGGCAGGCATATATATTATGTTGCCTCTAGGAGCTGTCTGAGCTGTTCTTTCCATAGGAGCTTACCAGTAAGGTTTTGTTTGCTTGTTTTATATGGCTCCAGTTGTTAGCTCCTATATCAAGCTGCAGTAAGTTATTTGATGCTGACATCCAGGTTCCCTTGAGGATCCTTGTGTCATATACTTGGAGCTCGAAGAAAACACAAAATTACTTTTCACTAGTATATTGCCAAAGTAGGTGCAGCTTTGTAGAACACGTTGATCTTTGTGACAACTAATTATAAAATGAGAAGGTGGTAATGTTCCCAAATATATCAATGTGCTCTCCTCTGTATTTTATTCTTCTTTCCATTTCTGAATTTAGTCCTTTTTTCCTCCTTTTTCTCCTGTGCGACATCAATATCATGTCGTTGTTGAACCATGAAATTTCCTCTAATTTGCTTTCACCTCTTCTTGTTGTCCTAATACATCATGTTCTTTCAGTGCACTTCTCTTCTGTATTGCTCTTTCCCTGTCTCTCATCTTTCAAAAATAACTTCAGCATCCAAAGAATCATAACTCCCTTTCATTAATTTATTCCATCCATCACTTGCTATATTTCCTGTGTTCTTTCAGATCCCTGTTTACACAAAATGCATAAACCTTGATAGTATAAACAGCAGAAAGAAAAAATCATTGGTCAGAGTTGAAAATAAAGGATAAGCAGATCAAGTTCAGTACTCATGTGGGAAGACTGGCATTTTTTATGTTCTCAGCAGCAATGAGATTGAATATTCATTCCTTCTTCTAATTGTCTGATCCTGTTAGTATTATTCATTGGGAATATCCTGTTAGTATTGTTCAATCATTTTAAAAATTCATTTTCATTTTCCTTTTTCCCAGAAAAGACTAAGTGAAAAATGACCTGTTGAAAAAAAGTAGTTGGTGGTTTTGCTGGAACTTGTATTATTCCACAGAGAGGCAGCAGAAATGTGCAGATTTTTCTTCAGTTTTTATTCCCTGTTGCTCATTAAATTCTGTGCGTAAATAGAGACACAGGAGTTGTCTATTGGTAGGCATAAGAAACCAGTGTTATACAGAATTACACTTTTCCTTCTGATATTTAGGGATCTACCTCTCCCAAGAGAGCTTCAATTGTGAAAGAGGTAAAGGGACTTACCTAGAGGGGATTCCTACCTATCACAGCAGAGTTAACCTTGGCCAGTGAAGCCCACGCACACTCCCCCCCACACCCTGCACATTCTCATCTTTGGCCCACAAGCCTTAACGTTACTGTAATCCCAGATTTTAGTTGATGCCTTTACAATTAGATGGAAGTTCAGAGAACAATTTTTTATCACTGAATCAACTGTAAGATAGTTTCAGAGTAAAAGCTTGACTAAAAATTTATCCAGAAGTGGCTGGGCAGTTAAACTTGATGATGTAGGTCCCTTTCAACTGAACTATTGTATTCTATTGTGTTCTGTTCTATTCTATTCCCGTATAATAAATATACATAAATTTAAATATATTTATTGCTTTCATTATCTATAATATATTGAATACATGTATGTAAGCAATGTCTCATTTTGATTATACTTTTCATTCATGACCCGTATGGATTCAGCAGGAAGCACTGCACTTACAAACTTGATAAAAAATACCATATTTGTCAAAATTACTGTCCTGGCTATAAGCTTTTAGAACAGCATCTTATTGAAGAAAATTATAAGTACTTGGACTGCACTGTACTTAATCTTTATGACTCTGTAATTAAAACACATCTAAGATGTTGCTCCTAATATTATAGTTTATAAAACACAATATGCTTGTGTGCAAAATGCCAGTACTTAAAGATGTGTGGGGGTTCTTTTTTATTTTTACTTGAAAAAGACTGACAGCAAGATTTTGTATGGTAGGTGCCCTGTTTTCTGTATGATAGTAAAGCAGAAGTACAGATTACTTTAGATTACTTTGTTGATTTACCAGTATATAGAAAATCATGATGACAAGAACAAGGACCCCGTGGCCTGTCCAACCAACCATATTATTTCCACTTCGTTCACTCTTGTCTGATAAATCCATTTTTAAGATGTATAGAAAAGATTAATGTTCACATGTCCTGTTTATCTTAATTTGTCCTTGGGCATGTAAAGATTACTCTTTGCTTGGGTTGCAAATGTTGTTTTGTTTTGTATTGTTTTTTTCTGCTTTAGCACTGGGATTTCATCATGATATAATGTTCTGTTCAGCACAGGAACTGTAGGCAGCCTGCTTCAGTTCTGGGTGAGCACAGCCTGTTTCAGAGACAGTCTATTCTAACATTACTGTCAGATTGCATTGAAAATAATTATGTAACTGCCATTCCAAAAATAATGTAATCGAGAGACATCAATGAAGAACAACGTGGGAGGCAAATAAAGCTGGAGAGTAGCAATTCTGAAAATTTCCACAATCTTTCTTAAATACAAAACAGATGTTTGGTAAGAATGATGGAATGTTTGCTGAGACTTAAATATCTGAAGATAGATTCATTTGAGTTTTTAAATCTCTTTAGAGCTTCAGCTTCAGAATTAAACGCTCCACAGATTATAAACTCATCAAGGTTGTGTCACCTTTTCCCCAGATTTAACTGCTATGTTTTCCTGATGTGAGGAAATGTTACAGGTTTGTTCTGTGAGAAAGCTTTTTGGTAATTAGTCAAAAAAATAATTTGTGTTGAAAGTTTTCATATTTGTAACATAATTCAGGAATTTGATATCTTGGAATACCATAATTTCACTGAAATGCAGTACAGTGTACTACCATAAATCCTTCAGGGCATTCATCTGGATGCCTTTCTATTTGTTTCATCTTTTAATATCTAAGAGGGTAAAATCTGATTCTGCACAAAGGGTCAACAAATTTATTCATTGAAGTTCTTGAAGGCCTGTGGACAGCTGTTCTCATTCTATGTGTTAAAAATTTTGGTCTTTTTCAATTGAAGCTGTGATTGTACATATAAGAAGATTTAACTCTTGTGGTCCTCCTACGTGTATTCATAGCCATTCATTTAATTTTCTCCCTTGCTAGAGATTTTCTACAGTTGTCCCACTTCAGCTGTTTACTCACTCAGTAATGAGATCTACATTATATATATATAATATATATATTTATATATATCTATATATCCATTAATGTGCTTCTATAAACAGTTTGTATATTTATATGTTGTTTATATATATATATTTCTGTTTCATAAAATACATATTTTCCGTGATGGCAAAACTCATTGAAAAGATTCCTGCTGCTTTGCACCAATTTATCATTCACTTGTTTGTGTTGTGGTGACAAATGCTTATTGATGTAAAATCAAGCAGATTTAATAAAACCCCCTCTGAAAGGATGATGGTGTAAAGCTTTTGCATCTCACTGTTCTGCAGAGAGACTCCTCTGTAAGTGTCAATTATTGTGCCTGGTACCAGCTTGGGTAGTGCTTCTACAGTGTTCATCACTGTGGGCTACAGAGAGAACTCAGACTATCAAACATCCAAGCAATAGGCAAGTGTCTGAATTGTCTGGAAAGTTTTGGGTTTGTTTTTTTTTTTTTTTCAAAGAAAACCTTGACATGTTCAGGAACATAGAAGGGAAAAAAAAAAGAGTATTTTCTATAATTTTTAGATTTTTTTCAGTCATTAAAGGTCTGAAGGAAGTTTACAAACCTAGAACCAGATTGCCCCATGCTTAAACCAAGGTATAGTTAACTAAATTCCTGAGGTAATCTCTTTAGAAATCTTGGAAGTTTTCTACCTCCCAATAAGATATTTTAGTGCATAATTAAAAGGAGTGAAAGCATAAATGAGTCCAGAACATCAGATTTTGAAAAGAGTGTGGTCTTTTTGTTTCTGTGTTATGGATACTTTCCCACAGCACATGTTCAAATCTTCAAAATGAAGCTAGACAAAACAGACCAAGGCTAAACCAAAATGTTCAGCCAGATCCAAAAGAGGTCTGAGACTTTTTCACCACAATGTTAAATTATATTAGAGGCAAGAACTATTCTCTCCTTTGTATTTGTTCAGTTGTGAGAATCATGAAAGGCCAGTAAATTGTATGTAGTAGACAGTGGCTAGTTACACCTACTCTAATCTCACTGGGATTTTCCCTATTCTAGGGAATTCCCAGGAGTGGAGAAAGCAAGTTTTGTTCAGTGATTCAAAGAGAACAGAATCAAAGCTATATTCTAGGGCTTTACATTATATTACTTTTTATTAAGTCAGTTTTAAATTCAGTATTTCTGCTGCTGTTTTCCTACCCCTGATCTTCACCTTTCTTCAGAAATTAAAAAAATCTGAATGTTTAGTTTGATACTGTTCAAATGACAGTCCTTTTAGGCATTTTTGGTGATATTTAATCTGATGTAGAAATTCTCTTCCTCTCTGAGTTGCCTGATGAGAATAGTGTTGGGGCTTTTTATAGAGAAAAATATTCGTGTGCTTTTCTATTTTCCTTTCTCATGCATGTCATTCTCTGAAACCTACTGATACTCTCTGCTTTTCAATATATCTAAAGAGCTAAGTATACTGCACTACTTAAGCTAACCTTAGCAACAAAGTGTTTTCAGTACAAAGTAGTATCAAGTGCAAGTTCCAGCTTTGGCTCGGGGCAGTCTGGCTGTACTGCTGCCAGCAGATGATCTCCTGCTCCTCCCTTCACAGGCCCACCTTGGCTGCTGGATAATGAGTTGGATGAATTCACTGGTCCAAATGAAAATGACCCTTTGAAGAAAAAGGTTTTGGATTAGGAAGCTCTGTAAGCAGTAAAAGCAGAGCTAGAGAAATAGTGGGAAATGCTGCTGAGAAGAGGGCGTGGCTTCACATGAGTTTAAGCCAACAGTAATAAGACATCTTTTTAGGTTTTGTGTGTTGAAAACAATGAACAAACAGTGGTTAGGTGTGAAGAATCAGAAACAAACCATGATTAATTCCAGGATTAATTTATGCAAATTCTGCTTAATATACATCTCTCCCTTTCCCCTTCTTCATACTTACAATCTCTGTATGTGATCTAGTCATTGCTTAGAAGGGAACTTTTTGAGAAAACCCAGAATATTTGGAAAGGTGCATTAATGACTCAGTGCATTGTGCTTTCACCTCTGATTCAGTGCTTCAACACTGTAGTAAAGGGTTCTGTTCTGGTTTTAATGCAATCCCTCCAAAGGGATGTCTGTCCTAAAATACAAATGCTAATCAGCTCTAGCCTCTAGGAGAATTTGTGGCACATGCTGGAAGAGAGGGTGGAAGTTAGTGCAGTGGTAGAATTCTTATGTGTGTGCCTTTATTCATCCCGAACCTCTGAAACATAAGTGTATGTAAGATTCTTCATTTGTCACAAACAAATGTGGGCAGCATTCCAGTGTGCTTTACAGTTAAATATTGTTTTGTAAAAACTCAGTTGAAATTATGAGTGATTATATTCCTTGCTTGTAATGTCCAAAGTAGTTCAAGATGTTTCAGTCTGAACTTTCCTCTATAAATATAATTCAGTTGTACCATGCAAAATTTGCAAAACATACAGTAATTTTATTTTTACTTAGAATATATTGGGAGATTTCAAGTTCAGTTTCTGATTGCTCATAAGACATAAGAGCTCACTATCCTTTGCACCAGTTATCCTGTCAAAGGTGAGCAGAATTTGTCATGTAAGCAAGGAGGAGCCTGTTGAATAGTAACTTATATTGGGTTTTTCAGGTCAGTGTTTTCAAACTACGTCAAAAGTTGTAAATGGCTTTGCAAAACATTTTATGTAACACTTCTGAAAGCCCATGTGACATTTTTTCTAATTAACTTATTTAGCCTAGTTTTGGAGTAACATTAGCTGTTTCATCACTTTTAGGCTATTTTGGGTATTCTTTGTGACACCATGAATAAGCCAAGAATTTATAGGGTTTCTTAATCATACAGATTAGTCATCACTGCCTGCTCATAACAGAAGCCTGAAATACTCATTAAAATTGTCTGATGTGAATCAAAAGTTAGTGTAGTTGCAGAATTAAATGATGAGAGAATACCATTATATTAGCAACAAAAACCTGTTTCAGGAATACTGATTTCCGTGAAAGTTAAAACTGCATATATAGATCAGTACTCCAAATTTGTTTCATGTGGAAAATAAGAATGGGCTTCTGGAGTGGAGAATTGGTCTGGAATGATTGGCAATCGTGCCTAAAATGAAATATGGTGAAGAGTTTGTTTGTAGAGAGCTACAGGAAGTTGCTGCATGTTCTTGCGTGGTCTGTTTTAGCTTATTTTAAAAATGGACTAGTTATAAATCACTCTTGCTCTTGATCCTTTGCCCTTTGCCTTGTATCTTTCCATCAAAACAATAAAAAAGTTCATTTCCCTGTCTTCTACAAGCTGTTTGATTCCCACAGGCAGTTGTTATGCCATGTTACTTGAAACACTGAGACCAAAATTCTCATCTCACCAAGCCTGTTTTTTCACCAGTGAAATTATGATGCTTCCACTGGAGTTGCATGTTGATGCCAACATAAAAGAGAGAAGAATTCTGGCCACTGTTAGAACAACAATATTTATGGCTGAACATACTTGAATATGAACTATGAGCAGTGCTATAAGGAGATGTGTACTGGAATAAGGAAAATTGATAATCTTTGCTTAAAAATATATTGGCTTTTTGTAGAAGCAAATTCTATTTAGAATAAGCTATAATCTTTTAAAAAAAACAGCCTAAGGAAGAAAAATGAATTGAGAATTGATGCCATTTTCATACTGCAGAATTTAAATGAGAAGACACTGTGAGCTAGTGGATTAAGCTGATCTCTCTTTTTGGTTTTGCCCATGGCTTCTTGACTGACCCAAGGCATGAAAAGGCAAAATGCCTTGACTAAGTTCCATACCCACAAAACAGGAATAATGGTGTTGTTCTGCTTTTTAAGGTGAGATGTATGGATGAAAGGAACTATACAAGAGCTGCTATTTGTTCTTATTACCAAGGCTGGGCGAAATATCCTTCCTTACTGAGTGGCACCTAATTTTAGGTGTGTATGTGCAGTACCCTGGCAGTAGCTGAAGAGGAGCTTCCTCAGCAGAGGTTTGTGGCCTTCATTCTCTGGTCCACAGCCACCTCTCCTTTGGCTTCCAGTGGTGAAGATGATGATAAATTACAGATGTTACCATTAAGGAATATTGTTTATGTATTACTGTTTATTGATACTCTTTCTTGTTGCACCTTTTTTCATGAGAGCCTACAGTTACTCATTGTTGGAAACAATTTCCTGGATGCTACTGTGGGGAAACAGTTTTAACTTAGCTGTATTAGGAGCTTAGCAATCCTTTCCATATATATATACATATATATATATAAGGTAATAAGTGTATTTTTAAAAAGCTCTTGTATTTTTATTGAAAATGGTTTAAACATTACAACAAAATGTTCCTGGATCTGAATCTCTGGAAATGAGTGATGTGAGCTGCACATGTGACTCTTCTGGGGTTTATCTATGCCCACCCCCACAAAAGAAACCTGGTGACTGTGTATGCTGTCCTCACGCTAAAATCTGGCATGCTATGTGAGTTAGTCTCTGTTAGTGAGTACCTGCATCACCATGCATACTCACCATGCATATGTGAGTTAGTCTCTGTTAGTGAGTACGTCTGGAAATTGTAACTGCTGATGAAGCACAGACCTGTAACAACTCCTTCAAAGCCAAAATCCTAATTTCTGGGGGTTTAGGACTTGACTTTGCTAGTTTCATTTTAGGTTTTCTTGACTTTCTAGTGATCCTAAACCTTTGGAATGAAGAAATTGAAAATTAGAGGGAGAAAAAAAGTTTGCTTTTTCCTGAGACTTTTCAGTAAACTAGGCTGTGCTCTGTCATTAGTTCTGTAAGATTCTGCAAACATCCATATGCCCCAGAAGGTGCAGCATAAGCTCAAAAAGTAATATACACATATTCTTCATATCCTTTCAAAAAACAGTCTGTAGTGATTGCCTAGTGCAGAGGCATACAATCATAGAACATTCAGGGTTGAAAGGAACTTTAAAGATCATCCACTCAAAACCTCTTCTGCCATGAGCAGGGACTCTTCCCATTAGACATAGGCCTTATCCAACCTGGTCTTGAACACTGCCAGGGCTGGGGCCTCCACAGCCTCCGTGGGCAACTTGTTCCAGTGTCTCACCACCCCTACAGTGAATAATCTCTCCTAATAGCTAACTTTTATTCTGAATTGGAAGGCTGGCAATTTTCAAAGAGTTACAGAATGGTTGAAGTTAGAAGAGACCACAGTAGATCATCTGTTCAAAGCTCCTTGCTCAAGCAGGGTCATCCTAGAGCGCATGGCATATTGCATCCAAGCAGTTCTGAATATCTGCAGTACGGGAGACCTTCTGGGCTCAGTCACCCACACAGTAAAGACATTCTTCCTCGTGTTCAGGTGGAACTTTCTGTGCATGTTTCTGCCCATTGCCTCCTGTCCTATTGCTCAGCACTACTGAGCAGAGCCTGGCTCCATCCTCTTGGCACTCTCCTCTCAGATACTGATAGACTTTGATGAGGTTCCCTCTCTGCCAACTCTTCTCAAGGTTGAACAAGCCCAGCTCCCTCAGCCTTTCCTCATACATGAGATTCTCCAGCCCCTTAATCATCTTTGTTACCCTGGGCTGGACCCGCTCCAGGGGCTCCATGTTCCTCTGTCCTGAGGAGCCCAGAACTCAGTTTTTGAATTTTGAAGCTGCTGTGAGATTTATTGGTAAAATGTTGTTATAAATTGACAAACATAGCTGAAGTTAATCTCTTCATCATTGGAGGGATTCTTCTGCATTCTTTCAGACTGCCACACCCCATGCTCCCTTTCTATCCTGCAGACTTCTGGAAACTGAGGTAACTGTTGCTGACTGAACAGGTTGTTAGTATATCATAGAATGCCTTCCCTTTCCATGTGTTGTGAACTTGTTTGTAGCGTAAGAAATTTTAAAATTACATTTTTAGGCCTTCTCCCTGGAATGCATGGCTTGAGAAGGCAGAAATTTTGGTTATCTGAGTGTTGGAAATGCATCTTTGGGTTACGTATTATAATAGAAATTACAAAAGTCAGGTAGTCTTTGCATTCCGAGAAATTCTACCCTATAGTCTCAGTGGTATCTTTTATTCCTTTCAACTTTTATTTGAGATAGCAAAGCATCTGGTAGGGTTTACAAAACTGCAGTTTTGTTTTGTTTTTTTCCAAAATGGAAATGAAACCAGAATACGCTCCTGATGGCTTTCGGCTTGCATTAGTGCATCTGGTTCTGGGCATGCAGAAGGATGTAAATGTAATTGGACTGCATTCAATGAAAAAACAAAATGCTGAGAAGTTGTAAAGCTTGATTTGTAAGAGAAAAACTTAAAAAAGAAAAATGTTAAATATGTACAGTGTGCCCGCATGACAGCAGAGGAGAGGCAGGTTTTGGTAGCGATTACAATTCTTAGGGGTGTGAACACCAACAGAATGAAAAATTATTTAAGGGTAGTTTAAGAAGGTGTAATTAGATGTAATGGAATTAAATGAACTATATGTAAACTTGAGCCTAATGTTACAGTAAAAAAACCCCTATGAACAGTGAGATCTGTAGATTTATGGTTTATCTGTATTGATTTAGCACTGGGGAATCCCAGTCAGGGGTCAAGTTCAACTTCTGTAGAAACGTGAAACGTGAATAAAAGGAATGCAGTCCCTCTCTTGAGGGGAAATGAAACTTGACTGGGTGGCAGGTAAGAAATAAACCCTAAAGGGTCTCTCAAGTATTTTTCAGTCTTATTGGCTGGCTGTTGAGCCATTTAGGATTATAACAATGTAACTCTTATTTTGAAGATGCTTGTTATCTTCAGTCACTAATGTATGTAAATATTGCTTTTAATTGGAATAGCCTTACTACGCGATTGCCAAAAGCTGGGGAAACTATCCTTGGACATAAGTTTTTTGTTGGTTTTGGTGGGAAAGGAGCCAACCAGTGTGTCCAGTCTGCTCGACTTGGGGCCCAGACCTCACTGATCTGCAAGGTAAGCACTGACTTGCTCTTCAATTACAGCTGAACTGAATGTTCATGAAAATTCCAGTAAACCTTTTGGTCACTTACTAAAAAGATTCTGGTATGTTTTTAGTTTTTTAAAATCTGTCTCTAATTCTCTTTTTCTTACTTCAGCTATAAATTTAAGCATGGAGGAGGCTGTTTAAGAACACTGCCAGAACCAAAGACTAGTTGGCTGCAGATCTGACAGAAATTGCATGTAGAGAAAGATTGCAAAACTTAGGTTGATATACCATGGAAAAGAGAATTGGAAGGAGTTAGACATGTTCAAAGTTTAAGAAATCTTGATTAGGCCTTCCTCTTTATATTCCCCACGTTACAGCGATCAGCACTTCATTGATGGTATTTGGTGCTAGAAGCTATGGTCGCTCTGTAATGTACTTTGTAGATGATAAAAAAACATACACTGACAAATTTGAGAAGGAATGTAAAAGTGCTTTGAGGGTTGAATCATTATCTCAGTACTTGAGGTTAAGATAAGGTGATTGTATCCAAATTCTAGCACCTTTGTGTACTATGGGATATTTTTGCATACTTTTCTGAAATATCTGATGTACTGCAGCTCTAAAGACTTGCTCACAGACCATTGGGCTGATTCAACTTGGCAGATGCTATATTCTTGCAATGCTTTTCTTTGATTTTTGTCATTAAACATTATAAGTTTTGAGTGATCATTACTACGGTTAAGATCAAATTTTTTCTCTGTAGTCTTTATTGTCTGTCCTGTAGATGAAACTTCAAATTGACTGGACATACTTTGTTTTTTGCCATAGCTGGGGAAGATGCTAAATTTGTTGGATCATTGTCAAGGATTTTTTGAGAAGTATTGGAAACGTCTCAAGGAAGCCTTCCTCACTGTTCTTTCAATTCAATATTTAGACTAAACAATGTTAACTATAAATTTAAATTACACCTGAAAGCATTTCTGTGAGTTATTATCACTAGTTGTTCTGCAGTGTGGGGTTGGGGTTTTTTTGGCAATGTTTGCGCTTCTGTCATTTTGTGTATATTTGATCATCTTTGCATTCAAGAACGATCAGATTCAAGTACAAGATGAACTGGCAGTGAATTCCCTTCTAACATTTCCTGCTAAATGTTAAAGATTTTTTTTCCATTGCAAGTGTGAATTTCGCTTTATTTTTTTAAATGGTCTAGCCTTCGCTCAGTGCAATGGAAACATATGCATTCATAATAAAATTTAGTAGCTACTATATTTTTAAGTACTTTTCAAAAACATTTTTCTGTTATTTCAGTCTTTCTGTCTGTCTGTCTTTCTGTCTTTCCATCTTTCTGTCTGTCTGTCTTTCTTGCTTTTCATTCTGTTGCGTATTTGTTGGAGAAAATGTTAGCATTTTCTATTTTTTTTAATTTTGAAAGTTAATTTTTAGTTTTTAAAAATTGCACTTTATACCTCTGAAAATACTATCTTATCTCATGGAAGTCTCATGTACAGTCTTCTATCTGCATAGGTTAATGAGATATAAAATTTCTTGCTTAATAAACTAAGAAGAATATGGCAATAATGAGCTTCTACAATTAAATTATTTATACTACAACAAGTAATCTAAAGTATTCAGTGGTTCTTTAAGCTGGATTGCCCCTCACACACATACTCTGTGCTCAGCCACATGCTTCTGTTTTGGTCATACTTCCCAACATTTTTTATCCAGTATGGGTGCAAAAATTAGTTCTACAATCTGAAGTTCAGAAAATGGAATCAGTATTAATACTAAAGGGACATTCCCTTGGAGTGTGGCATTCTCTTAGTAGCAGTGTAATTTAGACAGAGGATGTCCTTAACAAGACTGGAGATAGACGTCTCAGATCAAGTGACAAGGAATTCTTCATACCTTAGAGCTTTAAAACACAAGAGACAGTGTTTGGTGAGGGTTTGAGAGAGAGATTGTTATAATGACTTACTGTTATGACTAGAAATGCCACAGAGAGCTGTGGAATTTAATGTAAAAATTGTAAAAAATGTTAAAAAATTGAGTTTGAGTAGTGGAAAGGGAGTGTTCTGCTTCCTACCTGGATGTCTCTGCAAGTGGCCACTGTTACTCTGAGTTATTGATGTGTGTTGGAGTAGCAGTCAATTTGCTCCTTCCTGTAAAACAGTGTACTGGCGGAATAGTTACAGAGAAATGTAAAGTGTTCCTTCAGGGTACTAAGCAAATAAATTAATTGCTCAGGTTCATACAAGAACACTGTTGCACTACTGAAAAAATAACAGTGTTTTAGAGAGATTCCAAACTCCCCTATTTTCTTTCTTTTTGTCATGATCAATCCTAAAAAAATCTGTTACGCATCCTAGAATAAGATGGTGGAAGGATGTTGCTCTTAAAGACATTGTGTATGCTGAAAATGGTCCTGCTTTACTTCTGACAAACAATTTGGAATGATCTTCACTGGACATTGCTGATATTGCATATACTAAATTCTGTTCAAGCCATGGCTGCATTTGATTCCTGCCTAGGAACACGAAGTGTTGTATTACCATGTTGTGTAGTCTTTTTAAATGATCCATGTTATAAACGACAGTTCTCCAATATTCCGTTTTAGAGGTTTATTGGAAAATGACAAAATGGGATCGAAAAGAGACAAGTCCCACAATCAAATGGCAGCTCTGAGCCCGGGTTTCAGGCTGCTGGGTGAACTCAGACCCCAGCCTCTATCGCACTGGGTCCCCCACAGTTCACACCAACCATCTCTCAAGGTCAGTTTTTATAAGGTTTTTAGGCCCCGAGGCTAGTTTTCTGTCCAGTCTGAATATGCAGATAGAATTTCCGTCCACCTGGAGTGAGAGTAGAATAGAATTCCGAGAAATCTGGTCACATCTCTGGATCTGTCCATGAATTATTCCTGAAGTCTTCACTAAACATGTCTATGAATTATTCTTGAAGCTCCTTGCCAGACGAACACATCTTGGTTTGGGTTTGGTCTCAGCAGGTGTCAGGATTTTCCAGGAGTGATGGGATTTTCTGAGAGCTGAATCAGTTCTGATGGGTCTTAGTGATCGTTATCTGGCACCCTTTTGGCATGGGCCACCTCTCATTGATATGGAGAATACAGGGCTATTGTTCTATGGGCAGGCTAGTTACCTACCCCCCCCCCCCCATTGGTTTCTGTGCAAGGGGGTACCTTTTAGCATACTTTAGTCAAACTATATAATTATAACAGTAAAAAAACCTCGAATTAAACTACATATTTATAACAATCCATAAGCCAAATTTAAGTTAAAGTGCTATAAGCAAAATTCTCACTTCACTGTATGCATGTAGCTGTATCTCAGATGCAGCCCAGACTATGATGAGTATCTTCAATTGGTTTTTTTTTTAACTGTATACTATCTTATGCTTGTCTTTAGTACTTGTTTAATTCCCTAATGACAAAAAAGAGTAAACACTCAAAATAAGAAACAACATATAAATAAATAAAAATTCTCAAGAGGTGCCTGTTTTTTGTTGTAAGTAGTTTTCAGGTACAGATGAATTTGATTCTTAAGCTGCTAGAATTCTAATTGCTATGATGCCAGCCGGTTCCCTAGCTCCATGTGGAAAACATGATCATAAGCAGGGAAAACCCAGACTGAAAAATACTGATGTAATTCCACTTATTCTGATATGCAAACTGTGTGACAATAATATTTGTACGAATGGCTTTTGTTGTTAAGAGTTCAAGAAAAAAGAAATGCTATTTCAGCACTTAACAGTGTTCTGTGGTCAGCAGACTAAGACATTTATTTTTCTGTTTATCGACTAGTCCATCCAGCAGAGTCTGTGCAAAAGCAGAAAATATTTAAAACAATGTTATATAATTTGATATGGTCAGTAAATATGCCTTTAATCTAAACTGAGTCTGATGCCCAATACTCTTGTCTTCCTTGGGGGTAAAGCCTGAATGGAAAAATTAAGTCCTTCAAATGTACTAGGATTAACTGGGTTGGATACTGATGAACTAACATGGAAAAAAGTTTCCAGAGGAAAGCAACCTCCATGGATACCCGTTGGAGGGCTTCCCTCCAGCACTGAGATGTCTTACTGCAAGCAAAAAGTACCATGGCTGCTCTCAGCTGTTTTGACAGTTAAAAAGTAAGGGATGCCTGTCTGTCAGTCATGCAGGATGCAGAGCTGAAGGAAGGAAGTTTCAGCTGAGCTTTTGGAAAAGAGATATGAAATATTTTGTTGCTCAATTAACTGAGCAGATTGTGAGATTTGTTGTAAAAGAATCATAGTAGCAAGGGAGGGAGAAGGTGATACCATCAGATGGAGCGTATTCCAGAGCACAGCTGTTAGGCTGCAGAGGTGAGCACAACTCAGGTTTAAATTGCAGATAGCGGCAGTCATCCAGCCTAAAGCACTCAGAAGAGGCAGCTTCTGACAACCTGCTCTGTCTGGCAAACTGGGAGAAGTCAGCAGTACAGAAATACTCTAATATGCTAAATGAATAACACAGTGACCCCAGAAATGTTGAGTTGTTTGGGCTTTTTTCATGTACTAGAAGAATGTTCCATCTGGTTAGACTATTCTGACCTTAATTGTTGTCCTCCTTTGCTGAAAGACTGGGACTATCCTTAATAATGCTTTAGAAAAAACCCTTATAGATGTCATAGGAAATGGAAGTTTCAAATCATGGTTATGCAATCAAATACGTGAGGAGAAGGATCATCCATCTGTGACACTTTATATTTTGGAGTTGTGAATCAAAGTGTTCAATTCTTGTGATCACTAGCTGGTACTCAGACCTTCTCCAAGCTTTCTGAAGGCCTCAACTCATAAACAGACAGATTTCTAACAACAACCAGTAGCAGCAGCTGCTTTTATGCTTCTAGGAACTGAAGTACACCATTAGCTATGTAGTGCAGTGTTACGAGAAGATGGATAATTGGCTAGGGCTCCTCTAGACCCATAACCAGTATCTTGATTTGGCTTCTAATCTGAAAGATGTTTCTTTTTTTCCTCAAAAATACATTCTGTAGCATTGGTTAGTCTTTGACACTGCTCGGATACACAACTCGCTCTTGGAATTGGGAACACATGCTATGCATGCTGAAGACAGGTTAGGAGTGGTGACTCAAAAGCTTTGTTGGCTTTATAAATATATTTTAAATGCTTGCATGATATTAAGTGAATTAAACTATTTTTTTCTCCATGTACCTCATCTCCTTTGTTCAGCTTTTGTAATGTAACAAAAAGAAATTCATATGAGTTTGAATAAACAGCAAGCAGAATTGTTTTCAGCTGAAAAGATTAATGGAACTGAAATTACAAGCTTTTAACTTGCTGTTAGAAAAAAAAATAGACCATAGCTTGACTCCCTAACTCAACTTGATCTGCTGTTGCTGGATAATGCAAACAAAAAATGTTGACTTTCTAAACAGTACATTTAGTACTGAGAATTGCAGAAATTGGTAATGCTGTGTTTGTCATCACTTTCTATGCCATAGACACAGTTTGATATTTTTTCCACCAAGGAAACTTGAGGTAGAAAATTCAAAATACAAACTGCAGTTAAGAAGGACATCAGAATTGATGTCAATGCCTTCAATTCAAAGCTGAACAATTCAGTACATTTCCAGATTTTAAAATCCTCAGAAGTTTCAGTTTCAAAGGAGCACAGGGATTGTACGAGGATGAAACTTGAATATGGCAACATGGGTGTTTGTAATAGAGCAGGAGAAAACTGCAGAACACTGTTCTTAGTGGCTAACTAAGAACACTGTTGTTAGTGTTTGCTAATCCTATTAATACATTTTTACCATTATTTCTTAATTTATTATTTGTTGATTAATAAGGCAAAGAGCTTCAAGACTAAAAGTGTTGTATTTAAATTACAGTAGAGCATTTGGTTGTCTAAAGATGGTTTATTTATCCTCTCGCCTTTCTGTAAAGAAAACTCATTCTTTTATCTTTTGTATAGGTTGGGAATGATTCCTTTGGCAATGATTATGTTGATAATTTGAAGAAGAATGGTATTTCTACAGGTAAAATTTTGCTTCAAATATTTCATATTATTTTTGAATTTCAAAAACTGGTGGTGGAGGATTTATTATTTTTTTACCTTATTGAATATGTTTTTCCATTCAGAACTATGAATAACTATATTGATGCAGCTGGCAGGAATGAATGGATATGAGAGAGAATGTGGAGACTTCTGAAACCAGCTGTACCACTAAAAATAAAATGTAATGTTGTTGCTTCTAAACCTCAGGTGATTGCATCAGTGCAAGTCACCTGAAGATGACTTGCTATTATGCAATTGTTTAGTCTGGCATAATTAGATAATAATGCCTGGTGAGAAATTGAAAGATTCATTCTGATTACTCATTCTCAACTTCACGTTGTCAGAGGAGGGATGGAGTAGAAATTCAATGGTAAGTGCAGAACATTTCACCTTTGCTTTGTGAACTGACCCTTGCAGTCATTTTAGAGACTGCAGCTGATGTTAGCACAAATACACACAAAAATCAATGTTAAAAACTTTCAGAAAAGGAAAATTAGGCATCCACAATATTCTGTTATCTTTTCACCTTTGTAAAACCAATTCCCTCTCTACTGTGCGCTGCTTAACTGTATGATCACATTTTTGTCTCCACGACCCTTGTCTCCTTTGGGGTGGGCAAAGATGGACAGATGTAATCACTAAGTGGCAATTCAATATTGCGTTTATCTCTTCTGTTTAATGTGCAGCCACAAGCTTAATCTACTGCATTATTCAAATCCTGCCTTAAAGACAAAACGATCAGCATTTTGTGGGCTTCTTTATTATACTTATCAGTGTAGCATCTAAGTATTTCACAGATGTATATATACGTTTATTCATTGTGTATCTTTCAACTTAGGCAAGAAACCAAGTAAGGATGCCATGAAAACAGTGTCTCTTAGTGTACAGTTCTGAATGTCTCCAAAGCATGCCTACCTCATGTCTTTGATGGTGTAAATGAAGCAATTATAATGCCTAGCACTAAATGAAAATGCATATGCCACAAAGAACCTTAATGTTTTCTGATTTAAATGATTGATCTTGCAACCGTAACATGAATTTTTAAATAATCTTTATAGCAACAAAAGTGTAGGGAAAAAAATTCAGAAATTCCATCATATTGCAGTTCATGGCTACCTGGGTAGGTAAGTTGAAGAATTGAAATGGTTAGGTCCAAGGTCCCAATTTCTGCTGATGGAGTTAAAAATATCTCAGAAATGTGTTTGATTGTCACCTCCTCTGTTGATCAACCCTGGAGAAAAATATGATACATTGCTGGTGAGGTTGATCCAGGATCCTAACTTGTATTCCAAGATCTGGAGGCAAGGGTGATTTAGTGTGCTCAGGCATTTTGCTCAAGGTGGTCTTATTTCAGTCATGGGCTTTTTGTCTTGGTTTAATCCTTTTCTAGCATCTCCCTGTTGTTGTACGTAAGGATACTGAGTACTGGATGAAAATCCTTGGGGTAATGCCAGTTCTCCCAACTCTTGTATCTTGGGTCCTTGTTGTATGTCTTCTTTATGTTGCTCTTCTCTTTCCTAATGTATCAGCTTTTCTTTCCAATTCCAGTCTGTTTTGTAATTTTCCCTTTTCCCTGACTTCTTGTCTTCCACAACCAACCAGCCACCAGTGCTGCTCAGACTGTTTAGATCTTTCTTTTGATTTGTTCCTTTTCCCACATTTGCACCGGGCAACATGCTTCTTATGCTGCAAGAGCCTTGAGAGTACAGAAGACACAAGTTCTCTGCTTTCAGTTCCAGTGTGCAGACAGAATTCATGGTGAAAAGAAGCTGTAATTGTAAGGGAAGTCCTGCTGTGACCCTGGTAACTGAGCTAGACAAGAGTACCTCCAGGGCAAGTACCTGCAAGACTTTAGCAAAACCAGATGAGCATGATGTAAGGTGTTTTTCAGCCTTCTTCAAGATGGAGCAGATTGTTAAACTGGACACAATGGCACATGTTGCCAAAGAACCCCACTTCTGCCCAGTATTAAATCCATGTTCTAAAATGTAAGAACACCAGAGCTCCTTAAGCAAAAGATCACCAGAATTTGTCTCAAATGGAATAGTAGATTTTTCTCAAATACAGTTTTTGGTAAAGAAAAAAGAAACTCAACTTTTTGGTCAGTTTTCTGCTACAGTGCTTCTGGTTTCTACTACCAATTTCCTATCATTGGTTGGTATTTGACAAATTTTCTGTCAGCTGAAAACAGGTTCTTATATTAGTAAACATGGAACAATCTTTCTAACAGACAGTGCTGCCAGCATCTTGTTAATTTCTCTGAATAATAATCCAAAGAGGAAATATAAAACCCCACCACTGTCTTTGTAGCATTAGTTAATATTGCTGCTGAAATGCAAATCTACACAGAATGAGATGCTGGGTTGTTTTAGTATTTTTGTTTTTCTTTAGCCTTGACTCTATTGTTTCATTAGATAAAAGAAATATTTCCAAGTAGGAGTAGAGTGCCTGAGAAGGCTGTATAAATAACATGCTTTCTCTAATGCAGAGATGTAGCCAAATTAAAGAATGTTGGACTCGTATTTCTGTTTTGTGGGTGTAAATTAACACTTTTTGTTGTTGTTAGCTTCTCTGGCATTGTTGCACATGAAAGAGTAATTAGCATTTTTAAATTGCTGGAGGTTATGGGTTCATTTTAGATTTAATTCAATTAAACTGTGTCACATGCTATTGGTTGAAAGTAATGTATTGAACTACTGCATGCTCTAACTTTTCCCTTTCTTAGCATTTGTAGGTCAAACTACAGATGCTGCTACTGGAACTGCTTCAATAATTGTCAACAGTGAAGGTACATATTTCTGGTCTGAATTGTCCTCTTTGTTCTGCCTTTACAGCCACAAAAAACCCCTTTGCCTTGTCACTGTTAATTGTGGAAATTTTTTTCTACATTTTTTATTTTTTTCAAGATTTTATTCACACTTCATTGCACTTCTGTTTGTTCCAGGCAATGTAGAACTAGGTGCATAAAAGCAGCAGAATCAGATGCTTAAATTAGCAGTGTGATAGCCATATTTCAATCAGCCAGCTGAACTATCTAGTTTTACATTCTTGAACATGCAGTATATTAGAAGGTTAAAGCTCTGCTTTTCCACTACAACTTACCCAGCACTTTTACTATAGAGTCATTTAGGTTGAAAAAGTCCTTTTCAGATTATGGAGTCCAACCATTAACCCAGCACTGCCAAGTCTACCACTAAACCATCTACCTAAGTGCTACATCTGCATGTCTTTCCAATACCTCTAGGGTTGGTAATAACCACTTCCCTGTGCATCCTATTCCAGTGCTTGACAACCCTTTTAGTGAAGAAATTTTTCCTTATATCCAATCTAAGTCTCCCCTGGTACAACTTGAGGCCATTTCCTCTGGTCCTGTGAGGGAAAGGTTTGCCTCCACAGGACACTGAGTCATTATGCCCTCAATCAGCAAAAGGAATTGTTCTCAGTATATGTAGAAATACTTTTGTTGATCTTGTAATTTTACCACAAATCCTGATTTCAAATTGCATCTGCAGGGATGAGCACCCAGTGAAATGGCTTTTTTTTTTGTTTTAGTTTTCCTTAGCCTGTGCCTTTGCTCTCATTTTGCAGGGGAGGAAGTAAAGATTTGACTTGTTTTGATATTCTTTGTCCAGACTGCTAAACTATCCTCAGAAAACTTTATATCTTTTCCTCAAGCAAAATTTAATCAGCGAGCTGATCTACCTAGTGTCCTGAACACACAGTATATTAGAAGGTTAAAGCTCTCCTTTCTTACTATGACTTACCCATTGCTTTTATTGTAGAATCATTTAGGTTGAAAAAGACCTTTAAGATCATGAATCCAACCATTAACCCAGCACTGCCAAGTCCCCCTCTAAACCATCTACCTAAGTGCCACATCTACATGTCTTTTCAAGCTTTTTCCTCAAGCTCTTGGGAGCCCTTAAAAGAAGTGTGTATGGATCAAAATATAGAGCTCCAGACTGATAATGTTTATGCAAACATAAATTAAGTGTGATTGGATTAGTTCACTTTCGGAGTTGCTAAGAGGCTTCATTTGAACAGTTACCACAGCTTAGCTGACACATCAACTTACCAAGCTTCTATGTAACCTGATGGTTGTACATTGGGCCACAGCTCAAAATGGGAAAGGAAACACAACTATTTACTCATGCAGCAAAACTGGGAAGGAACTGTGACTAAAGGCAAGCCTACACAGGAATATTCAGGAAAATTAGGCAAATTAGTTGGAGATGTGAGTTTAATTTTCCCTAAGTAAGATTAATCCAAGCCTTGCATGGCAGCTCTAATTCAGAAATAAGGTAATGCTAATACATTGGATAACCTGGATAGCTGCCTGTTAACTTCCACCTCCTTTTCTTGGTTTGGATCAGCAGGTAGATTACACAGCAATTCTTGACACTTATGCTGCCTACAGTCACTATGGCTATTGTAAATAGGAGGGACAGTGGGAATCCAGTAGCACTCCTGGGCCTCACTGTTCTGTACATGTCTTGCACTATGCTTGCTGTCTGGAGTAGCTGAATAAGAACCAGTCTTATAATTTCCCAATTCATATGCGGAGCCAGCTAAGATAAAAACAGCCTAAACTGTAATGAACAGAGGATGACCTGTTAAAATTTTACCACCAAGAATTTTTCTGAAGGATAAGAAACAAAACAATCTTGTGGATGTAAAACCTTTGCAAGCACCAGGAAAGGAAATGGATGTTTGGGACCATGGGGTTCACTACAACTATCTTACATTGTAGTGTCAGTGTGAAGGGTATATGACAGTCTTTGTGATTCACATAGTGACATGAATAATGCCTAATGTCATGTAGTTTGTGCCTCTGAGTAACTGAAAAATTGTATGCTAAATTAGCACTGGCCTCAAATTTAATTTAAAATCTAGTAGAAGAGCAAACCTGGTCAGAACTAGGCTCTAAAGCAAGCAGATGCACAGAATTGGTAATGGTTCTCGTTGTTACTTTTCTCCAAAACCATCTGGCGCCTGAATTGAGTAAATTGCAGTAAAATAGCAGTACTTATGTGCTTTGCTGTTGCAAGACACATTTTCTTTTTTTTCTGTAGAAACCTGGCTGATTTGACCTAAACAGGCTTTACAGCAGTTCTCAAAGGGCTTGTCTACACATGAATGTTTTACTGCAGTGGCTGTGCTGGCATAGCTGAAACACCACAGCACTCAATGGACTGATGTAAAGTAGTTTCTGCTAGTTCAAATTATACTGAAAAGGGAAGTATTTGAAGTTGGGGTTGGTGATGGTGTTTTGTGTTAAGATTAGGGACAAATAAAAAACATAGCTATCATCTCTTTAAATTGACAAGTTTACATTGCTGTATTGTTACACACCTAACCTACCATTCTTAACAAATCTTTACAAGTATTGATGCTTGGGGAAAATACTAACTCAAACCAACTGAGAAAAATCACAGGGAGAAGTAGGAGATATGCAAGTAGAGGGTGTATGATGCTGTCATGTATGAGTGAAGGCAGAGCAAAAGAAAGCTGTAGAGAAGAGTCAGATGAGGCTCTTAAGTAAATCTTCCCTGATGTTACCTCTGTCTGTCTAACTGGCGCTGCAGAATTTCTTGGAAGTTTTTGACTGGTTGCTGAATTGCAGAAGTGTAACTCACCCACTACTGTAATTTGCAAAGTGCTAAAAATTGGAAAATATGAGGCACATTTGATACTCTCAAAGTTGATTATATTCTGGGACAATACAATATAGTTTCAATAAAAGATAAAGAGGTTCAATCTCTGCTTTAATGCAGAATGACAGAGAGATGTTTAATGGGTTTATAGAGCTGCACTGAAAAATGTGTAGCCCAGAGATGCTGCAAAGGTTCCCTCTGGGCTGGTCTCAGAAATTTGTGCAGAAATATTTCTGGGACCTTGTGTTCCTTTCAGTTGCTCTCTTTTATGCTGCTACCTTTTCAGAAAGTTTTGATTTTACTAAACACAAGCTTCAATATAGCAGGATCCTGTACCCTTCAGATCCGTACTTTCTCTCTTAAGGATAAAAGCTGGTACATCCAGCAGCTTTTCTTAACACATTTTCTTCGAGGTGCATCACACTACTTTGAACCCAAGGTTTTGTTTCTCCTTTCAGTCTGCCTTCTTACCACTAGCTCTGTCACTTAGCACACCTTCTGCTACCAATGTGATACTGGATGGTAAGAGCTCCATAAAGTAATGATGTGTGTTGTACCTTTACATACACATGTAGGGAGGGAAAAATCCTCTTTGTGGATAATTTTTTACATGATTACCTCTGAAGGTTATTGCAGCTTTGTCTGTATCTGGTACTGACTGTTGATGGTGCCATTATGTTGGGCTAACTGGACTAGAGGTTTGAACAAGTCCAACAACATTCATATTCATATTCCTAGCAAAAATTCAGTGTAGGCACAACAGAGTTTGGCAAGTCATGATTAAAATTCACTTGCTTATTGCAAGTTAGGACTTGGAGCTCAGCTATACAGAATACTGCATGATAACCCTCACTTGACTCAGGCATTGTGCTGACTTTATGATAAAGTTATTAATCATTCATGAACAGTGAATAGACATTATTTTGTAAGTTGAGTGTACCTTCAGTACTAAAGCACTACTGGTAAAAAAACCCATTCAAAATATATATTTAGGTAAGGCTAAGTAAACAAGGCAAAGTTAGAATACATCTGCCAGCTTGTTTGTATTATACTTTCCATAGAGGAAAATATTTGGTTTGAACCTTCAGTTTTATGAAGAAATGTCACCTAAATTTTAGAGACTTTCTACATACTGACTTCCTTCATGAACTTGAATGTTTTGTGTGCAAGACTCTTCAATATTTCTATCAAGTGGTTGCCTAGAAATTATGATACCGTAACATACCTCAAACCCACCCTCATATTCAGGAACTATGTGATTTGGCAGCATGTTTTTCTTGTAACATTCTTTTCTGGTCGCAAATAAAATTTTCTTCTGTGTGAATTATTATGCACAAGCTCTGCAGCTATTGTTACAATTGCATTGTTTGACCTGTTTGATATTTCGATTAATTCTAAGCACTACTGATGCTTTTTAGGCTTGTCATCTAGTTTTAAAGATTCTTATTGTGCTGTGGTGTTTACTGGTTTGACATTAGATTTTACCACTGGCACTTCTCATCTGGAGTCATCTATAAGATGACCTTTGTAAAAAAAAGTCTGGGTTGAGTTATCTGTCTTTCTAAGAACTGGCAGTAGCAGTTTTAAAAGCCCAACTTAGGACAGTTTTTATGTATGCAGCATTCATCCTGACTGGACCCAGTCCCCATCTGGTGTAAGCCTGTGCAAGCTTATCAGTTTCATTTAGCTGTTACAGCTTATAGCAAGTGTGAATGTGGCCCTTAATATTTTAGCTGATGTCTGCAAAACTTAAAGTTATGTAGATATTCCCATCAAAACTGAAATTTTTGGTCTAAGGAAAGAGATTTTAGAATTAACAGTAATACAGTAAATATATTATTCTGGTGTGGGTAACGCTTTACCTCACTGGAGTAGTTTTAAAAGTTAGGTCTACAGTTTAAGGCTTCACTTGGGGTTAGCAGAGGTACATAGACTTTTCTGGACAATAGTTTATCTTCTCCTCAAACAGATGTCTAAGATATCTGACTAAAGTAAGACTAAAAAAACCTTTGAAAATATTTGTCTCTTCTCCTTGTTAAAAGAACATAGAAGAACAATTTTTAGAAATTAGTCTTCTTAGACTTTTCTAGTATGTAGGATTTTTTTTAAACTTAAAAAATTATTTCATGTTGGACAAGATGAATCTCACCCCTCTTTGCCATCTGTCTTTAACTCTGTTGTCCCTGATGCTGAATTCCCATCTGATTTCCCTGGCAAGAAATAACTGCTTTCAACAAAATGGTTGCTGCTAATACAAAATTTTGTATTAATTGTGAGCGCATGTCTCCAGGTTCTTCCTTCATGCACCCTGGTGCAAGTTTGTGGAGACTGCTATCATTCAGTAAGTGTGGTATATATAGCTAAGAACAGAATGTAGGGAGAGGTTTCCCTCCAGCTTGGGTTTAGTCTTTTTGGACTGTTGCACCACAGTAGGTACTGCAGTTCCCTGGCAGGTTTGAAAGCAGACTTTAAGTCTCTGACCTTTTGTAGTTACGAAGAAGATTTTCAGACTGTGATCCAGTGTAGCATGGTCTACCTTGAATTTGTACATATGAGTTTAAGCAGTCTTCCTTACTGCCTTGGGCCATTAGCTTCGAAGTCTGATAATAATATATGTGTCAGTACAGCTAAATAGTTCAGCAAGATAATGCAGCAAGACATGTGAATAGAGTCTAAGATTCTAGGAAGCACAGAGGCCAGGCAGAAATGAAAGAGATTCGTGTTCCTCTGATTCTCTGTGTTTTACTGCTTGCACTGCTGCACCGTAAAGCTATCAAAATATATGCTTCACAAAATAGGTGCAATTTGCCTTTGAATATTTCCTCAACAGGATTCAGATATCTTTGGTAACATTTACTTGTTGCAGAAGGTTTTTTGTTTTGTTTTCTTTTGTTTTTTATCCAAGATGCCCATCACTGTCTGTTGAAAAGCAGGGCGTTGGCTTTTAAATGCTGAGGTTTTGCTTTTCATATGCAGCTGTTCTGTACCAAACCATTGACAGCAGAATTGCTTTGGAAAGCTTGGGTCCCTCCCTCTGAGATCACTATATTATTCTTTCCATTGTCCTGCTTTCTTTTTGGAATGTATTTAGGGAGAGAAGCTTTGCACTTTCTTAGTCAAAGGACTTTGAAGTCACATTCAACAAAAATAATGTATTGAAAAACATAAATATTTATTTGCAGAGTAATTCAGTTCATTACAGAATTGGTAGCCTTTAATGATTGGCAGTCCTTAAAGGAATCTTCAGCGGGGGCGGGCTGAGCCTGTAAATCAAGGAACAACTGACTTATTGAAGTTAATACCTGAGTGATTAATAATAAATTTTAATTTGAAGGCACCCATGCCTGAAGGTCTCTAAGTGTTGTAACAGAGATTAAAAAAAGAAAGAAGCTGCAGTAAAAGAAGGTGATTTGTGTGTCTGAAGAAAAACAAAAGAATATTTGGAACCTACGTAAATGAACCTCACCTAACTGTAAAACAAACTACAAGAATAAAAAGGATCTTAGATGTGCTTTGAGACACTGCCATGCTTCCACACGCACAGCTTTGCTTAGATCATTCTCCTGGCCACCTCTAAGAGCAGAAGAAACTGTTGCCCACCTTCTTTACTTACTTCTGATAAAACTTTCCCTAGACACAGGCATCACCTTTCTGGGCTTTGGTGACAAGCTGGTTCTGGTTTTCCTGATGGTTAGGAGACCTAACTTGAAATGTCTCAGGTAAATGGTGCAAACCTGCTTCTTTGAAATCTAAAGAACATGCATAATTTTCTTAGCTATGTGAAATACTTTTTGTCCCCAGCTGATGGGAAAATTCAATTTTTTATGCCATTTTTGGCATATGAATTCAGTAATCACATGGATGCTTTTTTCTTCCAAATGCTACTGGAATACTTTAGGAAGATACAAATATCACCAGTGTGTATATCACCAGATACAAATATACTCAGTGTGTATCCACCATCTCCACTGTGACTAGTGCAGTGCTTCTTTGGAGTTTACAGGAGATACCAAAATAAGACTGGGGAATGCCCATACATGATTTTTCCCAAAGGAATTTATATTGCAGTTATTGCTCTGTGTTAGTTCATTAGTACATCGATCTTTTTGATTATCTTCTGAAATATTTGTGTATTTGAAAATGTCAGCAATGCATACGATTTTAATGGGATTTTTTTGAAAGTAAGTTGAAATACTCATCAGAAATATATTGTAAAAGGTGCAGGGAATTGTTTTACATACTTTATTGCCAAAGTTAAAGTAAAAAACACAATATCTTCTCTTTAGGACAGAATGTTATTGTCATAGTCCCAGGAGCCAACCTGCTTTTAAATTTTGAAGACCTGAAGAGGGCTTCGGGTGTCATCTGTAAAGCCAAAGTGGTTGTTTGCCAGCTAGAAATAACCCCTGCTGTTTCTCTAGAAGCTCTGAAAATGGCACGTGCCAGTGGAGGTAATTTAACATAAGCTGTTTTCTCTCTTTCATTTGTATTACATGAAAAATACTCTTTATCATGCTTTCTAAATAAAGATCCTGTAGTCTATTCTAGTTTCTGTCATCATAGTTTTATTTAGAATTGAAACAATAGCCAACAAATTCATGCTGTGCTAATGAGAACTGAATTTTCTTTAAAAACTTTGCAGTGTTAACCTTGGATAGCAAATCAACTCATACCTTTACAATCTCCCTGTATATGTCTGGTGCTGCCTTTCCTCCTGTTTTCGGGCTATGGCTAAATACAGTATGATGTTAGTAGGTCAGGAGCTATGGGCCTGACTCTGCGATGAGTCCAGAGCAAAACAGGTATAATGAATGCAAGTCAGTAAAGTTCCACACGCAGGAAAGTGAATGAAATTGCCTCAAAACCAGAGGCAACCCTTATACCCTTGTTCTCCCAGCATAGCAGTAGGTATGGCTGTGGGTTTTTATACAGTAGTTGACATCCCTTAAAAAAAAAGCTTTTTCTTGCGAACCAAAATTCATAGAGTGTGACTGGGCATTCTGCCATTGCATAGACACAGTCATGGTCTATGAAATTATTAGAAAATTGTTACTGTACTATACTGTTAAATGTAGAGCATTGTTCCTTTAGCGTAGCATATACGTAGATGAAAGCTGTTATTTTGCTTGAACAAGATGGGGTTTCATTATCAACATAATGTTTTTGTTGTTTAAGTGCCTGTAATGCTTTCACTTACTCAAGCACAATCACAACAGTATTTGAACACTAAGTAAATAATTATGCAAGAGAGGCATCCATATGAGATTAAAAAAACGTTTTTCCCTTCTGTCCAGAAGATCATACTGGGAGGGGACAGCTCATAGCATACTCAGTCATGCAGCAGATCAGGGATGGAACTGGGATCAGAACTTACTATTTTCTTGAAGCTGGGCCCAGGCTATCTCCGGTAGATCACGGCACGCCGGAACTGTGGGCTCTCCAGTTCACCTTCTGCACCATGACCTGTTGTGCACGTGTTGCACTATATTTTTGTCATTACATTTTATGAAAATGGATAGCATCATTCTTAATCTAATGGTTAATGGACTCTAGTTGAATCGTGAATCAATATTCTTGGCTTATTTTGTCTATTTCTAACTCTATAAACGGTTTTGGCAAGATGCTTCAAACTTTTGTCACCCTCCTATGGCAAGATGCCAGCCTGTGACACAAGAAAAGACAAGATTTTTTAAAAAGCAATTCAAAAAATTCAAACCTGATACACAAAACAGACATGTAAGCACTTAGCAACTGTAGACATCACAATATATCAAGAAAAGATAGTAGTTAACTGTGGGCCAGCTGTAGTTCTGTGCTGTCAGTATGTTATCATTGTGCAACTCTTCTGTCAGGGAAGTTTGGTTGCTTCTGCTTTAAAACAATAGGCTACACATGCTTAAATGTCATGTGCCATCAAATCTAAGTAAACAGCTGAGTTTGTAGCACTGTAAAAACCTATCTGTAGCCAACACTAAATTGTTAATGCAATTTCCCTTCTTTTAGCTTGCAATACCCTCATGTATTATGTAGCACTTCATGTTAAAATGTTCACTTGACTATTTTTGTGTAAAACAGATGCATACCCAGATGCCTCAAACCTCTGTTTCAATGAGGGTTTTTTTGCTTTTCTTCATTCTTACTGAAAGAAATAAACCAAAGAGAAAAAGAATTTGGAAACACAGGCAAGATCTCTTTGATTCTCTTCCGTGAAGGTCATCTGGATCTGTAAGCTGGAGAGGGATATCTCATCATGTCATGTACATGTCATGACATCCTCTCATTGTGGCACTGATTATTCATTATTCTGTGACAATCATGGTGAGAAGGAAGGAAGGAAGGAAGGAAGGAAGGAAGGAAGGAAGGAAGGAAGGAAGGAAGGAAGGAAGGAAGGAAGGAAGGAAGGAAAGGAAGGAAGGAAGGAAGGAAGGAAGGAAGGAAGGAAGGAAGGAAGGAAGGAAGGAAGGAAGGAAGGAAGGAAGGAAGGAAGGAAGGAAGGAAGGAAGGAAGGAAGGGTTGTGAATAACTATATGAAGTAGGTATAAATTGTAGTGGAAATCTAACTGGACAATTAAAGGTTTTTAGTGGTTGATGGTGAGAAGCGGCTGCTGCTGCTTCCAGAAGTCTGGTTTTGGGCTTCTCTAATGACAGACTCCATAAAAGATGGCTGATAATGCCCAGCATATTAATGCTGTTGTGAAGAATGAGCTGGAAGCACCCTCAGTTAAAGGTTCTGGGCCACTCACAAGAAATAGATCTATTTTTTGGATGCTTCAAGCTTTTAATCTTGGGCTACAATTTTTCGTAACAGCTGCTTGTCTGTGGTTAAACTCTTCATGATTTCTGCCAAAGCACTGTGGTTGCAGAAACCAGGCAATGGAAAATGCCTCCCACCCTACCCTAGCTTTTGAATTATGAATACCAGCTACCTTAAAATTTACTTAAGACTTAGTGGCAAGGGAACTTTCTTTTAAAGATAAGCCTTCACAACAGTATGGAAACCTGCCTGATTTTACCTGTATTATCGACCTCTGGAAAATAAGTACCTTTCACACAGACATCAGAAAAGTGTTAACAGCTTCACAGCTAGCTTCCCCTCAGCATCTGTCCATACAGGCACTTGTCCATCTGGGCAGCATGACTTCCAGTGTAATTCCTGAGTCTGGTTTTAGGCAACTTCTTTTATACTGTTAAGGATCTGTTGTAAGCCCAGGTAGCACAGAGCAGGAGCTTGCTCAATTTCAATACAGAAGAGACAAAGCTAGATGAGAATGCTGGGGATGGAGAATTGACTTCAGGCAAAGGAAATGTAGGAGAGATTTACTTGATTTTTGTGGGTGGCAGAGGAAGAAGGAAAGGAGAAGCTGAAAGAGGAACAAAATTGGAACAGAGATTAGGATTTGTTGAATAGAGATTGGAATATGGAGGTAGAGTCGGAGCAGACTGTGGGCACTGGAAGCAGGAAAAGGAATGGTTGGCCATAAAGAGATATGATGTGGTGAAAGTTGAGGGAAAAAGGTTACAATTACATAGTTCCTATGCAAGGAGGCATAAAGAATAAAAACTCATTGAGGAGAATGGATCTTGGCAAAGGGAGAGAAGTGACAAGCTCAAGGAGAAGTCCTATGGGAATCTCATGAGGTTTAACAAGACCAAGTGCAAGTTGTTGCACCTGGTCAGGGCAACCCTGGTATCAACACAGGCTGGGGGATGAACGGATCAAGAGCAGCCCAGGTGAGAAGGACTTGGTGGTGCTGCTGGGTGAGAGGCTGGACAAGATCCAGCCACGTGCACACACAGCCCAGAAAGCCAAATGTGTCCTGGGCTGCATCCAAAGCAGCGTGGGCAGCAGGGGAGGGAGGGGATTCTGCCTCTTTGCTCTGCTCTGCTCTGCTGTGCTGAGACCCCACCGACAGTGCTGCATCCAGCTCTGGGGACCCAGCATGAGAGAGACACAGATCTGTTGGAGAGTTGAGAGGAGGCCACCAAGACAATTAGAGGGATGGAGCACCTGTCCTATGACAAAAGGCTGTTTGTTGAGCCTGGAAAAGTCTTAGGGGTGACCTAATTGCTGCCTTCCACTACCTGAATGGAGCCTAAAAGAAAGATGGAGACAAACTATTTGCAAAGTGTGTAGTGACAGGACAATAGGAAATGGCCATCCAACCCAGGCCAGTCTGTGATTCTGTAAAAGAATTTCAGCAGATGATAAGTTCCTCAGGAGTAGCAAACAGATTATCCTGTTCAAAAGCCATACTCTTCTTCACAACCTGAAAGAGGATCTTAGGGTTCCTCTATCTCTCCCCATGCTCAGCAGATAGTAAATATGGGAGAAAACTAATAGTAGTGTATTACATTGTGCTCGTGACGAGTGTATTACTTAAAACCCAAGTTGGAACACTTCATTGCTGCTCCTGACCCATGCCATATGTCACTATGATATCACATGACAGTTTATTTTCCAGTATGTGCTGCTTGTTTCTTTTACCTAGGAAAGTATACCTTAAAGTTTTATGTTTAAGAAAACTTCATTAGTGTTGCAGTTAAGAAAATAGGAAATGCAAGAGTTAAGGTTGCCTGTGAAACCTTAATTTGTCTCCTTTCTGCATATGTATTATGTTGCAGTCTTTAATTATCTGATCACGTGCTGTTTTTCAGTGGTATGTGATCATATAATTAAAGAGTTTATTATAATACATACTGTATTGTAATAATATAAGGGAGCCAAATTAAGATTTCATTGGAATTCCTAATCCTGGCATTTTCTGAGTTCTGAGTAAAAGTCTTTGTCACTTTAATACTGTTTTTAATGAGGCAGGTAGAGAGGCATGATAAAGTTGTACAGTCAAAGGCTAAAACTTTCAAAGTGTTAATCACCTAAACTTTTCAGTACTCAGATTTCAGAAGTCTCTGTGCATCTTTGTCTGTTAGGGTATTAAATGGGATTCAGAAATGTTCAGAGTGTCTGACTATTCCATGCTATAGCTTACAGTCTAAATATGTGTTTAGGACTGAAAATTTAGGCATACAAATCGGAAGATTTGATCACAGACTATAAGGAATATTTATGAAGTAAGAGTGTGTGCTTTATTTAAAAATGATGGCCTTGTGGTTAAGACACAAGTATTAATCATAGAATTGGCAAAGTGAAAAACCAAGGCTGCAGACTTCCTGTGTTAATAGTGAGTAAGTCACTTACACTGTTCTCATGACAAACCTTTGCTGCTGCTACAAGGGGCCTTAGGCTACTACAGTTTAAAGTTAGGTTAACTAACATATTCTACCACATGTTAAGTTTAGATCTAGCTCTGCCAGATAGCATATTAAAGATATACAGTGCCTTGTCCACACTACAGTTTTATAATGTGACATTTTGAACAAGTTCGGTAATACACTCAAAAGCACATTTAAATCCTTGTCTGGACATGCCCTTCATTACTCCATAACTCGTGATTCTTCATGTACAGAACTCAGATAATGACACTGAAAAATTCTAGAAGTAAATCAGTTCTTGTAAAACTTATTAATATCATGGAAGAAACATCATCAGTTAAACAAATTGCATTAATGTCTAAGTATTTTCTCTTTATTTAAATTTAATAATTTCTTGGGGGTTTTTTTTCTGTTACTCTTCTGTCATGTTCCCATCATGACAGGTGCCTGCACATGAATTAGAATGGAACTTTAATATAATAAACAAAGCTTTTAGAATTTGTATAAGACAAGGATGCAGAAACTGAGAGTAATTTGTGTGTTAATAATAAACATTGGGGTCTGTGATTGAAACACAATGGTCTTTCAGGTGGTGATTTATGAATCTAAAACATGCCAGATTTAGATTTTCTTTTTCTTTTTTTTTTTTTTCCAGTAAAGACTTTGTTCAATCCAGCTCCAGCCCTTGCTGACCTAGATCCACAGTTTTATACCTATTCTGATATCTTCTGCTGCAATGAAACTGAGGTAATGGTCATATGTCGTGTTAAAGAAGGTATCTTAAGCAGGAACATTTCAGAAGGATACTCTTCTCAGAAATGCAGCATAGGGATCAGGAAAATTGAGCCATGCTTCTCTTACATAGGATTTTTGGAGTGACAGGTTTGATTCCTGACCTAACCAGCAAAGAGGAGTATTCTAAAATAACTTTAGCTTGCACTTGAAATTAACTTAGCTGTTTGCAGCAGGAACGTTGTGTCCAGCCTTCCTTACAAGTAGTAGATCAGCCAAACACATCCATAAAAGGACACTTGTTCAATGTTATCACTGAGTGGTAGATATTAAAATAGAGTCTTGTCCTTGTTCTGTGGTCTCTTGATATGATTAGCAGGAATGCATTAGCCGTAGTGTTCTGACAGTTTTAAATTCTCTTGCCAGGAGGTGATGCACGCTTGTTGCACTTGATGGTAAATAGAAGCTTCATATGCCTCTTCCTGTCAGATCTGCTTTCAGTGAATCTTCTCTGGCCTTCAACTGTATATTTTCCTTTTTCCTTTTTTTTTCCCCTCTCCTTTCTCTCTCTTTTCTAATTCAACTGTTATTTCTCCCAAAGGAAATTGGTTCTGTCACAAGACACAAATTAACCATATCGCATAAGACCTTTGTTTAAATTTGCTACTTACTAGCATTAGGCATGCTGTGTTCCTTCCCCTCACTGTCTCTTTATATGAACAGGAATGTGGGAGAAGTAACTTAGTGGATAGGAACCATGCCTTGATCAGAGTTAAAGTTATCTCTAAGAAACATGATTTCTGCAATGAACATGATCCCTTTGGATGGAGAGGAGGGGGAAGAGCTAAGAGAAGAGTCTGGCCCTGCTTACTTGTAGCATTTTTGTCTGATGACAGTGTCTTTCAGTGTAAATTTCTGAAGACTCAATTACCCTCTTTTGAAATTTTTGTTGAACCCCATCACAAACTATGTCAGAAGTTTTCAGTCTGTGAGCCTTCTGGCATTTAAGGGTCAGCTTAAGTAACCCAAAAGGACATTTAAATTTTATTCTGGGATATTTCATTGTGTGTCTGCCATACTCCAGAGAATTGAAGAATTAGCAAAATCACAAGGTGGAAGATGCCATGGCTCTTCAGGTCTCTGGAAGCCAGAGTTTCCAGGATAACTGGCTGTGATACAATTTGTGGCTCAGACACTGCACAACAATCTGAGTTCAATTCTATATGATGAAGAGAATGCTAAGGCAAAGTATTTATTCTTGTTCAGGGGACTTGCCGAGCACCAGTATCATGTTTTCTTAATGCTATCAGAAAGCTCTTATGCCTGGACTATGGCTCTGGATTGGCTAAATGGTGCAATGGCTCACATTTTGGGCTGAGAACATCCATACTCTCCCACTATTTAGTAAATGTCATTCGTTGTTTGCTTTTTTCATAATGCCACTTGTTAATTTTTTCCCCCTGCAAAAACTTATCCCCCATATGTTAGAAACAAAACTTTGTTTTTCATTACTTGTCTATTCCTGACTTTTCTCTTTGAATCACACATGTTAAAGTTTTCCTTTTGTTGTATTTTATTGCTAGGGGACAGTCTTGAAAAAGACATTCTTTGAGAAGTGTAGCTTGCTGGATCCAGGGGTATTATTATTACCACCAGATGGAGAAAAGAAAATTACTTCTATTTAGAGAACAAGAAATACAGGTGTATCATTATAATAGATCCCTGCTCACTCATCTACCTTTTCCTGCAGAGCTGGGGGTACAGTTTGCATCCTTTTCTGCTATTTTCTTTTAAAAGCTAATTACCATGTGAAGATAGCTAGGATCACTGGATGCAAGGTCAGGCACAGAAATATGCTCTCTGCTGTTGAGGAGGCTCATTTCTTCTGAATTTATGGAAATGTCAGACATATGGGAGTTCCTGCCAGCCATATCATGGGAGCATAAATCCAAATGTAGGACTTCTACAGCATATTCTGAGAACAACAATGGCTCATAAATACCTTTGTTTTTAAAAACAACCTTTTGAAACTTTGCAGTGAAATCGATTATGTTAGCACAAATGTAATATTCAATTTAGTTTGATTTCATTCTCCCTGTGTGTCTGATTTGTATTGAATTGATTTTTAGGATGAACTATTGCCATTATTCCTTTCTTTTTGCTGAGAAAAAAAGGAAAAATCAAGCATTTGTTTTTCTTATGTCACAAGTTTGACAGTATTTTTTTTTAGTAATTGTTATATGTTCATATACCATCTGTTTTCTGTTTTCTTTCATGACTTTCTTTAATTTTAGATCTCTGTAATGAATACACTTGAGAAGTTTGATATACAGATAAATGTTTACATACCCAAATAAAGGTTAACAGTCACATCTCTGCATTGCACTTAAAGGCAACAAGCTAATTCTACAAATTTTAAAGATAATTCTGATTTTTTTAAACTTTATCCATTCAACCAACTACGTATGCATTTCCATCATCTTAAATCAGGAAGTACCTAAGACTTTAGAGATCCTGAACATATACTGGGAAAAGATCTTTTTATCCTGTATTTTTTAAAATTTCCCTCATTGTTTACTGGCAGTCACAGAAGAAAAGAGCATTTGGATAAGATGGACTTTTTCTCTAAGCCACTATGGTCATTCTTGTGGATGTTTAGAAATTATTATTCTCTGTGGCCAAATTTATTGAATGTCCTGCTTAGAACTGTCTTCCTGAGATGTTCTGTTCCAGCTCCATTGCCTCTCCTACGTGGTATTTCTTAGTCTCAAATGTCTTTGTATAGTCAAAATTCTATTTATATTCCAGCTTTACCCTTTCTGGAATATTTTATTTTTTATCTGGTATTTTTAGCTACTTCAAGGGAAAAAAGTGTGTTTCTGCTTTATCTTTACTAAGTCTTTTAAATAATAAATCACCTTGGGTTTGAAGGTGAATTCTTTAGAGCTATCCAGTTCAACTGCTTCTAAAACATTTTTTTTAACACAGATATGTGTTCTAAGACAAGGTTAAATTTACACAGGGTTTTTTTTTTTTTTTATTGCTTGGTTTACCTTTCTTAGTAATTTACATTTACAAGTATTTATCACAATTATATCATAATGTCCCTCTCTTTCTTGTTCACTAAGAAATACTTTTAAACTGTAAAATCCTGTGGTTTGTGGATAATACGTGAACAGTACGTTTGTAACAGAAAATTATGTTGGCTGTCAAACAGAACACCAGCCATACAGTTTAAGACATCTCATAGGCTGTGTGAAGTGTTTGTATTATTAAAGAGGAAAAGGGGATGGTGCTTGTGTTTAGCTGCATTATTACTAAGTCAGAAGTTTTTGTTATTTACAGCTCCAAAGGTCAGGGTCTTGATCTGCAATGCCTTTGTCACAGAATATAAGTTTAAAAATTTCAGCTATAGTGTCAGCCATGGGATGCTGGCTCTCAAACATGCAAATATCAAATACAACATCAGCACTTTATATTCCATTCTGCATTAAATGCTTTACTATTTAATGAAATAATATTAAATTATCTGGTATAACAGCACAGCTTGTTCTTATGGATATACGTGCTAGAGAGAAGCAAACAAAATTATACTATCAGTGAATTATCTACCATTAGTTTGTCTAGAAGGCTGTTCACAAGCTGTTCTTTTCACTCTTGCTTGTTGCAATAACAGGGGGGTTTATGTCTGACATTACTTTCTTTTTATGTGGTTCATGAACAAAAAAAGTCAGAACAAATCTTGCAAGGTTATCAGTTCTTTCTTTGCTTAGCCTGTAGTTCAGTTTTATCTTTTCCCAGAAAGATCAAACTTGTTGAGACTAGTTTGTTAATTCCCAGATGTAGCGCAGCCTAATCCCTGAGGTTTGTGCAGGAATGTGCTAATTCTCCATTCCCTTAATTCTTCTAACGAAAAATAAATGTATCCCATGTCATCCTGGTGAAAACTAATGGTTGTTCTTTTCAGTCATCTCTAAATATTGAAAAAGAGACAACCCTATACAAGACAAGCTCTTTGGAATACTTACCATTTTTTTCCCACATATTTGTGTGATTCCTTGCTGCAGATGGCTCTAGGCATAACCACAATGTCAATACAGTTCATGTGTTGTTTTTCTTTCTTAGCGTGTGCATGCAGTTACATAGCCCTGCAGGTTAGGAACCAAAATATATTGCACATCAGCAATTTCAATTTGATCCTAAACGTTTTGAAGAACAGCTGCTTCTCTGTTCAAAGAATACTGAGGAGCCCTTCAGGAGAAGAAAACTCCTGAATGGTTACAGCAAATTATTAAGTTTGACAAGCTGTTTTTAATGCAAAATTGGGAACTACTTTCTGCGTAATGTAAAATGGGTATCAGACTTCTGATCTAAAGAAGGCCTTGCAAAGATTTAATTAAATGCTAGCAGAATACTTTGGAGCTTCAATAGTAGAAAGCAGTACAAGTTAATTGCTAATTTTGTTAAAGCTGTAAGATGTATAAAAATAATACAAAAAAAAGATACATTCCTACTGTTTCCTTTTAAGTGCTACTGTCTCTTAACAGAGGATAGATCATTTTTTGGAATAAATATTTGTTAGTATGTCCAGAATCAAGAGACATTATTGCCTTTTGCAAGATCCAAAGCATATGAAGTTTATAAAACTTTATCTGTAGTCTGGGATAAGGACATTTAAGATACTGCTTATTATTATAGAGAGATTAATACTAAGAATAATCTTCCTTAAGAAAATATAATTGATCTCTCTAGGAGTCAAAACAAAAACGGCTCCTTTAGAAATAAAATGTTTCAGAACATCTCTTGAATTTGCCTTTTGTGTTTTAAGTAATTGGAAGCTACTATTCTGCCATTACATAGAAATTGCCAGCAATTTACAGTACATTTTATTTCCATCTATGTTCTAAACCCCATTTTATCAGTTGCTGGAAACTATAAATGCTCCCATATTTAGTCTAAAATGAAAGATGTTACTTTTGGGAGGGAAATTAATAGCTTCAGGCCAATTAATTTCAATCAGTTTTTAATTATTCTAGCACGATAAGTATTTCTGCCTGTATGTATGTAAAAATTTTATAATTTGAAACAACTGGAAGTAGTTTGGCTTGTGGCCTGACCTTGCAAATTTTTATACACTAAATCTGTTGTACTACTTCTTGGGGACTGTTCACATGTGTTAGAATTAATGAGATTGAGTTTTTGTTTTGTCATTCTCAAAAGAAATCTCCTAAGGTACAGGCCAAATTTGTAGCCAACTGACTTACTGTGTTCAAATATTTGAAACGAAAAGTATTTTAAATTATCATATGTAGTTTTAGATGCATTAGCCTTAAAACTGGGACAGTTTCTCTGTTACTATTTATTATTTCTCTTCCAGTAGTACCTGGCAACATTTTTGAAGTTGTTATTGTACTAGGTGCAAAAACCCAGTCCAAATGATAGACTGCTCCCCAAAGAATTAATACTTCTTGTTATTTCACCAGTTTATATTTGCTGAGGATCAGAGGATTGTGGAAGTTAGGAACAGACCCCTAGATGTTCAATTGGTCCAACACCCTGGTGAAGCCTGTCCAGTTTAGGACAGATTGCTCAGGTCTAGTCAAGTTCTGAATCTCCCAAGGCTGGAGACTGCATGGCCTCTGGGCATGTGTTCCACTGCTGCATCACCCTTGTGGTGAAATACCTTGTCCTAATATTGGAATTTCCCATGTTCTAGTTTGTGCTTGTTGTCTCTAGCCCTGTCCCTGTGCACCTTCAAGAAGCCTCTGGCTTCATCTTCTCTATACCCACCTACTAAATTGCTCTAGACAGCAATTAGATTTTCCACTTAGCCAGGAGTTCTTCAGGTTGAACAAGCCTGCTTCTTCTAGCCTCCTCTTGTATGTCCTGGTCTCTGGTCCTCTGACTGTCTTGATGGCCTTCCACTGCAGTGTGCTGTGGTAGGTCAGTGTCTTACTTATGCCAGCGTTCCCAAAACTAGATATGATGTTGCAGATTTGGTTTTGCAAATGCCAAGCAGAGGATCCAGAACATCTCCCTGGAAGTGGCTGCCCCAAGTGCACCATAGCTAGGAACAACTGGCAAACGTTCATATGCTAGGATCATTCTCCATTTTAGCCACTGTAAATTACTATTGCTGTTGAAAGAAGTTAATTGCTTTGCATTGACTTTTGGGGGTAATGTGGCACTCAGGGAGGTGTTAGTTTTAACACAGATCTGCCCTGCAATCCAGTTTGTTTCCAGGCCACACAAGTGACTGTTCTGGCAAAAGAGAATGGACTATGTAGACAAGAGTGGCGGGGAAAAAGCAGGGCCATTTTCTTTTATGTGCCACTTCTGGTTTGTATCAGCTTACCGTGACTAGACCCACAGTCTAAAGAGAGATGGAAACTTAACTAAGATTAGTAAAGACAATGGCCAAGAACTTTCAAACCTATGAAATTTAAAGCTTTTGATAAATTTTTCTACCAGTCTTGCAAACAAAATTATGAAAATAGTATGTAAATTAATTATATAATATCCATCATAGGTTTATTCTGACAGCAGTTGTGTGGAATGTTGTCTTGTTTCAATAAGTCCATTTAACTGAGTAGTTTTATGAGACTAGCTGCAGAAAAATAAAATTCTTCATTTGCTGCTCTTTTGTACAGTGTGATGGCAAATGTCCACATTGGGCTTTTAGTATTGTTATTTAATTTTTTCTTTACATAACCATTAGTTATTTCCCTCAATTGTACCACAGTTTGTTTTTAAAATAAGATTCTACTGAAGGGAGGAACTTAAAAACTCACCACAGTATTTAACATCAGTTGACATTTACCGCAATCTCTAATCATTGGCACAGAATCTGTCTGGCTTCTGCTGCTTTTATGGTTCTTCCAGCTTATTCCAGTGTTTTTCAGTTGTACCATCCTGCTGTAGATGAGTTAGATGATAGTGGTTTGAAGCAGCCGAAGATCTCCTTTTATAAAGACTCTGTTCAAAATAATTTTGTTTATTGGTACAAGCAGTGTAAAGATGAAAAGAAAGATTTCTACAAATATCTGTCCCAAAACAATTCTTTCACTACTCAAGTAAAAAATCCTGTTGATTTGAGTACTGTCTTAATGCTAATCATACAAGTTGTGCATTTCATTAAGAAGAATATTATATTTAAATACTTCATTTATCTTGCTCATGAGCTTACAGAAGTATAAATACCCGGTAAATAAACCAATATTAGATTTACTGTTACTCTACCAAAACCAAATCCACTTTCCTTCTGGAGACTTTACAACAGAGGTAGAATATTTGGAATTATTGCCCCTCATAAAGTACTCTTGAAAATTCAGTCTACCTGTTTCATTCAAGAATTTGTGTTAAATTATTTTTATTCTTGTAACACAGGGCAGCAGGTTTTCTGAATACGGGAATACATTGTTCCTACTCCAGAGATATTAAAATTCATGAAGAGACTCGGACTCTTTAGACACTTGAATAGAGTATACATACATATATTTTAATATTATATGTCATCTTATCTGTAGTTACTTCAAAACCATTACTAGTGAATTGGTTTCCTGGAAACCTTGCAAGAAGACACATTCAAAAGGTTTTGTGAGATACTTTTTGAAACAAATTTTCTTACTTGAAAATATTTTTATAGCATTTAAAAAACTGAAATATGTTTAATATGCTTAAACAGTTTATACTGCAAGAGAAGTTCAAGCACCATGGTGGCATGCCAAAGAGAAAATTGGACAGATTTAGTTGCCTTCTTATAATTTAGATTTTACTATATTCTTGTCTGGGATCAGTGTGGTTAAAAAAAGTAATTTTAAATTGCGTGTACGTGTTGACCACGCCTTGCCCCTGCAGTGCACAAGTTTAACAACCAAGTCCTGCCACACCAGGCTCTGCCTCATAGTGATCAGATCAGCAGTGCTTGAAATAATTTATGCGTTTGTTTAAGTAAGGACTGCAGAACTTGGTCATGTGTGTTTAAAAATTAAAACGATTAAGTGTTCTGCAAGTGATACTATAAACTCTAGGGAGTGTGTTGGCATAACGTGGCCCCGCAGAGCCCAAGGGTGGCTCTTGCCTGGGTCAGGCTGAAACTCAGGAAATGACAGTGGCGAGCAGCGGGCGCTGACTCACAGCTGGGGGCGGTTTGCTTGGAGATGGCTGTAGTAGTTCCTGTCCCCAGCTGCTTGCCCGTCCTCTCTTTACGACAGGCATGGCCTGCGCTCCCTGAAGCACTTGTTTAATCACTGTAGTTTACAGTTTGTTACATCAAGAACTGCGAACACTGAACTCAGGCTTCAGTCACGCAGAGGATGGTAGTTTGAAATATTTCAGCAGCTGTTTCCCAAGAAGCTGGGTTGCCCATGCGGCAAAGGTCTGGAGAGTAGCTGCTGAATAGGTTCCAAAGAAAGTTTTCCACTGAGAATAAGCCCTAGGAGTGTGGAAGTTATGCTCAGCTATGAAGCAGGTATCTGAAAATGATTCAGACTGCATTCTTCAAGATCCAGCAGCAACTTTGTAATGCAAGCTTCAGTAAGGCTTCCTGTTTCTTAGGCAAACAAGACAAAAGTTAGTAAAGACAGCAAAATGTAATATGCCTGTTTACTTACAGTTGAAGGCATACAGTATTATGCAGGAGAACTGCCTGGTAGAGTGTTTCAGAGAAAAGACAATTTCTCTTCCTTTTCTTCCGGTTTCATTCTTGTTCATTTCCCTTCCAAAAGGAAGAGAAAAAGCACATTACTCTTGACAATACAATGCCATCAAGAAAATGTATGAAGTGGTGAAAATGTTGTTTGATTCTGAAGTCTTCATTGCAGATTTTGGGGAAGTTTTGCTCTTAGTTGGGTGGAACTAAAAGAGATTAATTTTAAGACCCAACTAGGAGAAGTTTACTTAAGCTCACCATCAGTTAGAAGAAGAGTTTAACTTTGTGTGGAGCCAGCACAGTTGACAGAGGCAAATGGACATGGCCATAATACAAATATATAATAATTTTTAATGGGCCTTTGTCCAAAGAGGGCTTCAGATAAATTTTGGGTATTCTCATCCAAAAATCTGTATTAAACGAAACAGAGGGGTCAAAGTTGAGCAATTTTTTTATTCCTGGAAGAGATTTTCCCTTATGATGTCTCTCTAGCTGAACACTGAGAATTTTAAAAAGTGTTTTAAAAGTTTCTCACATAGTGATAAATACCCCTCAAGAATAGTGACCAAGTTGACTTGTAGCATTTTTTCACATTAAACCACAGAATGCTTTTGCCAAGACTGTGTCACTGTGTCCATTTCACAGATGAAAAAACTGAAGCATGTGGGAGAAATGTAATTCTACTAGGGGTTGTATGCCAGGTAAGTTGTAGAAGCTGGAACAGAACCCACACCTCCCGTGTCTCTCTGCTTAGGCTGCTCTCTGTTAGAGAGAGAGCTGTGCCTGAAGTACACAGATTCCAAGCAAGGAGTAAGACACAGCTGAATATCAGCATAGGAAGTGGGTTTCATGATCATCCTACTATACACATTTTCAAAAGATACTAAATACTGTTTTCAAATGCAACTGTTGTCCAAAAACGAATGCTGTCAGATTATGATTTTCGTTTGTGTGGGTTGTTTTCCAGGCAGAAATTTTAACGGGCGTCTCAGTTGGCAATCTTGAAGATGCTGAAAAGGTGGGACGCATGCTGCTAGAACGAGGGTGTAAGCTCGTAATTGTTACTCTTGGAGCAGAAGGCTGCATGATGATATCAGGAGACGAACCCATTCCAAAGCACGTTCCTGCTGGGAAGGTCAGGGCTGTGGACACTACGGTACGTTTTTGTGGTTTAACTGTCTTGCTTTGGAAAAGACTACTTAAGCACTAGGGGAAAGCAGTGAGTAATCAGCCAAATCTTTGGGCACTAGCACAAAGGCTAATTTATGATATGAAATTGATATCTTGCTTCCAGTGCCTCCTACATTAAATAGTATGTATAATAGTTCTAGCTCATCTACAATACAGACTATAAAACTCACCTGAGTTTTACAGTCTGTATTGTAGATGAGCTAGAACTATTATATATACTAAAGGTGTCTCCATGTTCCTCCTTTACTGATGTACCTGTCTCTGACTTAGTGTGTGATGTCACTGGCTTGAGCTGCAGTCCTGTTTTTTCACCTTTGCCCTTTCCTTTAATTCATCTTGTCTAGAACTAAAACACTGTGAGAGAACTGAGATACTACTCACAGTCTGAAACTGAATCTTTGATTCTTCTGACAAAACATGAATTACTTACGAAATCTAGTATAAGGTGATTAAAGACATAATTTTTATGGAATATAGTGGAAAACCCCAAATCTTGCTGCTTCATGATGACTGTTTTATGATGCTAGGTAAGGGATGCTTGGTCAAGTGCATTTTAATCTTTGACATTAGGATACTTCTTTTCTTCCTGCTCAGAACTAAGTGTAGAAAACATGCCCTGTGAAACCACAAGATACAATACCCCCAGCAAAAAAGAAAAACAGGACAGGCAATAGTTAAGATAGCATTGCTATGAAAACCTTACCACATTGCACATATGGGGCTATTTTGTGTTCCTAGTATTATCTGACATAAATCCAAAATAATTCCAGTGGAGTTACTAAGAGCAGAGCAGGTCCTGTTATATGTACTAACTATACATTTAAATGCCTGTTATAATAACGTCATATTACATATGTTCTGTTACAATAGTTCATTAAAATCCTGGAGATTTTACCATCTGGTACATTCCATATCTGAATTGCATTAATAACAACTAGTTCTTGTAGAATATTTTTTATCCATGGACCTCATACTGATTCACAAAGAGGAAGGCAGTGGCTTAAAGGATGAAGAAACAGGCACAGGGAGCTGAAATTACCTAGGTCAGTACCATGCAGTAGCAGAGCTAAGAGTAAAGTCACTTCATCTCAATCAGAAGATTTGGACTGTGACATTCTGATACTGTGGAAAGTGTTGTTTCATTGTTCAATATAATCTTTTTCTATATAACTCTGAAATAGAGATATTTTGGTTTTAGTTTACTCTTTTGCGCCTTTGTAATTTAGAAGTTTGACCTTAGATTAGTACTGGTTTTGGAATGTCTTAAATTTCTAGTTAGGGGAAAGAAACATCACTGTCCTCTGCATAAGGTTCTTGGTAGGGCACTACAGGCACCAAATTGCCTCTGCTTGGTCTTAGCCCAGAATTAGAAGTGCCAAGGAAGTGAAAGGCAAAGCTCCCAAAGCTGTCCAGAAGCAGGATTTATTAGCTTGGGAGCAACACCTTGTTTGTGAACCTGACAGTACAGCTTCTTGCTCTGAGCTGGTAAATCCACTGCTTTTATCAAAGCTTACTGTTAGAGCTTTTCTTTATCACACAGAAGTGATGTTGAAGAAATATGTGTAATCTGCTTCTTCAAAAAAAGAAAATTGCTTCCAGATCAGCTATTGTTTGATATCTTAAAGATTTGCTGCTCTTGGAATAAACCAGCAATACTGAAACCACACACTGTGGATGAAAAATGCCTTTTATCTTGCCTAGCAGTTTGGAGTTTCATTTCTGAATGAATGTAATGCTCCTCTTTTTTTTTTTTTTTTTTTTTTTTTTTTTTTTTTTTTTTTAGTTCTTTTTATTTTAAATAAAAACAGTTTCTTTTATTTACTAAATCCTTGCCCTGCCTCCTTGTGGCCAACAGGTTATTGGCTTCCACATAGCAGAGGATTTTCACAGTTAATTTTGTTAATCTACTTAAATACCAGTGGGTTGCTTTCAGTAAAACAGCTGTGCTTGGTTTATTCTTGCAGCCTGAATGAAAAAAATATGTGTTGGCCTTCCATTATAAAAGTCTTACAGTGCTTAGCCTGATTATCACTTTGCCTGAAAGCAAGTGGTTTTAAAGCAACCATTACAAACACTAAGCAAAATAATGTCATCCTCAACTAACCTGGTTTTCTCTATTATTAAAATATGTATTAAACATGTAGGACATGTTACTTTCTTCAAGGCATGTCTGCAGTAGATCCTTCCCCAGGGGAAGGATCAAACTTGTAATGTGGCTTACCAGGTAGCCACCTACCCATAGGTTGTTCATGTGTATGCTCTTAGCCTGCCATTTGATACTAAAAAAAAGTTGCTACCTTAGACTGCCCTGACTTCAGCATCTTGAGGGATCAGGCACAATCACATTGGGTTATTTGCCTGTATCTGTATTAATACTGTTTAGATCTGAAGAAGGTAAGGTTACTGCCAGACAAAGAGTTAAACGACGTGTGTATCCTACCACACAATTTGTAAAAGGCTATAGAGTCCGTATTAAAAAACAGAGTTTGCCATTTAGAAGATACACAGGCAAGATACAAAATCGTCTTTAAAGTCCCCCCCTTTACAGTTTCACTGTAGAAATTTTCCATGGCTGCTACCACTGCCCAGGGTTCTCTCTGCAGCAATGCAACTTCAGTACTGACCCCTGGTAATTTCTGTTGTCTACAGCAATTTTAGAAATTTTTGAACAACAAAATACTTGGGTAGGTACAGCCACAAAGATTAAGAATTTGAGTTCCTTGTCCCAGTTTGTGTGCTCCCCATTCTCCACGTTCACAGGGTCATCAGAGACACGAAGGGTTGATAGGCTGTAGAGCCTGGCTCTTCCCCTCCCTACCCTTGAGGTAGTTAAATCTAAGTGTTTATTGGCAGAACACTGGGAAAAGCTGGCTCCATATCCCACTCTGTGGTGGAACATGAATCTTCAAGATTGAAAATCTGGCGTTTTTCACCCACACTAAATCAATACTATAAAGAGGGGGAAAAGTCCTGTTGATTCTTTTTTGTAGCACTAATTATCTTAATGTGGGCTTTAGTAATGTATGCAGTGGTTCTCATGACTGTTAGCAGAGCTCTCCATACACAATCCAAAGCATGTAGAGCACAAATGGTTATTCAGGGGATTTTTTGCAAGACATGGTATTGTAAAGCTGAAATATCTGTTTCTCCTATTATAGCTAAATAGTGCAATAAGGTTTTGTTAATAAAACTAACTTTCCCTTCATTTTACTAGTTCCTGCTATCTACTTTCTGTATGCAAGGTTTGAATAAACAGAAAAATAAGTGAATTATTGAAAAATCATCTTCAAATTTTTGGTATGACAGAACGATCTGATGAGGCCCACCAGCTGTATCAATTTGTATTTGAAACAGTTGACGTACATGAGACATTTGACACATAATAAAGTACCAATATAAGTATACATTATATTCTATTTTCATTACTTTAAATAGTTGCTTTTACATTTACTTGACTATATTAAGTTAAATATGTGCATTTACTTTATTTTTGGAAGAAGCTATTTCCACTCTAGGTGAAACTAGTACATGAAGCTACATTAAAATAGATGTGAAGGATAATTATATAATTCCATTTATATGACACTTCTTCTGTTGATAGCAGAAGGTTTCAAAAATCATTCAAAAATCTGTAAGCATTTCACAGAAAACAATAAGACACACATTTTGCAGTTGTGTGTGTGTGTGTGAAGCAGTTTGCTTGCTGCTGAAGCAGAAGCACAGCAGAGGGGGAGCACGGCAGCTGCTCACAGACAGCTGTGGGACATGACCGAACACCATCATGTCAGAATTGTACTTGAGGTGAAGGGGATGATCTGTGTGATGAACCACACGATGATCCTGGATTTTGACATCTGCTGCTGCAGTAGCCCTGAACAAGCCGTCTTGGCAGAGACATACGTGGTTGGATGAGATAGAAGGCCACAGCATCATCCATACTGGAGAATTAAGCTCTGCTCTTTTTGCCCCTTCACCCTCGCTCTCCCCCTATGCTTCTGACAATCACGCAAAGTGTAATTTACAGCACTATTTACATCTATTTACATTTACTAATTATATTCCATTGAAACTGCCAAGGAAAATTTGTCAGAAGAATGTAATTACTCAAAGCTGGAATTTGGCCAGCAGTGAGATTAGTTCCCTTCCATTTTGAAAAAAAGCACTGTGGGATAGTATGGAGCTGAGCACTTCAAGTGACAGCTGGGAACCGAGTCCAGTCCTTGAGGTACTGCCAGAGGCCTGCCTGGGGCTTAGTATGTGCAGGTGGAGTTTGAAGAGGCATTCAGGCTGTCTGGAGCTCCAGTTTACTCAGAATCTGGGCTTCAGAGCCATGCCAGGCCTCATCTGGAGGTGGGGCAGTCTGGTGGTCAGTGGGTATGGCAGGCTGGAACGTGTTGGCTGGCTCTGGGATTTGCTCTGTGGTTACTCCTTGCATTTGAAGGTGGGGTGTCCTATCTAGGGTCCATGATTTGAATTGGAGAGCTGGCACTGGCAGAATCTCTCCTTCGCAGCAGCATTAGTGGAAAATGGGGGCTCTCTAAGTAAGCTGAGGCTGCCCCTCTGTTGACTCCCCATTTCTAGGTTACAGCATCGAGATCACTTTGGGGAGGAGGTCATCTAGAGTTAGAACCTCTAATTTGCTCCATAGCCCAACTTGGATTAAGATGACAAACATACACTTGCACCAGTTAGGGTAACTTTCTAATTTTTGTCTCATCTGGTCTTTTAAATGCATAGTATAGTTGCTCTATTTAAGATCTCTTTATCAGTTGACCTTTAGGTTTACACATACCACTGTTGTGTGCAAAAAGTACTGCATTAGCACACTCACAGCCAGGAGATCAGGCACCTGCATGTCTGGCTTAGGCGTAGATGTATTTTATTGAAAGGGAAATGGATGCACTTGGGCACACAACATTTAAATGAAAATTTGGAATCACTTTTCACAATGGTGCCCCTAGTAACCACAGAAAGTCAATGGCCCCTCTTTTAAATGTCATGGAGAACCTAGAATGCTTAACTTTGCAGTGTTTTTAAGCACAACCATTACATTTACCATGCAATTTCTTATATTACCAGAATTTTCCCTGTCTGGTTGTGTTTTTTGGATACAGAGATTGTACAACCTGCTAAGAGAAGCTCACAGGTTGAAGTGCCATGCGTGTAAAAGATTTAGGAGAAAGGATAAAATTCAGCATTTAATCTGTTCTGCTTGAAATTTGACATGAGCATATGATTTATTCTATATGGTCCTTTTCTGTGGAATATTCTCAGAGGTATGACAAATACTATTTGTCATAATCAAAAATGTTACCATTATTTTTTCATGTCAGTTCTGCAAAAGAAAGGCTCACTGCTACAATATGAATTGTCATCAGATGTTTTGTGTTCAAATGCTGTTGTTTCCCTCAGATTTCTTATTACAATTTATTAGATCTGTCTCTTCTACTAGGAGAGAGAATTATGAAGGCTGTCTTTAAACAGTAGATTGCTCACTGAGCAGCTTTGTATTGAACTCTGAGGTTGTTACACAACCTTTATTTTAATAAAGCCTCATATAAGTGTCTAGCTATATAATTTTAGATATGTCACAGTATTCAGGCCTGTGCAGCAATTGTGGTCTAAAGAAGGCAGTGTGGTTTAGCAATTTGAACAAAGGACTGATTAAGAGTTCCAGGGCTCTGCAAAAGACTTGCTGTAAATCCTTGGAAGAGTTACGTGTCTTCTTTGTATCCCAATTTATCTGTCCATAAATTGGAGCTGCTATTAATGTGTTGCATATAAGCCATGAGAAGTCTGTTAGAGATCAGAACAGAACCTGGGAGGCCTTTTTCCCAGGCTTTTCGTATAACCTCAGGCCAGTTGTGCTTCTTTTGGGGCTTTGCAAACTCATTGAAGTGCTTCTGCTTGAAGTGGAGAGGTCTTGTCTGTAAAAATATGGTTTACACTAAAATTCTCTGACTTAGCTGTATCTTCTGGTTTAGAGGAAGCCTGAGCCAGAGGAGTGAAGTGGACACTGAAATAAAGCCTTAGAATATAAATAAATCCAAAACAGTCCTCCTAATAACAGCAATTCTTTGTCTCCTGACTTTGTGGCCTAACGTCTGAGGCTCAAGGGGATATAAATACAACACTCTGTGCAATGACTAATTACTCAAAATTCTGTGCATCAGCAGAAGTGGGACTTGTGGTTGACTCTAATATTATCAAATGCCTTTGCTATTTAATAATCTTGTAGCCGTACATTATTTAGCATGCCGTTTGCACAAAGAACAGTGATTTTATTTCAGCTATCTCTCAACAAAGTAAAAATGCAGCTGGTAGTAAATGAAGCATTTGGCAGACAATGTGTCTGATGTACAGTTCTCTAACTTGCTAAGAAAAGAAAAATGTTGACTGTTTAACCTTTTCCTACCCAAGGATGGAGCAAGGAATAAATCTTTGTAGTTTTCCTTTTTTTTTTCCTTAACCCTAAAATCTTTTTCTTTTTCTTTTTCTTTTTCTTTTTCTTTTTCTTTTTCTTTTTCTTTTTCTTTTTCTTTTTCTTTTTCTTTTTCTTTTTCTTTTTCTTTTTCTTTTTCTTTTTCTTTTCCTTTTTCTTTTTCTTTTTCTTTTCCTTTTTCTTTTCCTTTTTCTTTCTTTTTCTTTCTTTTTCTTTTTCTTTTTTCTTTCTTTTTCTTTTTCTTTTTCTTTTTCTTTTTCTTTTTCTTTTTCTTTTTCTTTTTCTTTTTCTCTTTCCTTTTCTCTTTCTTCTCTTCTTCTTTTTCTTCTTATTTTTCTTCTTCTTCTTTCCTTTCCCTTTCCCTTTCCCTTTCCCTTTCCCTTTTCCTTTTCCTTTTCCTTTTCCTTTTCCTTTTCCTTTTCCTTTTCCTTTTCCTTTTCCTTTCCTTTTCCCCTCTTTTTCTTTTTTCTTTTTTCTTTTTCTTTTCCTTCTTTTTCTTTTCTCTTTTTTCTCTTTTTTTCTCTTTCTTCTTTTTCCATTCTTTTTTTTTTTGTCATCTTCCCTTTTATTTTCAAGGAAAGAGAAGTTACTACTAGGCAAACATCTTGTTTATCAGTGGAGTTTATTCAGACACACCAACACAGAGTAATTATGCCCAGAGCTCCCATTAACATCCCACAAAACTACAGCATAATAGCTTCCTTTCTTTAACATGAAACCCAAATAGGTTAATAAATAAGTTTAGTTCCAGTCATAGCCCACTTTCTGACTTAGCCTTCTGCATGCCCTCTTTTACAAATATGGAATCCATTGAATTTTAGAACAGAAAAACCATGAGGAATAAGTTAATCTGCCTGGCACTCCAATCAGTGATAACCACTGTAGTCTAAATAAAGCTGCATCTATTATATTCTGAAGTTCAGCTGAACTGTGAAAGGGCACATGACTGAAATCACTGCATGTGAGTTGACTCACATTTAAGTCTAGATGGGACTTGCTTAGTTCCTCACGAGTTTCTGCTTCTGATTCAGGCCTTCTAAAGACACTTCACTTTGTTAAGGCTTGGTCAGTGGCCTAAGGGTATACAGGTATCCAGTGACAAGAGGGATTGCATGAGTGGCATCCCTCTGTGTTGGCAGTCAGTTGAGAAAATGTGGAGCAAGCTGGATGCGCCCTCTTTCCCCTTGGAGAGCAGAAAGCTATATATTATCCCCCTTGTACAAATTGGAAAAGTGGAACAAAAATGTTAGCGACTGGGTGCACTGAAGCACAGGCTAAAAATGTTCTGCTCCAAGTTATATAGGGAGCTGGAGTGATGCAGCCAAAAATGAGGCACAGGCATATATTGTCCCATGCTGCTCTCAACTTCTAGACAACATTGTCGTGGAAGGAAACACTGTTTATCTGCCTAGTAACTGTCTATTTTAATCTGTAAGAACAAACAATGTAAACAAAATGAGCAAACAGAAGCAGGCTTGTACAGAACAATTTGCAGTCTTGTTTTCCAGTGGAAGATTCCATGGACCACCCAGGCTTTACTCTAGTCCTTTTCTCAACCACGGAGCATCTAATTAAATCCCTTTCCATTCCTGACTCTTAAGTGGAAGAGAGCCTACAGTCCTGTACAGTTTCTTTCCAGATGGAAATGCATAATTTAACAGAGATACAGCTGACAGGGAGAAGTGGGCCCAAAGCAGTATTAGCATTTGCCACAAATTGCATAAATTATAAGGGGTACTTAATGAAGACATATTATAAAAAGAAAATTAATGCCAATATTTAGTTTTTAAGCCCCTTCTAAGACTGTAGTGTGCCAGGCAACAAAAAACTCAAAGTAAAACTACTTTAGTGATACCAGGAGTTGTTTGGTTTTGCTACACGTGATCAGTAACATGTCATGGCATTGTGTCCCATTGTGTCCTACAGCTTTATTCCATATACACATATACATATACAGAAAGTTCCTAAGCACCTTACATTATTTACAACATGAGGAAAGTGCTATTCAGAGTGCTGTTTTGTAGATAGGGAACAAAACATGCAGACACTGGCTTGTCAGTGGCAAGTGAACCTGTTTCCCTTGTTTAACCATGTCTTGTTTTCTCTGCTTATTTAAAAAAAAATAGGACCATAGAAAAATTTTTGTCAGGCTATCAGCCGTCTCATTTTTAGAACTGGACATTATTGTAAATATCCATATAAAGGAGAAAGCACATAGCAATACAGAGTCACTCTGCATTGGATGCTCCTTGAAGAGGCTGTAGGGAGTTTATGGAAATATGCTATGACAGCAGGTGCTTTGGCTCCACTGCTGGCATACTGAGAAATATTCCAGTTTGGAAATTAACCCAGTTGATTATTATTCTGGACATAGAAAGGTTGGGATGCTGGCAGCATATGTGTAGCAACTCGAGTGTTTTGTCTGTGGACTAGAAGACGGGAATGATACCACATCCAACATCTGCACCTGAGAATACATTCTGATGAGGTCTAGAGAGGCTGAGTTCAGAAATATCTTTGTGCCATCTCACTTCTGAGATGCTTTAGTAAATGAAACAGTGGTATAATTTATGAAGGTTGAGAGCAGAGCAGGAAATTCCTTTTATTGCTTCTCTTGGGCTAGCCATGGAATGCAACACAAGTCAGAATCATTACAGCAAAACATGCTGCATCCCTTTTTTGATTTGCTCTCCTCCTCTTGACTTTATGATGAGTCCAGCTCAGAGTCTTCTCCAAGGGGATGCTCAGTCCTGGTATGTAGCTCACCCTGTGCTGGAGCAGACCCTGGGCTGCCAGTGCATGCACCCGAGGAGTGCTAGTGTAATGGTAGATAGCACTCTGGGATATCTGAGTTGCAGAAAGGATGAAGAGGAAGGAAGACGAACTGTGTGCAGCCATCCTTTCTAATGAAATTCCTGCAGTTAAAAATAGCTAGTGGAAGCTGGCACTTCTGGCACATCCAGAGCGTCACCTTCCCAAGTATCTTTTTCTGGCCTGAGCTGTAGGAAGTTGCAAATGCAATCCGCTGTGTAATAGTGCAGCATATTCTTGGCCAAACTCCTCGTCTTTTTTTCCTCTTCATGGTTAGCTAACAAATGTTATATGCCTCCCTTTCTTCTTTAAAACTATTCTCTGCAGAACCAAGTATCATCCAGATTGTTGTGGAGCATAACTTTCTCTTCTCAGTTTCTTCACATCAATTCTGGCTGTGGTGAGAGGGAAGGCAAACCTGGCTCTGTATCCCCTTGCCTGCCGAGTTGCTCAGAAATGCCAGTTGCAGTAATGATGATATTGAACAATATCAGATTTCCTGATTTCCTCCAACAGAGTTTTCAATGCCAAGTAATTTTGGTCACTACAGAAACCAGAAAGGTTTGAGTTGGATTGGTGATATTGCATAATTAGGTTTTCAAAAGAACAAGAACAGAGAAATGAGAATAGTGGGGAAATCAGGCTTCTTGCTTTTGCAAATTATAACCGCAGAAAATGCCAGAAGTTGTATTTCTTATCAAGAATAAAGGAGTTAATCTTTAGTAGCCTGTCTCATGGACAGAATATATTTTACAACTTTCATTAGAGAAATGGAAGGAAACGAAAACTGTAAGTTTTGGTGATTTATAGCAGTAACCTATAGGAATGTCTTTAATAGCAAATTCACAGTGGAGTGCACTGATTTTGCCACTTTTCTCAGGGTTTTCTTTTGTGTCTGTGTGTTTAAAGGTAGACATAAACCCAGCTATTGTAGAGAAAGTCATCTGTAGAAAAGCAGATTCCCAAATTCTGGCCACAGTATTTGTCAGCTGCCCAAATATCTATAAGGAGTATTTGTTTTATTCATTTCAAAGCACAAAGAGATACAGAAATATAGGAAAAAGGTGAGGAAATTCTCTGGAAGCTTGTGCCTCATTGCTGGTATCTGTGATTTTGTTACTGAAATGATTAAGCAAGCAGTGTGTTGCTTGGAAAGATCTATTTTACAGGAAATCTCACAGAGAATGCCTTTCTGTCAGAAGCAGTGCCCTGGTGGTCACCTGCTGCTAAAGACCATGAGTGAGGTGTGAGAGCCCTGTTTTCTGCACTCCTATCCCACAGGTTAAGGATGAGAGAATGAGTGGGTAGCAGAGAACAATACTGTTGAGCAGAACAGCAGTTCTGGCTTGTAAGTCACATCTAACTGAAATTCAAGAGAGGAGATACAGCTTGAGTCGTCATCGAAAAGATTACACAAACTCAGTTGGAAAAAGAATGCAGGGAGCTGGCAAGGGGACAAAGCTTGGGAGAGCTCAGACAAAAAACCTGAAGTTTGGTGGTTTTCTTTTCCTTTCCAGGATGTGTAGTTCGGAGGTAGGCAGGAGCCGTGGCCAGCCAACAAAGGCTAGATGCTGTGGTTTTGAAAGAAGCACTCAAGCATATGGAGCTTTCGTGCAAAAAAAGAATGTTTTTTTGATCAATTCCAGGCGAGATGGCAGTTGTGTCATTCCGGGTGCTTCTCATCAAATTATATGGGATCACTATGAGTCCTTTGGCATTTTCAGTCTGAGAGAAAAAAACCACATGTGGCTAGTAAAATTGTCCAGCACAGATATTCCCTTCTTCTTACTTAACTGTTAGATTATGGGGTCCTGAAGCCATGTCACTCTCATATGTGATACTGGGTGACACAGTTAGTGACAATTTGGCGAGTTGTCTCCCAGCTGGGGAGGGAAACCCACTGCCAGAATTTCCAGTGTACCATCAAAATACCATGATGTATTTTGGGCAGAGCTTTGGCTGTAGTTTCATTTCATCATTAAATGATATTTGTGAATTAACACATAAGCAAGAGTTTTGTTGAGACAAAAGCACAGTTTGGCACAAATGTGACATGAATAATGAAAGGAGTGAAGTACTGCTCAAGGAAAGGAGATAAGTGAAGCTTTTGATTAGAGAAGGAGAGTAGCTGCATGTTGTTGAGGCTTGATAAACCAGTTCGAGAAGTACAAATCAACCTTCTGAGGAGCTGCTATATTTAGCAACAGTCTTCAACCACGACTCCTGATTCTGTGCAGGTTCAAATTTTGGGAAAGGTGGATACAGCTCCTATAGCATGTTTAGCTGAAAGTCTTTTCTTCTGTCTATTAACGGTGATGTCTGCGTGCTTCCCTGTTGTTGACATATCATGGTTTATAATTTTGCAAGAGTGCCACTGGAGAGTTAGGTGTTCAGATGAAGTGTAATGAGAATTTTCCAGTACTACATTTTGTATGTCATACGTTTTTTATATGCACTGCAGGGAGGGGGGAAATGTGTGGAGAGTTTCTTCTGCTATTTCTGAGTTTCTATGTGAGGTATGAACTTCCAGATCAAATGAAAGGAGGTCACAGATCAAAGCTTAAGTGTGGAACCAGGGAAGAAGCAGGTAATGAAGGCAAAAATGAACTCAGTCCTAAACAGAAAATTTACACAGAAGTATATCCCAAATTGAAAAATTCCATGCTAAAATATCTGTTGCCCTGGTAGGATAGGAATCAGAGTAGTGGTGAATTGTTTGGTTGACTGGAATCTCACAGGTTCAGCAACATGGATCTGTTTTTTTCAGAATGGTATGTGGAGTTCCTGGTTCAGTGCTCTTACTCTATTGTGTAAGAAAGAAATAAGTTCGTCACTTCTCATTAATGCTATCTGGAGTTGAAAGGAGTTTATATGAGCATCATCACACTGAATTGTTTCGATGATTGAGAAAATGGAGTGCTCCCTGTGGGTGAATACTTTGTTGGCTTTCTGAGGTTAGACTAACAGTCTACTACACAGAATAACTTTGTTCCCCAGTGCTGAGCAGCATATTCCAGTGAATATTACCCAGGAGAATGTAGCTCTCCTGTGATCTTTCCCAGACTTCAGTGTGCACTAAGAGAAAGCTATCACCTCACAGACACCTTGCAGTATTTTTTCTTGTAGACAAGGAGGTGGGAGCTCCTCTGTTCTGATCCTGATTGAGAGTCCAGGAGAGCTGTGGAGGTCCATGTTCACTTAATTATTTTGCATATCTCAGTCTTAGGGTTCCCAAGCTGTGCCTCATTTTCAAATTATGTGTAGCTCATGTGACTCCTGTTAGCCCATGAAAGATCTGGAGCTTTGGATTCAGCCCACAGATGTCTCAAAGTGGGTGTTCTTAACATCCTTGATCTTAAGTTGGGTTAATTTCCCATCATGTGAAATGAGAGCACTATTACCTGCCTTCAAAGTAGATGCTGTATATGGGCTTTGAAATGTAAAGCAGATACTTTCATCTGTGCCTTTTACATAAAAATGAATGACATACAAATTAAAAATTGCAGAGTTGTGAATGTTGTATGTTTTATTTCCAACATTCACCACAAACCAAACATTTAAGGGGATTTCATGCATCTGTAATGCTTGTCACTGATCTTTTTAGAAACAGTGCATAACTTAATGTAGTAGGGTGTCTCAGAAAGGAAAGAAATTGCTTGCAGGAGGCCTTATATTGAGATTAATCTCTCAGGAATGCAGGGGGTTAACGGTCAGGCTGATTAATCACTGTTAATGACCCATCAGGAAATCTGTCAGGAAGTGGGTAGAAATTCCTAGTGGCTGATGTGAAGCAGTGTGGTATGCTTTGGTTTTGATGTTTCCCAACTGATAGTCTATACTGGGTGTAGTTAAGTTACCTTTTAAGTTCTCAGGACATGTGAAGGACCAGATGATATGATGGCCTTGTTCAACTTGAGTAGGTGAACAAGAAACTTTCCCGGTTGCATGGCTGTGCAAGTACACCGCAACATAAATGCAAGGAAGTCAGGGATTGCTCTTCCCACAGCTTCCCAGAACAGAGTCTGGTAAAGATGCAGAAAGGAAGCATGATCATTCCCTCATTCCTCCAGACCTAGCCCACAGGGTACAGAGGGAAGAGTGGAACAGGCAGCTTTCCCTGTGTGAACAAGGAGCCAGAGTATTAAGACTTGGATACACAATAGAGTTAATGAATTGCCTGGTGTTGACTGAGGGTGAGGTTTCACAGTTGGCTCAAGCTGATCCAAGATCATGCTGAAAGGAGTGTTTCTAACCTCTTTCTCCTTTGCTGTGGACTAGCTATCATGTGGTAATACAGCAACTTGCTGATCTGGGCGGAAACTATTGTTTCTTGCTCAGTGTTGGCTGGCCCAGTCTTCAGAAGGATCAGAGAACTGATCTGCCTCACTGCTTGGCCACACAAGTGCTAAATCTGATGTAGGGGAGGGCGTGGGAACATGAGACAAGGATAAAAACATGAGTGGGGACTGAGCCTTTCAGCAGTAGCATAACCATGGATTGGCTTAAGCCTATTATGAAACTGCAGTCTGAATCACTGGAATAAAGAGTGCACTGTCAACCTACAGGGAATGCAAATTAAAATGTGTTAGCTTACACCTCCTGCCGTTGATAAACACTGGCTGAGCTCAGCCATTCTGCACATGGCTGGGAGGAAGGAGCTACGGTGGGGCAGCCTCTTAACAGATCCCTATGACTTTGCCTGGAGTGTGCAAACCACATCAGACAACACTGGGCGGGGCGGGGGGAGGGTTGTGGGGAAGGCAGAGGGGAAGAAGAAGAGACAAGCACCACTACCGTGATTCTCTCTATATTTTCCTTTGGCTTAGGGTAACATCTACTCTTTCTTTGTGACTAGACTGCAGAAACACTCAGTTACCAGAGGACAGATTAGCACAGTAATAGAGTTGGGGATCCAGACCCTAAAGCTCTGGGGTACAGTGTGCTTTTCCTAGTTCTTCTTTATTTTCAACCCAAGTAGCTTTGCAGTGCTGTCTAGTTGGTACCAAAAGCCTAACTGGGACTTAGCAAGGCAAGCCCTGCTATTTGATTTGAGTTAATTTGGTTCTTACTGCTAAATTTGGTCGTTCCCAGTTAAGGACTTCCTACCACTTTGCTCTGGCTCAAAATTCCATGCAAAGATACAAGAATTATCTTTGTAACTTTCAAATATTTCATGTTTTAGGGCTTTATAACAACAGGTCTTCTCCTTTAAGCACAGCTGTGCAGAGCCACACCAGTATCTGCAGGGTGCTCTGCAAAGACAGCAATGCTTCCACACAGGATTAGCAACCCCAGACACTGTGGGAGTAATCACTCTTGTTAGGCCTTGATTTTAGGAAACCGTATGAAGATAGTCAAATTACTTTAAATTCAGGAGAATTTCAAGATAGTGGAGTTAATTTAATTTAAAGATTGTCTTGATTTAAATTGCTAAAATATCTTTCCAATGAAACATGAGGAAATATGTGGGGAGGAAAATATTAACCTCCCAGAAAATAATTTTTAAAAGTATTCCACAGGCAAATAAATGCAGAAGTAAAAAAGAAAAAAAAAAACCCAAACCAAAAAAAATCAGCCAGGAACATTTCCAGAAATAAATCATTCTCCATCACATAGAGGATAAACATAAGCTCTTTCAGGAAGAAGGAAATCATAAAAAACCAAAATCTGCATAACTGATTCAACCACTGTGAGTGGGGGTTTCATGGCAAGGTTTTGGTAGTGGAGAACTACAAGAATGGCTTCTGTGAAAAGCTGCTGGAAGCGTCCTCCATGTCTGATAGAGCCAGTGCTCCATGAGGGCCCCACCACTGGCCAAGGCTGAGCCCTTCAGTGATGGTGGTAGCGCCTCTGGGATAATGTAGTTTTACCCCTTAAGATGGGGTAAAAATAGTGCTGTGCAACAACAGCTGGAGAGCAGGAGAGAATATGTGGCAGAAGCAATGGTGCAGACACCAAGGCCAGTGCAGAAGGAGGGGCAGGAGGTGCTCCAGGCTCTGCAGCTGAGATTCCCCTGCAGCCCGTGGTGCAGACCACGGTGAGGCAGCTGTGCCCTCAGCCCATGGAGGTCCCTGGGGATGCAGGGGAATGCAGAGGAGACCCATGCTGAAGCAGGTGAATGCCCAAAGGAGGCTGTGACCCCTGGGAAGGCCATGCTGGAGCAGGATCCTGGCAGAATGTGTGGAGAGAGGAGCCCATGCTATAGCAGATGTGCTGATTGAACTTGTGAACCCATGACGGACCCACACTGCAGCAGCCTGCTCCCAAAGGACTGAACCACGTGGAGCAGTCTGTGAAGAACTCTAGCCTGTGGGAAGGACTCATGTTGGAGAATTTCATGGAGGACTGTCTCCTGTGGCAGGGACTCCATGCAGGAGGAGGGTAAGAGTGTGAGGAATCTTCCTCCTGAGGAGGAAGGAGCAGCAGAGAAAATGTGTGGTGAACTGACCACAATCCCCATCCTCTGTTATCCTGCGCTGCTGTGTGAGGAAGAGGTAGAGAAATTGGAAGTGAAATTAAGCTTGGGAAGAACAGAGAATGGGGGAAGGTGTTGTAAGATTTGCTTTTATTTCTCATTATTCTACTCTGATCTGATTGGTAATAAGTTAATTTCCCTAAGTCAGGTCTGTTTTGCCTGTGATGGTGATTGCTCCCTGCCCTTACTCCAATCCACAAGCCTTTTGTTCTGTTTCCTCTCCCTTGTTCAGCTGAATAGGAGAGTGGCAGTAGCTTTGGTGGGCACCTGGTATCCATCCAGGGTCACCCCACCACACACTGTCATCAAAAGATATTTCATTCCCTGAGCATTTCAGCTGAAATTATCCCTTAGATGAGACATAGACCCTATAATGGCACAAGACTACCTGAAGGCTATAAATGTTTCTCCAGTTCCACTAGTAACCTTTCATCAAAGCACAGCCCAGGGATTCTTGTAGGGTGACATAGGCTCTTCCCACTTGTGAGCAATGGATAGTGAGTGCTTTTGCTGACAGCTATTTTTGTGTTACATAGGGCTAATTTGCAGTTTGGGCACAGAGTAGGCAGAGGTACAGCAAGGAATGTTGAGCAGATGTGACAGAGCGATAACCTCCTTAGCATAGTCCAGTATCACACAGTTGTGGAGTGCTATAAATACAGCAGGAATTCTCCAAGGCCCAATTCCTTCGACAGAGTTGGGCATCTCTGCATTGCCATGGATGTAGGCTGTACTAAATCAGTGTAATCCCCAGGCTTCGTTCATTTGTGCACTTCAGTGAATGCTCCTTGGAGGCTATAAGCATCATTGCAAGCAGTGGTACTGGTTCTACATCATGAGGCAGTTTTTGACAGTTTTTGGATTGCTGTTTTGATTTATTCTCTACATGAAGAATTCATCATTACAGGCAAAACATTTCTCTTGTACTGCTGTACAACATCTTTTTCAGGTGTTTCTTTGGGCCTCAGTAACATGCTCTTACAATGTATTTAATGGAATGAATCCAGGTTAATAGTCACACTGCACAAGGACTGTAACTTCTTAAAAATCACCTGAGAAAAGTTTTCTGAGGTTCACTAACAATGTCAGGTTTCAGGAGCCAGAGCCCTGTCATGTTCTTCCATGGTTGCTGTTACTCTTGCCCAGGAGGACAGGCTGGCTGGGCAAAGGCTGAGCTTAAAAGATTGCCTTGGAACAAGGCGGTGCAACTGCTGCCACTCTGTGAACTGTAGCTTTTGGCCTCTTGGCCTCCAGATTCTTTTGGTGAGGAAGTCATCTTCTCGTATAAATGAAATGCATCCTAACAGTCTGTGCATGATGGATTGAAAAAGGCTTTACATGCTGGAAAAGCTGTTGAACAATATAGTTTCCACTTACAAAGCACTTTCCTTAAAAAGCTTCTCAGGGCAGCATCATATAAAAATAGTTATACTAAAGTTGTGAACCAGCTTCTGACAAATCAAGACTAACAAAAGCTAAGGTATAAATAGAAGTGTTTTCATGGGTTTTCTCTTCTCTAGAGGCACAGAATCTCAATCAGTGCTGGATTGTAAGAAACAAAAATGCCCTTTTCCAGACACAAAGGAAAACAAGGACCTTACAGACTAGTGGCACAGAATATAAATAGGTTTTCAAAACTGCTTCAAAACCATAAAAATTAGTCAAAACCATGACATTTGTATTTAAGAATGAGCCACACCATATCAGACAATTTTTTAATCCTATATTTTATTTCAAACAAATTAACATCTCCTACTTTACAGAAAGGTTAAATACGTTATACTTTCATAATTATGGAATGAATTGTCTCCAGGCACTCAAGGATATGAGGATTATCTCAAAGTCTGCAGTGTATTAGAATTCCCGGAAGACAAATGCTGAAGAATGTAAAATATTACATACTTTGTATTTATATTTTGTCAGTGGACATTCTCAATGCACCTTACTGGTCATTTTCAAATCAATTTTTTTTGTGAAGTAGGTTAGAATTATTTTTCTTAGAGCAGGTTTTGAGACAGCTAAATGTATATCTATTTGCTATTCCAGTGTTTGTGTAGTCTTGATTTTACTCTTGAGGCTGTTCCTTCTAGTGCTCAATGCCAACCTTTTCTGAATCTACCAAACCCAATGTAGTTTAATCCACAGTACCAAAGAAGGAAGGTCTGTTTCTGTAAGCCAAAAATAGTTCTTACTGTAGTTAACCTTGCAGCTGAACCAGTTCTGCTATTGCTCTTTTAGTCATGTTTGACCAGTCACGTCTGCACAGACCAGAAGCAAGTTGAGCAGGGTATCTACATAATCAATCTGATGCACGACGCTGTTCTCAGTGCAGCAGCTCCTCTGTTGAAAACACCCCCCTCACAAAATGCTCACTTACCAACAACTGAATTTATGATACCCTTTGGGTCTGTAAGAGCTGGGCTTTGCAAATACTGACTGCTTCAGTCTATGCATAGAAAGTGAGGATTTCAGCAAAAGTTTACTGGCATCAAATCTTCTGTATATTCTCCTATCACCCTGTAATCTTATCTCTTGCAAAAAAATGCTAGGGGGCCTTTTTCCATTCTGGATGGGAGTCTGCTGTTCTCTCCCTTTTCTGCTTTCAGAGCCATTTATTGTTGTTCAGCCATGCTAAAAGGGAGATCCCCAGCCATCTCACAACCTCAGAGCATCACCCATGAGCAGAGAGCCACAGTAACACTGCAGGGAGAACTTACACTCCATCTCACTGGCACACAGACTAAGACCTGGGTGACACGTGGTTAGTCTTTTTTTTGTTCCTATAGCAAACAGTGCAGCAATTATTGCAGGAAAAAACAGAAAGACAGTATTCTGCTCCATGCTGCTGCCATTTGACACCAGATATTCTGAATATTACTCATTAAAATATTTGGCTACTTCCATTTCCCAGTGATCACTGTAAAAAATGTTCCTCCTGCTAGAGCTACAGCAGAACAGATCTGCATGCTGAAATCCTACTCCTGTCTGTAACAACAGCACCAAAATAGCTTTAATAATTAATCATGCAGTGATTAGATTACGAACTCTGAGATGGGATGGAGATTTTTGTATTATGCATCAGACAAAAGACACTGGCAATGCTTAACTAGCAGTCACCTGCTCCTGCTCCACCTGCCATTGTGGGAACACTCCGGAAACCAGAAGGGAGACAAAGGCCCAACAGAAATTGATAAAAACCTTCACCTGCCCCTGGTATGTTGAGGAATACAGAACTGTTGAAACAGGTGCTGCTACAGCTGCATGCAGGAGTTCTGCTTTGCTTATTAACTTGTCATTTGCCAGGCCATGCTCTCCATTGTATCCTGATGGAAGACAATATTTAAACCCCAGGCCAAGCAAGAGTTAAGCAGGGAGTTTTCTGACTGGAAACACCAATGCAAACAGGCACTGTGTCAGGGTTGGGCAAAGAGAGGCCATGCCTGGGGTAGGGCCCCTATCCTGTGCTCACCCCTGTTCGGGTCCCTTGCAGTGCCCACGCTGCTCTGCCCTGTCAGCTGCTTGCAACACTAGAAACAAATTTCTGTGGAAGTGATATTGTTTTGCTGGAATGATACAGCCGATTTCAGGGAAAGTAAGAGTTTAAAACTGAGAAACACTAGTATTCAAAATTTGGAATATTACTTCCTAGTCTTAACTTCCATTAGAAATATTGCTGAGCTGTTTCGACAAAGTTTTTTCAGGCCCTTTGCTCTTGTTGTATGACTCTTGGGGCCTATTTATTACAACTACAGAGGCAAAATCCCTCAGGGAAGGTAGTCCATATGCTGGATCTTGAATGAAATAAGATAATGCCTTCACTGGTATAAAAGTATGATTAAAAAAATGGACCGTAGGACCAGTTTTATGGTACCAACAAGAACTGGTATCAGTCTGGCCTTAGAAATCAAACTAGTTTTAGGGAAGGAAGGGGAAAGAACAGTGTGGACTGAAAGGAGTAAATCAAGTTAAACATGACCATCAATCAAGTTAAATTTTGCCAGTTGCTGGGGACACTTCATAGCACTGAACATTGCTGAACAACAGTTATTGTTAAAAAGCACTTGGGAGGCAAACAGCTGTCACTCCCTGCTGACCAGAGCACAACCAGCAGTATCTGGGCAAAAGGGTTAGAGCAAGCTGGGGTATGGCTGATGCCCATGTGGGACAGATGTACTCCATGCCTCCCAAGGGCAGGCCAGGGCATGGCTTGGGAATGATGGATAGCTCAAGAGAGCCATGGCTGACAGAGCTCCCGGTGAATGTCACTGTCCTCATCCTCCATGCTCAAACTCAGCACAGGTGGCAAAGAGGATAAGAGTGATTTGTGTGATAGACACAATGATCGTTTTTAATGACAGTGGGACCTTTGAATAAAAAACAGCTAAGTTCTGGAAGTTTCAAAACATATCCTTCTGCAGCTAGGAATTTACAGACACCACAAGCCACATGGCTTATATTTTCCCCTTTTCTCTGCCCTTTCTACCACTGACCTTTATAAAAAACAGAAGTTAAATAAGAGAAAAATAGCTTTAATGAAACATCCAGGTTGAGAAATCAAAATCGGACACTCCAACAGGAAGTTTCAAAAGCAGTGTTTATAATAGCATCTTGCTGAGCTGTGGCACCCTTGCTCTGCTTTTTAAGCCATATTATAGTGTGCACCTTGGCTCAGCAGCTGGGCACAAGGATAGTATTGTGGCATTAGTTTAACTTTGCAAAATTTCCTAGGCATAGAAAAGTGTATTGAACTCAACCCCTGAACAATTTCCTGACCCCTGCAATCAGTACTACAACTTGTGTCTTTCCGGTAAAGGTATCTGAATTGTTTCCCTGTGCAAATACACTTAAGCTTGTTTGTTATTTTATTCTAGGGCGCTGGAGACAGTTTTGTGGGAGCACTGGCCTTCTACCTGGCCTACTATCCCAAGTTATCCATGGAGGAAATGATCAGGAAGTCTAACTGCGTCGCATCAGTGAGTGTCCAGGCACCAGGGACACAATCTTCATATCCTTACAGGAAGGACTTGCCTCAGGACCTTTTCTAATTGATTGTCTAGCTCGCTGTACTGATTTTATCTCATACCAGACAGCATTATTCTCCTGACTTCACTGAGGTTCTCCTCTGCTGACTGGAAAGGCCAGGAGAGTCTCTTTGCTGCTTATTTCAGGCATCCTGTGTGTTCCTGTTCTACAGCAGTAAGATGGGGTGGGGGTGGTGGGTCTTTCAAATACAGCACAGCAGGTCTCTCTGGCCCCACAAACCTGTGGCCGTCCCAGTGCGCTCGACTGAATGAACTACATGAAGTTTACAGCAAAACACCTGGAGGGTATTGGGCTCCTGGCAGTATTTTTACTTGATTCTATCAGAACTTCTGATGTGAAATGGCAGCACATGAAGCAGAGCATTAGCTTTGAGACTGAAGCTTCAGTGCTGAAACACCAGGGCCAGTGTTTGACTCACAACAAAGCCCCGTACATCGAACCTGTGCCTGTCGGTGCCCACGTGCCTCAGGTGTGGCACTGCACTCCGTGCCTCCCTGCACTCAGGAAGGTCCCTCCAACTGCAAATAGGACAGGACTGCTACTGAGGTAGACTTTGAAAAATGTTTCTAGCCACATTGCTCTAAATACAGGCAAACTAATTAAGGAAAAAACCTTACAAGAACATCAGAGAACTAAATTGTCTATTTTCTTCATGTTTGACAAAAACCCAGGAAAAAAAATCCATCCTACTAACCTGGCTGAAAATAATACAGGCCTTTAACCATGGTAATAGGTTATCCAAAACCTCATCTAGGTTCCCATTCCTTCTTTCCTCAGAAGGAGCTGGTGCAATATTACCCCTCCCTCACCAGCTCGTGATCACTACTGTCACATCTGTGGCTGGTAGGTTAGAAAAACTTGCAATCCTGCCAGTGAATTCCTGCTGTGGAAAATGTTAATTTTTATTGCTTTATAAAACAATAGTTCCTTTGAAGATTACAGCCTCTTTCACAATAGAAAACACAGACAATGGGATTTTCTATTTAATTTTTTTTTAATTGAGCACTGTAAAAATAACTCAAAAGATAAATAAATGTTACTGTGATGATCTATGTCCAGACATTAAGACTTTTCTCTCTCTACATTGTTTTATTCACAATGGCCTTCAAATCACAGGAGACGGTGATCCCAGTTCATTTCCTCTCTTTTCAGCCCATGTTGCTGGATTACTGAATCAGTGTTCACCCCATCCTGCCCCCAGACCATCCTCTTCTCATGTATAAATCAGGTCCAGTCATTGTTCACACAGAACGGATTTTTCTCTTCTCTGTGAAGAGGACACGCTGTTTTGCTACAGGGAAGAAAAAAAAAAAAAAAGAAGAAGAACCCGTTAAGAAGCCTGAAGTGTTAAAATTCAATTCAACCAGCCCACATTCCTTTTCTCCTGGCTGCCTTCACTGCTTAAATGATGTGGAGCAACTGACTGGCACAGCACTGTTGTTAACCAACTCTTGAAGGAGTTTAGTGGTGCTTTCACTTTACCACATGTAATTTTTAGTTCCTAAGATGTCCACTTTACCTCTGTGAGAATACGTATCAGGATGCAAGTGACTGAAAACACTCAACAGCTGCTCTGTGTGACTATTCTGAGTCACAGCTGTTCAATGTAGGGACAAAAATAGGTTCTTTCTGCTTTCTACTACTCTTCAACTCCAGAGCCCAAACAACTACAGATGAGTTGAATCCAGTTGGCCTCACAGGCTGACTGAGAAGTTAACTAATTGTCCTGTGGATCTCTCAACGAGGCACAAACTGGCCATGACCACAATGCCTGATGCAGGTGTTTGCAAAAAAAACCTGCAGGGGCAAGTTAAGCTTAGTCAATACACTGATAAAAAACAAAAATTACAAAATAAATCAAAGCAAAGCTTTACAATGCCATCTGAAAATCAACAGTTTGATTAGTTTCATTAAATGAATTCCTTTGAAAGCTACACAAGAGCAATCCACACAACAAAATCTCTTCTTCCACAAAAAAGTTTCATTTTAAGAAATACTGCAGATAGTACAGATTCTGTTGCTGCAATTGGGAGGTAGTGAAACTTGGGCAATCCTGCCACTACTTCACTAAAAAGCTTCATTTTGTGGACATCCCAGGTTTCTGAGAAGTACAAAACATAAGGTGAAAACACATGCCAAGTGAAAATGCTTCCTAACATATTCCTGATGTGAGTTGTTATCTAGACTCAAATTTACTTCCCTTCACACATGCAACACTTTCTCACATCAATTTCTCACTTGTGTTCTACTATAGGCTACAAAGATCAAAGCTTTCTTCAGCAACCTACTACATGTTCTGAGTTCTTCTCTTTCTTCACTTCCCTACAAGTTGCAAAGCTTGTGGAGGATCACTCTGCACAATGTTTCAATGCAGTAATTTCTTTTTCTTATTGAAGGATTGTAATCCCAGAGATCTCTGATTCCCCATCTGTGTGGAATTCAAAAGGAAAGCCACAACCTCTGTCACCTTTGGTAACAGCATATTGCTTCTCTGGTGGTTTCTCTCACCTCTCAAAGGTCCTTTACTGTTAGTTCTGAGAATGAAAAGGTAGTCCTCTAACAAGAATATAATATTTTAAGAAAAAAAAAGCTTGAATCATGTAACTACTGGCCATGCATTATCTACTTCGAGGTGCTTAATAAATTTCTTATATTCTACAACTTTAAATAAGCCTTTTTTGCATTAGCTACATCATATTATTTCTAATATGGTTTGGTTTAAATTCTAAGTTTACCCGCATTAAGCTTTATAACATTAAATTCTGCTATTTAATGCTAACAACAGAAACTTGAACCCTTAGTCACCTTTCAAAAAGCTGGGTGAGCAAAAGGCAGTTTGGCAGGTGCTATAACCTGTTCAACAAATCAGATTCTTGAACTGAGAAAATCTGCAAGGACCAGGGGAACATGAAAGAATCCACTAACTGCAATCTGGAAAGTGATATCATTTGTGGAATTGGAAGAATCTGTGCCTATTTCTTTAGAAGAAAAAGTCCATTTTTTAAGAGGTGGTTAAAATTTCTGGTCTAGAGCTCCCATGGCATCTTAACAGAACACTTCTGTTGATGCATACTTTGTGCCTGCTTGTTGGAGGTAGCACAGTCTAGCAAACCACACAAAGAAACAGAATGAAAGAACTCCTGTGTCACTTGACTTCGCCAGTGACATGTGGCATGGCTGTCATCAAAGTCTCTGATGTGTCAGGCAAGTCATTACTTTGTTTCACTGCCACAATCTGTAAAATGAGGGTAACATTTACTTCCCACTGGAATGTCATGAAGAACAGCAACCGTACAGTCATTTGAGTATGAAACATGTTATGACATATTCTGCTTAGATGGGAAAAATCTTGTTGCATTCAAATCTTTTCCCCCTGAGAGTCAGAGAAGCTCACACAAAGCACACTGACTTCTTCCTCGAGCTCTTACCGATGGGATCGTATCTCAGTAAGACCAGTTTTTCCTGCAGTCGGAGTCTCCTGATGTTGAAGCAGTAGCCTGTCTCCGCAGCGCTTTTCATCCTCACCAGAATGTATCTAAAGTCACAAGGGATGTCTCTGTGTCAGTGCACAGGCACTCATTGAGGGCCCACCACATCTGCCAGGGCACGGGCAAATGGACAAGCTTTCAGCACACACACTTTGGCACAATCAAGTAAGACAATTTCAACTTCAGGGATGGGAGCATCAAAACTATGTATGCTTAACTTTTAACACAGACAAACACTAAACCATAAGCTCCAGCATCAAGTTTAAGTAAGTAATTCCTCAACAGGATACACTCCTAGAGGGAAGTAGCTCCTCCAAAAAACAGTGAGGTCGGAGGAATAAAAACAGGAGAGAAAAAAAGAAATTAGGAAAATCAATTGAGTCACTATGGCTTAAAAGCTAAGGGCAAGAGAGGAAGGATGATGGTAGTTAAAGATGTTCAGGCTAGTAGATAACACTGTATCACAGACTATCACTTCCTCATGCAGAGAGGAAGCTAAGCAGATAGGCTGGCACAAGAGACTTGCAAAAGGAGAAGCAGAACCCCTTGGCACCATCCATCCTGCTGGAGATACAGAGCTTGATGTTAACCCAACCACGGGAACCCCCTTCCCCTCTGGAGGGCTCTTGGTTTGTGGGGCAGGCTAGCAGCAACTGTGGTGTCCAGGGAGCAGGAGACTGAGGAAGCTGCTCCACACCCCTAGACTGGAAGTATGCCAAGATCCAAGCAACTTCCCACACAGAGGGCATCTTCTGAAGTTTCAAAAAAATGTAAAACCCTTTAACCAGTCTGTAAATTACATCTTTCTCTTCTATTTCAATGAAGAGCTGGATACATCTCTGCATGTGGGCATTCAGTACACTTTCCATTTTCCTGTATTTTCCTGTTTCTAACACAAAATGGTCTGTCAAAATTAACCCGTTCTTCCTTACTTTTTCAGCTCTGACCAGTGTACATCCTTAAGCTCTTCCTTTTCAGCTTTGAAATCTAATTTACTATTGAGTTCAAAATAAAGAGAAAGACATGGGATTCCTGCAGACAACTGACCAAGCATATTCTTGGGATTATCCCTGCTTGTTTTCCTCTCCTGTACACTAACTACTGCAGGTGTGCTGTGAAGCTTCAGTAACCACAAAGACTTCTTTCCCTATATTTCATTCACTTCCTCAAAGCCTCTGTGCAGTTTCCCCTTTCTGGGGCAATCAGTGGCATCAGTGTGACCAGGCCCTGAAATTCTTGTGCACCACACATCTGAGGCTAAGCCCATTCCAAACAATATACCTTGCTCAAAAAAATGAGTCCTCTGTTAAGAAATGTAACAAGGAGCAGAGGCAGAAAGCAGCACTAGAAAGCTGTTGGGGCACAGGAAGAAACATAAGGGGAACGAAGAAGGATAAATAATAGAAGAACATATTCCTGGAGTGCATATGGGACTGTAAAAGAACAGAAAGAAACATCAGGATAAAAAATAAAAGGGAGTGTGTGGTAGAAATCTCTACATTAACATTAGTAACATCATTTTAAAAAGCTACTTTTTCACCTTGCAGAAACCTCCTGGCTTGCTGTGTTTGCTTTTATGAACAGATAACAGTAGAACAATGAGATGTCAAACTGCTCTCTGTCAGGCACATACTTGGGAAGTGCTTTCTTAATTTAAAAGCCTGACAATTGTGCAGAAATTCTGTAGCAGAAGAATCTGCTCAAATGTGGCAAGCAGTTGGTACTGGCTCTGCTGGGGGCAGATTCTTAAACCAAAATACAGGAAATGTACCGAAGGCCATAGATCCCAGGCCTGTGTGGTACCAAATATAATACACTCACACAGAATGCAACTTCTGGGAATGGGGAGACAGGAATGGGGAGACAGGAATGTGTTCACATAAATGTAGCAGTTTAGCCTCTTGGATTTCTCTACTTAATTTTCTTACAAACAGCATTTTGGATCCAAGTCCGTTTGTCCACATGACCTTGTTTCCTTGTGCCCACATTGTAAGAGTAGTGTTGTGCTCAAAGTATATTCCTTCCTTTCCAACCCTTAAAACACTAGCAGCTTTCTTTACAGGTCAGAGGACTGTGACTAATTTTCTTCCAGAGCCCACTAACATCTCTGCTGAGCTGGACTACAGAGCAAACTAAGATGCCCAGAGCACTGACTGCACCCCATCCATTCCTCACATATACATTCAGGAATATGCTAAGCCTAGGAAGTGTTCTGCACTCTGGCTATGGGAAAGCCTCACGGCACCTGTCCAAAGTCCACAAACAACAAAGATCCATGCTGTACCTTAGTTTACTCTCCTCAGCTACAAAGGTATGACAGGTGAACAACAGGAAAAATACTTGGATAATTTACAGCCTCTCTTTAATCACAGAGCACAGAGGTGTGCTTCCCCCTGTGCAGTGCGCTTTGGAGATTACTGCTGAGCTTAACGCAGCAGCCCATGGGACAAAACCTGCCTTTGCCACAAGTTCAGAACCCATGGGAGAGTTTCACACCATTCTGTACTTACCTGTGAGAAGACAGACACACAGAATGGCTGAGAGGAAGCAGCTAGATGCAAGGACTGCAATTCTCTCAGATATACTAAAAAAATCTAGAGGTTAACGCTTTGCAAAGATACAACATACCGGCAATCAAAAACTGGTGAGGAAAACCATCACTTACTTAGATTTGCTCTTGGCCACTGAGTTTTGGGGGTTTTTTGCAGCATGAAGAAGAGAAAAACAAAAGAAACAGTTACCATTTTATCTTGTTTCCTTTATATGCAGCATATAAAGATTAAGTGTTTTCCATGGCTGACTTTGCTAAAGCCCCAGAGAGATAGTGCGAAGAGATTTACTGTCATGATAAAGCACCACTCATTATTCCACGTGGTGTCAGTTCCCTGCTCTTTTTGCCCTCATGCCACCTGTATAAGTGCCTGTGCAACTGCAGTGCCCAGCATGACAGGCTGCACTTGCTGCATCCTCAAGATGTTCTCAGTAAGTTTTCAGCTTCAGTGCTGAGTATGAATTCTCTGGGTGAATCTGAAGTTGTGACAGGTGTGAGGAACACTGCTGGTGCAAACTGCAGTCCCAGTCTCCCGGACTTGTTCCCACCCACTCTGGCTTCGGTTCCTGCTATGGTGCCAACACAAGGGTTTGCATGGCCACAGGTACAGAGCAAGGCGCCCTTCTCAGCTGAGCCCGGCCTTCCCACCAGGATGGTTTTGGGTTCGCTGATCTAACCTACAGCACAGCATGAAACAGGCTGACTTTTCTGCCGCCTCACTGAATTTAAAGTAATCATAAATCTGCAGCACAAATTCAAACCGCTTAAACTGAAAGAAAAAAAAAAAGAAGAAAAAAAAAAGGTCATCTATATTGTGTCTGTGCAAGTGCTGTTTAGGTCACCCTGCGCTTCCTCCGGGGCACGCCGGGAGGCCCCGCGGCCGAAGGAGCGGAAGGGCCGAGAAGGACCGGGAAGGTCGCGGCGGCACCGCCGCCGCCGGGGCGCCCGCCCGGCCCCACGGCCGCCCTCACGGCCGCCCCCGCGGCCGCCGCCACCGCCCGGCCCCGCCGCGCCCGCGCCACTCACGGGCCGCCGCCGTCAGGAACATCGCGCCGGGCCCGCAGCCGCCCCGCCCCTTCCGCCGCCACAACCGCGTCCGGGGCGCGGGGCCGGGCCGGCAGGGCCGCACCGCCCGGGGGCGGGCCCGCTGGAGCTTCCGTGCCCGTGCCAGCGGCAGGGAGCCGGGCCCAGGGGATCGGGGTGCCGTTCTGGCGGGCAGGAGGGCAGGTTCTATCCTGGGCTGCACCCGCACAACCTGTGGCCAGCGGGCCGAGGGAGGTGGTCCTGCCCCTACGCGCAGCCCTGATGAGGGCTGTGTCAGGCTCTGGGCTCCTCAGTACTGAAGAGACATGGAGCTGTTGGACAGTACCTAGTGAAGTGCAGCAGAGATGATTAAGGGACTCGAGCATCTCTCTTATGAATCAAGGCTGTGGGAGCTGGGCCCATTTAATCTAGAGAAGAGAAAAGTGAGAGGGGGTCTCACTAGTGCATATAAATATCTCAAAGGCAGATGCCAAGAGGATGTTGCCCAACGACAGGACAAGGTGCAGTGGCCATAAACTAAAACAAAGTTCCACCTCAACATGAGGAAGAATTTCTCTACAATGAGTATCAGAGGACTGGAACAGGCTGCCCAGGCATGTTGTGGAGTCGCCCTCTTTAGAGAGATTCAAAATCTTAGATGTGGGATGTGTTCTGAGTGATCTGCTCTAAGTGACCCTGCCTTGGCAGAGGGTTGGACTAAATGGTCTTCAGAGGTCCCTTCAAACACTGACAGTGATTCTGTGATCTCCCCATGCAGGCCTGTCTGGGCACGTGCCGGCAGCCTGTCCATGTGTCTGGCAGTGGCTCAGGGCAGCAGGGCCAGTGCACAGGGGGACAGCCTGTGCCCTCTGGCTGGCAGCACATCCCGCTTCTGTCTCACTGCATGGAATCATACAGCGGTTTGGGCCTGAAAGAACCTTAAAAATTGTCTTGTCCCAACTTCCTACCGTGGGCAGGGCCACCTCCCACTAGACCAGGTTACTCAGAGCCCCAACCAACCTGCACATGGCTGTGTCACACACTTCTCTTCAACTAAGACCCCCAAGTCCTTCTCCTTAGGGCTGCTCTCAATCTATTCTCTCACCCTTCAGTGTATTTTAAGCATTGGAATAGGTTGCCCAGGGAAATGCTGGAGTCATCATCCCTGGAGGTGTTTAAGAGGTGTCTGAATGTGGTGCAGGGGGAAGATTTAGTGATATAGGGGTTACAGTGAGTTGATGGACTAGATAATCTTAAAGGTCTCTTCTTCCAACCCTGATGATGTTATGATCTGCTAACCTCTGCCTGCCTTTGTTCTCTTTTATATAAAAAAGGGAGTGTCGCTATGCTGTCGCACTCCCCAAATCATTAGGTAACTAAACCTATCAGTGTTCATGAGATACAGTACAAAAGCCATGGGCAGGGAGGCTCAAGGCAGGCACCAAAGCAAGTCTTCATGTTCCTCTGACCTGTTAGATAATGAAGTGTAATATATTACCCTCTGAAAAATTCAAAGTACGTCTGTGGCTTACTCTGCTTCCATCAGTTAGGTAAACTGTTATTGATGGAATTCAAGTCCTTGAATATTTAGCAATTACTAAGGCAATAAAAATGTCAGCTTGACATATTTAGATGAAAAACAAGACTTAGAATGTATAATAGCATACAGTTAATTTTATATTCTATGGTACAAAAACAAGTGACTGACCCTATAAAAGAGTGGAGCAAAACATCTCCAGGAAAACACTGCTGCTTGTGTCAAGTGTTTACTGTTCCTTTATTCAATTTAATTATTTCCAAATACTTCTTCTTAATGATACAACATTTCAGTCTTTACTATGTGGCCTTCAGAAGTATAAATCTAGTAGTTACATAATCTTCCCATGAATATCAGAGTGAGAACTTGAAAACATTCAAGATGATAAAATGTGAGTGCTGTAAGACTCCTTCTCTTTGATCTGCATTATTGCCTCTGTCAGAGCACAGACTGAAAAGGAATGGGATTGCCAACCTTCTGACTTCACTGCCAGGAATATAAATCAACAATAAAGATGATTTCTAAATGAAATAGCAAGTTAAACATTTGTAGAAACACATCATCAAATAGAGGTTACTGCCTCTTTTTAAACCTCTTGCCTGTTGGCAAAAAGAAAACTGTTCCAGTGACATTTTCTCTGCTCTGCTGTGACAAGGGCTGCATAAATATAGACACTGTGGATTAGAATAGACTTCAACAGTCTTCAACTTTCTTTTTAGCAGCCTCTTCTGTAGACAGTTTTCAATAGCTATGGGTAAAACCCAGGGAGTCTGAAACTGGTATGTGTGGCAAGGTGTTGACAGTGTCACATGCCTCTGATGGCAACAGTCATAGCTGACCTTGAGGAAAAGTTATCCTGGCTGGAGGAAAGGAGAGAGAGTGAGAATTTCTGACCCTGGCTCCGATTCAGATTTGGCATGTGGGCTAGGATAAGTCATGTTCTTTGAGATCTTCGATGGCATGTGTAGTGCAAATGCAGATTTTTCCTTCAACTTTGCCTAAAGAAAGCAAGGAGTGTGATGAACTGTAATGCCAGCCTAGATAATTCTGGTACTTGCTTAAAGAGTAGTCACTCATGACTCCAGCAGAGAACTTGCTGGTGCCAAACTGATCAATGTCACTCAGAATCAAACATAGGGTGGGTTTTTATCTCGCTAGAAAAACAACATTTTGTCATGGTATAATCTAACTGATTTTTTCCCATTTTATGCTTTATATTCTAGGCTGAGCCCTCCTTCACCTCCAGGAAGTGAGGAGATGGCTGCTCCCTGCCAAGAAAGTGCAGCCAGGTTTCTGGCACACACTGAGCAGGCAAAGGGCTGGTGTCTGAGGTTGGCGAGGGTGAGGTTTCTTCAAATGCACGTGGCACCTCCAGTCAGTCATCGCTCCAAAAAGTCACAGAAGGGGAGAGGGGGGCAGCAGATGAAATGTTTGCAAGGTAAATATCCTCTTGGCACTAGATTTTCTGCATGAGTTGTTGTAATTAACACATACAAAATCCAAGGCTGGAAACAAGAGAATAACACTAAAGCCTGGGAAAAGCTCCACGTGTCCTTCCTGGTTTCCCACAAAAAAACCAGGCAAACAGTTAACTATGCCAAAAAAATGCAGACAGATTGGTGGACATAGCTTCAAACAGCCAGGCTACTTTCTCCTCCCTTCTTGCTTTCCCTTTCTCAGCGTGGTACCACTTAGCAGTGTTCTGCTGTCCGCAGTGTTAAACAAACACTCATGGGCACTATTGTGCAAATCACTCATCCCAGATAACAGATGGATTTTTACATTCTTTCTGCATATCTGAATCCATTATCCCAATAGGGCCAGAAGAAAGTGGGCATTAGCTTAATGCAGTTCTGAAAGAGGAACTGTTCAGGTCAGGAGAGTGGGAATTATGGAAAGAGCCATCTGAAGTGCTAAATCACTTTGAGCCAGTGACTAAATCCATTTCAGCTGCTGGTCTGTTTGAAGTGAGCTAGAAATGGCCTTTAGCCTAATTTTTAGGTGTGATAATCTTAGAAAAGGTGGAAAAGCAATGGGCTTGGATGGTTCCCTTCTTACCTTCAGAACTTAGTCCTCCTAGATCAGATGTGGGGCACTCTGGTGTGGTTAGGGCACAGCTCTGTTTTCAGGGATTTACCTGTATTCTGCCTATTCCTTCCAGAGCATTGGTCTCTGGATCTGTTCTGGAGCTCCTTTCCCCTGCACTGACGTCATTCATATGTAAGAGGGGAAGAACAAAGACAGCACTCGCCTGTTTCTTGTGTGATTTTTCAATACCAATTTCCCAATCCCGGCATCCAAAGTAACAACATCCTTTCAAGCCGCCCCCTCTTGAAATGCCACTGTAGTCAAACAGCTGCAAATCAAAACACCTTGTAAACAAGTGACTGAAATCCCGTGGGATGCCCGAGGGCTTGGGCACGTCTCGGAGTGATTATAGTTCCTGCTATACAAATTGGAGTCCATGTAGCACAGTTTGTGCCAGCTCTGAGCTCTTGCTTTTTATTTTTAGCCCTGTTTGTCCAGGGGTTCTCATAATAAAAAGAATGACGTTCAGTATCAGTGACACACAGATAAAATTAGATAGTAGCCGGAAGTGATCCTACAACTAATCCTCCCCATTTTTTCCACAAGCTTTGGGATCCTGTAGGCCTCAAGGACAGCTTTTCTCTGTGTGAATTTCACTTCCCATCAGCAGGCAGCTGAAAAATTGGGCTTGCATAGGACTTGTGTGCAAAAGGAATGAATGCCATTGTCAGTGCTTATGCCAACAGCTGGGACCATCTGGGACACGAAAGACAACAGTGTCTAGATGTGTACAGCTGATCAGAGGTTGTTTTTAGCAAGCCTCGAAACCTTCTTCCCTTTTTTGGGGCAACAGAACAATGTTTTTGCCTTCCATGTGTGGAGTTTTGTGCAGAGCAGCTTAAGTCATCAGGGCTCAGTCCTGGAAGTGATTAGTCCCCCCAGACATAAGACACCCGCACTGATGCTGAAGATATTATTCCTTTCTGTGGAAGAAGCTGCCGAGGGCGAAGAACAGATAGGAGTGCATTAGCTTACATCTCTAAAGTAAACCTTCTCTCAGAAGAGCAGGATCAATTCTCATTTGTTGTGCCTTTTTTTTTCCCTTCTAAATTTTGGATTGCTTTTGTTTTTACTACACTGTAAAAGAAGAAAATACAAGAGGTTAACTGGCCAGCAGGTGCTCTCTTATTGCTTAGAAACATTAGGCAGTGTACCTAGTGCACCTTCAAAGGAAGGTACAATTGTCTGCTGTATAACACAAAGGACTTAGCTGTGGATTAGGGAAAAGAAAGAGCATATCAAAATCAAAGCTGTGAACCAGCAAGGCCAGGTACTTTTAAGCAGGGTAGGTAAAGGCAAAGGGAGAGGATAATTATGTAATGTGAACAAGGTGTGACACAGATAGGGAATGAATTTTTTTCCTCCTGTAGCTTATTGGAAGAGAATAGGTCAAGTGCCTGGACTTGGTTCATTTTATGTCAAAAATCTATTCTGGAATGAGTTGGTGTATCACTCGCATGGCTCCTTGGCAAGGGGGTATCTTTAGCTTCAAGCCAGAGTTAACAGCTGTAAGGGAAAAGAAAACAGGTGGTTCAAGGGTACAAGTGGATCTAGAGAACCAGAAGAAGGATACAGCTTTCTGCATCCCGTGGCCTCCCTAAAGACTTTCTCACTTGAAGGAAGGTCACAGGGTTCTAAGCTGTTTCTCAAGTGCAGCTATGTAGCATTGCCTTGATGTCATGCAGTATTATAAACAAGTTATTATTTCATTCAGTGTTTTGGGAAATGATGAGACTGGAACAATACACCCACAGCAGTTCCCTCCCTTATCCCGGCAGGCTCTTTAGTGAATTACTTATGAGCTGTACCTCACTAACTGATGTCTGTCTGTCTGTCTGTCTATGTCTGGTAATAGTGTGCCTCTGAGGAATTTCAAGTAGGAATATTGTGGATTTTGTGAAGGGCAGAGAGCTGGGAAGGAGGAGAGGGACATAAATTTGCAGTGTCTTGTGGTTTGATAGATATTGGATTTATGAACATTGGGCTGAGAAGGCCCCAGGGCTTCATAGCTGCAAGCACTGAATGCATCATCGCTCCCTTTTCCACGCATTTGTGCTTCTGAAGCCAGTCACTCGTTTATACCTGATGGGATAGCAGAAAAACAGAGTTAAGCAGGGCAGTGTTCCATTCATTTCTGTCTGCTTAGCTCAGGTTCAAGCTAGACCTGGGATAAATACTTAAAAGCATAGGAATCATCACAAAGGAGCAAGTACTAGAATGAAATTCAGCAGGAATGTATGTAGAAATCTGTTTGAAGTCTTGGGCTCTTGCATAACTGTTTCTGGCTAGTTCCCTAAACCCTTTTCTTCTGCTGTAGTCTCCCTAGACCCATTTTACTTAAAAACATACAAGCAATTTGAAAGCCAAATGACGCACAATGTGTGTTCCTTGACTTTTGCACCATCTCTGCAAAGAGACTGTCTTTCCTCTTTCTATTTCATAAGAACTGACCACTTGGCCTTGCCCTGTCATCCCCAAATATAAAGAAGTAGTCTCCCTCCTATAGAGGGGAAGCAGTCCACTAGGTTAAGAAGATAAAAACTGTAACAATATTCATAGGTGGCCTGTTGCAAGGGTTTTGTTGACCAGTAAAGATATATGTACACTTCAGTCACTTTTTAGCCCATGTTATATTCTTCAGTGATGCCAAACTACTAGATCAAGTAATGTAAATGTAGCTCAAGATATCTTTCTGGAAATATTCCTTGTCTGAAAAAGAACAAGCTATTTCTCCACATCATTATATAGACCAAGATATTCTTGAACAGCCCACAAAACAAAGCTAGACTGAATCACATGTTTTTTCCCCAAAAGTTATCCTAACCAAAGGAATCGGAAAAACCTTCCTTTTTTCCCCTAACTCTCACAACATGGACTCTAACCTCATCATTACAGGAAAAAACTGCTGTTTCTAATTGTGTAGATCAGTAAGAGACTAGGTGTTTCTCCCTAAATGTAACTGGTCCCATAACTTTAGCCCAGATCTTTAAGGCTGCCTTGCTATCTAGTCTAACTCAGTATGTGTCCAAGGGGCATAGTTGCCTAAAAATGAGATATGTAAATATGATGAAGACATGGCCCATAGCATCTGACCTTAGATAAATTCCTGTCCAAATATTCTGCCTGATCACATGACCCAGTCCATACTGGGATATGAATGGTGGACTGATATTCCCAGCCCTGCCCTGCGTTAGCTTCTGATGACCTAGTTCTGGGTAACTGAAGATCTCATCTCTTCCTCAGAACAAAAATACTCTTGCATCATTTTGAAATCCTGTTGCTGCCACTGGAGAGTTCACATAAACCAGAACTGTCTGTAGTGACCTCGCGCTTGCATGTAAAATCATGGTCAGGGCATTTCATGCTAGCAGTAAACCAGAATAATTTACTGGAATGGGATTAAATTTGTTTTCAGCATGTCTGCAGAGCCAAATCAATTCCAAGAGTTTTCTGAGCTGCTGAACAACCAGAGGCAATCATTACACTTTTCAGCTGCCAGTTGCAGCCTTTTACCTCTTCTAGTCAGGAACTGTCTTCTACTCTCTATTTGTACCATTGCCAGTGTTGTGGGGTGGCACCTCATTGAACCCTCTGCATCAATAGGATGGCTTTGGAGAGCCTCCACTTGCAGGACAGCCAGCAGGACACCCTCCAGCTGCCCTCCTGCCTGCAATACCTGTGGGTGAAATACAGGCAAGTGTACTTGAGTTAGATGTACATCTGACGCCAACTGCATCTGGCAACCACTCTGGCACTGCAGAGGACTGCCCCAGGATTTCTAGTTATTTTTAATTCAGCATCGGATTGGACCCAGTTGCTTCTGGTTAGAGATCTTTTTGCAATAACAAACTAAGATTACATGAAGAGCTTAAAAAAGAATTTCACCCCTCCAGGGCTAAATTACTTCCACTTATATACAACTGTCATATCTTTAAAGGGTAAACCCAGAAAGCTAACACTGAAAAATATAACTCTACAACCAAAATTATCTGCCTGCCTTCTCTAGGCAATCATGTCTAATATCTAGAAGGTCTTTCATAGCAAAACCCAAAATTCAGGCGAAGTAGATGGAAGTTTTATGTACAGAGCAGGAAACAACAGCTTGGGAGGAGGTGTATTTGATTGCTGGAGCCAGTTACAAAGAGAAACCTCAAACACCATACGACTGCTTTTCCATAGCATCTCACTCATGTCTGGTAAAACCACTCCATGCTCGCCCAGACTTTGCAAACTACTGCTCACCAGCTGAGAAAGGCATGGTGATGTGCATGTTATGGAAGCATCTGACACTGGCAAACAGTCACCTTCTGTATGTAGCTCAGCATGTATGTCCATTCCAGACATTTTATAACTATTTTTCATGAAGTAATAATTGGAAAGTGGGAAGAATGAGAGCCCTCTGTACCAACTTACCTGTCCCACAGGAGGCCTCCTGCTGTTCAGCTCACATTTAGGGAATTTAATTAGGAGCCGAGTTACACAGGAACATGAAGAGGCCACACCTTCCCTACACTTTCTGTGAATATTCCCACTCATATGATGAGAGAGCAGTCATGTTTCACATAGTGGCTGTATTCAGCCCTGATTATATACCTGGATTAATAATTGAAGCACTTAACCCCAGGGGCAAATGGATTTCCCTAAAGAACACAGAAATGATGGAGAGGGGAGCTCAACATGTCAAATGTCCAGAAGTGGAAGTGCTCATAGTCCTTTGTTCAAAAATTTTCCCTTGAAAAACATCTAACTCTCTTCAAAATTATTGTCCGTTTTCCTCTCAACCTCTTTTGAATAGTGGTATGGAGAAAAGTGGAAGAGGAGAAAGGAAAGATGAGGAAAAGAGTAAACATTTTTCACTTGGCTGGGGTTTTTTTTACATTAAAAAATAGATAAATTTACACAGAAAATTACGCAGATTTCAGACTTGCATCCAAAAAAGGACAATTTCCATTTATTTTTCTAGTTCTGCCTATAGAAAATATTCCCCTATAGAAAATACCCCCTATCCCCCTCTAGAATTTTTTTTTTACTGTTTTCTTTTTCATTCTTTTTATGTGAGGTCAGCACCCAGCCCCCCATTGACTTCAGAACAGCACACTGAGACCAGTGACCAACTGGTACCTTGACAAGAGTCCTAGCCCATTCTTCAGCCACAATTGTATCTCGCATCTCCAGCTGCTGTAAATGCTTGGATGTAAACTTAGAAGCTTAAGGGGAATTTGTGTCTCCCTACTACATTCATTCACATGCAGCTATACCCCTTCCCATGAAATCCCAAGATTTAGAGAGACTGAATTGCTTTAGGTCTCACAGGTTCATTCAGTCAGATGCAATTTATCATTTAACCCTTTCAGGAGATCTACCAGTTGCCAATCTTGGCTTAATTTTCTCATTCTTAGAACTGCTGAGCAGAAAGGTCAAATAATGTGAAATACAGCAAGGAGCAAAGGCCATTTGTTTGAATCTGACTTTTTTCTCAAGAGAGGGAACAACTTGCAATTGGCAGTGTGGTTCAGGAAGCTCAGGGTTTGTAACCTTCCATAACTCTGCTGCAGTCTCTGGTTGAAAGAGAGGATCGAGTAGCTGCCTGCTCTGCTGTGTTCATTTACATTGCTTCCTGCGAGGTTGTCTCTGTTCCAGAAGGAGCCTGTAACTCACTGACTGAACAGAAATTAGGTTGGAGTGTCTGGGATTCTCCAGAAGACATTAATAATTTTTCAGTATGACTATGGCTATCCAGAAATCCAAGACAGTGGGACAGCACACACATAGAGACCGTCTTCAACTGCATTTGCACTCAGGACCCCAGCCCCTTTGGAAACGTGTGATTGCCCCATATGCATGGCTCAGAGTTGTCACTGGGGAAATGCTGTACCTCCCCAGCCTCTGACTCTCCCCCATGACATGACACCCATTCCCTGTGCATGTTAGGGAAGCATCTGACATGCTTCAGATGCTGAAAATGTTGGTGGTCTTTGCAAAGGAGAGAAGTGATTATACTTCAGCAAAGCAACCCCCCTGTCAAAGGAATGCACACAGATGGACTTCTGTCTCTTCACCCTCTCTTCTCTTCCAGTACAACCACATTACCACACTACCAACTGACTTGAGTGTCCTAACCATTGTTCATTCATATTTATTTCAGCTCCAAGCAGTGTTTAGTCTAGAGGCTAAGAGCTCTCTGCAAGATGGGCTTCAAGTAGATACACAAAGAAAGGCAGCTGAACAGTGGGCCTGTTTCCCTTCTAGCAGCTTTTGTTATGATTTTAGATGTGAAATCCACTGACAGGGTGGAGACTGAACTGACATGCTGAACTGCCTTGTTCACTGATTCAAAAATCTTCTTTCTTAAAATGAGTCAGACCAAACCCTTATGACATTATCCCATGATCCAAAGAGTGACTTCACATTTGGTCACAAGAAGAGCAGCATTTTAATTTTTTTTTTTTAGCTACATGGAACTGGGAATGTTTCAGGCAGTGACTCTATACAATGAATGATATACAGTCATCACTGAAGGAACTTTCTATCTCCCTGTGAATTACCAGATCAAGCAGCCATTTCTAATCCTTGTTCTAGCCTTTAAAGTCAGGACACTTTAATTTTTTTTTCTAAATTTCTCTGCCAAAATCTATTTTGGAAGCCATTATTGCAGTAGTTGCCAGATACAAGAAGGCAAATGTCTGCCCCCATTTGTCTAAGAGAATAAGTGAGTGGGATCACACAAGCATAGTCTGAATCTCCCAGATGAGACTCCTGAAGCACTGTGCAATCATTGGTGTGTTAAACTTCACAAATCCAGCCTGAGTTAGTGCTAAGTCCCTTTCACTGGTGGAAGGCACAGAAAGACAGGTATGGCAAGGGGCAAAAGACATCTGCAGAGGATTTTTCTGCTTGAAGAACAAAGGGAGTGAAGGTGTGTCTTGTAGATAGTGCTTTACTCAGGTTGATGTTGTCACTAGGAGTCTTCATTGATCTCCTCAGTCATTGTAAACATCATAATTAGAGCCTGCTGAATAATATTGACAAATGGTGTATCTGTCTGTTCAGCAGCTTACCTTCTTTGAGGTATCTTCCAACCTAAATGATGCAATGAGTCTACATACAATTCTGCTGTCAGTTTTGAGTAACTTGCTTATTGGTTTAGAGATTGCAAAGTAGGAAGGGGCCAGTAATATCATTATTGTGAGCTCCTGCATACCATAAGCTGCAGTATCACACTGAATTGCTTTTTCTTGGAAATAGAGTAACTTTCAGGGGAATTTTTTTTTAAATATTGCTAATGAATGGAGAAATCTACCAGAAGCCTTACTTAAACTGATTAATTACTATCACTTCTAAAATATCAGGGCTTTTCTAGTCAGAATTCATCCAGTTTCGGTTATCAAACCTCTGGTTCTATGTCAGCATTGAAAGATTGTGATCAAGTCAACCCTTCACATGATCTCTGAGCAGACTGAGCTCCTAGAGTCTTTCACTCTAAGGCATACTTTCTAGTTTCTTAATCAGCCCAATATCACTTCTCTGCACTTTTTCCAATGTGTTATCATCCTTCTGGAATTATTCACAAATAACCTTTTCATTAGTCAAGCCTCTCTTCAGAATGTTGAATAATATTTGCCTGATGAACTTACAGTAACCTTCCTATTGGTTGGTTGTACTATTTGTGAGTTGCTAACGTGGACAGCTGCAGAGGTCTCTTTTCCTACAGCTCCACTGGCCATGGAAGGCATTTTCATGTGTTATTAGTCCTTCTGGACAAGCCCCTGTGCCATCTGCCATTGATCCCAGCTGTGCCACAGGGAGACGCCAGCATGCTAACTTGTAAAAATGTTCCCATGTCTCAGGATGGAAAGGGACATAAAACTCAGCGCCTCTTGGGTTAGCTCAGCTCTTTTCCTTGTTTCCAGCACATTGCCAAAATCTTTTCTTGTGCAGGAAATTCTGAGAGGCATTAGTATGTATTAACTGTACTCCTGAACTGTGGACCTCCTGAAAGGAGGGGATGTGTGTCACCCCAAGAAGTTCAAATATCTGCTTCAACTGATGCTAGTTACTGTATCTAGTGCTTTCTAACCTCTAAGTCCCAGTGATTTGTCTTAATTACCAGGCTGTGTGGTTAGTGATTGATATGTTGATTTATTTGTGAACAAGCAGAAGGCTGGTGTGACTTCTGGGAAAAGTTTCAACAGTGTAGAAGGATGTCCTCTCTTCAGAGTGTCCTCAGCAATTCTCATCCACATTTGAAAAAGGTAACTGCTCACAAAAAAACTGTATCTATATAACAAACACACACATTTTAGCAGAGTATCAAGTCTCTCTTGATTTCAAATTAATCTGGTTCCCTTTCCCTTCTCTTTGGCTTGCCATCATTTGCTGCAATGAAGCAGACTGTGGAATTTCCCCTTTAGCTTTTAGTTAGAAAGCCACTTGCTCAATTTCATGTTTTAGGCTTCAGCTGAGCTCTCCTTTATTGCCAGCTCATGCTTCCACTGAACACACAGTTTGGTGAAGAAATAGCCCCTTCCCTATCCTGCAGCCTGCTTCAAACAGATAGGCAATTGTGGTTGTGTTTGCTCTTGGCCTCCCTGAAGCCATTGAGGTACTGTAGCATCAGCTCTCTTCCTTGCTCCTTGCTACATGATACTCAAATACCATCAACTTTGTCCCCTCCAAACGAGAACCAGATCACATCCTTGTGTCTCTCTTCCTGAAGTTTTGGACTCTTGCAAGCAGCTCTCAGTGCCATCAGTATCACAGGAAAAAAGCCTCTGCTACTTTCAGCCACAGCCATCTTCAGGCTCTGATCTTAGTCAAAGTCAAAGCCAACCTCCTTTTGCTCTCCAGAACTTATAGTTTTGCTTTGATAGATGTAAGTGCTCTTCTGTGTTCTTCCTTCTCTCTGTTCCCTGTTTTCACCCTCCTCACATTCCCCAGACCTTGGCTGGAACCTTTTCATGCCTGTAGGAAAAGGTGTGTATGAACTTCTGCTTCATAAGCCACCAAGATAAGGCTGGACCAAGGGAGCCCGAGTGATTTGTCCCCAGATGTTAAGACAATAGGCTTTCCTGTCAATGTTTTCTACTACAGGAGGTGATGCACACTGTCCTGGTGACGGAAAATGCCCAAGAGGGAAAGGGAAGGGCCATAGCAGACATCTGGGGCCAAAGCACAAGCAGTTTGTTAACCAGGTGTAGCCATAAATGAAGCTTGGAACAGGGGGACAGAAAATAGCAAACTATTTCCAGATTATCAGAGTCCATTCAAACATGCCACCTACTGAACCAGAGCCTTGGGAGAGCTGGGGCAGATGACACTGAAGAAACAGGGAAGATGAGCTTCTATACTCCACAAGGATTTCTTGTAAAAGATGGTCCCTCTGTCACCTCTTCAGGTCTCTGGGCTTTACGATCAGGGTCCTCAACTCTACTCTGCCAAAAGCTGAAGAGAGCAAGGCAGAGGGCCTGCAGAACTTCCTGTGAAGCTCTGTGAGAATAGTGTTTCTTGTTTTGCTTTGCAGAAGGAAAATACATCAAAGCAGCAAAAGTACAGGCTTTTTAATGTGGAAATCTTGAGTCTGCCCTCCTTTACCAGAGCCTCCTCCATGTGATGCTGAGCAAATAGGGCACATGCTTAAATGTTCCCCCTAGTATGGGGTGCTCCAGATTCAAATGTAGTGGCCTGTGGTTAAGAGCTGCTGAGCAACCTTCAGAGTTCCAAAATATCGGATGGTCAGCACTTCTGTAATTCTTCATGTGTCATTTTCTTGACCTCTGAGGAAACCTTGGAAGTGATGATAGAGAGGATGGTGAGCCATTTGCCCTGGATAGGGGAGATGGAGAAGTCTATGACTCATGAACTTTCTGCAGATCTGAAGGGAGTGCAAGTCACTGCTAGTGAGCTGTAAGCCCTGAGGAATTTTGTGTCCTCCAGATCTGATGGAACTGAAAAAGGTAGAATTGAGGGGCACATCTGAAGTACTGCCATGAATCTCTCTGTGTCTCAGAGCTTTTTCAGTATGTTCACTTGAAAAATGAAACCAAAAGGAAAGAGAAACCTACCTAATACCAAGGCAGGTAAATGTTCTTTCATACTTCTTAAGTGCCACTGAGGGCAAAGTTTTTTCATTGCAAAAACAGCTGCTATTTGTGTAATCCTTCCCTAACATTTATGGTGGATAACATTTACATTCCAGTTCTTCCCTAAAGCTTTGTCACAGGGATTTGGGCAGGAGTTCAAGTACCTGGCAGCTGGAACCATGCCTCTACTAAGCCACCTAAAGACTGACATTCCAGGCCTCCCCTCATGGAGAAGAGCCTTGCTCCCCTAACTGAGCTTCAGCATCCTGAGTACAAAGCCTGTCAGATTTCATTGTTAACGAATGAAGAAATAAATTGGCTCTAATTATTCTATGAAGAGCTTAGATGGAATTTTACAGGAAAGAAGCTTTGTTTAGAGATTACAAGAGGAGACTCTGAGCCAGGATTCCCAGGTTTTATATCTGGTTCTGCCCCTCATTCACTGAGTAGCCCTGAATGAATGTTGTATCTTGTTTTCCCCCATCTGTAAAAAGGGGTGTTGATATCAAACTTCCTGGCATAAGTGTTTCTAGGCTTAATTAATTAACAGCAGTGAAGCAATCTGAGTTTTCTGTTGGAAGATGTCATAGTAATAATCTAAGAAATATTTCTAACTGCTTCAGTATTTGGCATTCTCATTCTTTTTCATATATAGAAGACAGCCCTCAAAGAGAAAATGGAGTTTTCAATCTCCTAACTGGTTACTGGGCATTAAGGAATGCTGATGTTTAACTGGGTTGTAAATTCACTGAAATTTCATTTCATCTTTCTTCTCAGGGTGTGAAGAACAGACAGAAAGACTTTTGCTCAAATACTTGTTGGCCTAAAATTTTCAATCAATTGTTTTATGCAAACAAAGCTTTCCACAAATTCTGTGACTTTTGTTTGAGTAGTTTGCAAATTCCCTGTGGCTTTTGTTTGAGTAGTTTCTGCTTGCAGAGTGATTTGCAAACAGTTCACATAGTATTGTGTCTGTTCCTTAAGTGGATAATGTTCAGGCTCCCAAAGGCCTTAACAAAGCCTTACAAATACTCAGGTTGCTCTGGTTGGAAGGGACTTAGGGAGGTCTTCAGATTAACCTGTGGTTCAAAGAAGGAGAAGGTCAAATAAAGGATGAGGATAGGTTGCTCAGGACTTTGGACAGTTGGGTACTGAAAGCCTTCAAGGATGGTGGCTGCACAACCTCTTTGGGCAGTATTTGGCTATTCTCATGGTGAAAATGCCTTTCCTTAAATCCAGCCTAAACATCTTTCATTTTAGTAAAGGTCCATTATTTCTCATCCTCCTTAAGGAGAAAAGCCTGGTTCCATCTTCTTGATAATTTCCTAATAGAAACTGTCAGGCTGCTGGCTTCTTACAAAGCCATTCCTTCTGAGGCCAAACAAGCCCCGTTCCCTCAGCGTCTCCTCAAAGGGCTCTTGCCCTCGAACCTCTTGGTGGTGTCTGCTGAACTTACTCCAGTGTGTCCATGTTTTTCTTGCACTGGGGATCCAACACTGGGTCTGGTACTCCAGTGCCATCCGAGTGCCTAGGGAAGCTGGATAAATACATCTGTCACCGTCCTGCCTGTTCAGCCTTTGGCTTTGTTTGCTGCCAAGGCATACTCCTGGCGCATGCCCAGCTTGCTCTCTGCCTGGATACCCAGATCCTTTTCTTGAGAGCTGCTCCTCTCCCCCATCAGTCCTAGCCCGTACTGCTGCAGGGGCTCTTCCTTCCCAAGTGCAGGGTTTTGCATTTATCCTTGTTGAATTTCATAAGGCCTCTCTCAGCCCATTCCTCCATGCTGTCCTGGGCCCTTTGAATGACAGCTCTGCACTCAAGCATATCAACTGCCCTCTAATACTTTGATCTTGTCTCCAAGCTTGATGAGCAAGCACTCCATCGTCTCATCTAGGCAACTGCTAAAAGATCTTTAAACAGGATAGGCTCCAGGACGGACTCTTACAGTACCCAGCTTGTTACCAGCCTCCAAGTAGAGCATGACGCCTATTTACTCCTTTCCAAGTCTGACCATCTAAACCAGTTTTTTACTGTCTGTTAGTCCACCCACCTAGACCATAACATCCAAACTTGAATACAAGAATGTTGTGGTAGACAGCCTAAAGCCTTGCTAAATTCATGGTAAGATGTCTGCCAAGAAATCACATATGAATAAGAGCTGCATATATTGTATTTACCTGTATGTGTGCATGTGCAGTCTCTTTTTGAAAACAGGCTTGTGAAGTACCGTGTAGTGATTGTTCAAAAGTTAATCAGCATGGTAGTGAATTTATGTCTTAGAATTCAACTTCTTAACCATGTGCTCTGTTGTTTTCTACTTTATAGTTTTCTGTTTTACCTTTGACTGGGAATTTTTAAAACAACCATCCTTGTCCTTATATCCAACTCCAGCTATGAGTCAAATGGGTCTCTGCATTTGAATGATGAGCTACTTCTAACTGTAACTCATTCCCTAAAGTTTTTCCTTCCCATAACTCCAAAAGGAGTTCCAATCTTTTTAACCTCTGCATTCCCCAGTAATGTCAAACATATGTCATACAGAAGATATGGACCACCAATAAAACCATGGGAAGCTGAGAGAATGGATGTGAGTGAGACACTCTAAGAGAATGAGATTGACTCTAGGTGCTTCATGTACTCCAAGCCTGTGTAGGCTTGTCAACCTAAGCAGCATGGATCACAGGCACTGTCCACTCTGTGTAAGGCTTTAAGCCAGATCTTCAGCTTCAATCATCACATCCTTGCTACTGATGTTCAGCTCTGTCCTGTGTCTATCATCTCATCTCCTGTTGCTTGGAGTTGAAGCACAGGGAGTTTTCCCCCACAGCTGAGAAATGGAAGCTGTGTGTGCTCATCATGATCTCTTCTTGCTAGAAATATGCTTTTCTTAATGAAGTTAAGAATATGCTCTGAGAGCTTCTGGGTGCACAGTGAAGCCATGCATGGAGGAGGGGGAGATCTGGCCACTTTTTAACTGAGTTGGGGAGTTCACTCCCTGTGAAAACCTTCAGCTATTTTGAAGGAGGATGTTGCCTAAATGAGCTGCTCAGATGCAAAATTGGAGCCGTCCTCTGCAGTACCTCAGTGGGTACTGCTGAACTCGAGTGCAGCCACACTCAAGACCCTTGTTCATAATGGACAGTGCAATGTTAATTATGTCATGTTGAGGAATGTACTGACCTATCCCTAGCTGGAGAGGAGACTTTCTGAACCTCTGGTTCCTCTGTTGGAAATCTCCCATCCAGGTTCTGAGTGGCTAAAAGAGTTATACACAAAGGCTGGTGGCAGAGCAGCCAGGACTGGTGCCAAAAGGCAGGCCTCATCTCTCTGTACAGTAGACAAATTTCCAAAATCCCATGTTTGGGCAATTCTTCTAGCTTCCCCTCCTTGGACAATGCTAGGTATGTAATGTTACCTTAGGCCAGAAAACTTACAGGGAATTGGTTTTTCAACTGGCCTGTCCATGTTGGGCAGTGTGCTGGAGATGCACATGTCCATGAATCAGGCAGCACTAGAGCAACGAAATATAGCAGGGGAAAACTACCATATGTGAAAAATGCAGAGGCTGCTGTTTGTGTCTGACACAGCCAGTGCAGCTTGGGTGAGCGGATGGCTGGATGTTTTTTCTGGCTGGTCTCCTGCCCAAAGTGCACCAATGACCTTTGTTTGGGAGCTACCTCCTTCCAACAGTACTCATGTGAACGTTGTGGTAATCATTATTTCCATTTGCCAAGAGGTGCAATAACTAGCCTAACTGTGGTAAAGCCCAATCCAGTGACTCCTAGTCCCCTGAATTTTCTGTGCAATTCCTTTATCAGCTCTGTAACACAGCTTTGGTGACAATCCAGCAATTGCCAGAGTAGTGTAATAAGCCCTCTAAAGCCTTGGAGTGAATGGTTGAATTTACTGCTAGAATTTAGCACCTTGTTTTATAGCACACAGAAAATCCATTCTCTTGTGATGATCTTAACTGGGAATATAGGTACTGCAACCTGGTTTTTTATGCCAAGGTTATTTACCAAAACTGAGTCCTGTTGGAGTATGAAGGGAGGCCACCTCTTTGTGCAGCCTTCCTACCCATGCAAGAATGTACTTGTGTGATGTAACCACTGTTTTGAACCAGCTAAACCTTCCAGGATGGCATCGGCACCTCTAGGTCAGAGACATTGTTCTGCCAACAGCTGAGGATGTTTCCCTTCGAGTGGGGAAAGGTCCTGCTCTTTACATGGTGGTGCTGGCAAATGCTGCCCCTTGCGACTGCTGTGAAGCACCTCTTGGACCTGCAGTAGCGACAGCCAGGAACTCCTGAGAAGCCACAGAGGCTTTGACATGCTGCAGACACCAGCAGGCTTGGCCCGAGATGGAGCAGGAGTCCACAGCAGGAGTGAGAAGAGCCCCTTTAGCCCTGGCTGTTGGCAGAGTCTGCAATACAGAGCCCAGCCAGTGTTGCTGGGGACACACTACCCACCCAGGACCCATGAATTCTGATCGCTTAAAGGAAAATAATTTTGGTGCAATCAGCGCAGAAGTGAGGTTTGCAGCTACCACACCCACCTGCACAGACACACATGCTCCTGCAACCATCTTCTTTGTGCCATGGTTTCAGTAAGTGAACAGACAAGCCTGCTTGTAAGACACAGTGGCATGTCAGCCAGCGGGGATGGCTACAAATGTGGCTTTCTCCAGCAAGACCACAATGTGGCTCTGCTCAGCAAGACCTCCTCCTGCTGCTTGGAACAATATGTGGTTACCACAACATGACATCTAGTTAAGAAAACAAAGCCAAGCACAATCCACCCAAACTTCAAAACTTCCCCCTTTCCTTCAACAACAGATTTTTCTTGTCAGGTTCAAATTATTTGCCAATGAGTGCTGGAAAAAGCTGTTGCTCTGTTTTGGCCTGTATTTATTTGCTGTACCAAACCAGTAGAAGGTCTTTCTGGGAAATGAACATCAGAAGGTGCAAGAAAATGACATTGGCCTGGCTTAATTTACTAACTAAGGCTAGCTTCTTCAAGTGCTGAGCCACAGTGATGGGTATTTTGTACTACTCCATTGCAGCTCCTGTTCCTGAGCTGATGTGTTCAGGCTGCATGCTGTAATTTCTGGTTTTGGTGAACTGAGAGCAAAATCCCCAAAACCCACAGGCAGCATCACCCAGCCCTGTGGGCAGCTGGCTGGGTCACTGCTCCGCGTCTCAGCCCACAGGTGAGGTACACTGGGACAGCAGAGAGACAGACACTTGGTGCTTGTGCTTGCTCTTACTGTTGTTTTTGGGGAAGTCTGCTACACGTTTGCAATGGAGCCAGGTAGTGGATGGATGTTGTACAGAACTTCAGTCTCCCAGTCTGTCAAGCTTGAAAGTTTTTCCAGCTTTCAATTTTGTCTAGAGTTTCCTTCTTAAGACTCCCCCCTTCTTCAAACAGAGCCTCAACTCTGGCTGGGTCCCAGAGATAGATACCAAATGGTGCTTTTTTCCCTTTCTTTTGCTCTTTCTTCCTTCTCATGAAGCTGGCAGACTCTCCAAACACACATCCAACCAACGCACAGTGCATTCGAAAACAGGCCATCTGGCTGAGCACTCCTTGAGAATGAGAAGACAAGAAAAACAACCCTCTTGGAGCTGGCAGCCGAAAGGCAGGCAGCCCGTACGTGGACTTGATCTCATAGTGCAATCCAAGAGCTGTCCAATCCAAGGGCATTGCAAAAAAGCTCTTTCCTAATGAGCAGAATACGGCTGTCTCCAGAAGCGGCTCCAAGTCAACAATTTGAGTGGGATGCTGTAACTCTCCTCGCTGCACATGTGCTCATTAATTAAAGCCACTTTGGAAGATGCCCCGGACACCCCCGCCAGGGCTGCCAGCCTACCCTCCCTGAAATCCTGCTTGCTGCTTTGCAGCCCCCTGCTGGGCCCGGAACTGCAGAGCCCCAGGAGAAGGACGGGGCCATCAGCATCCAGCTCTTAACCGCAAAGGGGACCTGTTGCGTCACCGGTGAGCAGCTGCGGGGGGAGCACAGCCCTGGGAGGAAGTTGCACTCCATTTGCTTTGCCATCATTTTTCTCCCCTAAGTTTGGTAACAAAGTGCTCCAGGCACAAAACCAATCTGCGCAGGTCAGCAAGTGTCAGGGACTGAAGTGAGCTGAGCAACCGGTATTGCAATGCTTCCCTATTTTTTTGGTGGCTAAGGATTGGATTCACTAAATCAGGGCGGCTGAGATGACCGCAGAGCCATTAGTAGCCAAATCCATCAACAGCAGAACAGGAAGCACTCAACGAAACCAGTAGGAGATAACTTTAAAACAATTTAAAGAAATTACATCACATTAGGTAGAGAACAACTGGAAGTTGCTGGCCCAGAAGGTTGCAGAGGCAGAGAGTATCAGTGGGCTCAAAAATGGGGCAAGACAAATTTGCAGGCAACAGGTCCATAAAATGACACTAAAAGGAACAGGCAAAATGTGTAATCTAACATCTCAATCCAACAAAGGTGAATGCTGAGAAAACAAATAGGAGAGGGAAATGTCCGGGTATGTGTGCTCCCTGGACCTTGCCTTACTTGGGAGCAGAGTGCTGTGGAGGGGAGAACCACTGCTCTGCCCCAAAAGGCTATTCTTCAGTTTTTATTGTAGGATTCAGTCCTTGTACCAGCCCGATCTGAAGGTCATATGAACAGATTGTTGCCTCTTTAAATTACCAGAAGGAAGCTAGAATCCAATTTTTCTCTGAAAGCTGAATTTGTGGAACATGTTTCTGTGAATGTTAACAGTCATAAGCCCTGGCTTAATCTGTTTGCTCTCCCAGTCATTACATTTCATAGTGACAGGGTGATTCATTTGACTCTTCATCTTCTTACTTGGGATCTCCTTGTTTCTGCATCTGCCCCTGTAGTACTGATGGGACAGGGACAGCTCATAGCTGCATCTCAGCTATGCGTATGGCTTTCCAATGGCTAGTTACAGCTCTGCAGCTCCAGATGGCACTTCCTCAGGATTCTCTCATGGCTTCTTGCATGCTGTTGTGTTTCCAAGGCCAGGGATTAAAACTCTTGATCTTTTGACTTTATTAATTCAAGAGTAAGGTTATATAAGTGAAACGTTGCTTACTTATCTTAAAAAAATATGACAAAGCATGTACAGCACCAATGCAGGTCCTCTGTATTTCTTGCCACTAAGTTATCAGAGACATCCCCTGATAAAAGGAACAAACCTGTTATCAATATGCAATTTAGTTGTCCCCAACCAACAAAGGTGAGGTCTAAAACAGATTTTGCATCATTATCTTTCTAAACCCACTACTTTATGAGCTTTAACAATTATAGTGACACATTCCTAATCTGAAAAGAATAAAAACCAGAGATTTGATCAAGTCAAATATGCCCCTTTTTTGGTGCTGACTGAATTCAAACACAAGTGGTTAGTTCAGAAAAACCTGGTAGTGGCAGGAGACGGAGCTGTACTAAATCAGATTGAAGTGCAGCAGTGCAATTGCTAAATCATACCAGAGAGAATGTAAATAGTAACTGAGAAGCTTCAGCATGCAAAATAGTGGGGTAAGGGGCATGACAAATTAAAAGGGTTGTCTGTGTGATCAAATCTATTCCTTTGCTGTTGTGATATCCCACAACAGATAAAGATCTGTCTTCAAACAATTGAGCTTTTTATTCCCAATGCTTTTCTTTGGAGGTTATCCTGAACTTCACTCTGCTGTTGTTTTGAAAGTTTCTGCAAGTCTGCAGCCTCGATTTATTTATGACCATGTGTGCCCATTTTAAGATCTTTCCTTTTATAAACTCTAACCTGCTGTTAGCCACATTTAATGAAGGTTTTAGGGCATAATTCATCTCCTACAAATATCTGTGCTCTTTTATGCTAACATTGTCTCTTTGGGTTTTTTGTGGGTTTTTGTTTGTTTGTTTGTTTTTTGTTTTTTTAAATTTTATTTTTATTTTTTATTTTTAACTTATAGGAAAGCTGAATAATATGCAAAACCAAGATGAAACATGTTTCAGGTCTACATTACAATTCAGACAGAAATGTAAATCAGCTGAAGACATCAGAACAAAATGCTTTGTAAGTGTTCTGTGCTATCAGTTACTCCAGGGATAGTTACAGGTAACACGCCTTTCAGTGCATATTGCTTCCTTTGCAGCCTTTGATGTGACCTTGTGAAAGGTAAGTTCCCTTCAGGAATGTGCTCTGAGGTCTGAGGCAAGTCAGCTGGAGATCTGGGAGTGTGGTGTTTCCAGAGACCAGGTTCCAAACTTGCTTGAGATGTTCATGTGAACAGCACTCTTTAAAAAGAAAGAATGTCAGGGTATAGTCTCATGATACTGAGAATACAAATTCTCAGTATCAATTGTGCTATGGGAGTGTCATTTGTGCCTTCTATTCCAATAAAATGAATTAAATTTTCTTCAGGTCCTTTCCAAAATTAGATGTAGAGAGTGTCCAAACCATCACCAGTGAAAATTATGCCAGTTGGAACACTTCTAGTGAAAAATTTGGTTTTGAGAGAACAGATATTTTCATAAAAAGTGTTCACTGACCTCCAAATATGCCTCCCTTGCAGAAACCCAAAAGCCTTAAAAGCAAAAGAGATTTGATTCTTGGCAGTTTGGGGATTATTCCTCTCCCTTTCCCCCAGCGTTTTCCAATGGAAAATATTCAGGGTTTGGGTTTTCAGCCCTTTGCTGAAATGTCAACATTTTCCAAAGGGTGAAGGAGGGGAAAAGAGAAGAAAAGAAAAACATGTTCTGACCAGCTCCAGTCAGAGCCAAATGGCTCAGTCCTGGATTTGGTCAGGGAAGTATGCTGAAGGGGAGAAAATGGGAGTGTCTTGGTTCCACACATAGCCTGGCTGGGCTGAGGGCTGCGTATCACGATCCATTCGTGTGAGTCACTACGGTCTCCATTTCCCCAGAACAGTGTGTGGGATAGCTTTTAAACACTCCAGGTCAATATGTCACTTGCAAGCAGTGCCCTGTTGTCTGCCATGGCCACTTGGGCTCTCTGTGCACGTGTGGGATGCACACAGGTACACTCTGCTCAAGTCCTTCAGTATTTCCATGACGTCTTTAATTCACAGAGACAACAATAACACCTGGCGCCTATCCAGACCTGAGAATTCAGCTCTCCTCCATTCATAAAAGAGGAAAAAGGAGAAAAACAGCATGTGCCTGTAACCATACATGATTGTCTGTGTTCTCTGCCCAGGTGACACCGTTTTATGCTGTGCAATGCCTGGAATTTAGCCTTTGAAAGCCCAGGCCATCTATGGACCAACAGCTCTAGGTAGGGAGAAATGCTGGAAGAGCCAACATAAAGGCTGCTAACCTACTCATGCACATACATGTGCCATCATGCTTCTGGGGAAAAGGATTGGCTTCATTTCCATAAAGCGTTGCTGGTCCCCACCTGCATGGTCAGCCTCCGGAAAACTGTTTCTGCATTTGGGCTCCTTCACACCTGGGAAGGACCAGGGCCATCTCTGCAGCTGCCTCTCCAAGGTGTCTCCTACAGCTGCAGTTGGGGGAAGTGGTAGATGGATGCATGCCCAGGCTAGGTCTTTGTCCCCCTCTAGTGACTTAACTGCAATTCCGAGTCCTACTCCCTCTGAGCAAGATGGTAATTTTTCTAGGCCAGGATGTTTCCTTTCTGAAGGCCAGTAGGACATCTAAGCACCACTGGCAGGTCATATATTTATACACACTCAGACATTATTCATTGCAAGTGTAAACAGTAATTTAGGAGCCTGACTTTCTGTTCTAATAGGCCACATGTGCCTGCTTTCCTCCCATGGAAGATGGCAGTCACAGGCTTCACACGACAGCCCGTGCCTGATCCTCCCAGGAGGAGATCCAGCTAGGACCACCGTTACCAGTGCAAAAGCACATGCTCCCAGTCTCTTGTAACCAAACACTTGCTGAGTCACAGCCCAGTCACCCGAACGCTTAGCAAGTCGCGTCAGCCATCTGTCACCAGCACATCCTCCTCACCGTGCTGTGACTCCATGGGGAAAACAACAGGAGGCAGATTACGTTTGATGAAGGAGCCAGGCTCTCGTGCTTTTTGGCTCTGAGTAACCCCTGGATTGCCTTCTAACCAATGGTGAGGGCTTTGGCTCCTCTTAATTTGGCCCTTTGTCAGGGAAGAAAGTGACATTCAGGTTCAAACACTGGAAGCTTTGCCTGACTAATAGTGACTCCAAACAAAGCTGACTCAGACGAGACATGGATGGCATGGTACAAAATGTGCCTCCTACGGACAGAACATCTATACGGGTCTCCACACTGGTGTTCTCCTCCAACCACTGTTGAAAAAACAGCACTGAAATATAGGGTGCCCTGTTTCCTAAGGCCTTGTCCCACCCACTGTGTCAGCTAAAAGGCTGCAAGTGCAGCCTTGCCATGTCTCTTGTTCTAATGAACACTTGTGTTTCCCTGTGTTCAGCCATGTGCTAGAGGTGCAGCCCTGCAGGGCACAGCCCAAAAAGACAGGATCACTTCCTGCAGTGTACCTGCATTACCCACCAGACAAGGCACTGCCCAGGTGCAGGAGCCAGACTAGGCTCAAAGTAGGGATTCACAGGGGATTTCACAAAGCCAGGTCTCTGCGCTTCTTACCACAAGCTCCCCAGGCAAGGCTCCCCAACCTCCTCTCTCGTGCCTGAAAATCTCATGCCTGAAAGTCTTATGCCCATCAGCTCCATAAGGGACAAATCACCCACACTAGCAGTCTGACCATCCTACTTTTTCCTAAGGCAATGGAAGAGTACAGAGTAAATGTGGCCTTTTTGTTGTGGAGGAAAAAAAAGTGAACTCAATGCCAGGCACAGATCCCAGGCTGTATAGTTCAAATCACGCTCAGAGCACATAATTCCCATTTGTGTTTGTGTGCACGCAGGGCAAGGGTGGGGGCTGGCGGGGGTGTGTGTGTGTGTGAATATAAGAATGTAATTGTCATAATTTAATCCAAAACTACTTCTTGGAAGGAAAAAAAATCAGGCTGACATAAAACAGCATGTTCAGTTATAAACACCACATGAAAGAGCCGTATTATGTTCTGCTTGGTAACTGACACAGAGCACTCAGCATTCTCAGCTGCCCACTACTGGGCAAAGGCCTTTCCAACTCTCCCCCTCACCCCCAAAACAACACCCCCCAGGCAAACTGCAGCGCAGATACCAATTTCTGAGGCCGCAGAGAAATTCCACATAGAAAGTTCATTATGGGCAGAGCAGGCTGGTTGGCAGGCAGAGCGGTGTGGAGCACAGAGATGGCCATCTGGGACTCGGGGCACTCCCAGCTGTGCACGCACATCTGCAAGGCCACAGAGAAGTTGGCACACACTGTGGGAACTTCAGAGGGGTTTTTCCCCCAGATTTCCCATAACAGGACTGTATATTCCTGGAGCAACATGCCTTGCTGGCATCAAGGCTGCTCCTCCCCAATAGGCTTAGGGGTCTGCAAGCAGTAGCAGCCATCAGCAATGGTCTCAGGGCTCCCAGTGCCCTTCCCTTCTCCTCCCAGGCCTTCAGCTGGAGTGACTCATTCCATGCAAAGGAAGCACAGTCATTCCGGCTTAGATCCTCAGGGGTGCTTACCTACTTAACTCCGTATGGCACAGCACCCCTGAAAAACCAACCAGGAACACCGAAGATCTGATAATTCACTCAGTATTCTGTAATTCACCAGGCAGAATCGCCCTTCCTACTTGTGGGGCCAGGGGATAATGGGAAAATGCCCTTCCAATCCTCACTGTCCCCTGTGATGGGGGTGGTTGGGGTCTCGTCCTAACTTGAGGCTCCACAAATCTTCAACTGGAAAGTTGTTGCAACAGGATATCACAAAATAAACGCCTTCTGCTTGAAGAATATGTTTTTTAGCTTGACGCTAACCTTTATTTTTCGTGGGGCTGGGTGACATTATTAGCACCCGTGCTTACTGCTGAAGTGAAGCATCTTTGTTGCAGCGTGGGTGGGAGATGGGTTATCGTCAATATGGAGCAATCTAGAGAATGACTTCTGTTATTTACTTCTTTTCTGTTCTTGTAGGACATGTGACACAGTTTAACAAAGATCTGCTTAGCAGAAAAATCCAATTAAAACCTGAATTGTCCTTCGGCTGTCCCTGGCACACTGCCATTTCGGCAGTCCAGCGCCGTGGAAATAAAGTGGAAGAAGAGTAAGTGAAATGTGCTCCCTGTGCGGTAACACTTCGGATTAGCGCGGCGAGCGCTGCCGTTCGCCCCTGGGGGTGCTCGGGCTTGCGGCCGTCTCTCGGGACAAGTCTCTAGGGACAAAAAAGATCCGCACGGCAGGAGCGGTGCCCGCGCCGGCCCGCCCGAAAGGTGGAATTGAACCACTCTGTCGCTAGACAGCTACAGGTTTGAAGCCTGCACCCCAGACCACTGAGGGTCATCCGGGCAATTTCATTTGCCCATGTGACACTGTATTTGAATTCCCCCAACTCTTCCACCCCAAGATCATGGTGAGGAGTGTTTTCTCTCAGGCATGGCCCCTCGCCTTTTCCCAATGCAAACACGGTCCGCATGGAGCAGAGGACGCGGCGGTGGCGGGAGAGGGGGCTGGGGCGGCCCCCGCCGCTATCCCAGAGGCCCCCGGGCGCTCATGCAAATCAGAAGTCGGTGATTGGCTGTTCCTGCGGGAGGGGCGGGGCGGGAGGCGCTCCGGGGAGGGCACGGCACGGCGGGTGAGTCACGGCGCTTCCCAGAAGGAGCGGGGACGCCCCGCGCCCTTCCCGGACCTCCGGGGACCCTTACAACATCGGACGGGGCAGCTTGTGCAACCACGGGGGCGGCCCGGGCCCCGGGGTGTGCTGCGAGGAGATCTTTTTCTTTCTTTTTTTTTTTTTTTTCCTTCTTCTCTTCCCTTTTTTTTTTCCTTTTTTTTTTTTTTTTCCCTTTCTTTCAGTGGCTAATGCCAGATACTCTAGAGGATGTGAATCTCCCATGAGATACATCTCAGAACAATAATATCCTCTGGGAGGAAATTCCTCCCTGGCCCCCAGCTGAGGATCAACTTATTGCCCCGAAGTATGAGGATTGAAAACACTTGTAATTTTATCCCTGCGAGTGTAACTATACAGGCTATTTTCATAAACCCTTGAAGAATTACTCACTTATTTGCCTCGAGAGATTCCTCTGAAGCAGAGCCATTTCTGCAAATGCATGTGGTTTCCAATGATTTTTAATTAGATAATTCTTTTTGGTGTAAGTAACAAAAAACCCCGTAGGCCCATTGCCCCTCTTGCTTGCCTTGGGGAAGCTTAGGCTCAAAACTGCTACTTGGTGGAGCAGCATCACAGTAAAAGTGGTACAGAACAGAAGCAGAGCCACAGCCCGAAGCTGGGACCAGTTCTGTAGGTGTCAGGAAAAGAAAGCAAAAAGTGTATGGTGAGGCAGCACCATTCCCACTCACCCGCAGGAATGCTGCTGGGCACAGCTTTGCTTTCAGTGCGTGGCTCCAAGTCATGGCTTACCCTCTTGGAGCTGAACCAGCTCAAGTACGCCCTGGCCCGCTGACTCCCCAGACAGACATGAGCATATTTGAGGCCTTATTGGTTTTAGTGGGCAACTTCTTTAGCAACTTAAATGTGTTTTTTTAAGAGCACCCCAACTCAAAAGCAGGGCTCTTATCAGAAGGAGATGGTTTGAGAGCTGCTTCTGTGCCTGCCAATGCAGGGCAGATTTTTTTCTTTGTTTCCTTGGTTTGTAGGAGTCACGTTCCTCAGTACATTCCTATCTCTTTACCTGGTACTTATCCCAGTAGCAGGTGTCGTAATTTAACAAGTGTCTTTTGTGCATAGAAATGCACGGGGTGAGGCTCTGGGGGTGTGCATGGGAGGAGGTGGAGGGAAATTAGTCATGGGGAGGAAGAGAGGAAGAGGTTAGCACGGGGGCTGAGGAAATCAGGTGTCCGCAGCTATCCCTCAGGCTTCCAGCCAAGCCCATCCTGACGTCTGCCGGAAGAGGCACGTCAGCTCAGAGATATGCTCCTGTCGGCCCATCGGCATGTGACCTTGCTGACCGATTCAGGCTGAACAAGAATAGCTGCCAGGGGTCGGAGCAGACAATCCCAGCTTCTGTACTTCGTGTTCGAGGCTCGGCTTTGACACCACTTTCACTTTCTTTTTGCTTTCCCCTCTAGCATCAACCTTTTCTGGGTCTCTTTCCCGGCAGCACTTCATGGGAAGTGCTCACACTTCTCACACAGATTCTCACTTAGTGTGAGAAAGCTGCTCTCATCTTCTCTCTCTTGCAGCCTCCAGCATTTTTATGCAGGAATGTCTTTCATGTCTTATGATCAATCTCCCTCTACTTTCCAGAAAAAGACTATGCCAAAAGCTCAAGTCCAAATTAAAAATAATAGCCAGACAAAATAACTCCAACAGAGTAATCAAAGGATGCATCAGAAATGCCAGCTCCTAAAACTTCCCTTATTCTGCAATAAAGAGGGATGCGGAGATAATGAAGGCAGGAGTTGCTAAAGATCAAGCAGTAGAGGAAGGTGCCTGAGAGGGTCAGCAGCAAGATAGGAAATGATGCTGGACCTCAGAGTTGATGGGGAAGTAATAACAAAGCAGTTGTGAGAATTTTCTCCTTGACCGGATGTTGGTCTGCCTAGGTTCAGGTCTGCTTCTGGAGCGGAAGCTGTGCTAGCCACTGGCTTCCCCAGCAGGAGTTGAAAATAATGTTTCCAGGACCTCTGTGTGTCTGGTTTATAGAGGCCTTTGTCATCCCTGCCCAGAGGGATTTGTGGATGACTTGCTGTGCCTGACAGAAGTGCCATTCTCCTTCCATGAGGAATGGGGGGGCATCGGGAGCAGGTACCTATAAGCAATATTTGGTGCAGTTACTGCAGCTGCTGCTCACTGTGCCTGTGAGAGCCCAGGCCTGACCAGGAACTGGTGAACAGACCTGGCTGTTGGCTGCAGGTAATGGTCATCTCATAACTTCTGATTAGATTTATAAGCCTACAAGAAAGGCCAGTTGGTAGGTCCTAGGATTTCTGAAAGCATATAAATAAGTGTAGAGACCTGTTGATTTGAACGGCATCTCAGCATCTGATCTGCCTTAAAACATTTCTTGGAAATCCTGTAAGCATTCAGCTTCATCTGACCAAGTGTCTTTGAAAATCTGACTCTTTGCTATTAAAAGTATAGAACAAATTCAGTTTATCAGCTTAATGATGGAAAAGCTTGCTCTCCTCAATAATGCTCCTAATTAAAGCATTTCTGAGTGTCTTTGGACTTGATTCTGTACCTTATGCAGAGAACCACGCTGTGCCAAATGGGTGCAGAGCACTGCCAATTTAGGTTTGATTCAATGCCCATTCAAGTTAATAGAAATCCTCCCACGGAAATCGATGGGATTTGGTTCAGGCCCCAAAGTCAATGGGAAATTCTGATTTGGCAGTACTTTATGCTCACACTGCACCAGTATAAGCAAATATTCAAGGTACAAAGCCTTGGAGAATTTGGAAGGGGCATTGTAAAAGACTTCTGAGGCTGACCATAGCCTAAGCTATTTAAGCAATTCACAATGCCTAGGACTGTCTGACAAAGAAGCTTAAAAACAAATCAGTCTGAACTTTTCCTGTTCATTTTTATAGCACTCCTACAATTTAGCAATACACTTTTTATTTTTGTGTTGGGTTTTTTTTTTTCCTATCCTAGACTGACAGAACATAAAAGCATCTGCAATGCTTTCCTCTTACTACTTCTTTTAACCACCAGAACCTGATTTGTGTCAGAAAAGATAAGCTTAGATCCCTACAGTATTAAAATAATTATTTGGTGTAAGGTGGGGGATGAAGAGGGCTGTTATTCTTAGCAGCAGCAATGAAATTTCAGCAGCTGATGACGTCAGTGCTAAAATGTCAGTGTGAAACAGGCTGGAACAAATTAAGAGTGTGGTGTCGTCACTGTGAGAGCCACGCTGCCCTCCAGAGGGATTGCTGTTGGATGCTGCAGATGCAGTTCAGGAGATGGAGGGGATAGAGGCTTGTGGGAGCTTCTCAGAAACTTACAAAGAAAAAGAAACAACAATCATCTCAGTACCAGAAAGGTCGAAGAAGATGCTGTTTGAACGTTTCTGCCCACCTCAAAGCTTGAGCTCACAGCAAGGGAAGGGCCACTTCTACAAACCAGATTCCAGGAACTAGAACAGGAGAAAAAAAATTACAAAAGCCAAAATAAGTTTGGCCATCTTCTACTCACTTAACAAACTGAGCTAACTCTGTCTCTGATGACACTCTTCACTGAAGAGAAATTTGACCGGAGATGACTTTTGTCATGATGTGCTGCTTAAAAGAGGGCAGTGTGCTTGGAGTAGAGGCGATCCTGAGGCATTTTATTACTTAACTGTGCTATTGCATTTGAAGAATATCTTCAGGCTATCCAAAAATGCTGAACTCAAGGTGCAGAGAGCTTTAATCAAAATGGGGTAAAATTCCAAATGCATTCATGCTTGTTCTTAAAGAGCCCAGTCTTGAATATTTTTTGGCTAGTCTCAGGTGGTGATGTTAGACCCAACCCCTTGTCAGTGCAGGGCATGGATCCTCATTTAGAGATGATATCTCAGGGGCCTGATAGCTTGGGGTCTTGAGGCCTGCATCTTCCTGGTCCAGCACTTGAACTGCCTTGTCTGCAGGGGTTGTTGGGCTGTGGGATGTCCTGCTTTGGGGGGCTGATGGGGAGGGCTGGGACCATCCTGGCTCCCTTCATGGAGACCTACAGCATTATGTAGGAAATATGCGAAAAGTCGATATACCCTGGATTAGTGTTTCTAGAAAACTAGTACTGGTAACAAAACTGCTGTGTGCTGTTTCACTCCTTTTTAGAACTGCCTGTCTCATAGCCGCAGGGATGGATGTGGTTAGAACAGACAGATCCATCAAGGCTGTGCTTATCTATCAATCATACCAGCTGTTTCTGGCATGCAGCAACTGACTGACCACAGTAAGGAAACGAGGATGTAATCAGTTAGCAAAGCTCTCCTTTCTCAGCAAGGACGATAAGGATTGTTGGCAAACCCACAGAGAGTTACGGGAATAGAGGAATTGGTGTGCTGAAGTCACTTCCTATCACTTGGGAGTCCCTGTGCTCAGAGCATTGTGTTTGCTTTCCTAGTATGGATCTCATTGGTTGTCTGCATTAGTTCAGACATATAAGTGCACTCACCCTGTCCCAGCACACAGAAGCCCACTTGGGAAGATTGCCAATACAGTCTTATCTACTTTTGTGGGAAGGATTCAGACTGGCTGTGAGCAAACAGAGCGATTCTTTACACATCTTTACACCAGCAAAACACCTTGCCTCAGAGATTTTTGCAAAAACAGGCATGACTTAATCAATTCTGGGAAGAGGCATATGCCAACAGAAACACTCTTTTGCCAACACAAACTGTGCTGCCACTAGAGGAGTATCAGCAATCCCACTCTTGTCAGTGTGGGGACTCCGCTTCACTGATTAGGTGCTGTACGGATGGACAGCGCAGGAGGTTCCCAGCCGGTGAGGTCAGCACTGAGGTGAGCCCCTGCTCCTTCATCTCATGAGGAAGTGGCGGCCATTTCAGCTGCACCTGTATCAACAGAGAATTTATGGAAACTAGAGGTGAGCTCTGGAATGTGCAGCTGGTTGGTGTTCCAGTTCAGATGAGAAAGTTGTCCGCTGCGTTGTATGTGGTCAACACAGATCTGATGATACCTCAGGAGTTTCTGGTGCCTTCTCTGAGGTCTTGACAGCCAACACAGAGAGGACGCCCACTGCAGCCCTGCATGCAACTAGGCTGCCTTGTGCTGAGGTTAGGAGAATGCCATTAGATCAAAGCTCCCTTACCAGGAATGCTGAAAAGCCTTGACAGGCAGATACAATGCAAAAAAGGATTGTGTAGCCACACTGTCAGAATTTCAGGTCTAAAAATGTGGCTGGCAAAAGCAGGAGAAGCAAAAGGTTGAGTGCTACCTGCACTGCATACTGTTTAGCCCACAATTGCTAGAGCTTTGGTGATATAGGAATTAAATATCCACAGAAGGAAAAAAAGACTTAAACTTTTCCTAGATTTATTGGATGGGATGTGTATGTGAAATTGAGCTTTACTACAAAACTCTTGCAGACAGTATTTGAGACAGAATGACTTTGTTCTTGATGTGTTTGTAAATATCTGTCTGTATTTTTAAGACTTACCACTGTAAGAGACCCAAGATGATCTGTGATTTCTGCAATCTCATCAGAGAGCAAGTGAGTGATTCCATGCGGTGGAGACATACAGCCCCATGACTCACAGCCCTGAGTCACAGCACTGGGACACTTCAGCACTCAGAAACACTAGTAGTGACAGAAATCAGGATGATGAGCAAGCAGCTGTTACTCATTCTCAGCTGGACACTATAAGCATGTTTGTACCAGTCAGTGTGGCTCTGGCTCTTCTTTGCTTCCTCCTGCAGACCTGCAGTCATCTGGATAGCATAGTGACATGGCTCACTTAACATTTGCCTCTGGGCAAGGGGTGATCAAGTCTAGTCTCTGGCTCCCAAAGTGTCCTGCTTGACTCTATTAGGCTCAGCACAGAGTTATCATGGCAATTTTCACTTTAGATTACTTCTGTCATCTCTGGAGATCAGCTCACGTTACAAACACGAACACATTGATCATCACACAGAAAGTATATCCCTATTTTCAGCTGGGGGGGCTGAGGCACTATGCAGGTAGGCAACTTGCTCTTAGTGACAAAAGAGGTTTGTAGCAGAACCAGGACAAAACTGCAAGAGCCTTAAACTACCTCTCCTAATCTCTAACAACTGAACCATATGCTCCATTGCATTCATCACTTCCTCATGAGGTGGCAGTTTGGATAAGAACAAGTGCCCAGGAAGTCATCCTGTTTATTCCCTCTTGGTCTCTTAGTGCCTGTGGAACTTTTTTTATTGAATTCTTTTCACGGCCATCAGCTTTGGTGTGGGAAATGATTCCAAGAGACAAAGACTTGGTTGTGTGTGTGCACGTGCATGTGTGGTTGTTAGAGGGGAAGAATAAAAAATCCATTTCCAGATGGTTGAAAGGATGCATAGCACTTTGCTATTGGCAAAAACAACCTCTTTCATTTTCAGGATGTGTAAGTCACAGAATTGCAGCTGGAAAAAAAGGAGTAGAGAGGGAGGCAATGGGGTAAAAATAAGAATGCTTAATGAAAAATAACCTAGCCCATATTTGAAAGTCCAAGTGCTTAATTTTTATACAACTGGGGGGGGTGTGGTGAGGGAGTGGGAAATGTACTTGCTTAGGAGGATCTGTGCAAAGCAGGTCCAAATATGTATCATCTCATTTTCTTCTTAGCTTCTTTGCTTTGCATTCCCAACTGTAGCCTCACAGGAAATTCAGTCCCTGGCAAGCTTCAGCTCCAGACAGGAAACATTCTGAGGAATTTCTTCCATACAGGTACTATATTTGCTTGGAGGGATAACATGGTGGAGATATTTACCATGGCTGGATTTAACTAGCAGGATATTATTCATGTTGATGGAGTTGCTGGGAGTGATCTCTGTCTGCAGCCACCAGCATGCCATGTTTAAACAAATCGTGCTGCTCTGCTTGCCTGTGGGAAGATTTGCATTAGATCTGGGCCAGATTCTCCTTCCTCTGACAGCAGCATGGCCCAATTTATGTCAAAGATATTTGCTGATGTCAGGGAATATCAGGATGAGGCCCGTGCAGCAGGTTTCTATCACACCACAGACTTGGTCTTAAGCTATTTGCACGTACAGATACTTGCAAGCAGGCATTTTGATAGTAGTGACTGGAGCAGCAGGAGGCTTGTGTGTGTGTGGAGATGAAGGAAGGTCTTTGCTCTTGCCTTTGCTCTCTGAGGGGACCAGACACTGAGAAGGGGCAATTCTGGCAGCACATGGCCTTTCAGATGAGTGAGAGATGCTGAATGTGGCCAGCTGAGACAAGCCTCCTGCACCCCTTGGGATGCTTTCCTACTTTTCACTGCAAGTTCTGCGCAGGTCTCTGCACTGCTTATTAGTCCAGAGGAGTCTAAAAAACAAGTGTGATACATCCTACAGCCACTCATCAGTGAACAGTGTTGTGGTGGGTTGAACAGTTCCTCATGCACCCAAGAACAACATCCCTTTCTTATCAAAACACGAGTGCTTTCAAGTCTTTAATGCAGTTCTCAGGATACAAAGCGTGAAGAGAAGAGTGATCAGTCTGAATCACTGTTTCCCAAGAGAAACGTGAGGATTTGAAGTACATGGCTGGGAACAATCCTGTGCTGGCAAGGAAATGGACTGTATGACCCATCTCAGAGATCTATGATTCACTGCAAATACAGAGAACGAGCATGAAAATGTGTAGTAACATGTAGTGGTACCTTGCCTGCTATTACAGCGCAGCCTCCAGCCAGAGACAACCCAAACACGTTTACAGGTGTTCTCTGGGAACAGGCTTTTTCTGTGGGGAGCCATGAAAGACAGCAGGAATGCCTTCAAAGCCTTAAAGGTCTCTGTGCCACCATGCTAAGCTGTGGAAATGTAACTGTGTGCAGTGCTGAAGCATGGATTTTTTTTAAGATTGTTTTTTGGTTTCTGAGAGAGGAAGCACAAGTGCAGATCCTCCCTTTTAATGCTATGGGGAGAAGAAGAGATTCAGACTCCCCTGCAGTGTTGGTGAAAATGCAGCTTTGGCCTTTAGTGCCCTTTGTTACATAAATAAAAGTAGCGTAGACATATTAATCACCCTGCCATTGAGGGAGGAACGGAGCAGCAACCTCAAATGCCACCCACTCCCCATTCTCGCTCCCATTTGATGTTGCTATTTTAAGCCACACATTATTTCCTGCTGTGATTTTATTTTTTTTACCCAGCTTCTAATTCTGGCTCTGAGGTAAGCTGTGACATACGTATCCCTCCTCTCCCCCTCCCCGCCTTCCTCCTCCCCCTGCACCCACGTCCTCTTCATTGCTGTCTTTCAGAAATTTTCTCTCTCGTAAGCAGCCAGGTCCCAGAGGTTGGTTATTGACTGCCCACAAAAAATATGAAGAGGATGATCTTCTTCCTGCTTTTGGATTTAAGTGCAAACAGCATTAAGGTCATGATTTACAGGGCTGACTGCTTTAAGAGTGCTATTCCCCTGCTGCCTCCTTCTCAGGGACTGTAGCACTGTTGAGAGGATACCTGGCTGGGAGGGAAGGCTGCTGCTCAGCAGCTGATGATGGGCCACGGCTGGTGTAGCCATCTAATGAATGGTTGTACACCAGTGGCGCGTGCTTTGTGGCATAGAGGAGACAGGGCAGAGCTCAATTACTCGACAAGGGTTTTCTCTCCTGAGCCCGATTCTGTATAAGGCAATCAGCAGACTTCTAACCCCTAAGTAGTTTCCCCCACCAGCAACTGCTTCATCTTGCCTGTGCCAGAGCTCAACTTCTTTTTGTCTGGATCTGCTGCATCCACGTGTCTGCTGTAGCTTTCAGCTGCCAACACCTCAGCCCTGAAGAAGGCTGTAACTGCGTCAGTCTAGGGCAGAGGAAGAATGGAGCCTGCAGTCCCAGGAAGGGCCTGGTGCACCAGGCAGTGGTGGCTCTTCCCCTGTGTGCGAGCGTGGCTGAGCGCAGATAAGAGCTCTGCCAAAGTAAGTTTGAGCCCTAGGAGGAAATCTGAGGCTGCTTCTGCACTGCAATTGAGGAACATTACAGGTTTATCCTCTTCTATACCCATTCACCCCTTCCTTCCCTGCCAAGCAACCCATCCTGAAAATCTCCTCTGACTGGATGTTTGCTGCTGCAGACAAATCCTGCTAGCATAAGAGCAGGCTGGGTGGCAGCAGGCTGCTGGCTAAACCCAGGTCTTGCTTCTACTTCCAGGGAAACAGAGGTCTGGGCTGCCCTCAGCCAGTCCTGATGTATACATTTCACACAAACAATCTCATGCCTTTCCCTTCCTTTGAGTTGCTTTTGGAGCTGCTGCACGTGGCTCTTGTCTGTCTGGTATGAGCAGCAGCTGTAGGAAATCCCAGGCTGGGCATCTACACATTCTTTGTCCTTCCCTTTCCCAGGGATTCCAGTTATGCCCCTCCTGAGGTTCCTGGAGAGTAGGCAAGGCAGAGAGTGAGAGTGAGAGTGAGAAGAGCTTTGCCAAGTGGTTTAATGTTAGTCACAGCCGCTGAAAGTCTTTGCTGTGCTCTCACCAGCACTGTTATTTTTATTTTCACAGTTGTGTTTCCATGTGGGTCTGCAGAAAAAGCTGGGGAATCACATCCCTTCCCAAGAGCAGGCCACGTGCTGGCTTTGCACACTTTACCCCTGGTTTTAAGCAGCGAGGAGCACTGGGCAGCTGTCGTATCGCAGGCCACACCATGACCCTCTCATCCTTGTTGCAAAGAGCTTGCAACTGAATTGAGCAAGCTAATTTCCAGTGGATGGGAGGGAGGGAAAGAGCCAGGCTTGAGAATTGAAGTGATCACACCAGAATTAAATTACTGTTTTTCCAGCATACTATGTCCCCATGGGCAACTGTTTTAAAAGTTCTGGCAGAATAACTTCTCCCACAACACAACTGCTGGAGAGTTTCCCCCTCGAGAGGGGGAGAAAAAGGACCTCAAAAAGGACTCAAATAAATTTGCTTTACAGAAAATGACCCTGCTCTTGGGTGTCACCCGGCACCACACAGCAGGAGCCAGCCAGCAGCTGACAGGCGTCTGGTGTCCTGTGTTGGATGAGGACAGCTCTCCAAGGACCAATGTCCACATGACAGCCAGTACTGCCATCCTTGCTGGCACAGACTCGCAGCATCTTGTTGGGGGTCTGTGTGGTGGAGGGAAGAGCTGACTGGGCACAGGGGCTCACAGAGGGAGAAGAATTCAGTTTATACTGGGTGTCGCCTCCTTGCCGGGACCATCCGCCAAAGGCCAGTGCTGGTATAGGCTCTGGTGGTGACTTGAACAATAGGAATACCAGGAAAGAGCTTGTGGTTTACAGATAAAATGGCTGTGGGGTAGGGGCAGCCTAGGGGCACTGGTGCAATAGGCCATATGTGTCACGGCATTCGAGGTATGTGATAAATAACCCATTTTTGAGTTTGGTCAGGCCAAGAATTGCATAAACAATACCACCACCGCCACAGAAATCAAAAAGCCCAAACAATCCTGAATACCCACAATTTGGCATCTGGAAATGGCACAAGATGGCAGACAAGATTTCATGCCCTGTGGACTAACTGTTAGCATCCATACAACCCCAAAATCTTCCTTTCCTTGCAGAGCTCATCTTTATGATCAGTGTTGCTGTATGTTCCCTGGCATGGTAGCACCCTGAGAGGCCCAGCTCACAGGAGAAGCATCTGGCAGGAGCCCTGACTGCCTGGAGAGCCCCCTTACTACTGCCATTGTTCCCTGTCCTTGCAGCTCAGACAGAGCCAAGTGAAGAGCTTTCTTCTAGGTGAAAAAAGGTGGCTCCGAAGACATTCCGTGCAAGCTCTGATGAGATCTGCTCCTCCCAGGGCCATTCAGCTGGGCTTGCTCCTTTTTCTCATTCCACACACCGTTTAAAAGACTGTTTGTAAACACCAGTCTCCGACTCTGCCTCTGGGGCTGTGGGCAGAAGGCCAGGGAGGGATCTAAGAGACAGCAGACAGTTTTAAGAGGCAATGGCGTCCGATTGCTGCGGTGGAGAGGATACGCCTTGCAGTTAATAGCCATGGTGGCAGGAGTCACCTACAGTTCCAGCAGGTCTCAACACTCTTTCATGGCTCCCTGAGGCTGAGCTTGGGTTTTACTGAAATGACCGCTTCACACGCCAAAGTAAATTCTGCATCTCTCAAGCCAGCTCTGCTAGAATCAGGGGGAAGTTAAGCTGTGTTGCCTCAAGTGTACGTACAAGATCAGGGCCCTGTGATGACAAACACCACAGTGGACACGTGTTTGCATTTGACACCGCACTGGTTAAATATTTACTCTGTTCAACCTCTCCTTCCCTTAGATTGCTCCAGAGAGCTTGGCCACATACATGGACTGGGGCACTCCCATCTAATTGGGCAGTCAAGGGCCTGCTGTGGCATAGCACCTGCTCACTGAACACAAGAGAGCTGACCTACAGTCCGAGATGCTGGCAGAGGGTCTGCCCAAGCCTCCCAGTCTCACTTGGCTTTAGTTCTTTTGAGAATTGGTTATCAAGTGCCATTGTTTGGCATTGTGACATTGTGGATCAGTGATAAAGCTCTGCTGTTGAAGAGAGGCTAGAGCTGGTGAGAGTTAGAGCTGTGCTCACCTCTTCTCATCATCTGCAGCACTTGGTGGGCAAGGGAGGGAAGGAGAGATCTCCACCCAAGCACAAGTCTGAGCCTGTTTATATGTCCAGAATTGCTTCGTCCACACACTTCACCCAGCAAGCTTATGCACAGATTTAGATGGAGCTGCAAAGCTCCTAAAAAGGCGAGAGCCAGTTCTGGGCAGAGTGGGTAGCACTGGGAGCCTGAGTACACACAGATATTGAATACAGAACTACAGCTGGGAAGCAGCCAGTAGTCCAGAAAGGCTGAGCATTGACTGTAGGGTTGTCCTGTCTATACCTGAGCTCACACCTCACTGCACAGATGAAACCTCTGTGCCCTGCATTCTGAAGGCCTGGAGCTGGGATGGCTCATTTTCCCCATGCAGGTACCTCTGCACTGGGCTCCCAAGGCTTCATACTCTGTGTGACAGCTTGTACCTGGGCCACGTGTTACACCTGTGCAAGGGACTCCATTGCTCCTGTGGGAGCAGTGTGGGAGGTCAGGTCTGGCTAATGGGGCTGAGGGAGGAAAAACTGGTGGCTCCTTTAAGGGAGGAAGCCGACAGGACTGCAGAGAAGGAGCTTTGGAAGCTGTGTTTTTCTCTCAGCGCCTCAGGGGCTGCTTACTAAATTTGGTTACTGGGCTTAAATAATGCAGCGTGGCAGAGCCCAGTGGGTTTGAACATTGTCATATCCACATAATCCTCTCCTAGGTGGCAGAGATCTCTTGTTCTCTGCCACTGCTATCTGCACAGGAGCTTGAATGTGATGTGAAACATCATCTTAAATAATTATAACTAGCAGAGAAGAGGCAAAGCTGCAAAGTCCCATCTATTTCCACTGTGCTCTGTCTATCTATGTGATTTCTAAGGTGCCAATCACCAAAGCATCCAAGCACTGTCTAATCTGGATCTGAATTCCCTTGGTGCTCGTGGAGGCTTGAATCTTAGCATTTTGTGTGAGCACATCTCTAGGAAACATAGGGACAGAGCTGCAAACTGTGAGTGAAAAAGTCTCCTATTGTTTCATGATTTACTGACCAAAGGCCCATTTGGGTTGGAGGAGTCAGGACATCATGGTCACCCCTGGCCCAGGAAGCATTAAATCCTCTCTGTTATTTCGGCAGAAGGCAGGGCAGCTTTATCAAGGGAGGGCAGGGAGCCATGGTGTATTGCCTACCTCCCAGGTCACATGGTGTGGAAGTAGAGGCAGATCTGTACAGCCTGCACAGTTTGTACACCAAGGCTGCATCCAGCCTGGGGGCGAGAAAGTTCTCTGCCACCCCTCGCTGCAGATTGAAACCTCCCCATGCAGGGACAAGGGACAAGCACAAGACAGGAGGCAGTGACCTGCTTTGCAACATGTAGGAGGAGGGGGAAGAAAATGATGCACCCAGCTGCTCTCTCAGCTGACCCATCTGACCTACTGCCCCCCACCTCCTACAGACTTTGTGAAAGAGATTAGAACCTGCCAGAAGACCACTCATGGCTAACACATGAGTACAAACAGTGGCAAAGGGACTCACTGTACTGAACATACTCACCTGGAATTCCTTCATTACCAGGGAAAGGGTATTTGTTCTTAGTGAGAACCTGTCAAGTTCAGGCAATGCCAGAGCAGTGCAATTACTTTCCATCCACTGGGCTGCTCCTTAGGAAAAAGATCTCTCTCAGTCTCTGTCTATAGTCTCCTTGATTTGACATGACACTTGACAGCAGGTTTTCATGGCACAGGATACTTAGCAGTTACTGGGAGAGAGTCTTTCCAAATCCCGCTTGTAAGCATCACATTTCAGTCTTTACAAAAGTGTAGGTCCTCTCCACCCTCCCCCATTGATCAGCCCTATCCTCATTACCCTGCATCTGCTGGAGTATTTTTAGTGACATTGAATAAATACATGTTAAATCTTTTTCCATTAGTGACATGTCAGAAATTAAAATGGCATTAGCTATAACGCCTGCAGCAAAGCTGCCTTCATCTAGGGCACTTGCACGTGGTTGCCCAAGAGGCCAGGAACAACACTGCCAGCTTTGCTTTTCCTTCAATCCATCCATATTCTCTGCACACCCTTTCTTCCTCCAGAAATACCAGTGGAACCTTCTGCTGCTGTTTACTCACAAGATATCCTCAAGTCTCCCAAATATTATGGGTAGAAGTCTCCAGGTTACAACATTTCATCCTCTCCAGTCACATTAGACATGTTCTCTCCAGACATAGTATCTGAGATTTCTCAAGCCCCATTGTAAAAAGCAGATGAATTTTTTTGCCCTTGCTAAGGCCACTGTCTAACAACTTCAAAACTGCTTCCATAGCTAGGACTTGGCTGGCAGGAATCTAAGTATATCAATAACTAGATTTTCCATCCATAGTCACAACTGCTTCTGTCCACATGATCTCCACTCTTCCATATACACTGGTTCCTCAGCTAAACTTCATGTTTGACTCTAGGCCATGCCCACTCTGCCAGTCATCCCACTCCTTCATTTCAAGCCTTGTTTCTTCCTAGACATCCTGCCTCTCCCCAGCTGCCTTTCTTGCTTCAGCCTTCCCCTGCCTTATTTGCCCTAGTCCTTGTCCTGACTAACCATCCTACCCCTTCCTTCCCCATTCACCTTTTCAGGAGTCTACCCTGCCTCCCCATCCAACGCATCTTTCTCAGTCAGAGCTGGACATCTCTGCAGTCTCTGGTGGTTCAGGTAAATGGCTTGCATCTTCTCCAACTTGCCTAAGGCAGCAGCTTGCTTTCCTTTGCTACTACTCCTTCAGGTATGTGGTATGGATCAGCTTGGAATCCAGAGCATGAGGAAGTCTAAGCACAGCTCACAGTGTGTGTAGCTTAATAGGAGGACATCAGCTCAAAAACTCTGCCACGAAGGACCAATGAATAATGGTTGAGGGGAAGCTCGAGGTGAAAGACGCTGAAATCCTACAGCTATCAAACAAGCCAAAATATTTACAGCTGTGATTTGCAGGGTGGCTGATTGTGCAGGGCAGGGAAAAGCCAACCATTGCCTGCCATTAAGGAAAGAGGGAAATTGCAAAACAAACATCCCCTTTGGATATTTAGTAGCACGCCCAAAAGATTAACATTGATTATATCTCCCTATTAAGAGACAAGAAGATACTACCCTGCTTTAATTAACAAGGTGGGTTCTCAATCCTCAATTGCCTCTTTGCAAGTATCAGGTGAAACATCAGAGCCAGTGTTCCCAGTGGCATGAAGTTAGACTCTTCTGGTTAGCAGGCTAATCCTGAGGCCCTGCTCTTCAAAGGTATTTAGGTTTCAGGCTGCTGGTGTTATTTAGATGTTTAAATCCTTTAGGGCTCTGGGCCTTAGGAGCTAAGATGATGGCTACAAACTCTGGATTGCCTGGTTCAAGTCAAGTCTGTGTAAGTCCTGATTGATAAATGTTACTCTTAGGTATGTGCATGATGTCAAGTTTTTCCCTGAGGCTGGGTCATTCTGCAGTTGCCTGGTGTAGCTTCTGTGTGCCTTTTTTTTTCTGAACAAGGGGGTAATAGCCAGCGTCAGTCCTCATAATGGCTTTGACAGACCTGTGTAGAACTCAGGTTGTTCTACGGCTATTAATTCATTCAGACAAGCAGGCCTGCTGCTTGATGGGTGCTTTGTTTCACTCGAGGGGCGGGGGAGAGAGCACAGGGAGAATTGGTGCCTTTCCCAGACTTGCACAATAGCAGGGCTGGAAATGGGCCCTGTGCAAATTCAATTACTCTGAGTTGCCAGCATTAACTGCTGGGCTGCCCACTTTATTGTAGCTAGGGAAGGAGTTGCAGAGAGCAAACTGGCTGCTGTGCTTTGGATGTGATGGAAATGCTGTCAGATTTTAGCAGTTCAGTGACCTTTTCTTAGCAGTTCCTGAAGTCACAGCTTTCCCAACACTTGGCAATAGATAAGGGCTGTGCACAGGTAAAAGCCTTTTGTTTCATGGTGCAAGATGTCTATGGAGACAGAAGAAGGAGAGAGAGATTGAAGAGATTGCTTCCTCCACCAGCCTTTTGCTTAATTACTGCCTGAAGAATGACACTGAACTCAGATCCTTACTCTAGGTCAAAGGCTTCCCGGAGGGAACATAGATATCTTAATGATGGAGTATACTCCTTCCCCAGACTTGCTACCAGCCCTTTGTTAATGGTAGGAACCTTCCCTCACTCCCATTTCAGCACCTTTAATCTCTCTGGAGTCAAACCAAGCTCCTCAGATCTAGGAAAGCAAAGGGACCAGTTTTCTCCAGTGAATCTTTGAGCCAGGAGAAACAATTGCTCTGATGCTCAGGCTTTTCCCATCATTTTACACCAAAAGCACTCTGCCATCAAACTGGTGAGCGTCTGGGAGAAACCTTTCTGCCTCGTGCATCTCATTAAAGAATAGTGGACAGTTTGGCTGGAGATTCTTCAAGCAGGATGGGGTCAGATCACACCCCAACTACCTGGAGGCATCAAAAAGCCTGAAGTGCTATCAGCTTTTCTGGTGTTTTTTGGGTTGCTCTACTTCTCCCAACCATCAAGTGTGGAGTCCAGGGGCTCCCACCATTCCAGTTCTCCAAAGCTCACAAATACAGTGGAGAAAAGGGGGACTACAGGGCCTGTTCTTAAACTGTGAGGTCTTCTCAGACAAGGAAGAGTCCTGAGGTTCCAGAAGTGCATGGGAGATGCCAAAACTGGAGCAGAATTTACTTAAGGGTGATGAGTGGGGCTGAGAGGATGACTTCTTGTAGAAAAGTTTTAGATGGGGGCAGGGGCTTTGAATCCACCTACGTTATGTGGGCTGTGCTACAGGGATGCAGAGGACTCTGAATTGTGGAGAAAAACGTGGATGTTTTAAAAGCCATTAAAAAAGCATGTCAGGGTATTCCCATGTGTGTATCTTTGCTGCAGTTACAGACAGAAGGGAAATTTCCTAGTTGCCTTTCCAGTTTGCACCACTACAGGTACTGTGTACAGAGCTCTTCTGTGAGGATACAGTGCAGCTGGCCAGCATCACTTAATGGTTCTCATGTGTTTGGTCAGCGGGGCTAGAGAGACTGCCTGAGATGTGAGTGAACACTGTAACTTTTGTCCTCAGAACAGCCCAAACCAGAGAAATATTGCTAGGTCTAGTGGGGCAGGCAATGGTGGGGGAAGGTGTGTGTGGTGAATGTTGTCTCTCCCTGCTGTTATGGGCAGGGAAAAAGCAGCACTTGCCTCAAGGATTCAGGTAAGGCTGCTGGGGAAAGCCATCTTGGGGGAAGACGCCAGCTCAATAAAGGGAGCTGGCATGAACAGAAATGCCTAAAGCTTTTTTATTATATACAAAAACCACCCAATGCCTTGCTCCCTGGGGAAGAGCTTCAAGACAGTTGTCAGTCTGGCTTGCCCCTGCCCTTTAATCTGAACATGCCCAAATGGGCCAGGGGCTTTATTTTTGTATTATTGCATTGTCTTCCTCCCACTCACTTGTGCTTTCCTCTCAGACGCCTGTGGCTGCTTTTGATACTTCTCTTCCCTGTTTTGGCCTCTCTGTTGGGCAAGCTTTGTGGTTTGCCACCTTTTCTTGCCCCCTTTTCTAAATCTTTGATGGTACAAGAAAGCTTCTGGTTGTTTCTTGTTTTGCATTTCACTCTCCGTAGGGTTATGTCTGATGTGCTAACACAAAAACTTGTGAGTCCTTCTGAGTTCTATCTAGCAGGGAATGCTCAGCAAGAGAGTGAAAAGCACAATGTGAAAAGATTGTTCATTCCTTATATTTCTCAGCATCATAAAGACAAAAATATTTCCTATTTATTTCACAGTAAAAGCTCTTGGCCCTTTTTTACTTTGTTCTTATGTGACATGCTTTATCTGGCAATTTACAAGAACCATGACAATGTTATTTATATTAATAAATGAATCTCATGTTGCTTCTGTGAAAACGTGCATTTTCCTCCATTTTACAGTTTGGGGAGCCAAGGCAGTTATAAACTAATTGGCTTGTGCAGAAGTACAGAATAATCTGTCCTTAAGAAAGAGAACAAGAACTTCACAGTCCTGTCTTCCATGCCTTCATTAATGGAATGTTCTCCTCCTCTAGTTAATAGGCAGTCTGGTTTTCCTCCAGGTCACGATCATAATAAGATCCAATTGTCACTTTAAACATGTAATTAAAGTGCCTGCCTTTATAGTGACCTTCACCAGAATGCACTAGCCACTGTGCAGGTGGGTAAGATGGTGCTACATTGAAAACTATGAGGCTTAGAGAGATTAAGAAATGTGACCAAGGATTTGGAAAATGAAAACTCACCCTGTAATACAGAAATTTTGATTCTTACTGTTCTGAGTCCTAGAGAATACTGCCTCCCCATTTCTTTGGGGTGTTTTTTTTTTTTTTTTTTTTTTAATTTGTGTGGAGTTTTTATTTTGTTTTGTTTGGTTGGTGCCATCCCATTCTGTTGTGTGCATCTCCCAAATTTCCTGAGGTTTGTGGGGAGGAGGAGACACTCTCTAGGCAATCTACACACCTGCTGGCTGTCACCATGAAGTGACCAAATCAGTGACTGAAGAGGGTTTTGTACAGACTAGGTTGGCCAGCTCGGCTGTGTCCTGGAGCTTGAAGAATACAGATCCACCAAACTTATTTATTTATTTATTGCCTTTCTAGTAACTTGTGTTGTTGAAATACGTTACCACCCTAGTGGAAAAGAATAAATTTTCAAATTATTTATTGGCAAAGAAGTCGGGAATGACTGTGATTGTGTTATGTTTCCTGGAAAAATCCCTTTATGCGATAGGTGGCCTGAAGACACTGGTACATTTGGACTGCAACTTTTCCAGTAACCCAGCAGGATTTGGTGGGTGGAGGAAGGGGAAGGAACTCAGCGAGCTGTGACAATGGGAAAATCTTGGCAGGGACCTGCACACGCAGTCTTGCAATCGTCCTCAATGTCCCAACTGTTACCAGAAGGGATTGCGCCGGGATGAGGAAAGCTCAGGACAGGGTGTGCGGAGGCAGCCACAAGCCCGAGCCCTGGATCCGAGCGCCGGGCGGAGGAGGCGGCCGAGGCCACGCTCCCTGGCGCTCGGTGACAGCACCTGGCGCTCGTCCTTCCCGCCGGGACACGGCCGCGGGGGCTCCGGCCGCGCGGCGCGGCTGCCCCCTGCCGGCTGCGGGCACGGCTCCGCTCCCGCAGCGCCGGCCCGGCCCTGCCCGGCCCTGCCCGGCCCTGCCCGCGCCGGGCCGGCCTGTGACTCCATCGCCGCAGCACTTCCTGCACCGAGCTCTGCCGGTGGGTCATTTCCTTTTGACTCAGCGGCATCAGTCACGGAGTCTCTTGCTCCGGCTTTTGGCTCAGGTCTCCAGCTGTGAGGATGTGCTGCTCTCCCGCTCACACGGGCTTGGAGCAGCTTGGAGCCAAAGTCCCGGACTTTGCTTCTGCGGGTCCCTCGGAACCACCAGCTGCGGCTGGAAGGGTGCTACTCCCCAGCCTGTCCACTATATATCCCCCTGTATCTGCTGGTGCGGTAATACATCCATTATAGATCTGCTGGTTTAAAGCTATTGGCATAGCTGGTGGGCCTGGCAAGTCAGCTCCAGGGTCCTGCTGAGCAGGCTTTCCAAGCTCAGACTGCCATGCCAGCATGACAGATCCACTGCACACAGCAACAAGCTTCTCTGAGTGTCCCAGTGTTGCACACTGTGGGCAGTCAGGTCTTAAAGCGGAGAGTTTTAGCTCATGCTGATTCAGACACCTCTGGTGCAGTGAAACATAGCCTACCTCTGGATATTGTCCAAACCCTTCAGAGGCTGTGCTCTGCACCCAAGATGTATACAGTATATTGTTTGATATGAACAAGTACATGATTAAATTTAATGGACAAGCTGACATGAATGAAAGGTTTTCTTTTAAGCAGCATGGGATTTTGACTATGTAGCTGAAGCTCTTTCCTTCAAAGTAAAAGTCAAGACTGACTACTGCTCATGTTGTGCTGCTGAAGCAAAATCACTGCATGGACAGAGAATGCCACCCTATCTCCAGATAAGTGGAGTGTTTTGAAAGCTAAGCCTGTAAATAAATACCCTATGCATCCACATGACTTAGCTGGACCAGTTTTAGGGAAAACCAGCTCTTAATACCAGGGGAAATCAAAGTGTACTTTGTAATTTGGGACACACTCAAGGTCCTATATGTGCAACAGGAATGGTCCCACAATTGTTGTGCCAATCCCATCATCCCTGTGTGTCCCACTTGTCTCTGCAAAAGGACATTGTGTGACTGACGTCAGGCAGACAGGACAGAGCAAGGGCTTTCAGCTCTGAAGAGCTGCAAGGTTGTTTACCATGAGGAGCAGGTAGAGCTGGTGGTTCAGGTTCCTGTCTGTCAAAGTGGACATGAGGTGCTTGATACAGCAGGGTCCTGGGCTTTACACTGGGAATTGCCAAGTTATGTACAAGACAGACATGAAACAATGTTAGAGATTCACAGCCTCAGAAGCCTCAAAAAGCAAAGGTAATCTCCAGGCAAACACCTCTATGCATGGACAAATAGACACTCCAGTTGTGAAAATCCATGTGAAAATTTCCTCCAAACATTTCCAATTATTCACAATAAAATTGTGGTGTCTGGGAAGCTAGAAATTCCTATGATCTGGAAGGGACACTTGTAATGAAGCCACTTCATTACAAAGGAATGGAAAGGAAAGACTGCTGGTGGCTGGTCAGCCAGCAACATAAACACCTATCTCTCACATTTTTGCCAAGAAATGCTTCCTATGCAGACCAAACTTGATACTTGTAAGTATACCATATGAATGCAAAATATTCTACATAAATGTATATTTTATAGGTAGTATGTAAGTATATATAGATAATATATGTCCACACAATAGGATTTTAGGGCTATGTCTGTATCAGTAAATCTGGGGCAGTAGAACTCCATCATCTAGAAATTAATAGCTGATTCCATTTAATTTATTCTTGCCATGGTTTTGGCCTGTGCCAGTTAACACTTTTCCAGACAATTCCCAGGCACAGCTGAGGGAGCTACTGTGGGCCAGGGGCCGTTCCCAACAACCACTTAGATCCAAAAGCCTTGCTTGAAGGATAAAAGAGTTTAATGTTATTGGTGTAAGCCATCCTGTGCCAGGGCTCTCGGTGCCAGAGAACAGTCCTGGGCACGTTTAATTTACTGGTAGAGACATAGTCTATGAGCCCAGGGGATTAGGCAGGGTTTTAAGGGTTGCATGCCTGGACTTAGGTAGTTGATTTCTCCCAAGATCCATTTTAGGGAACCTCGGGATTTTTTGTGGACATGGGACTCGAGCCTTTAAATGTTCTATCACCTTGGTTAAAAAGCCTTGCCTTCTGATGTTCATGACCCTTTAGTGTTTTCCCTGAATAGAAAAAATCTGCTGGAAGATAAACTGGGTTGTAATTATGCAGTTTTATTATCGCTGTCTTCATGACAGTGGCATATAACAATAGTGAGCTCTGTTTAATTAACACTTTTTTATATTTTTTAAGGAGAAAGTCACATAAAACCTAGGAGATAAAAATGAAACCATACAAACCAGTAATGTTTCAAAGCCTGGCTAATTTTCATCAGGTTTCATAGAAAATAACTTCCTTTGTCTTCAGGTAAAACCTGGAGATTCTAAGATTACACTAATATTGCTGTATGAAATTATGGAGGGACTGATTACATTTTGAAAGGAACACCCCTGCAGATGTATTCAGTTACACTGATCCTTGGGGTACCACATCTCTTGGGAATGGTGCAATTGAGTGTCTAGTATATGGATGTAGTTGAGCTTTGAGCTTTTCTGTGTTCTCTGAAGAACAGCACAGAAAGGTATCTGACTGACAGCAGCAAACCTGCACTGAAACGCAGGAGCAAAATTCCTTTGGTCAGGATGCTAATTGCAGTGCTCCAAGTCATATACTTCTCCTGACCCATCTGTCTGGTCTAATCATAGCTCTTTCTCCTAAGTCTTTCTGTCTGTCACCCGCTCAGCCTGACTCCTACCATAACTTGAGTTTCACTTCTGTCAATGCAGCCACTGCATTAGTGTCAGGACACACAGGCCAGGATGAGACTGAGATGAACACTGACATAACGAGTGTCTCTTCTTATCTGTGCAGCTCTGGTCCATCTGGTGGGACTGCTGCTCTCCTTTGCAATATGTGACCTGAGTATCCAGCCATCCCAGCCACAGGCCATGTTGGGACAGCTCTGGTACTGTGATGATGGTGCAAGGAAGTGGGCAAAATATACTGAAATCCCTTTTATCTGAGGGTATGATGAGTGTCTGTCATATTAGACACCAAATTAGGCTCATTCTTCGGAAGTCATCCCTTGGGTTTATGAGGGAGAAAAGAGGAGGGCTGGGAACTGATGAGATGAACATCTGATCCTTTACACTGAATCTGTGTGTCCTGTTTTTCTTGCCATTTGCTACGCATGCCTCCCAGAGATGCAGTCCCACACACCAGCTACATGCGTGGCTTTGTGATGCGTGAGCAGGTTTATTCAGGGGATTTGATACTGTGTTTCTGGGCCCATTTCCCATCTAGAGGGCAACCAGAATACATCTGAATAGATCTGGCTGTGAAAGAGGAGAGGATTTTTTTCAAAACAAGCTCCAGAAAATGACTCATTAATACCTCTAGGAATGCTAGCTGTGGTGTGGAAACTAAGATGGAGAGTTTTTCTCTGCATTGTCTCCTCTGAGTGGAGTCAGGTGTGTGACCATACTTCGGTTTGCCTTTGAGGGCTAGGAGCCTGGTGTGGGGCTGTAACCTGTGTCAGGCTCTGGTGCTCACTTCTCATGCACTCCAACGAAGAAAAGTCATCCTAGGGTGGGTTTCGGAGGCAGGCCCGGTCCTTTCACTCTGGCCTTCTGCGCCAAGGGGGTTTGCAGAGCCAGAGAGCAGCAACCTGGCTGGCTGTGTGAGACACCCAGACCTTTGGTTACTAAAGTGCGATTTCCTGCGTGAGTATGTGCTCGCCGACATAAAGTAGCTTCTTATTGCTACGCGGTAATGCCGCTTGTGCCCTCGGCCCAGCCGGGAGAGCAGGGGAAGCCCAGCAGCCCTGCGTGCCCTGCATCCCGCGGTCCCTGTTCCCTGCCGGGCAGGGAGAGCCGGGACAGCGCCAAGCCGCGGTCTGCTGCGCCCCCTGGGGCCCCCCGACCGGCAGTGCAGGCACGGAGGGAGTCGGGGACGAGACGGGAGGGGCTTTTCACGAGCGTGGAAACAAAGAGAAATGTGTGAGTGATGGATGATAACATCTCCATGAAAATATCTCACCACCCCCCCCCCCCCTTATCAGCCCTTTGTCTTAACCCATCTTTTCTTGCCAGCCCCCGCCACTTTTTTGACCATTTGTAGTGCTAGCGTGACTGCATGCAGAGCTCACGGTTTCTGATGCCAAATCTCATTTCCTCCCTCCCAAGACTGTTTTCATCCTTGTTTACACAGCCTAGAGAGCTGTTTCAAGTGGAATTTCTGGTGAATTGCTTGCAAATAACTGTCCTTAGCTGTGGGAAAGTGATAAAGGTTTAATCATTTGGTCTTTGCCTCTAGAAGAGTTGGGGAGGAGGTACAAGTGCAATGTGCAGTCACAGAGTTTAGGAAGCAAGGAGTAAATAGCATGCTTGTGATTTATGCTCATTACAAAATCTTCTAAGGCCCCTCCTTCCTTGGCCAGTCTAGCATTCTGGGCTTTTGAGGCACAGGCTTGTGAAGACAAGTTATCTTTTTCTCTTCCTCACAGTGCAGTTTTATTGGATGCTTGGACCCTTCCTGTTTGCTTTTGGCTGGTTTGTGGCCACAAATCCTCAGTCATTTGCAGTTCTGCAGTTATTTTAAGGGCTATATATTTTACCTGCAAGCCTTTGAGGATTCTGCTGTGCTGTCACTCCCGCAGAGGCCTCAGGTGGTGCTCCTGCTCCTCTCCCAGCCTTCCCTGCCATGCTGAGCCACTCAGCAGCAAAAGTTCACACACTGATTGTGTGCAGACCCAAAACTGTCTTCTCTGCCCAGTGATGAACTGAAGCCTGGCAGCAGCTGGAGATGAGGTGCAGGGAGGAGATGGAAGTCCTAACAGATGTGTGAAACATCACCAGTGCTGGCTGGTGTTTTCTGCTCACCTGATGGCAGTCTGAGAGGTCTGACCAGGCTCAAAGTGAAGTACTGTGGCCAGGAGTTGCCTAGGATGGCCCAGCCAGGGTACAGCTGTTGCTCTCTTCATGTGTGCATTGTGCCCGCATTAAGGCATCAAGTTCAAACTTGCACATCCTGAAAATTCTTCCTAGAATTTCTCTCCCTGGTGATACTAACCTGGCTCTTTTTTCACTTCCCTTAGAAGCACTGAAGCTGCTCACAAATACATATCTAGAGGGGGTGCCCAACTAGAGGAACTGGGAAACCTCTTTGATGTTGAAAGCTGTGTTTTATTTATACACTTGGGATAAGCCCAGAGGCTGTCTGGGCAGCCAGGAAGTTCCAGAAAGGAATTTCCCCCCATCAGACCAGGAACCACAATAGTATTTTCTCCTTTACTCTTCAGAGACTGTGTGTGCTCATTTCCTAGCATTTTTGCTTTAGAAGTTTCCCATTTTTGCAGGACCCGAGGACCTTTCTCTCTGTTGCTGCCCTTCTAAGCATTATAGTTTGAGGTTTCTTGTCTTTGACCTAAAGACCTCAAGTCTGAGGCAGCCGATGAGCTGGTAGGCTCTTTCTGTGAGGGTAGACTGGATGTTTCTTTCATCTTTGGACTGACTGCTCCTGGCTACATGGCAGGGCTCAGAAGCACTGTGTGATCCCAGCTGAGGGCTGTTATCGAGAAGGCATTTGAAAAGGAAGAGATGTGAGTGAGTTGCAGTGACTGTATTTGAAGGAAAGAAAGTCAGATGAGACAATTCCTCTTCTCCAGGGATTAGAAAGAAGCTATCCAAAGCAGAAATCATTGCTTCTCTTTGCTTGTGTTTCTGAGGAGCCAGGCTGCCCTGCCACCCTGGGGTTTCTGGCTGGCCAAGCTAAACTATGAGTGCTGTCCCAGCAGCCTGTTACCGAGTGGGTGTCAGGGGGCAGAGGAGCAAATGTCTGCGGTACCATCAGGAGAAGCACAGTGTGAATGGCCTGCTCTCTCAGGTTCTCGTTGTTCCAGCCACATGCTGACCTTCCAATTGGCCCAAGCAATTTGCAGGGAGAGAATGGGCAACAAGAGAATTATAACAGAGATGGGGCTGCCCAGCAGTGCTGTTGATAGGATTGTCTCTTCTTCTTATATATGTCACATGACCTATGCTGGAACGGTCACTGTTTCTTTATCAAATAGCATCTCTTCAATTTCCTTTTCCTCCTTTTCCTCTTTTATGGCAGTCAAAACTTGTATATGCCAAAACATGTATCCTAGGTAGTTCATTGCTCAGATGAGTCTAAAAGATACGTATCTAAAAGAGAACAGATAGCTGTTACCTTCAACCACCTTTAACCAGCCCTTCTTGATTCTCCCTGAATGTCCAAAGTGTTTGCATGACAGCAGCTGGCTCAGTTCCAGGATAGTTTGTAGCCTTTAAGGTAATGGTGGGCAGTTCTCACCTTTGCTTGCTTATAGCTTTAGTGAAGGGTTCCTTCGTGTGTGGAATGTGTTTCCCAACTGTCTTTCCCATACTCCTGGTACAAAGACCACACAGTCAGAGCCCTTGTGTGTGCTGCAGCTTCACCCCTGCAGCTGGGTCACGGGGTGTTTGTGGTTTGTGTGGTGGGGACTCAGCTTAGTTTGGCCTGTGTTAGGGCAGACACCGGGCAGAGGCCGAGTCAGAGATGATCCCTTCAGGAGCAGCCCACAGGCTTTGCAGTTCGCACACTGGGAAGAGGAATGCCCTGTGGTTCCTGCTAGAAGTGATTGGTGGCTGGCTAGAGACAAAGCTTGGTGCCCTTTGTCTGTTTTGTCAGTCCTACTGTTCTGGGAACAATTCTCATTATTTTTTGTGGATTGTCCTCTCTTCTGCTTTTATCTACATACACTGGGATGTTCTTGAATCCATTGGTGGATAGTCCCCCTCTGGAGCACCATTCGAGATGTGCCTGGGTCCACATCTTCCTCCAAGCAAGCTTCAGGCTCAGCTTTCATCCTTCTCCTGCCCTTCAATTCTCTTTTAGCATTTTCCTTGGCAGATGCTTCTTCCCTGGCACTGGCAGTACCTTCAGTGTCTGTCTTGGACATCACCCAGTTAGGGTCATAAGCAAGTAGGAATGGATGGGGTTTTTCCAGCTCAGCCTTGTCTCCCTCGGTGTAATGAGGGGAGATCCCCAATAGATGGCACTTGAACCTCTTTTCTGGCTGGTTTTTCCCCTCCAACCTCGGGATGTTCAGACCAGTGTATGCTCAGATGCAGCAGGAGCCTGTTATGGCACAGTGTGTGGAAAAAGGAGACCAAAAAGCGGTTCACTGTGTAAGAAAGGGCGAGTAAATCCTCAGGTAACTTCAAAGGGTGAAAAAAGCATCTCTTTCCTTTTGAGAAGGCTTGGCCAGGCCTGCCTAATGAGGCTTTCTGCACCCACACACATTCCTGTTCTTGCACCTGGCAGTGTCAGTGGTAGACCTTGGGCAGGATAAACTACAGAAAGCATTAGCTTGTCCTCCGAGCACAACAGGAAACACAGCTCAGAGGTAATCTGTGCATTAAACTAATCCTCACAGTATTGTCTTCACCTTTACTGCCCGTCTCCCCATTGCACTGTTTGGTCAGGATTCCCACAGAGAAATGTCTCCAAGAGAAAATAAGATGTGGCACAGCAGACATCCAGGGATGTCTTCCCCATGGCAGCAGTGGGTAGGAACATGTAGAAGGGAACCAGGACCCTGCCTCAGCTCACAGTCCCCTGCCCACTCCCTGTCACCTCAGTGCCATGTGCTCTTGCAGGGGAAACTTGCCACTTGCCTCCTTTCTGCTTCTGGTCTGGCCAAGAGGAATTTAAAGACCTTTTCAAGAAATGTGGGAGCAGGCATGTGGGTTTACCCTAGATGTTGTGCGATGCATTTTTCATGCTTTTATCATGTGACCAGAGGAAACTTGGACTAGGTTTGAGATTTGGTTTGAACCCATAGGCAGATCAAAACTCCAGGGGTGAGAAACCCACAGGAACCAAAAAACAGAGCAGACTGATCACATGAGATGCTTGGGAACAGAAACCACTGAATTTTGCATAGCTCCAGCAGTGTGATCTAGTAACAGGCTAGATTACAGTCTGGGCGCATACGGCTAGGGGCCAGGAGGTAGCACTTCTATTCTTGGATCTTTCAACAGCTTTTCTCAGTGACCTTCAGAAAGTCAAGTAACCTTCTCTGACTTGGGTTTTTCCTTTGGAATAATACTATAACTTACCCCTGGAAAATATTTTGCTATCCTTGGATAGAAGTTCCTTGGTAGTGTTCTGCAACCTGTATGTAGAGGAGCAATGTCTCCAGACCTCTCAGGAAGCTTTCTCTCCACTATGTGATGCAGCAGTGTGACTTGTCATCTACTGGGAACCTATTCAGCACATTGAGCCTCATCCTCAGGACACAGATCACCTAAGAAAAGGGTTGCAGCTTTAGGTTGTAGCTCTGCTTTCTGTGAGGGTTTCTTTTCCTGTGGGGGTCTGCTAAATTGCTTGTCACTGTTTGCCGCAGTGTGTCACTGTGCCTCATTCAGAGGAGATGCTGGATGCCGTGGATTGATGGAGAGATTGTTATCTGTCCATCAGTTGCTCCTGGCATTGCAGGTGTGGATTGAGAGAGAGGCCATGGTACTTTACCAGTGTGAGGTGCAAGGTCAGCTGGGGAGGAACCTGAGGGTGTGAGTTTCTCCTGAGTCTGCTGGAACACAGAGATGCTCATGGATACAGTCTCATGGATACAGAGAAAACACTGGGAGAAAGTGTCTATAACTAGATTTCCAGTAGAACTGGGTATACCCAAAGTTGGTGTTCCTGGCTATTCTGGTCATGAAATACAAAGCAAGCAAGAAACAGCTGCTCTGCAGGTATTTGCTGAAACACATGTAGGTAAAGGTTGCAGAAGCAGGCTTTGTAGTATTAGTTTGTCTCAAATTGCAGAGAAGCCTGCAAAGCCTCAAAGAAGCCTCATCAGCACTTGTTTTTGCTGCTTGCCCTGAGAAGGTCTGGCCCTGCAGCAGGTTAGGAGGTCAAGCACAAACCCTTCACCAGGCTGTGGTCTCCACTGCTGTCCTGTGGTGTAGTGGGGTGAGCCAAGGTAGAGCCTGTGGTGCGTTACAGTTGGGATGGCAGGTTCTGCTCTTCCCTGTTTCAGGGAGATTTTTCAGCTTCATCTGTTCTGAAACAAACAACTAGGCCCTGGCATGTACCTGTCCCAGTGCTTGAACTCTGAATGGGAAAGCAATCAACACAGTAGCTTAAGCTGACTGTGCTTTATGGGTTATATCTTACAGACCATTACAAGGACAGCCAGTGTCTCCAGAGCTGAAATAAGGAATGAATAATGGCTTTGGGAATTTTGCTTTATAAAAAAAGGAAAAAATTATAAGAGAATCTCAGTTGTTGGACTGTGGGATATACATTGGTTATTGGTTAGGTCCCAGGAATCATTCTTATCTAGCATTAAATATATTATTGCATATCTCTATGGAGGATTTCTGGTTTCAGTTGGCATTTTACTCCCTCCTGTTGGATGCAGGATGCCAGACTAGTAATCTGCTCATGTGCACTACTCCCTGGTTTTTTTTTTTTTTTTTAAATTCATGCAATAAGAAAAGCATAAGTACCTATAGCAATATGTGGTGGGTTAGAGTCATAAGGTTGGATTGTGATTTCAATTTGGTGTGAACTGGGGAAAAAGATGAAAACAAGTCCATGGTGTGAATGCAGAGCTCCCAGAACACGTATGGTTTAACAGCTGAGACAGTTTCCTACTGCAGACATCTTCTAAGAGGGCACTATCCGAAAAGCAAAAATTTTGTTTTCTGCCTCAGACTCTGTGCTTGTTGTATTCCTTCAGGAAAAAAATACTTTGTTAAGTGGAGCTGAACCGAGGCCCTTTCCCCTGCAGCAAAAATGTGCTCTCTCTTTTCCACAGTCAGCACTTTAGGAGTGCTCTTTCCTTATCTTGTTACAGGCCTGCTGGCTGAGAACTGGGAACTAGTTAACCAGCCTGTGCTCCTCTGGGATTTGTACACAAGCTGAGACCGCTGCAATGCTTCCTAGCTCGTCCCGGGAGGAAGGTTGGGACAAAAGGCTCTGCTGGCCCCAAGGGACTGGTAATGGGCAAAAGGGACCTTTGACACCTGGACACGGGAGTTGATCGCTGGCACGGAGTTGGCAGTGGGTGAAAGCCCTTTGTTGTCGCTGCTGGCAAACGTGTCGGCGGCTTCCTGTGGGTTCAAAGTGGCTGCGAGCCTATCAGTCACTCCCTGATAACTTTCCTGACTGTTTTGCCAGGGAGGTGCTGGAGGACTGGCCATAGAAATGGGGCACCTTGCTTGAGCCCGAGGATAGCTGGTGCAGCAGGAGCTGGGGCTGGCCTGGCCCATCGCCTGCGTTTTTGTGGGGAAAGGCTGCGGCGACCTTCCCTGCTGCTGCAGGCCCCATGCAAGTTCCCGGGGTGGCTCAAGGGACTCGAAACACGACCCCGAGCCCTCCCTACGGATCTGTGCTCTGAATCGGAGGAGGGGACAGACAGGTCACGGCATTCTGTTTTGGGATCCCTGGACTAAGCGGGCTGGAGCCAGGATGCGGTAGCGCAGAGGCACTGCCAGTCCGCTACATCCCGAGCTGAGCCCGCCCAGGTCGGGGACTCAGGGAACGCCGGCGGCCGGGAAGGGCCGGCGACCCTTTAAGCGGAGTCCCCGCCCCGTCCCGCCCCGTCCCGCCCCGTCCCGCCCCTCGGGCCAATGTGCGCCGCGGCTGCCGCGCCGCTGGTTACAAGTTTCCCGTGGCGGCGGTGCCGGAGCGATCCCGGGGCGGCGGCGGCCGGCGGCAGCCGCGGGGCGCGATGCCCGATGCCCGCCTGGGGCTGAGCGGGCGGGAGCGCTGCCATGCATAGCGGAGCCCGGCGCCTCGCCCAGGGAGCTCTGCCGTCCCGCAGTGAGCACTCCGCGCCGAGTGTCTCTTGTCCCCTGCAGCACGCTGCCAGCTGGTACCTCCCTCCTTTCTGAAGCGTAACTGGGGAGGGGGTGGAAGGCAGAGGAAGTTTGGTGTTCAGGTTTTTTTTTTTCTCTGTAGGCTTTGGAGAGGGATTCCCTTTGGCTGCCAGCGCGGAGGGCTGTCGGACAGGGTGCGGTGGCGGAGGGAAAGGGGCACAGCTGGGAGCGGCTGTAGGAGCCGTGCCCCGCCGCCGCGTACCTGCGGTGCTGGATGCGAGCTCCGCGCAGCTCCGCCGAGCGTAGCGGCGCGGCAGATGCAGATGCGTGCGTGTGTGTATGCTTAACCCTTTCTTGGCTCCTCGGATTTGTACCATGCTGAAGATCCTCACCAAAAAGCTCAGGAACCAGAGTTTGAACGAAATTCAACCTTTCCAGCTAAAGGTAAGAAAAGACGGTTTTGTCTCGGTTGCTTTGTCCCCTTCAGGTAACTACTAAGAGGGCCTTGAGAAGCTGGAAACTTGCAGTGTTTATTATGCTGGGTCAGTTTCCTCTCAGCCAGGAGGAACTGGCCTAGGCTGTATTCCTGTTACTTAAAGTCCCGTTCCTTTGCACCCAGAATTACCCTGCACAATTCAGATAATACAGAAAGGTATACGAAGACAGATGTATCTGTCTGTTCTTTAGAATGTTTTCCTTTTGATGGGATTCACATTTAACTGTGTAGGCATTTGCATAGATACCTTGGTACGTGTGCAATCTGTAGCCCCCCAGCCCTTTCCAGGATAGAACCCCATTTGTACTGCAAATTTGTACAGTATTTGTAGGTACTGTACAAATGTGATTTACCTAAAATGCCTTTCAGCTCGTTATTTGCATTTCTCTCTTTTGGTCCTGAAGGCCAGAATCTGAGCTGAAGTTTGCAGGCTGGATCATTGCATTGACCCATGGCTCTACAGATTCTTCTTACATTCGTTTTTAATGTTTAAAATAAAACTGAAGACCACAGATTCAGAACTAAGCCCTTGCTGCCAAATATAAAGAGGAATTTTTGAGCCATATACCACGGGATAAAAATGGAGCCATGACGAATGAGAAAAAAATACCAGATCCCGATTTGGCAAAATTGTTTTAAACCAAGGGATATCCCCTGAAATCAGCAGAGTTACTCTGGATTGACACCAGTATTGCGGGAAGTGCAGCACCTGGCTCCGAATAAAAGAAGGGATCTGGGAAAAGTAGCAGCCCTCGTTGCCTGAGTTGGGGGCTGGGGATCCGTATACCAGACTCTAGTGGAGTCTTTTGTATGTGTTACACAGAGGCTCATTGCTGTGTGGCTGCACTTCTGCGCAGTCACTCTGGACAGGCTGATGGCAACTTTGATGAAACATCAACACTGTTTCTAACAAAGTTTGCTGTACTTCTTCCTCTGGGGATTGCACATTCTGTGGCTCTCAGGGGAGGCAGGGTTAGATTTTATTTTTGGAAGTAAAATAAAGGCAGTGCTTTAGGTTGTAGTGGATTGCTTCAGTGCAGAGTATCTGCAGAGGCAGTGAGGGCTTTTTTAACACTGTGTTTCTGGGCCTTGTGGCTGCAATCTCCTCCTTTAGCTTTATTGTTTGTCTCTTGGAGCCTCAGGTTGTGAAACCCTGAGAATCTTTGGAAGGAGCTCTCAGAGGTAGATATAGCCTTCAGGATGCTTAGAGGCATGCAGGAAAATATGCATGAGTGGGCATCTGCAGCCATTTTGTTCATGTTAGTGCCAAGGTTTTGTGCTGCAGACAGGTGGTCTGCATTTTTGCAGGCATGGTGGAGAAAGTTAAACTTGCACTGTGCCTTTGCTTGCAAGGCTAATGCATAGCCCATCAGAGCTGTCTTTGCAGTGGGGAGTGCTACAATGACTGGTACACATGTGTATGGGCAGAAAGCCAGACTTGCAAACTCTGGGTTTAAATCTGTTTTGTAGGCCTTTGGGGACCATGTGCAGCTGCCTGGTCTTGGTTGAGCCTTGCAGCAGCATACTAATTGCTTAATGGAGTGTGCAGTGGTCTGTCTTAGGTGTTGGACCAGAGCTCCTTGCAGGTATGGACCCGGGGTAGGTGTCACAGGGGGTGAGCAGTGTGGAAGCTTCTGATGGCTGTGCTGTGCATGGGCCCTGTGTCAAGGCCATGTGTCCTGTACCATTTTGCTCTACTGCCCTCATGATGTGGGGCTGCCAGGCACTGACCAGGCTTTGATCTTCTTGGCCTTGGTCTGTGTCTGTGCAGGCTTGCATGGTATATACATTATTTAAAAGGTCCAGTGAAACCTAGTGAAAAGTTAGGTGAGAGCACAGAACCAGGTCTGTAGCCCTATAAGTGGAGAACGAGCATCAAGTTTGGATAGAGTAAGAATTGATCACCACCCTAGAATTGAATTCACCACCCAAACCAAGTGCTCAGAAAGAGCTTTAATAACAGTGTGCTTAGCTGCTCTTCTCCTTCATTGCCCACTCGCTTTAGCACTTTATGACCTTTTTGGGAAGTTCCCAAATTCAAGGAGAAGCAAGCTACTGTTGTGCTTATAGCTTACAACTATATTGAAATTAGCAAGAGTCCCAGGAGACTGTCCCTGGTTAAATTGTCAAGGCATTTTTACAAGTGTGGAAGATTTGACCAACCTTGGATTGGCATCCAAACTCTGGGAATCTTTTCAGGATGAAACTGCCCACTGTAAAGGTTTTATTTTTGTATGATGTGTCCCAAATTGGTTTAGTGTGGCTGTGATGGGTCCTCCTAGTCTTTCCCCAGTAGGAGAAGCTGAGAGGATGCTATGGCCTTCTGTAAGTGAAACCATAAAATATGCAAGCTCTGGGTGTTGATGGAATGGACATCTCTTTTTCCATTCTAAAGCTGGTCTTCAGGCAATTGACAGCTAGGGCTGCTCAGAGGACTGTGACTCAAGAGATGTGCTAGTGTCTCAAAGTGTCCCTTTATTTCCCTTACACCAGAAGTCACCATGGTGGGAAGGGAGGGACTGACTGACACTTCACCTGATGTTGGGTTAGCCTGCTCAGCCAGCAGTTCCTGATAAGGGTGGCTGGGCTGTCAAGTATGATAGTTAGAGTTCAAATTTGGATGCCTTGCCTTGGAAGACAGCTGACCTTGCTTCACAGAATCCCAGAATGTGTAAGATTGGAAGAGATCACAGTGGATCATCTGTTCCAGGCTCCCTGCTCAAGCAGGGTCATGCTAGAGCACATGGCACAGGATTGTGTCCAGGAAGTTCTTGAATATCTCCAGTAAGGGAGACCCCACACCCTCTCTGGGCTCAGTCACCTACGGAGTAAAGAAGTTCTTCCTTGTGTTCAGGTGGAACTTCTGTGCATCTGTTCCTGCCTGTTGCCCCTTGTTTTATTGCTCGGCACCACTGAGAAGAGCCTGGCTCCCTCTTCTTGACCCCCCCTCTTCAGGTATTTATATACATTGATGAGATTCCCTCTCAGATGCCTCTTTTTGGGACTGACCAGGCCCAGCTCCCTCAGCCTTTCCTGGTGAGAGAGATGCTCCAGTCCCTTAATCATCTTTGTTACCCTCCACTGGACCCACTCAGGAGCTCCACGTCTCTCTTGTACTGAGGAGCCCAGAACTGGACACAGAACTCCAGATGCGGCCTGAGTAGAGGGGCAGGATCATCTCCCTCAGCCTGCTGGCAGAGCTCTTCCTAATGCACTGCAGGATACCACTGGCCTTCTTGGCCACAGGACACTGCTGGCTCATGGATGGCTTGTTGTCCACCAGGACCTCCAGGTCCTTCTCTGCAGAGCTCCTTTTCAGCACCTGAGCCTTTGCTGGTCCGTGGGGTTGTTCTTCCCCAGGTGCAGGACCCTGCACTTGCTTTTGTTGAATTTCGGAAGGTTCCTCTGTGCCTGTCTCTCCAACCTGTCCTTCTGAAGGGCTGCACAGCCCTCTGGGGTATCAGCCACTCCTCCCAGATTTGTGTTGTCAGTGAACTCACTGAGGCGGCATCTGCCCCTTCATCCAAGTCATTGATGAACGAGTGAATATTGGGCTCAGTATTGAACCTTGGGGGATACCCCTAATGACAGGCCTTCAGCCAGACGTGTGCCACTGGTTATGACCTTCAGCCAGTTCTCAGTCAACCTCACTGTCCACTCATCCAGTCCACACTTCCTGAGTTTGCCTATGAGGATGTTGTTGAGACAGTGTTGGAAGTCTTGCTGAAGTCAGTGTAGACAATACCAGGTTGTTGTTCCATTGTAGAAGGCAATTGGGTTTGTCAGGCATAGCACTGGTAAATTCATGCTGACTGTTCCTTGTCATCCATGTGGATAGACATGGCCTCCAGAATGATGCATTCCATCACATATCTAGGGATTGAAGTGAGGCAGACTGGCTAGTAGTTCCCTGACTCCTAATTCTTGCCTTTTTTTAAAGACTGGGATAACATTTGCTTTTTTCCCAGTTCTCAGGGACCTCTCCTGGTTGCCATGACCTTTCAAAGATAATCGTGAACGGTCTAGCTGTGGTATTTGCCAGCTTTCTCAACATTTGTGGAAGCATCTCATCAGAGCCTGTGGACTTGACACCCACAAGTTTTCCTAGGTGTCTTTCCATTGGATACTTGTGCACCTGTAGCAGGAGCAGCATGTCCACTCCTGAGCTCTTGTAGTTCATAGCACACCCTCTTAGCTTAAGAGCTTCAGCTCTTCAGCTTCTGTGGCTAAATCCAAGAAAGGAGAGGGCATTGCCTGGTGCCTCAGTCTTTGGTCTACCTCTTGCTTCAATGGTCTGGTGTGATTTGCTAGAGCTTAGGCCAGATTCAGGAACCTTTTTGGCTGCTTTTGAGCCAGAAGTGGATCTGACTTTACAGGTTAGGGATCATCTTTGATAACGGCTGGCAACTGGATCTGTTCCAGAGCAGTTGAGACAGAAGAAAAAAGTGAGATCAGGGGAATGTCCCATATTGTAGTGAAATGCTTCAAACCAGGTAAGCGAGAGGGTCCTGGAACTCAAGGCCTGATTTTTTTTGTGTGTGTTAGTTGTCCAGTATTACAGTCTAGTATAGTTTTTTATTATTTTCTTTCGTAGTTTTAGACTTGTAGCCCTGAGAAGCACTTTCTGAACTATTACGTCAGGCTGATCAAGGAGCTTTTAGAATGCATATCTTGGGCTTGCATGTGGGTTTGTGATGGAGTACTGATATTGAGCCCTTAGAAGTGTTGTCTAACCAACTCTGTGTGCTTTCTGCAAATCAGGTGTCTTATTCATCCCCGCAATTTCTGGTAGGGGTTTCTCACACAAATGTTTCTTCCAAGAAACATTTCTTGGAAATCTTGTTTCTTTCTCTCTAACTCTTGGGGCCTTGCTATTTTTGTAGTGGCTAAAGTGTGGGTGTCTGTTTTCTGAGCTTTGCTTGCAAGCAAGCTCCTTCGGGCAGGGAGCATCTGGCTGGAACAAGTCTGTGCATTGCCAGTCAAACTAAGCCCTTAATTAGTGGCCCTAGGTGTTATCAGAATGAAACAGTTGGATTGTGGTGTGTTAAAAAATTAACTGGCTGGAACATGCAGCTAAAGAAAACTGAGCACTTTAAAGGTTGTGATTTCATTCCGACTTAGCTGTTGATACAAACAACTTTGGGGGTGATACAACTAATGTTCTAATCCACAAAAGTTGTTAGATTACTTATGTACTTGGCATATTCACTTTGGTCTTGGGCATAGATAATACAGACATGTTTGTCACTTCCTTAATGTTGATCAGTGATACAAAATATGTGAGTGTTCTAGTGACAGAGAACTGCCTTTCTCTTCTACATAATTTTAGCCTTAAAGGGAATTGTGTGCTAGGTGCTAACAAAGCCACTGTGCCAGTTCTCTTCATATACCCTTGCAGCTTATATGTGTGCATACATGGCACTGGGGGCCAGAAAGTCATCTCAGTTATTTTCTACTGGCATCTGTATCTGGAATCAGCTATGAGACTCTGGTCTGGCTGGCCAGCCCTGACAGGCAACTAGGAATCATCTGCATCCTCCCTGTATGAAGGGGATTCAGTTGGCTGTGCAAAGTGAATCTCAAGCTTGCAGGCAGTGACTCCTGCAGTCGGTGTCCCCATAGTAGCTTGTTACTCTGCAGAGCCGGGAGTGTTGGGTTTTTTTTCTCTTTAGACCAAAAAAAAGAGTGGAGTAGGATTATTATTGATGCACAGTGGGTATGCTTTCAAAGATCTGCATAAGTGCTCAGGCTTACTATGAATGAGGACAGACTTATTTCTGCCTCTCTTTGGGTGACTGCTTGTCGTGTCACAGGTCTTCAGCTTGGCATAGGGAAAATTTAGCTTTGTCTGCTGTGGTGTATGCAGGTTTTCTCTCCTTTGTGGGTTTTTCAGCAGATGCCACCAAACAGGCTCATTGCTCTAGAGCTGGAGGATTCTGTTTTACATTGAAATTTTACTTTTCTTCCCGTTATGTCAGCTGGTTATGTTAGATGCTTCTGGTTTGTCGTAATCGCAGGAAAGACACAAACGGATGAATCTAAGTGTGTAAGTACAAATTTGACTTTTGGAGTATCTATGAATATGCCTGTAGTTAGGCTTGTGATAATTTGGACTGAAAATATGTATGTTGGTGGGTTAGAAATGCTGTGATAGATACTTAGGTAAGGCAAAGAATAGAACAGGCAATCCCAACCACTTTAAGCCTTAGGTTTTTGGCACTTCTGCCTGAGGCATTGTAAAATAATAGGTTTTCGATTCTTTCTACTTGGCTTTGAAGGTCTGAATCTTTAAGGGTTGTCTTCTTTTTTGTGCATACATTCAGCACTGTAATAACTTAATTCCAAAGAGTGGTACTTCAGACAAATTGCAGATCCTGCAAATACAGCATGATGGGGCATTCATTGACTTTGGAGTAGTTTGTTGAGACATTCAGCTGGCCTTTAGGACTGATAAGAAACTATGAACTAGCTTAAAAAGAAGTCCATCTCCCAAAAGCACAAAGAGAACTCATTACTTTCCCTTGTATTTCCCAATTCTTGGATTTTATTTGAATGAGAAACTAAATTCTGAAAAGTCAGTGCTATGTATTTAACTTTGGGATTTCAGTGAAAACTGATTATTTTTATTTGCTGGTTAGTGCAGTTCTTCATGTCCTGCTGTCATGCATTGTCCTACGCGTTCTAAGTTTGTTGCACTGTTTGGGATGCTAAATGTCTTCCTGAGCATGAAAAGAGCTCATATTTGAGGTGAAAATAGAAAGCAGAACCAGGTCATTATCTATTTTAATTATATGGCTTTCACAAAAAAGTGGGTTCACTTTTTTTATAGTAAAAAGCAAGGCTTGCATCTGCTTAGGAGTGTTCTGTGGAGGGGTGGGTGGGCAGGGCACCACTCTGCTGCAATGTGTCAGCCTGGCCAGCTTCCCTGGCTGTTCCTGGAGCATGCCTGGGGTCACAGCAGTGCTGTTGGGATTCCTCAGAGCTGGAACCAAGGACTGTATTCCCTTTTCAGTGGGAAATAACACTCCCACACACATTGTAGGCAGTGCCAACCCCTCCCACCCTCGTGCCTTTATCTGTAGCCCCTGTTCTCCTGTTGAGTGGGATTCAGGTTGCCGGGTGATCCAGCGCTTCCTAGCAACCAGCATCGCAGGTATGCGTGTGCAGGGCCGTGTTCTGCCGCAGGAGCTGCCGTACGTGGCCGTGGGCAGCGCCTGTTTGTCCTCCTGCACCGGTGGCCAGCGGTCAGCCAGCTAAGCTGTTTGTGAATAGGCACCAGCACCACCCACAAGTACTCAGCGTGAACACCCAGGCAAGGATTTAGAGAAAAGCCAATTAGTTGTGACCTTTATGTGCACTGAAAGCATTCCCTCTGCAGCGAACTCTGCTGTGACCCAGCCCTGAAAATCGATGTAAAGGACATATGGCCCAGAGTGTTCTGTGCAGAAATGTCTCCATGCCAGTCTGGGCACAGGGCTGCCCAAGCTGTGGGCATGCAGCAAGCAGGTGAAGCACAGTGCAAAGAAGGTTTCTTCTGGATCGGCATGATCACGTCTTGGAGGTGGTCAGCTCAGGGTGTCTCTAGGCATTTCTTCCCTCTCTTGCTCTGTCCTTGCTTATTGTGCTCATTATAACCTCCTCTCTGCCATGGGCTGGTCTGTTTGGGCACAGGCCTGGTGTCCATATGTACCTCAGTCTATACGTCACACTGAATTGTTCAGTTCTTGTAGGGAAGGCATTTTTAGGCTGGGGCATCTCGGGAGCTGGCTAAGGCAGAGGGAGCAGATCTTACATGGTGAGTAGGTGTTTTTGTTGTTTTTGTTTGTTTTTTTTAATCTCCTTTGTAATCGCTGCAGCACACCAAGTGCTCAGCCAGGTGAACTTTTGCTGTTGTCCCCTTGAGAAGCTCTAGAAGAATGGGAATGCCACAACAGAGTACCCTTGTGAAGAGCTCACATAATTAGTTCTCTGGTCCATCCTCAATGGCTTCACAGAGAATGAAATACCGTGGATGCTTATGGAAACTTCCTGCTAGACTTGTATGTAAGAAAGTATCTTGCTTGGCATATTTGCACCAAAGCTGCCACATGGCTGCATGTGCAGTAATCCAAATCCTGTTTCTTTCTAGTTATTCTGTGTTAGCGCAGCAGAATGTCATCTAAGGGTGGCAGGGGCTAAAAGCCCAAAGAAGATTCTGTGAATGCTTTACAAAGCAGCTGGTGTGGACCAGCCCCTTGTTTCTTTGTTTCCAGCCCTCTCCTCCCCAGGCACTTTTTTCCAGGCAGGTCGTCATCCAGGCTCAGCCTGCTGCAGAGAACTTCAGTTTGCCAAGGCCTGAGCTGTGGGGCTGGGAGCAGATCCATGTCTGTGCTCCACTGGCATGCACCCTTCAGATGAGTGTTGTGAGCAAGAAGATGCAGTGAAACCTGGGGAGGTATCCCTTAGGCATGGTAGACTGGTAGGTTGTGGGTTGCCTTCCTCAAACAGGTTTGTCTTTGTACCCAACAAACACACCTGAGAAAAGGTCTCTGTGACTTTGCCTGGATTCACATCCCCATCCTAGTTCCAGCATCAGGCCATATGAAAACAACTATGAGTTTAGGGCTTTAAACACTTTCTGAGGAGGAAAAGGAAACCAATGTCAGAGTTAGGTCTCCAGAGGAGGCTTTTATTAGTCATGTCTCCCATTTCATGGATAGGTTCACCTGAGGTTTGTGGCCTAACTTCAGGGTAGATGATCCTTATCTAAATTTAGATTTATGAAAAGATGGGAGATGCCTAGTATTTGTGAGATGTCCAAATGAGATATTTGGAATATTCATAAATGTCCACAATGAGAATAGGCAGGCCTTGGTTTCTGATGTATCTAGGGACCAAACTATTGCTTGGTAGCTGATTAATTGATTTGTCTGGGCTACAAACCTGGTTTTGAGTCAGAATTTCAAGGAGATCACACAATTTGAGTTGCTGATAGCATAAAGGTCCTATCCCTTCACACCTATTTTATTCAGCAATCTGTCTCATCTTACTCCTTCCTAAAGGGGTCACATTGTTCCATGAGGCATGCTGGTTTTTATTTAACTGATGTGCTTACTTTTTGGCATGACAAAATCTGCCAAGCTGTGTATGGGCATAAGATGAGAATAAAATTTCCTTTGGTTGAATGGGGAATTTCCCATCTTAAGGAAAGGTGCCAGACAGGCAGCTAGGTTCTCCAGTTTGCTGAGAGTGTGTCTGGATGTAAGCTGGAAAAATATAAAATAATCCTTCCATATCCTGTCACCCGGTTATTACACACAAAGCCAAGTGGTTGTTCCAGACAGTTGTCTGCAGCGAGACTATTCTGGTGTGTGATTCTTTTTTTTTTTAATATAATTTTTTCTTTATTCCTATGAGTTGGTTATTCCAAGGGAATAAAGTTCTATGGCCAAAGGCTTATTAAGAGGGAAGAACAAGAGGTATTTGGTGTGAAGCATATAAACTGAAATAATTTAAAGGCTTGAAAAATCAGCGGCTTCCATGTATAGATTTTTGTTCTCAGAGAACCCTTTTTGTTCTGGCTTGGACAGAACCAATCACTTTTGGGAAACCTCTCAATGGTATTTTGCAGAGGGGTGCAGTGCAGCTTTTCCCATCTTGCCCCTGAATTGATATGTGGGGATGCTAATTTAGTAGCTGGTGCTTGGACACTGTCTCAGTAGCACTCTGTGGTGGGGTGAGCTGGACCTGAAGAACACCATCATGCTTTGCTCTGTGCATCCCCCTTACATTGTGACATTGCAAGTAAATGCATAAAGCTCTGTGTCCCACTTCCATGAGTGTGAGTTAGGAGCATCCATCCCATGTTAGACCTATAGTTTCCCCCAGTATCCTATCCTTCTGTATTAGTGACCCAGTAAATTTCTTTTACCTAAACCTGTTCATTTTACACTACCAAATCTGTGTAGGGTATTTACATCCAGAACATGTGGCAAAGTATTTCACACCTTAATACATGCTGCCAAATGGTCACCTGTTTTTTGTTTAGGACCTACCTCATACTAATTTAATTTTGTGCCTTCTGTGTTGTATATTGGAGAAGAGAGTGAATATTCAAATTCTGTCTTTGTGGTCTCCTTTCTAGGCCATCCCTCCGTGTGTGGAATGATCTGATAACTCATTTGTCAGATTTTCCCAACTAGGAACCAATTGGAAGCACAAAATATTTACCAGGAAAGGATCTGGTGCAGTGAGAGACATTGCAAGTTATGACATGTTCCTAACTTTTACTTTGAAGGTGCTTGACCAGATGGATCAAAGACCTGGTCTGAAAGGCTTACCCTACTTGGTTTGCTCTCTGATAAAGCATGAGAAGTTTGGTGTAAGTCCATAGAGATGAAACAGCTCTCATCTACTTGCACTCAGAAGGGTTAATGTGAGATTTTGAGGGGAGGAGAAGCCTGAAATGTCTCATGTGCTCCAAATGCTTTTTCCAGCCTGACTGTGAGGCATTGTTCCTTGTGTTTGCAAATGTGGCTAATGTAGTTCTTTATGGCTGAGCAGAGGTGAGTGTTGAGTGAGGTCTCCCAACACAAGCTAAGGTCTCCTCAGCTAAGGAAGTATCTCAGGGCAAAGGCAGTTGCCCTCTGAGTCTTTTGAGTAGGGAATGGAAAAACTGTTACCAGATGTGTTGTTTATGCCAGCTGCTGTCAGCCGTGCTTCCCTGGTTGAGGAGACTCATGGAATGCTGAGGAGTTGCTGTAAACTGCCTGAGAAGCTGGCCTGTGCAAAGAAACTTTTTCCCATCACAGCAATGTAGTAACTGAGCTAGGCCGGTGGGGGTGGAGTGTGAGTGGGGAGGAGTGTATTTAAATCCCTATGGACAAGGCAGGAATGGTTGGCACTGGTGTGAGCAGCCAGCTCCCATCCTCCCTCCCTGATTAAATGCATTACAGACAAGATCAGCTGTTATAGGTGCCTTTCCAGTTCTAGGTGTCCCTTGTACTGTCTTCCTCTTGTGTCTGAAAGGGTTTTCAGCCTCTGATAAATAGTTGCTTTTTATCTGACTACTTGGAGCTGAGGTTTAGCAGCAAATGGGCTGTAAATTACACATGGAGCTAAGTCACTGTATCTTACTGCGGTGTGGATGGGGCCCTGTAAAGAAGGTCTTTAATCCTTTGGGGTCCTTTTTGTCTTTCTGGGTTGCTATGCTTTGTGCTGTCAACACTGCCGAATAACACTGCTCCTGCTGGGTGTCAGCCAGGCAAGTGCCAGGGCTCCAAGCTGAGAGCTGTCAGGGGAGTTGACCTGCTTTGCAAAGGGATCTCTTTGCATCACAACTGTGTTGCTGCTTCTTTCTGATACGTACTTTCCTACACTTCACCACCTTTTACTTTGTTAGTTTTCATCTAAGCTATGTTGTCTCCCCTCATAGGGTGAGAAAGTTGTCAGGTGAACACCAGCCTCCATGAGAATCCTTGAAACTTGGGTAGGAATTAGCCATAGCTCTCTTTATTGCAGCAGCAAAGCGATGAGTAGAGTAACTACTCTAGAGTAACAGCAGAGCTGTTGAGAAACTCATAGGGTGCTTCCATCACATGCAGATGACTGCCACCTGAGGCCAGGCTGTGCAGGGTATCTGTAGGGAGCAGTGGCTGAGTATGGGAGGAGTGTAGGGGATTTGTGGGACACTTACTGGGAAGTGGCAGACCTGTGATCTTTACATGCAGATGGAAGTGGAGTTGGAGGAGTGAATGGTTTCTGTCACGTGTAGTAAGAGCTATAAACCTCGACTAGCCTTTTAAGCTAACAACATAAGGATAGTTTGAGAATTTTGTAAAAATTCTTGCTACCAGAAAGAGTGATACCTATCACAGCACGGAGCTGCACCATTCACTCGGCTCCCATGCTGCAGAAGTGGTCTTACTTGGAACACAGTGGTCTGGGAAGTCAAGAAGGAAATGGAAAGATTAAAGACTGTATTTCCATGGTAACACCTTAGTTACCAGACCCCATCACCTGCTGAATGAGGGCTGTAGTGACTTTGTTTTATCTGTATTTTTAACAAATGAAATTTATAATATTGAAACCATGGCTCCAAAGATGACTGCAGCTATCTTTAATCAGAGAGATTCTTGTTCTCATAGTGGCTTTGAGGATAAATAAACTTAATGGGGTTCTCTCAGATTTGGAGTATTTTGGGTGGTAAGGAAGGGAGTCTGGGTGTTTTTTGCCTGGGAGACCTTTTAAAGACTAATTTTTTATTTGACAGTATTCCTTTTGTGTCTTTTTTTATCACAGAAGTGTGATGCCTGATAGGAGGAGTGCATGCCTCTGTATGGGTGCCTATATACCATTGGTAGAACTGAGTCTGTTCCAGTCTGTTTGCAAGTATTTATTTCTACTTTGGGTGGAATTTAAAAGCATGATCTTGGTTTTACTCTTGTGGTAATATTTGCCCAGAGTTTCTGAGAACAAACCCAGGGTGGATAGGAGTCTCAGTTGTAGGTATCAGCTGTATTCACTTCCCTGGGACTGGGGAACATGGGATATCTAGTTTCTGATGCCTGTGGACTCCAAGTGTTCAAGCACCATAGGCTCACTGGTGACGTATACATACTTTTCTGGATTAATGGTGAAGCGTTGGAACTTGCTGGGTTTCTTGGGGTTTTTTGGTTGGTTGGTTTTTATTTTGTAAACCCCCTGGTGTTTTTATCTTTAGTCTCCTCCTGCAAAAGCATCTCAGCTTAGCCCTGGGAAGAGCAGGGGAAGATTTTGAAAAAGAGCTTTACACATGCTGACTGCTGCAAAGAGAATTGATGTGGGGCAGATGAGAGAGCGCAGAGAGTCAGCTGTGTTGGCCTGAACCATGGTTTGACCAGTCAAAACAACCACCCTTTTCCAGGGCTGAAGCCAGCCCCACTGCACTTGTTTGCATAGGATCCTCTGGCTTAGTCCACTTGCACATGAGGATCCCCAGGATTAGGGTAGTGTAGCTCCACTTTAGTTCTAGTCAGATTTGTCCACAGGTGTAAATTCTTTCCAGAAGCTGTAGACAGTATGGTCAAAACACACGTATGTATTTGTGAAAGTGCAGGTGGATGAGGGAGAGGATTTAAAATGGTAAGAGGACCAGGCATGTGCCTCCTCACACCCAAGCACCATTCATATCCTCACTGTTCTGTATAAGCCTTGTGCCTTCCTTTCAAGATCTAGGTAACCCAGTTTAAGCCCATGCTTCTGGAAATGCAGCTCAGTCATTGCTCCTCAGAGCAGAAGCTTGGTTTCCATGTTCTTTGGTTAATGACTGGCACCACTTGCATCCTGAGAGTTGGCCAGTCACCATGTTTGGCAGTGTATGAGAGTGCTAAGCACTGAACAGAAATAATTGTACTGTTAAAACATTGCTGATTTGGCTATGTGGAGTGACTCTCTGCTTTCCTCACATCTGTGAAACCCCTGACAATTAATACACTCTAGGCCCATGCAAAATATGGCATTCCTGCAACAGGAATTTTGCTGTCCTTGGCATGGGTAGGGCTTAGAAAACAAGGGCCTCAGGGAGTGCTGTGTCCCACTGGCCCATCCCTGCTTTCATTTACCCAGACAGCTGCTCTGTCAAGCAGGACCATGTTCAAGGGTTATGAGCCCTGGGTTTGAACTGTAGCCATTTGTGAGGAAATGGGGAATAGAGTTTGAAGGCAGACCTACTGTGAAAATTAGAAAGGAGCGAAGTAAGATGGAAAAAATACTCTAGAAAAGCTTTTCCAAACCAGGATGCTTCTTGCTTAGAGTTTAGCTGTTGAATGACCCCAGGTGTAAACCCCAGATACAGCCTGGGCAGTCACATCTTGTGTGTGGATATTTGAAGATTGAACTGAATTTTAACTCAGCAACTTTTCTTGAGGAGAGAACCAGTCTGTTGTACTAGCATAAATTCTCCCTGTAATATTGAATATCTCTCAAAATTAAAGGAGATCTTGGGAAAGGAGTTACATGTTAATTTGAAGGTCTGTTTGACTCATTCCTTCCTTCTTCCTAATGTTCCATGGCTCAAAACTGCCTTTCAGTGTCTCATCATCTACCTTGTTTTCCAACCCCCTCTAATTCAGAGTTTCTTATAATTGGCAGGATGGCACCTCCCTCATTCAAGATCAGGCAGTGTCCCGTGGCAACTGCACCAGTTGTTGACCTGGAAAAATAACACTAGGGAAATTTATTGAAATGTTTTTGCTAAAGCCAAGCAATGGAAATGGAGAAGAGCCAGCAGCAAGCCCTGTGCTGTAGGTTGCCCATGTCTGTAGCAGCTGCTCTGTAGGCAGTGTGGAAGGGGGGGAGGTGAGTACTGGTTTCATTTCTCCAGTCTGAAGTCTGAAGAAATGGAAATCAGTTCCCCGTCACAGAGATACCAGTAGTCATTGTTGAGCTCATCCATTGCTTTCAGGCTTTGTGCCAGGAACCAGGGTGTGAGACCAGTTCAGCAAAGTGTCTTTCCAGGGCTCTTGGAAGGGACTTAGTTGCAGAGATTCCCTGGAGTGGTCAGCCTGAAGTGAACAAGCCTGTGTCACAAACAGCCTCATATGTGCAACACAGGCAGTATTGGCCTCTGCCAGGGAAATCACCTCCCTGGAGGTAAGATCCCTCCCTCGATCCCAGAGGGAGATTGGGAAAGATGCCCTCCAGCCTGTGTGCATTCTTCATTCAAGCTGGGAACAAGGGGCTGCCTGTGGTCAGTTGTATCTTTGTATTATCTCTTCCTCATGAATATACCTCCACTGCACCAAACCATGCTGTCGGTGTTTTGGGTTTTTAGGACAATTCAGCCTTTAAGGGAAGCCTGTTGGGAGAGTTTTATTCTGCCTTAGAAGTGAGATATCATTTGTAAGCTCACAGATGGTTCTTAATATCACTACTTTTGATTGTATAGTAGCAGGATAATTTCTCTTCTGGAAGCCAAACCAAGAGGAATTGCACTTTAACACAGTGGGAATTTTTTATTGTCTGATATGTTTCAGAGCTTTAGACTTTGAGGGTGATGTGACCCTTTAGAACCTGGGCAATTTCAGCTGTAGTTTATTACTAAGTTGACTAGCAGCAGTGTGATGAGAGACAGATTTTTCTGTCTCTAGTTTTTTCTTGTATCTCATAGGTTTTTTTTCATGTTAAAGCTCCCTCAGAAGTGTAAGATTTACTCTTAAGTTTTCCTTAAATACCATCTGGTTATTTTACACCAACCCATATTTCCTTACTAGAGATGGATGAAAAATGAAATACATGGGGAAGTTAGTTTATGTTTCTGTCGGGCTAAGAAGGATTCCTTTTCCTGACTGAAGGCATGTCAGGTGCCAGGGCTGAAGGACCCAGGTGTAACACTGACATCCTCATCAACAGGAGGCTGCTTTCTGATGCATGTGCTGAAGAAAGACTGAAGGGTGGATGGCCATCTGTCCTTTGGTTTTTTGCTTCTTTTGTGCCATAGCTTGTAAACATTCACACATCTATGTGAATTGAAGATTTTATTCTTTCTCTTCAATTTTGCATGTTAAAGCAGAGAGTGTGTTGGGCACAGTCCTGGCAACTTTTGTAGTTGATCCACCTTGAGCAAGAGCTTGGACTATTGTGATACCAAGAGGTGTCTTTCAGTCTAAACAGTTCTGCAATTGATGTGCTGTGAATGAAGCCATGATCTGGTGAGACTTTGGACATGGAGTTTTCAAATTTTCTGCTACAGCATTGCCACAGTTCAGAATTTCTGAGGAAAATGGGACTCTACTGCCTTGGACAAAAGTAAATCTGTGGCTAATGTATGACAGGGACTGTACCAGGGAGGCTAGAGGCCTGAAGACAGTACTGCTGTGTTTAGTGAAATGTTTTTTAATATTTAGGAAAAAGTTACTGTTAAAGCCTGGGAAGAGTCAAGGGAGAGAATATTTATTTCCAACTAGTCAGAGCATTAGTCTTTGATTCCATAGATCTTTAGTTTTTGCAAAGTCTTGTTATCCAGACAGACAGAGAATCCTTTTTTTTTTGATCTTCTGTTAATCTTTGCCTGTGTGGGGTATTGTGGCAAGGAGTTTCAGGTAAAAAAATTCAGCTCTGCAATATTAATGGTTAGCCTACTATGAGTGATGGTTTTCTGTTAGGGGACATGAAAGCTAGAGTCTCTTGTTTGAAAGATTTTCCTTTCAGGTGCTCTGAAGAAAGCCTCTGGCAAAGTGTTTAACACAACTCACAAGTGAGTTGGTCTTTGGTTGCCTGAGGGACTGGGGAGGGCTCAGTAGAGGAGAGTTACCCATATGAGGCCAAGGGCTGGCAAAATTGCACTTGCACAGGGAAGAGTGAATATTTTGGAAACTGAGGACTGGTAGACACGAAGATCTTCAAATGCCAGTCATTGACTCAAATCCAGCTCCTATCTTAAGCATCTCAAGCCAGTGACATTGTGCAGTAGCTGTTTGACCTGCATGTGCTAGATGTCACTGGCTTTTTGTGGAAGCAGTGCCATGCCATGTATTGACATTCACATTGTACAGAAACTGAAGCTGCTGGGTTTCCCACGAAGAGCTGCTAAACCTCACTGAAAACCCTGCCGTGTCCAAATGAAAGGTTTTTATGTGGGAATGAGCCACAGATTAAGGTCAGTACCTCTCGAGTTAGAATGGGAGCCTTAGCTTTTGTAATGGAGACAGGACCTCTGTCTGTCTGTACAGCAGCTACACAATGGCACCTCAGTGTCAGCTGTCCCCTCTGTGAACTACCATGGTACAAACAAGGTATTATACCTGCACTGAGGACAACTGGAAGCCTCTGTGTTTGGCAGTGTTCCTCAGTGCCAGCTGCCTTTATTAAATGATGCATGTGTGTGAACACATACAAGAAAATTGTAGTTGTAGAAGGAAAAACAACGTCCTGCGTTTACTTTGGGAATATCTGCAGTGGGGGTAAATCTGAAATCTGACTTGCCTGATTCATCTTTTAATAGTTGAGAATGTAGTTTAAAGACTAGCAAGGAAGGAAAATATATTTTGATTTCTCAAAGGGCAGTGTAAATACAGAAGGGCAAAAGGTAGCTTTAAAGAAGGAGGGGAAAAAAGGTGTCAACATGCTTTTGGGGGGAACAAAAAGCCCCAAACACAATCCTGGAGGATGGTCATAAAATAGGTGTGTTGGTTTAATAGCTGCCAAATTCAGTATCAATCAGAATTTCTCAGCTGTTATTGTTTCTCTGCATCAGCAGTGTGTCTTTCATAGACACCTAGTTCAGTGTAGCTGCTCTTTTGTGTCTGTGAGTTGCTGAAGCACTACAAAGACATCTCCACAGGATGGTGGAGGTAAAATGCGTCCAAATCAGTGTAATGGCTGCATGCTTGCCTCCTCTTCCATAAAAGTCAAGCACAGCACATCAAATGTGTAAAATGGAAACATAGCACATAACCTCTTTGAAACATATTGCCACTGGATTCTGTGTTTGAAGAAGGTATTTTGAGGCAGCTAAGAATGATGGCCATGTTTGTTATTCTGAATAAAAAGGTGTAAGGAATAATGAAGTTCATCTTGCTGTGACATTGTTATTCCAGAGCTGTTTCTTATAAAGGTTTCTTTTAAGTATTGCATTTTCCTTTGACTCACTTGCTTTTGGCTGCTGCCAGAGACACATACTAAGCTGTGCAGCTCAGAGGTTTGATCTAATAATTTCCAGGTAGGCTCTGTGCTGCTGAACAAAAGTTACTTTAGTAACAAGGTAGGTAGGATTTCCTCTGTGTAGGAAACTCAGAAGCAGTGTGATCTATCTGACCTATAAAAGCTTGGTTTCAGATCTCTCAATCCTCTCAAGAGGCAGCTACCAGGTTTGTTCAGTGTTAGACGTGTTTTGAGTGAGTAAGTGGCTTGAAGTCCATTGACTGACACAGAGCAAATATTCCTGAGAAGTCTTGATATTGATAAAATATGTGAATTGTTGTTACTCTTGGAGCATTCAAAGGTGTTCAGTGGTACTGTAAATTATCTCCTGGAGGGGACAGCATAACAGTATTGTCTGTGTTTCTGTTAAGTCATGTTTCTTTTATTTCTATTAAATACTTCAGGGTTGTCCTGTAGGAAGGCAAGGTGAGTATGTTCCGTGGTGGATTGTGTATGAACTTCAAAGGGGAAGTGTGGGTACATACACAGGATGGCTAAAGCTAACGTGCCACTTCCATTTGTGGGTGCCTTGCGAGATGAGAGTGCTGTTGACAGGATGTGTCTTTATCTTGGCAATGGAGATTTTGGAGATTCGGTTATCCACGTGATGTGGATGTGGTAGGCCATGATGGTTGTAAGCTACACATCTGGCAAGTGAAAGGCAGGATATGTTTATGGTAATTGGGAAAGAATTGGCAGTGCAATGTGGTGGAAACAGCAGTAGGCTGTGTGTTCTGTGTTGCTGGAAGTAAGAGGATATGATGGGAGATTGGGGTTGGGAGATGAGGATGTGTATACAGGAAGGTGCTATGGCTGTGTGTCTGTGGTTAGGTGGGGTGGATGCCTGCAGGATATGAGAGGAGGAGGGTGGGGGAAGTGGCTTGGGCAGCAGCAGGGCAATGTTCAGTGTTCACAATGAAGCCTTTTCTTTCTCCTTGTCTCCTAGATCTCCTATCCCCCAAGTGATGAGGACAGCGATGACTCTGAGGGAGAGAATCAGGAACTTGCTCAGATCGACAGAGGTAAAGGGATGAAGATAGAAGGATCCTGGGATACTACGGCTGAAGTCAGTTTTAATTTTCACTTGTGCTCTTGCAAGTGCCTCCTTCTCAGTCTGCAATGTACTACAATGAGATGCGTTTAATCAGTCCCCTTTGAAGCATTTGGGACCTCACAGGGAGAGGCTGGTGTTATCAGATGCTGCAGTTGCGTTTTTACCACCAGAAATAGACATTGCTAACCATGTGCTAAAGTCCCAGTGCTGCAGATGTGGGGCAGAGATGGTCCACAATTGTGCCAGCAGCAGAGCTGGGACTAAAAATTTATCTTCTATTCCATGCTCTTGCTCTTGTGACATCTTTGTTCTGGGTTTCCTCATCCTTGCTATTTTGAGTTTTAACCTTCAATTTCTTCATTCCCCTGGACTCATTACTTGATTATCTCTCTCCCTTCCTCCTAGACTGGTATTGTGCAGCTCTATTCTTGCATCTAGTGAGAGTCTTTTGATAGAGAAGATACAGGTGCTCTGCTGTTCTTTTTGGACTTGATATGAAGTAGCTTAGAGCTGCAGGTGAAATCTGTAGTAAGTGCATCTCTTAAGTTATGCTAAGTTTGCCATTAGTGCCCTGTGCCCAAGTTCAAGTGGATTCTTATGCAGAGGCAGCAGAAGTTCAGTTCCTGACCCACAGGAATTGTCTAACAAGACTGTTAGAATTCGAATCCCTGCTCCATATGCTTATCATGGAAAGAGCTCAGCAGAGGAGATAAGGCCTGCCTAGCTTGTGGCTGAAGACAGGCTCTCTTGCGTGACAAGTCTTGCAATAGAGGACTTTTATTTCCAGAAACCAGATCTCATTTATTTGAGCCATAAAGGTGACGCTTAGAACAGTGAAACTTACTTGGCTCTTCTGTCCTGAGAACTGGTCACTAGAAGTTAATTTTTTTGGCCAGAGGCAAGTGCCTAGCAACACCTTTGTAAGCCCACGTCTTCTCCACCTTGAGGAGGTGAGGTGGGTGACAGATCTATGTTCTTTCTCTGGAAACAGACTTCCAGGTGATGGTTTGAAAGGGGGTGACATCTAGCAGTCTGGTCTGAACAAAGGTCTGGAAACCAAAGGGAAGCATTCAGCTGGGGGGTGTTTCATCTGGGGAAGAAAAGGTGGGGAAATAGCTCTGAAGTTTACTTGGGAGGAGATGAAAACAACAGGTCAGGAGAAAACAGGCCTATTTGATTAGGCTGTGGGACACAGAGCTGCTCTGCCACTTCTCAATCTCCTCCTCCCACTAGAGAGAAGACGGAATTGTACCCTGACTCCTCTGGCCACTAACCAGCTCCAGAACCAGGAGAACCAATGCTGCAAGGTTCGGGCCCTCTTCCATGCCAGCCTTGACCGCCACAGCTCGGAGGAGGAGCTGGAGCGCATCAACCGAGAGTTTGCCGCGGAGAAGCGGAAGTGGTCGCAGGTCAGCCGGCTCACCTGCTGCAGCGACGGCAGCAACGCGTCCTCCAGTGACGAAGAAGTGAAGAACTTGTGCGCCATGTCCTTCCGGCCCGTGGCAGAGCAGGGCGATGGCCTCCAGGCCAGCCCCAGCCCCGTGCTGTTCAGTGCCTCCCCTCCCAAGAGACTCCAGCCCCTGGTGCGGAGCCCGGCCTCCGGACCTTTAATCTTCACAAGCGTTGGGGCAGGCCTTGAGCAAGTCATGCCCTGCAAGAGACATCGACAGGGATACGGGGATAAGGTCAGCAGGCCCAGCCTTGACCTGGAAAAAATGCAGCAGGTAAGGCGGGACTTCACGTGAGGAAAGCAGCGTTGCTTGAAAAAAAGGCGTGGTAAGGAAAGACAGAAGAGGGTTATTGAGGCAAGGATCAGTAAATTCATAGGTCATTCTTGTGGTCATGTCTTCAGGGGCATACCTGCTGAGTACTTCTGCTGTGTGTCCAGGATAAATTGAGGTAATTGTAGATAACCCTCCTGAGAAGTAAAGGTGCTGCTTCTTGGGTGGCTCCTGCTACAGCTGGGCTGTTCTCTTGCTACCATCCCATGAGGAAGACAGCACTTGTATTGTCCAGTTCATTGCATGGCACAGGAATAAAATCATTGGCATTTGCTTTCATCAAGTTACCACTTCTTCCATGATGTGACTTGTATCACTTCCTCCAAAAAAATTTAATTTCTTAGGATATTTAAAAAGAGCCTTTGGTGAAAGTATTTGTCGACTTGATGATGATAGGAATTTCCACACTTGTTGACCTCCTTGGGCCTAGATCTCTGTCTCCTAGGACTTTTATAGCAAAGGTAAAAGAGTGCTTTTTACCTTCTTAACACTTTACAAACTGCTTACAGTTTGCTCTAGATGCAGTTACTCTTGATTTTGCAGGACTTTACTTTGGCCTGGGACTAAGGTGTGGAAATGCTAGAAGTTTGCCTCATCTCTGCAGAGCCTGGGAAATGGGGCAGGCTGCCTCATGCAGTTCCCATCTGGCACCTCTCTTTCAAAGAGTCTTGCTGTAGAGTTAGTTTTTCACATCTCTTCATAATTTGTTTGTCTATTTGCACTAGTGTAGTGTCAGTTTAAAAGGATATCTGCAGACATCTGCTTGCCCTGGTACATTGCAGTAAGTTAAAAAAAGTATTTTCATTTCTGAATTTCCTCTCATTAGGAAAGAATTTCACTGCCTCTGGTTGGTTGGTTTTACTAGTTTTAACCTTGCTTGCAACACTTCCTTTAAGCCTACAAGATGGACCTACGAAAAGAAAGGACTATGTATTTATTTTCTAAGATCTCTAAAAGTGAGATTTCTATTTCCCTATTATATTGTTGGTTTTTCTCAGTCCTGCTGGCAGCATACATCCCATGAATACATAATGCAGAGACTTGTGTTTTCAGTACAGTTTTCCTCACCCCCTTTTCAACCTTCTAGCCAAGTTTCTGCTCACAGAACATTCAAAAGCCCCAGTCTTGCATTTCACATCACCCAAATCTACTGATACTGACAGACTTTAATTAGTCTCACATCCTTACAAGAGAAGAAGAAAGCTGCTAAGCCTGTGCCCAGCCTTCTATTTTTTTAGAGTGCACATGAGTAAATGGGGAAATGTTTCTTTTGGCCCAGGTGATTTCTCTGATTTGGATCCCAGGCATAGCATCTGCCTGCTCTCCCTTAAGCTCCTTTCAGCATTATGTTTAGGAGTATATTGATGAAGGTTAGGGGCTAATTTAAACAAGCTTTCCAAACAGTTGGTTTTTTCTGGGGAAACCTTGTGAGAATAATTGGCTTCCTTGTCTATTTGCTCTCTACACTTCTGGATTAATTGTGGCAAAGATTTTTGCAAAAGAAGTTGAAATCTGGAGTGGAGGTGGCAGTGTATTTTTTAAATAACATTTTACTGTGGATGTCAATTAACATTCCATGGTTGTGGAATCCGTGTTAAAAAGAAAGGATAGTCAGCTGGTGGATTTAATTTGAAAGAAAGTGTATTGAGGGCACAACATGACTGACACACACATGTAAAGAGAATATTGTATTTGATCATTCGTATTATTTTTATAATTTTAATTGGCTAATTTTCAGCCAGTAACATCTTGACGCTTTATGATGAGTCTTTGCTTGCTACCTGTACTTATTTCTCCTATGAAAATCATTCAGGACCTCCATTCCCCACTTATAAAATGGACCAGGGTGTTTGTTTTTTGATCTGTTTCCATTTTCTAACAAAAATGGCTCTTATTAACTGCCTGGGTAGTGTGTGACATCACATGTTTCTTAGTCAGGTAAACAATGTATATGAGGCTACTCTAAGGCTTTGTCTGAGCTCCGAACTTCAGGCTGTTCTTGCTTTGTAATTCTTACCCTTACTATCATGTGCTTGCCCATGAGAACGCAGCTGAAAAGTTTATCAGCTAGCCATGTTTTCTGAGCAGCAGATGTGGCTTTCACTCTTATCCCTGGCCTTACTTCCCATTCCTGCAGCTCTATGCAGCTGACAAATGACAAAGAGTATCAGGCAAGATGAATTTGGGCCTGAAGCAAATGTGTTACAAGATAAGACGACACTTCGGGGGTGTGATGTGGTATGGGTAACTCAAGGGTGGATGAAGAATGCCAAGTGCTTTGCATCAATTTCTGTTTATGTTTGATGGTGATGGAATGTTGCTCCAGAGAGTTGTGGTGTAGAGTGGCTCTGTGTTGGGATGTTTAAGAAGATTTTGCTTCCTCCCATAGGTAAGTGGCAGGTGGTGTCCAAATGTCTCCCTGTATTCCAGTGATTTGGTGCCCTTTGGTGAAAAAGAGGAGTAAATTTGGGAGGCGGGTGGGTTGGTGGCAGTCAGAGTGCTTTTAAGAAGTTAGGGAATAGCTGTCCTTTCTTAGCTTGTGACTAAATGGAAATCTCCACCATCCATGCCTTTCAGTTCAGTCTCCTGTGGCAGGGAAGGCTGTACCAGGAGCAGGTTTAAAAAGCCCTGTTCTGGTTAGATGCCAGGCTATGCCCTTCCAGCTTCACAGGGTACAGTAATTCAGCCTTTTTGTGTTCCCAGACATGAGTTTGGGCTGTTGGCAGATGTATTTCCCACCTTGGCTGGTCAACTGGCCACCCAGTGTCTCCCTGTTGAGGCCAAGTGAGGATATTTCAATGCACGCTTTTCTTCACTTCTCCAAAGGACTAGAAAATTAGCTCAGAAGGCTTCTATTCTTTCCCTTAATTGGGCAGAAATGCTCTGGCTTGTGGAGATGCTCGCATTGCTGCGGTGAGTGCCCTCTCCCAGCACCCCTTGATCATGGTCCCTGCACAGGCTCATCGTTGCATGCAGGCCCTGCTGCCAACCAGTTGCTGTTTAATGAAGCCTGCTGCTGTCCTGCATGGCTGCTGCCACGTCAGCATATCTGACTTTTTTGGCAATGCTGAGCGCACAAGGTCAAGGAGAGCAGGAACATCCTTTGGTTCAAAGTGAAGGCACCAGGTTCACCTGAGGCATAAGGAAGTCCAGGGTGTCACAAAGACTTCTTGGAGTGCCTGAGCTCATTCCCAGGGGACTAATTGATCTTGGCATGTTGCATAAACAGAGAGGAAGTAAAGGATCTTCCTGTGCTATTCAGTGGGACTGCCAGGAGCACCTTTGAAATTTCCTTACAGAAGCTTATGAAGTCAGAATGTAGCATTTGCAGGGAGAGAGATCTCTTGGAGGGAGAGCAGCTTTGGAGTGGTACAACAAACAGTCCAAATTCTTTGTGTGGGTAGGTGGCTGATACGGAAAGCATAATTTTGAAGTACAAGGCAGATAGTCTGGGTACATGGGTATATTTCCAGGTATGCTGCAAAGTGATTAGAAAGGTTTCATGACTTCCTCAGAGCTTTCTGCTGTGGTTTGCCTGCTTGTATGAATAGACAGAATCAGAAATTCATAGAATATCTTGAGTTGGAAACGACCCACAAGTCCAACTCCTGGCCCTGCACAGGACAGCTCCAAGAATCACACCATGTGCCTGAGAGCATTGTCCAAATGCTTTTTGAACTTGGGCAGGGTTGCTGCCACGACCACTAACCTGGGGAGCCTCTTACAACCCAGCTACCCTCTGGGTGAAGAACCTTTTCTTATATCCAACCCAAACCTCCCCTGACACAGCTTCAGGCCATTTCCTTGGGTCCTGTCTCTGGTCACCACAGAGAAGAGAGCAGTGCCTGTCCCTCTGCTTCCCCTTCTAAGGAAGTTCTAGACTGCAAGGAGGTCTCCTTTCAATCTCCTCTTCTTTAGGCTGAACAGGCCGAGTGAGCAATGGCTCTTTATTTGGCTTCCTCTATGGAGTGTCAATACCATTTTCTTTTGGAGGCTTAGTGCATTCTTTGAAATGCACTGAGATGCTAGCATGAAAAAGGCTATGAGAGAAGAGAAAAATGCATCCTGTGCTAATATTTGGGTTGTTCATTGCAGGCTCTGCACCCCCTTTGGTGGGTGACTAGTTTCGGTGCAAGGTAGATGAGTGGATCTTCATCTTGACACTGGAATGGCCTGGATATAGTGCCTGATGAGAGTCCTGATTTGGGCTTAGCTGTGTAATATCAAAACCATCTTCCTTCTGCAGTATGTTTCAATACTGGCATTTTGGTTGGACTGAGCATTGGTGGGGTGATCAGCACTGACAACTTCCTTTGAGTCAATACTGATTGCACAGAGGCTGCAGAACAGCACTTACCACACGTGACCAAGGACCCAGTGTGTGACCCTGGTGCGCTGGGGTCTGGGCTTTGGGCTGCTAATGGCTCCAGGGTGAGATTTCCATATCCTTAGCACAGCTGGGTTTTGCCCTTGCCTGTCCCTCCAGGACTTGACAAATAGCTTCCAGATAGCTTCCACGTGAGTCCTTTTCACCTCTTGGCCTCCCATTTGAATCCAGGCCTTTTCAGTTCCTGAGAATTGTTACCATCTGTTTGCCCATCTGAGCTTCTCTCTGTGGCGAGAGGGTGCCAGAAAATCTACTGCTGCTGCTGGTGGTAGTTTCAGCACAGTCTTTGCCCTGGGCCTCACTCTCCACAGTGACTGAGTGGAGTTTGGAGGCCTGTGCTGAGCATAATGGCTTACACCAATTCTTAAGGGGCCCAGTACCAGAACTTGTCTCCCAGGTGTGGGAAGTTGGGCCATAGCAGTTCTTTGTCCGTGGGCTTGTTGAAGCAACTTAGTAAAGAAAGTGTTGCAGAAACTGATTGCATCAGTACAGAATGAGAAATTCTGCTTCTGGTAACCTCCTGCAATTTTGCTTTAATTTTTCACCCCCAGGAATATGCTGCAGCAGCTGTTCTTCCAGCACAGAAGTGCTTGTCTATCTCAACCCTGACAGTGTTTGGCACTGAAGTGGCCAGCAAACAAATGCTATGTGTGGCTGCTGCAAGGCAGTCCTAGCATGAGGAAATTTGGGGCTAAACATGATTGATGACATTGTCTGCTCTGCTTGCCTGCAAGGATGTAGTTCCATGGTGGGAGGCTCGGAGGCTCAGGGACTCTAGACATGTCCACATGTAGACATGTCATATAGACATATGAGTGGGAGGTGGGGCATGGTACAGGTGTCTTTGTTCTTGGCATCTTTGGAGGAGCTAAGGAGATGTTCTCCTGTGGTTTGATCTCTGTTGTAAAGACTGGCTCAGCCAGCTGAGGTCCAGTTTGCTGACATCAGACATTGATAGTCTGACAGGGGTGGAGAGAGGAAGGGTGGGGAGAAAATGTGCTGTTGGGGAGGTGGAGAGAGACTCAATAGCAGGGGAAAGCATGAGGAACTCCACCTAGCCCCAAGGAGGTGATTATCACTCTGCCAGGCAGCAGATACCTCTGTCTCTGTGTCTCATAAGTGTTCCCTGGATGGTTATCTAATTCATGCAAAAAACATTAGGAAGTGTCTGTGTGCAGCTGCAGCTGGATGAATCGGAATGTAAGAGAGCAGTAACCCATGTAGAACTTGGCCTAGCTGCTTCTTAGAAAGTATAATTATTTCCTCCTGAAAGAGGCAAGTAAGTTGACTATGTCTTCTTCTCACTGATGGTGAAGTTCATCTTGCTGCCAGTTTCTAAATGCCAAAGGCAAGGCAGGCAGGATAATCTAGTCCTATTCCTAAACTCTCAGCATCAACCAGTGTCCCAGAGATGAGAGCATTCTCACAGAATGGTTGAGGTTGCAAAGGCCCTCTGAAATTTATACAGCCTGTGTGTCTGTATTGCTGAAATACAGAATTAATTTTAGTGCAACTCCACTCCAGTTCTGCCTTGCCCCATGGCATCTGTTGATACTGTGTTCACCTTTAAGGTGTGCTGCTAGTCAACTTTCATTCTGAGCACACAGCTCTCTTTGCACCTCTTCCACTGTTGTGTGAGTCCTGGCACAGAATGTGTTGTCCATTCCTAGAGCCAAATGCTTCTGTTCTTCTCCCTTGATGTTTTCCTTCCTTGTTTTGTCTCAGTGCATTTTTTTTGTTCTGGTTTTGTAACACGTGCAAAGGGGCAACAGTTCAGGAGAGAGATGGGCAAATGAACTTCTGTCTGGAAATACTTATCAGTCTCTTTTTCCTGGGGTATGTGGCTGTGTAATTTTGCTGCCTTTTCCTGGAAGCTTGCATGCTGGTGAATATATCTGTCTCGACTACCAAAGGAGGGTGACCCAGTAGCTAGAATATATGCTGAGACATCTGAAGTGTGGTTCTTTGAGGTGCTGCTGTGAATCATGAAAGAGAACAGGGATTAGGTTGGTCAGGGTCATTTGGAGTATACCAGAGAGCTTGGCTGAGCAAAAGGAAGATGAGGGAAGGAAATTTGATGTGGCTGAAGTTTGAGAGGCAGTAGAGATCTGTGGAATAGGAGGGTTAGGAATGGTGGAGACAGAGTTAGAGTATTTTTGTTGTATTAAGATTCCCAAAAGGACAATAATAGCACCTGGCACCAGTGGCAGAAAATTATGAGCTTGAGGTTGAAGCCTCAAGCTTGAGGACTTATCATTTAGATTGGCAGCCTTGCTGGCTACCTTCCCAACCCTGCTGTCTTTCTTTTTTTTCCTCAAAGCTCTAAAGCCTGGTAAGAAGGTACCAGACTATAGCTGAGTCTTTGGCTGCAGTCCAAAGAGAGGACATCAAATGGGTATATGGGCACCACTGGCATGTGGCCTTGGGATGTGATTCGGGGAGAAGTCCTGAGTGATGCTGGTGGTGCTGTGTAGGACTTGAACTCTTGGTCTGACTCTGATGGTTGGGTAGGCCTGGGAGGAGCAAATTGGGAAGGAGGTCAAGCACTTGCACCTGAAAGTGTCTGCCTAAAGCTCTGCATGTGAATGGACAAGGTTGGGGTTTTGACCTCTAGCATTTTGCTCTCAAAGTACCACATAGAATGATTCCTACTGAGCTAATAGAAGGAAAAGCCCCATATCTATTGGCACTGTTTTATGGTGGGCTGCCAGCTGGCCACGGGAAGCATCACTCAGCAAAACTGAGAGCTCCTAACTGCAGCAACAACACAACTGGTTAAAATGTGATAGGATGTGGGGCGAGCAGCAGTCACAGAGTGGGTGCTGGATTGGATCCCCAAGGGTGGCCATCCTGCAACATTTCACTGTTCTATCTCTTGTGTGCTGACTTGTGCAGGTCCTTTACAAGTAAGGTGTTCTGAAGGATATTTTCTTTCTTGTTTTGACACAGTAGTGTGCAGGAGGATAATGTTGGCATGTTGTTTCCCAGTCCCTGAGTTCAGCCCAAGTAATCTCAAGAGCCTGGCAGATTAAGAAGTTTTGCCGCAACCTGTGTATATTTTTCAAAAACACCAGCTTGGAGATGCTGCTTGGAAGTGGAGGTCAGGACTTTCTCTACAGTGCTCTCCTCTTGTGCAATAGGGCTGGATTGTCCTCACCTCCCCCAGACTTGATGTGTCTGGACTAGAGAGGCTGCCTGGGTTGGGTCCCAGTGTGGCTGTTGAGTTGGCCAGATACCTCTCCCTGCCCACTCCTCCCTCCGCATGTGGCTCATTGTGATACAAATATCTCATCCTTGCCTGGGGGGAGAAGGAGTCTGCCGGCGGCTCCACCATATGCTGTCACTGCCCAAGTTGTATTTGGTCTGCGGATGAATGGATCTCTCTTCAGGCGTAATAAGTTGCATCTTTTGCTTGTGGTAGCAACCTCTGAAAAGGAGAGAGCCTTACAGTTTAGCTCTTTGGAGGGCCAGTGAAGTGGCTTGAGGAAACTGGAGAGGGTGAATGGCTATTTAGAACCAATCTGGTTATTCCTCATGTAGTACCAGAGGGCATCTGATGGTGGTGGCAGTTTTTTGCTTGCTTTTCTGACTGTGTTGTATAGGTTAAGAAATGGAAATTAGCAGCAGAGATAGATTAGGGGTTTTTTTTCTCTTTGTTCCTACTTTACCACTACTAAGCATTGAATTCCCTTAGAATTCAGCAGCCACAAGATAACAGGGGCTACTATTGATTAGATGGTTAAAATCTTGTTCAAAGCACTATACAGAAGAGATGGTAGCAAGGAACGGAAAACAAGAACTTGGTTTTCCTTAGCTTTTCCCTGGCATTGCTTAGCTCTGTCTCTGGGAAGCAGAACATCTTCCTTGCTCAGCATGGCTTGGCACTGGAGTCTGAGAGGTGGCACAGGTGTGCTTTGCACCCTGCAGTCTCCCATGGGGCACTGCCCATGAGTGAGAAGGAAGGAGGGAGGCGGTAGTGTGAGTGTGGTAACAGCAGAACAGGGCAGTCATGTGATGGTGCTGATTAACTATTAATGCCAGGCGTTTGTGCTCCAGCTTGTCACCACACACGGAGAGCAAGCAGTTCGTCCAGGGCATGTCTGAGTCTTGAAAACACAGCAGCCATTAACTGCTCAGTTAGGCAGAAGCTGGCTGAGCTTTTAAGGCCAAGCCTGTGACTAGAGTAAACACTCTAGGAAATGCTGTATTTGAGACAAGCTTTGGAGTGGTAGACTAGCCAGCCTGGCTGTCAACAACGCAGCTGTCCTTGGCGTGGGCTGGGGTTTAGCTCTGATTTTCTGCCTTAGCTCTGAATAACCTCTCCATTGTTGGATCACATGAGAACCGCACTGCTGGGCTCTGATCGCGCTTTCTTTCAGCATGTTGATGCCAATGGGAGCTTTGGGCATTGGTCCACAGCTCATCTCTCAGGAGGAGGCACTCAACTTCTCATGTAGATGGAGACTGAGTTAAATCAGAGCAGATTCCCTTGTAAAACTCCCTGCCCTATTCCAGAGCTGTGAGCCCAGATATGCTTCTTGTTGAGCTGCAATTTGTTTTGAAGAAATGATGACCAATAAGGGAGAGACAAACCCTCTCTCTTAAAGCCAAAAAAAGTGTAACAATGCTTTTTCTAAATTAAAAATTTCAAAAGCGTAGGTGTCCTGGGGGCCACAGGTAGATTGAAAATAAAACATAAATGAAGACACTTAAGAGAAACCCTATGAAACTTGCTGGTTTTCCTTACTGCAAACAATCTTTTTGGTTTCCCATTGGACTTCAACTGCTTATGTGAAGCAGTTTTCATAGGAATGAATTTGCAAAACTGAGCTTTGTCTAGAGAGTTAGAAAGTTATTGTAAATGAGGTCTGTGGTCACGTCTCTACTAGAAAAAGCTGTATTTTTAATTCAAAAACATGCTTGTGCATTAAAATCCTGGCATATGCTTGCAAGCTGTAATTTCACCTTCACATGTTTGATTATGGAAAAAACAGGTTGATCCGCTGTACAAAGGGCAAAACCCCAAAATGCTTTGTCAGCTACTTTGCAGTCTTACTGTAAGCATGCTCTTTTTGACAGCATAAACAAAATAAAAAATTGTCTACCCGTGAAGGCTTTAGAAACTCCCTGTCTTGCCTGTGACTTGAGAGGCGCATCAAACAATCCTCTAGGCTCTGCCATGATGGTATATGGGCATACTATATTTAAAAAACAAGGAACAGTTTTTAAAAAATCGTTTTCCAAATTTCAAATCTAGTGGGTCTATATAATTCCTAGTACAGGGAGAAATATCTTTAAAATAGAGCTAGTCAGATGTTTAATTTTTCTCACTTCTGTAAACCTGTTCCTTGTGATGTGGTTTGCAGCTGGGAGAACCACCATAGGCTCTGAGTTTGTTCAGGAAAGTTTGTTACTGCTACTGTTTACTGTATGTGCCGGAAAGGCAGGCAAACCTCATACAAGAACATGGTGTACCTGACTGGATGATAAGACTGTATATTGATCAGACTTTAAAGTGAGTCTTAGTCTAAGCTGCAGTGCTTTGTTCAGAGCTCTGGTGGAAATAGCACAGTGAGTTCATGGTATGTTTATTTTCATTGTAGTACTGTATTTGGTGTGCTATCCAATCAAGCTCTTAACTAATTTTCAACTTAATATAATTTCTTGTCATCCTCTGAATAACAAAACCAACCCTATTAGTTTCTAATTATTGTTAGCGGAATGAGTGCAATTATGAGCACTGAAAGTGATGCTCTTGGAAAATATTTTCTAAACAGAAAGATTTATAGTACAACTATTTTAGCATTCTTGTCTCTTTTCTTTCATAGTACACCAATGTTCTATTCAAGCCTGACTGCTGCAAGAAGTGTGAAAGGCATTTTTTTTTCTGTGCTGGTTTGTCCCGTTTGCATTTTGCAGACTCTTACTAAGGGCAGTTGTGCTAAACAACCTATGGACTCTGTCTAGAGCTGAGTGAAATGGTAAACCACAAGAAGCTGAAAAAAAGCCAGATTGCTGTCTCATTCATGATGGGGCTGCTGGTAGGGTTAGAGGTAGAAAGCAGCTGTAACTACTGCTGCAACTGTGGGACTTGCCTATGTTGCTCAGTCCCCTGTATAAAACTTTGTACTGAGCTGAGGCACTGGTTCATTTGCTTTCCAGATGCAAGCATCCAAATCATTCAAACACCCTCAAAACTATTCATATAAATGAATGTAAACTTTTGCTTTTGTTATCAACTTCTCTCTGCACAGAGGATCCTAATGAACTTAGCCTTGAGACATTCTGGTTTTTTTAATGAGTTAATCTGAACTTTTGCCCTTCTGCAGTGTGGTGAGTGAAAGGAGCCCTCTTGGTCCTAGGGCAGGACCATTTTGTAAGCATGAGGTGGGCCAAAATCCTGAACTGAAGGAAGGAAACACTGATTATGATTTGTGCATTAAAACTGATGCATGTGTTATGAGCACTGACGTGTTATACAGGCTCTGATATGGATCTTGCAAGCTACTGAGTTGATGGTTTATTTCCAGCTATTTGGAAAGTGGATCTTGATGCAGACAATGGAGTGGCATGCTTGAAGGCAGCAGTTCTCCAACAAATACTTCAAGCACAGCTCTGAGGATTGATGTATTCTGCTAACACCTGTTTAGAAGGGCAGTGATCTGCTTCTGGCTCTGATGGTGCCTCAGTGTCCTCACATAGGGGAGTTTGAAAAAGTTGGCAGAAGTAGCATGTATCCTGTGCTGGTACCCGTGGACAAGAAGAGGTGCTGAAGGTCACTCAGCTCATTGGCATGTCCAAAGAGAAACACTGATTGCTGAATTAGTTGTATTGTTTGTTACACTGGGGTGATTCCCTGGACCAGCTTTACACCATCTTTGCACCATCATGTGCACCTGTGAGGATGTGAATGAAGGGATGCAAAATGGTGTCAGAATCTCCAAGTGCTGATCAGCAGTGCTGAAGGGAACCGTATGCCTGCTTAAAAGGAAGGACAGTGCACCAGGCAGGAGATACTGGCTCCTCTGAAATATTTGCAAGCTGTTCACATGGGTACTAGGCCAGCCCTTTCAAAGTCTGTAGGCTGAATTCCATCACAAGTTCTGAGTTTCAACACTCAAGCACCACCTGAGCAAGACCCTATGTGCTGTGCAGTGTTGTGCTGCAAGGCACGTGTGGGCAGGTCCTGCTGCATGTGGGCACGGGACAGCAATCTCCAAGGGCAGTCATTAGTTATGTTTTGCATAAATGGATTAGGTCCCTAGAGTAAGAGGCCTTTATCCTATTAGCTGGCTAGCTGCTTCAGCATGTTCCCTTGTCACTTATGTGTAAGTGAGGTTGAGTGGGGAAGAGGAGCAGGGGGACAAGTAGGTGATTGGGTGGGGAATGTGGGAACAGCTGGCTTATGTCATCATTTCTCTCTGTGATGATTAGTGTTTTACTACTCCCACTTCATGGATATCTATTTGTAGGCAAAATGGTATCTCAGGTTTGTGAATCATCTGATCTCCAGTTTCTAATGTAGTACTTTCTTTTCGTGTGCTTATGCAAACACATGAGATTTCCCAAACAGGCATAGTCATGTGAAAGGAGAATATGCTCAAATGTTTTACAGGGCAGTGCAGACATGATACATGTGTGTGTCTTGGGAGGAGGAGAGGGACTCTGTTGCCCTGTGTTCAGAGCCTAAGCAAGCCCCGTGGCTTGGGATGTTTGCTTCTTTAAGGCAGGCTTGTTTTGGCTTTCCAAAGCTGTTTATGTAGTCAGTCTGCATTTGGCTTTTTCAAAGTTTCCCCGCTGTCCGTGAATCCAAGTTCTCATTGAAGATGTGACCTTATGTGTTTTTTGCCTCAAGTTTCACTTGTGAGTGCCCCCAGCAGCACCAGATGAACCCAAGGCAGGGGTTCCCACAGGGTAATGTCCTTTGCACTCAGCTGGAGAGCGTGGGAGGCAATTCAGAGCCACCTTTTGAGGTTCCTGTTGTGAAGATCCAGGCCACTGACAAATCCTTTCTTCATTTAGTGCAGTGAGTGTATCTCATGTTGCCCTATTTTTGAGAAGCTCCACTAAGACCAGTCCTCTGGCTAAAATTCTGATGAAAAGGTACATATTGCAGGTTCTCCTCAGAGAAACCCACTGATCTCCACTGGACATTTTCTCTGGTGAATTATGTAGATTTTTTGTGGGTTTTATACCTCCTGAAAAGTTCCTTGTGCTAACTTTAGGGCAGGGGTTTGGACTAACAAACAAATATTTAAGTCCAAGAATTTTTACTTTTAAACATAAGTACTTCATATGAACATCTAAAAGTTCTAGTTATGTCAAAACCAGGAAGAAACGGGCTTAAAAATCTAGACTTGAAACCATTTTGAGCTGGTTGTTTTGGCCTATTTTTTCCTTTTGCCTTCTACACACACATCTATCCTTTCATGTGGCAAACCTGTGTGAGCATGCAGTCTCTTCTGGAAATCTGGTGTTCCACATGCTTGGCTGTTCACTTTGTGGCTGGTGTGCACGAGGCCCTGTGGTATGCACAGATCATTTGGAATGTCTTGTAGTGTCTTCAGTTACCCAAGGATAGTGTAAAAGCACACATTTTTATCCCTGTGTCTTCTGGGTTTGGAGCAGCCATCTGTGGATTGTCTTCCTCTCCATGTCCCTGTAATGTCACAGCTGACAAGAGTTAGTACCTTTCAGTGATTTTAGTATTTTTCTTCTTCTTTCGCAGGGTATACAGCTGTGTGATTTTCAGAGCTCTCTCTGTATCTCCCTGCTTAAATGGGACCTGTGTTTATTGCCTGACTTGTGTTGATGTCTTAACCCCTTCTTGGGGCACTTGGGGACAGCGTTTAAACAGCAAAGGGTGGAAGAGTCTGGGGCTGCTTGTGTCAAGCCTCCAGCACTGCCATGTCCCATGTGCTGCAGCAGCAGTGATGAAGGGAATGGGATGAAGCTGCAGGAGGCAGCGTGCCTTCTGCCCTAGCTCTGCCTGAAGCAAAAGTCTGTGGGGAGGGAGGGCTTTGGAGTCATGTCCAAGCCAATGCCTCAGTTACAGATCAACTATAGAGACATCAGATGATATGTTAGACTAGACTGGACATTCCCTGTGGACAACTTTGGAGCCAAGGCCAGGAAGGAAAGGAGGAAGCAGTCCTGTTGGCCGCCCTGAATTAAAAGCTTTGTAAGCTTTTTCTCAGGAGCTGCTACCATGCCTGCCAGCTGTGAAACTAGACCCCCCAGTCCCCTCCTCCTTTCACAGACTCTAATGAGCAGGGGGGGCAAGCCCAGCATTTGAACTTTGGTAGCTTTGGCATGTGCAGATGAGTGATGGGGAATTAATGAATCCTGCCCTTTCTTTACATTTTTGTTACTCCACAGGTGCTGGAGTTTTCGGTCAGGTCTATTTCCTGCACAAATGGAGCTTTGCGTTTTTTCCAGGCCTCAGAGAAAACTCAGTGAGGGATTTGGGATTGGCATGGAGTGAATAGATGAACCATCTGATGTACCCCGCAGATCAGCAAACTCAGACTCTGCCAGACCAGCAGGGAAAGCGACTGCTGAGCCAGAGATGCTCCATAGAGAGTGTTCACTTCCTCCATCCCCAAATTCCAGTCAGAGGGCTGGTGGTAAAAGTACCAGGGCAAATACAGCCCATTTTAACTGTTCCTAAAGGGACAGGGCTTCTGTACAGGTCCAGAGTATATCTGGAAATTGTATGCCACAAAGGAGACAGAGGAGCAGTAGAAAACCAGACTCACCTACAGACAGGCATACAGTCTGTTTGCTTAGACCACAACTGTGTGAGTAGGTAGCTGTGTTTATGTTAGCTGTGCCTCTAGTGTGATATGTGAGGAAAACTTCAAAATGCAGTCTGTAATTTGAATAATTCAGTCTGTTCTCTGGGCCTTGGGAATAGTGGGAATTCAGATGTTCTGCCAGGTGGCAGACCATGCTGGCCAGACTTCAGCTCACTCTCTTCTGTAGCAGGCATTGACCAGGCCCAGGAGCCTGGTGCCACTCTGCAGTGATAACTTGCACATCTCCTTCCTGGACTGTGGTGCAGCTGGGCTGGGCTTATTTAGGGAGCAGTTACTGGTGAGACTGACTTGATGTTCTGCCCATTTGTATCTGCTGCAGGCTCTCACCCATTTCTCTTCAGCAGTGATAGCTGAGCCCTTCCCAGTAGTGCACAAAATGAGGTGATTAATGATACCATGTTGAAAAGGATTTTGGTGACCACAGGAATTATTTTGTTTTGGTTTTGCTGAGTGCAAGTCCTTGCAGTACATCTTTTTTGTAAGGACTTGCCTGGATTTTTTTAAAATTTGAATTTGTTCTCAATGATCACTTAATAATCAGCATTTCCTCTGCTACCTTGTCCAGATGCACTAAGCTGTCAGTGTTTGCACTGTATGGAGGCTGTGGATTTTTGGCCCTTGCTGGCAGAAGTGCTGCCTGGATAACTGGGACTCCCATCTTGGTAGAGATGGGAGGCCTTTATGACAATGTTAAGAGACCAAATGTGTTGATATTTTGAAGGAACTTCAGATGGACTGAGGATAAGTGCAGCAAAAAAAGCATGAATGACTAATTCAACTGAATATTAACTAGAAATAACTTTCAAAAGAGTTAAGAGGCTGTGACTGAAGATAACTGTAATTTAAAGCTATGGCTGAACTATAGCTTTCCAATTGCTGTGCTGCTTTAGGGGCTGGGCATGGAGCTTGTGTCTGTGTCTGGTACATGGATGCACTGGATAGTGGCTTTGCACCCCTGGGCCCAGGCAGTGGGTGATCCCCTGGCACAGGGTATCCCTGGTGGTGCAAATGCAGACTACCCTCAGATGCCTGCTAGGAAAGCTTGGGCCCTGGTTTGTCTGCCAATTTAAGTCATGTGTGCCTGGGAGCCTGAGTCTGGATGGGGGTCGGTGTCAGCTGGAGTTGCTTCAGCTTAAAAGCAGTAAGGAGAAGCCTGTGACTTACTTTGTTTTCTGTACAGTTTTTGTACTGCAGGGCTAAGAGGTGATGCCCATGTCCTAACAGCACTTCTCAGTGCCAAGGAATTAAAAAACTCAGTCCAAAATCAACCTACAAATTAGCTTTAGTTTTTTTTCCCTTGTTATTCTCCTAAACTTACTGGGATGGCAGACCTGGCTTTGCTCCTTGTAGAAAACTCATCGCTGCGCTGGCGAAAGGACAGGAACCGTGGCCCTGCTCCCTCGTGGCCTGCCACGTGGGCATGAAGCACTGTTCTCCTGGGTGGAGGATTTCTCCAAAGCAGAGGCCACTGGACTGTGGTGTTTAAGCCTGAAGGTGCACAGAGCTTTTGGGTTGAGAAAACACTGAAAGCATCAGCCTTGCTACTGAGCTGTGTCTGGGGCTGTGCTGGGGTTTCACATCTGGCATGTGTGAGCAGTGCCTTTGGGGGGTAGCTGATCCCTCTCCTTTAGTTCAGCTCTAAAAAGGGCCTTGCTGGATTGCTCTGCCTCATCATGAGTGTGAGGCTGCTGCTGGTTTGCCTGCGTGTGCCTCCCTGCTCCAGTGGTAGCAGCTGTGGGCCCCCCGCCCTGCGGCCCCTGTGCTGTCACGGTGCCACGCCGTGGGACAGAGGTGGGACCCGGTCAAGCAGAAGCCTACAGCCACAGTGTGCTGCACAATGGCCACTTTGTGCAGCACCCTGACCTCATCTGCCCACTGTGCTGCAGCTGCACCCCTGCCCTGTGCCTTAACCCTCTGCAGCTCTCCCCGCCCCAGCAGCGCTGGGCTAGAGGATGGGCTTTCATCAGCAGCTGGCTGCTGGGGAAAGCTGTTCCTCCTGGCCCAAACCTGTCTCTGAGGGCTCTTAGGAAAGGAGATGGGGCAGGCTCTTTGCTCTGAAATGCCTTCCCAGGGGAGGAGGGCTGTAGGGCTGTGCTTCCCTGGCTGGCTCACTGTGTGAAATGGGATTGGCATCAGGCTGGAGCTCACATGTAGGCATTGCCTCTGCACCAGCATCCACTTCACCTTCCTGTCCCAAGATGTGTCTTACTGAGGCCCCTTCAGTCCTCTGCTTAAGCTGCCTCCTTGCCTTGCTCTGAGGCAATTTTCTCTGTGCACGTTGCATCACTGGGCATGGTTTTTCCCTTTTCATCAGCCCTTTGCTGTGACTTGAAATGCAGTTTCTCCTTACACTGTACTGTTTCTTCTTTCAGTTATTTTTTTTTAACGAAGTGAGCAACATCATCAGTCTGTTTCTCTGTTTCTGTGCTAGACATTCAAGCTTGGTCTGCCTTCTTGTTCCTGGAAGACTCTGGACAACTGGGAAGCTGGCTTGTAGGGTTAACAGCATAGAAGTAAAATAGGGGTTATGGAGCAGAGGAGGCTTTTTCTGAAAATTTGGACTGTTTAAACTTTGTATCCTGTCAAGAGCCTGAAGATGTCAACAAGAAATGTCCATACCTTTGAACTGCACTTGTCCTGTGGAGGGTCATGAGCAAAACTAAAGAAAGACACACTTCGGGCCTGCTTGATGTTCTTTGGAAAGTCTGATCTTTGAGTAAAATTAATGCACAGTTACTGAATACAGTTTTTTTTAAAAATTTTGACACCTCTTTCATTAAGCAAGTGAAAATCCCTGCAACATTCTTAAATTGTAACAAGTTGACTGTATATCAGTATATAGCATTTGATGAAGTGTGTCATTAAATGATGAGTTATGCTGAGAAACTGAGTTCCTGTGCTCTCTTGCTTGAAGTAGGCTAAACTAGTCCGAGAAAACCATTAGTTAAACTGCATCCAACTCTGGATAGGCCCCTAAGTTTAAAACTGTGACCAGATAATAAAATTAAATAAGTAATAGCAATTAACACCCCAGCCCCCGAACACTAATGGACAGAAGAGTTGCTTTGTCTTGTGGAGGTAGTGAAAATGAAACTATTCTAAAACCAGAAATTGGTATATAAAAAGCAGACGTAAGATGAAAAGTGCTTTTAATATCTATTAATGTAAAATATTTTGCAATATATGCTGGTTTAAGAGTTTGTTCAAACTTTTAAACATTTGAAAATTAAGTTGTGATGCCTGTCTTTAAACTGCATTGGCAGAGTTTTAAATTACTTAGTTTTGAACTGTTGTGGCAGTGTGACATAAATTCATTCATCTTGGGGATATCACTATTCCTAGAGTGATCTTGCATTAAGAATGCCTGTATTTTGATTGTTAATATATATTACAGTCATCTGGATGGTGTAGTTTGTATAGAATAGTTCCATGGTAGCTTTTGTGCATAAGCAAATGCAGGCATTCACCATTTCCTTCTGGGTTAGTTCAGAAACTGCTCAAGTCAGTTTTGGAAGACTTGGAGTGCTGCTGCTTAAGCAGTTGGAAGTATTTCCTGAAGCAAGGCTGGACAGGAGAGCTGTGCTCCAAGAGAAACAGGGCTGGTGGCTCATCTCTACTCTAATGGGGGCATTTTGATGTGGCACTGATGTGCAGCAAAGCCACATGTGTGGCAGGTCAGGGGTTCATTACCACATTTCACTTGGAGAGTATGTGACACTGTTATTTCCAGTCCCTGCAACTTTCCTTTGAATCCAGGCTCAGGACTGAGAGAGTCTCTGGGTTGTGAGCAGGAGGTGAGAGTGGTGGGTGGGTTCTTGGGCTGAATTGATTTTGCTGCTTTCTGGAGGGTTAACGCTAAAGTGTTTAAATTCAGCTTTACTTCTAGAGCGGGGCATAATTCTTGTGTCCTCAAAAAGGCTTTAACATTTCCTTTAGTCATGTCATTTCCTCTTTTTAGTAGAAGTCACAGTGGATGGCAAAATAAACTTCCCTTCATGCAAATAATAGTGCTCCCAAGCTGTATTTTTCAGCTCTGATGCCAGCAGTTCTGTCAGAGACCAGCAGGAAAGACTTTTTAATTGAAATAGGGACACTGCCTCTTTTTCTTCCGTTTTGTTTTCTGCAGGTGGAAGAAAGTTTTGGAAACCATACCCTATGGTTTTATTCTCAGCTCTGCTACTAATATCCTCCATGACCTTTGACAAATCTCTGCTCTGCTCATTGTCATAACTCCCAGAAAACAGCTTGAGGAAATAAAACTGCACTTTCACATTGGTGTAGAAGTTAGGAATGATCCCAGGGTTACTAAACTGAATATGTCACCTTTCTTATAGACCATTTCCCCTGCTTTAGGCTACTGCTAGTCATGTAGCCACATAAATGTTATTTCAGCTCTGCCTTGTATCTGTGTAAATAGGAGTTAATGAGTTGCTGCATCTCAGGGTTGGCTTGTGACGTGGAGGTCTCCAGAGGGAGGATGAGGAGAGGCTGCCTGTGGAAAGTCCCTGGCTGTTGCTAGGCAGCACTGCATTTTAGCTTCCCTGTCCGAAAGTCTGCACTCAGGTTTGGCAAGAAAAGGGAGGACTGAGGGATGGAAAACCATTCAAAGATGGCTTGACTTACTTTTTGTAAAGCATGGCTCTCCTGTGCTGGGTGCAGAAAGCGTGTGGCTGCAAGTGAGGTGGAAGCAATTTGATTAAATAGAATAACATTTGATAACTTGCCTTCCCTGTATTCATTCTCAGCTGCAGGATCATGTGGCTGGTTTGCTCTCTTTCTCTCTCTCCCTGTTTCAGATCTTACTATGATGTGGGATCTGGAAACTGTAAGAGTGCAGCACAAGTGGTCTTGCTCTGCTTTCAGTCTAAGTGGAAATAAGAGAACCTAGCAGTTCCAGGGAGCTTCATATGCTGAGGTTTATACTCCAGTTTAACAGCCTATAGATGAGGGGATGTCATGTTTTTATTTTTTCACTAAGTCCATGAAGAGGAATGCCAGGAACAAAGAGGAAGCACAAAAAGAGCAAAAATGGTTATGTAGTGTATCTTGCTGCACAGTGAAACCTTTGCAAACCATAGCAGTAGTGTAACTAGTGGCGAGATTCTCATCTAATTAAAGCTTATCACAACAGCATCGCTAAAGGAACACTTCTGTTTTCTAACAGAAAAGTAGGACTTGGGATACAGCTGAGCACTTGAATTTCTCTTGGAAGAGTCTGGCTGGTTGTCCATCTACCTACAGGCTTCAAATCTTCCACTCACTCTTTGGTGTCATCTTGTAATTTCTGTCTCTGTTGGTCCTCCCTGTATGTTTTATTATAAGGCCAGGATGGGTAAATATCTTGCTGCCTCTGCTGATTTTAGTTGGGAAATAATGTCTTCTGTTGTACCCTGATGAGGTCATTGGGGGGCCTGTGGGTGTGACCATGCTAGGCATTTCATCCCATGGGACTGTAATGGAAGGTGTTGTACTTGCTCCTTGGCCAACAGAGCTCTGTTCAGCAGAGGATTCAGTGGTGCTGCTGAGGCAATATAGAATTTTGTGTCACAGCCTCACTTCATCCTGGGGGTTCAGCCAAGTACCACTATAAAGCTCAGCTTTACAGTAGCCTGGGGAAGCTGAGGGTCTCACCCAGAGTCAAAAAGCTTGTAGTCATATGGGATGCAGCAAGGTATGTTCTGCTCTAACAGAATTCTTCCCCTAAAGGATGGGGCTCAAAATCATGAGCCTGATTCTCACTTTCATTGCTCAAGCTGACTTTGTCTTGCACATTTTATCCCACCAGTGGGCTTGTGGCTTGAGCTATCTAACCTACCTTTCCTCATCCCACCAGCCAACATTTCACAGCAGCTGGAAGAAAAACTTAGAGAGAGACCAAAACTTTTGCTAGACCTCACAGCTCCTTGCTTTGCCCTTCCTTGTACCCTGGGTTTTGTCAGTCTTACCAAGGTCTCCTTCCTTCTCTCTTTTTCACTGTGTGGTTATGGGGGCCTTAAGAAAGGCAGTGACCTCGCAGTAAATACGAACCTTACTGTAGCTGCCTTGCACCCTGACTGGGAGCTGAGTCCTGTGATATTTTATAGGAATTCCCAGGATTACTCGTTTGGTTGGGCAGCCATGGGCTGGGCTAGTTCAGTTCAGCAGTTCCCTTTGTCTCCTGTCTGGTTTGTGCAAAGCCCTGTTGGGTCCTTTTGGGTTAGAAACCTTGGAGCTGTCCTGCCAGGTCAGACCTGGGACCAGAGCAGTCAGGCATGGCTACTGTTGAGTCCTTTGGATAATGAGACAATAGGATTCACCTGCTAAAGGATTAACAGAAAAAGCTCTCAAAATCATTACAGCACCTCCCTTCTTCCCCATGCATGCTTGGATAGTGAAATACACTGTCCTTGAGCCCCAAACTGTTCATGTGAAAGTTTCAAAGTGGGATGTGACTGTGCCAAGTTCTGGATTTTAGATCAAAGAGGCTGATGTGCGTAGAAATGCTGGGTGGATCTCTAACTCCCTCTCCAAGTTTTGGGCAGTAATGTGGATTGGGACTGCAAAGACGTGCTTATGGGATGTAGAGTGACAGAGAGCAATGGAGGAATGGGATGACTTCCCAACTCCCAGCAGCACTTTCTACTGGAAAAGTAATAAATATTTTCACCTAAGCACTGACTTCAATTTTGGGAGGGTGCTTTTTCTTCCAAAGTTTTTTGGAGGTTGTTTGTATGTTTTGGATTTTTTAAGCTTTTTGAGTTTCCTAGCCTCCCCGTACTCTGTTGCTTTTATCTTGCTTTGTGCTAGAGAAAGCAGAAGGATAACAAACAAAGAGAGAAAATAGAAAAGTCTCACTATTTACCACTCTTATTGGTAAAATGGTGTGATGTCTTTCTACAACCTTTAAGAACTTCATCTGAAAAACACTTCAGTTGCTTTGTAAAAGCATGAGAGTGTGGGGAGTGTTTTCCTATACTTCACACAGCTTTCCAACTGGAGAAGTGTTAAAAACAGAAGCTAGGAAAATCTTTTATTTCTTCCAAAAGCTGATGGAGAAGATTCTTCCTGACATGCCTTCCTCAACAGGCTTTTCAGTATGAAAAATGTAGTTGAAGTATTTTTTTAAATGAAAGAACTGTTCTCTTGAAGCCTTGTTTTTCCACTTGGGAGTTGTTTTGTGACAATTTTTTGTGGGGAAAGAATGATTTTATTCACTTGCCAGCTTTCAAAACACTGTCTCAATACTGGGATAGAACTTCAACTCACTCGTTTATTTTTGTAATTTCCCAGAATAATTGCTGGTTCAAGTATATCCTGTTTGCTAAGTTGTGTGGTTCATGTTATGACAACTTTAATGACTCTTGCAATATATGGCAGAGATTTAGAACTGCAGGCAGGTGCTTTTACCTTGTTTTTTTTTTTTTTTTTAATTCTAAATAAATAAGCATAATGAAAACATCTGTTAAATAATAGGAACATCCACATTTACATGAAATAGACCGTTTTTCCTTTGGAAAATTCACCTGCTTCAGGGCAAAGTCTAACCACTAATTGCCGGAAATTAAGAAGAAACTTCCTTTCAGGCAGTTGTTCTATCTCCTTCCTTGTGAAATTTCTTCTGTGTTCTTTCAAAACCCAGGGTATCAGCCACTGCCAGAGGACTCTGTGCAGGCTGCGTGAGATGGTCTCAAATTAGGTTGATTACTTGCTGGCCACCTTTGGTAATTCTTAATCTTTCATATCTCACTCAACCATCCATCCATCTTGTTTTAATGAAATGTTGATTAGAAGGGACTCCTTACAATATCTCTCTTTCTGTTCATTCATGCTATTTCTACTAATCCATGGATTCTACTTCTCTTTCAGAAGATGCTGCTCAAGAAGAATTGTGGAGCGAAGACTAGAGTAATTAAAATTCGTGTAAGTTGTCCTTTTCTGGTGCAGTCCCTTCATCTTTCCACATATACCTCATGTGGTGATTCTCACTGAACATCTGTGTCCAGAAGATGATTTCTGGAGATTTCCTGTGGCTTGATCAGCTGCATAACAAAAGTTGCTAGTGTGGAGTATAGAATGTAGTTGCAATTTAGGTTAGGTGCTATTATTATTAAGGCTAATAATACATTGTCTTTTCCGTTCTGGAGACTGTGGTTTGAGAGCTTCCTTGGTGTAAATGTCTCCATCCCCTGCTATGAGCTCACAGAGCATAGCTGTCCAGAAGGGTGTCGTTTGGATCCTTCCTGACTAAGTGGTGTTTGCTAGCAGGGAGAGGTCTGGTAGGTAACTGAGGAAAAGGGACTGTACCTGCATAAGGCACTGGTGTTTGCAGAGCCAGATGGGATATGGGACTGGGTGATGACAGATAAGAGCTATGTTGCTTGGGTGACTTTTTAGCTGGGATGAAGCTGCAGTGTCCCAAGCCTCTCCATGCTTGACAGCCTGCATCCCCTATCAGGTGTGCTCAAGTCTTGTCCTTTTGTTGCCTGCACCTCAGAGTTTTGTCTTTAGCAGTGCATTCCTGGACTCATCGGCCAACCCCTGCTTCCTTTGTGGCTACCTTGTCTTTCTTTTGGTCAGTGCTGTATGTATCCTGGGCTGAATCAAAGACAATTGTAACAGGTAGGTTGAGGGAGGTGATTTTCCCCCTCTGCTCTGGTGAGACCCCCACGTGGACTGCTGCATCCAACTCTGGAGTCCCTGACAGAAGGATGATATGTAACTATTGGAGCAAGTTCAGAGGAGGGCTGTGAAGTTGTTAAGAGGACTAGAGCACCTTCCCCATGAAGACAGGCTGAGGAAGCAGGGGTTGGTCTGCCTAGAGAGGAAAAGGCTCCTAGGAGACCTTGTATCACCTACCAGTACCTAAACAGGAGCTATGAGGGAGCTGGAAAGGGGCTTTTCACAGGGGTATGTAGTGATAGAACAAGGGGGAATGGCTTTAAGCTGAAGAACAGTAGATTGAGATTAGATGTTGTGAAGAAATTCTTTACAGTGAGGGTGATGGATGCACTGGAACAGGTTGCCCAGAGAAGTTGTGGCTGCCCTATCCCTGGAAGAAGAATTGTGGTCAGGTTGGATGGGTTCTGAGCAACTTGGTCTAGTAGAAGGTGTCCTTGTGATGGCAGGGGCTTTCAATCTAGATGATGCTGAAGGTCCCTTCCAATCCAAAACATTCTAGGATTCTGTTTATTTATGACCTTGCATGTGGTCACCAAGGCAGGTGTACCTCAGTCCACATGATCCTCCATGTTTGTGATACAAAAACAGATTAGGGGGAAGAAAACAAATATCCTTCATGATGAAGCTGCTATTTTCACTGCTGTGTTTTTTATAGTCTTGCAAGAGGGATGAATGACAAACCAGGATCCTTTCATGGTTTTTACCATGCAATAGGAGCAATGCCTTTGTGTACCCAGAAGTGCTGCAGTTGATAAGTGTGCTGTTGGATGTCCTTGCCCATCACTGCTCTGGAAATGAATTTGGTATCTGAGAGGAAGAGGAGCAGGTAGAGCTGCCTAGAGCCTTGTGCAGAGCTGGGGGTGGTATTTTTCTGACTTCTCAAATGCCTTCTGTCAGGGCTCTTCAGTCCTGTCTTCCAGCAGCCCCACAGTGACTTGGTACTTCTGACTGCACAGTTAATCTTGATCTCTTATGTGCTTTCATGTGCTTCTGCCTGGATTGTTTTCAATATTTGTGTCCTCCTGTGCTCCACAAGCTCTCCCCAGACTGTGCCTATCCTTCAGACCTGCCAGCTGTCTAATCCTGCTGCAGTGTTTTAGCATGTCTTGTTTATCACCTTCCTTTATGCCTGCCCCATGCTCTTTCACTGGGTTTTTTCTGGGTGTCTGTCCCTGGACACCAGCTATTTCCAGTGGTGCTTGGTGATGGTTCTCTAGTCCCTTGGGTTTCAGTGATGCCTCAATGAGGTGGTTTCCTGACACCTTAAGCTCATTATTGTGGCTTACTGTTGTGCCCCTGGAGAATCTGAAAGGAGAATTATCCCTTTGTTCCTTAAGCCCACGTCAGCTTGCAGTAAAATAAACAGCAGAAACTGAGAGCACGCTTTTCTGACAGATGGCACAAAATCCACTCTTCTCTGGCCAGCCTTGCCAAGCTGGGACAGTGCCTCTCCACCTGAGGCACTTGTGGCTTCCATAATAGCATGTGATACTTCACAGCCTCTTGATGGTCTGTTGTGGTGGCAGAGCTGTTAAGTAAAGGTGCATTTTTGCCTCCATTTTTCAAGTGATTGTGAATGCCCACTTTTGTGTACCAGGCTGAGAAAAGAAGCAGCAGGTCCCTGGCAGAACTCTTTGCTGAAGTGCCTCAGCTCTGGAAACAGCTGAGAGAGGTCAATACTTCTGAAAGACAGTGCCATGCTCTCATCATATAAAGGGAAACCTCCATCTAGCCAGCAGGACATGCTTGGCACGGTATTCCTTCTCAGTGTTGCCCAGCAGCAGAACAAGAGGTAATGGGCATAAGTTGAAATGTAAGATATTCAGGTTGCCCAGAGAAATTGTGGAATCTCTGTCCATGGAAAGAGTCATGGTGTGCCAGGATACACTCCTGGGCAACAGGCTCCTGCTGACCCTGCTTGGAGGAAGGGGTTTGAACTCAGCTATCTCCAGAGCTGCCTGCCAACCTCAACCCTTCTGTGATTTCTGGGTCTTGTCCAACATTCGGTGATGGAGTCAGAGCACACTAGGGAGCTCAGTTCTATTGGAAGAGCTATCCTGAGGCCCTACTGAATGTGGCCTTTTGCAAAGAGTGAGAGCAGGAGGCAAGGTGAGAGGCTTGGCTCTGTGTTGCTGAGGGTCTGGTGGCACAGGTTCATTGTTGGAACCTGTCCATTTGGGTCAGGGTAGAAGAAATGAAGACAGATCTCATAGTGATAAGTTGATGAGCTGTTACAGGAGGAACTAGGCAACGGTCTGTGTGTCTGAACAGGAAACATCACCATGTGAACCACTTCGCTTGTGTCACTGTAGCACTGATGCACAAGTGTTTCTGTTTCAGCTCAGGTAGAGTCTCTTTCTGAACTGAGATGGTCACAGATATCCAGACAGTGTACAGCTGGATGAAGGTGCAGTGAGTGAACTGATCTGAGGAGCACAGAGGATATCTAATGGCTTGTGCCAGGGATTTGAAGCAAGGATCCTTGCTTTCTCCCTTCTGTTTTCCTGCTGCTGAATAACTTGTAGGAGAAAGGATCATGCTTATTCCATCTTGTTGAGGACAATGATGACAGTGACCTTCTAATATCATCAGTGAAGCATTTTCATCCTGTTCTTGCTGAGGTCAGTGTCTCATGTAGTTGTGAGATGATGCCTGCTTTTAAAAAATCCCTCCTCCTGGCTGATACTTTGGTTGCCTTGACATCTTGGGGCTTTGCTGGTGTGTCAGAGTGCAAGGTGTTGTTTTCTTATGCATCATTATGGCTATTCCTTCCTCTGTCTTCTGCTGGAAGAGTCTCCCATGGGAAGGTGAGACAGAGGGGCAGAGTCTTTGCCCTCTGGCATGGAAACACAGCTACAGCCTTTGGAAATGTTCGTGGCCCTTGGGAGCCTTTCTTAAGCAGGTGACCTGGGTTGGGTTTTGCCGCTGTTTTAACACTAAGGTGTCACCTTGCTGTTCTTTCCTGTACTTAAGTTTCCCAAGGGCCAGCTCTGGTGGTGATCAGCTACAGCCTTTCCACTCACTGAGCAGTTCTTAAATGGGATGATGGGATAGTGATAGTCTAAGAACCTAGACAGATTATGGAAGAGAGATTGATAACCCTTTTCTAATGTGCAGCAGCTCAGTTTGAAATGCTTTCAGGAATAGCAGCTGTGAGAGGTAGCAGCCTACAGTGAAGAGCAAATAATATTAAAAAAATCTTACTTCTATTCCCACCCAGTAAAGGATAATGGAACAGAAGAATCATCCCCTGTGGGCAGATGAGCAGAGATAAATTAGAGGTGACAGCATGTACGTGAACTATGGATTTGTACACAATAGGTAAATGTAGCAAGGCACATGCCACTGCAAGCTCAGGGGCAGGTGTTGGCCTGTGTGAGTGTTGCATATGAGCTGGGCAGTGTGAGTGTACAAACCTGGTCCCTGGTGTCCCAAAGTGTCAGCCAGTGTCATGTCTGTAACTGGGCAAGGCAGTGGGAGAGGGGCACACGCACTAAAATGAGCGTCCAGAGTGTGTTTGCGTAGTGAGGTGTGTTTTGCAATAGAGGCGCTTCCTTGGCACTGGAAGGAGGATGACTGTGTGACCACGTGCTCGTGGGGTGTAACTGCCTCTGCCCTAGACCAGGCTTGGCCAGCTCTGAATGCAGAGACCTGTCTTCCAGTGTATCTGTAATACCACCAGTCCTCAATTCTCCAGGCCATCTTGGGATGAGGGTTAAAAGTCTGTCATTGATGTCATTCGTGTTTTTCTTCTTCCTTGACAAACTTCGACATGCAGTCTCTGAATGGGATTAGCAGAGCTGAGCTTATTTTAACAGCAGTAGGTGGGTAGAAGACACCCAGGGGCTTACAAGTTGTGTCTCAAGGATCTTGTTGGGGCTGGCAGAAAGGAAGGAAGGATTTCAAGGCCAATCTGATAACTTGACTGATCAGAGAGATGTTTTCTGCTATGTAAAAATAAGAATTTTAAATCGGAACATAAACCTCTTGTGCTCTTGCCTTGATCTTATCAATGTTGAGAACGCCCTCTGCTTGGGCAGGGGCCAGATCCCTCGAATGACTTCCCTGTCTCTTATCTCTTACTCTGCATCCTAAAAGGCCACTGCAGAAACATGCTGGCTTTTCTCCTCCTAAAACAAGGGACCTTTTCAGCTTGGAGCTGAGCAGGAGATATGCTGGCCAGAGCCTTCTGGGCAGATGCCTGAGCTATTCACAAGTGCAAGGCGTACCAGGTGACAGAGCAGTATTGGTGCAAACCTCTGGTTCTGGCTGCACAGCACAAAGTAAAGATTTCTAAAAAATCAGGCAGTTCAGCTTGTGTATGCATATATATTTTATATATATATATATATGTAAACAGATGTTGCCCCTTCCATCACAGGCTCCCAAGGAGCTGTGCAAGCATTTAGCATTGGATGCAGATAAACACCATGATTGCAATTCCAGAGTGAATTACACTGAGAAACCAGCAGAAAGTGTGACTCACCTGAAGAGAGATAGGATGAGGAGAACTTTAAGCCATGGTTCTAAAGCTGTGTCCTTATTCATTCTGTGTCATGAGTATAAACAGCTCAGGCATCTCAGGCAGCAGAAATCCCAAACTGCAGCTTGCTAACAGTTTCCCAAACCTTCCTGGTTGTTTCTAGTATGTGACTAAGTGTCTAAAGCTGACCCTGATCTTAGAATTAACAATGGCCTCCCTGGCCAGTCACAACCTTGGATTACTTTGTGGTCAGAAGCCCCTCATGGAGATTTTGGCCTTCCAGTTTCCCCAGTGGTGTCTTGTCTCCAGTTGATGGGCATGCCTTTGCTGAGCAAAATGAAGAAGGCCCTCTGCTAAGTGGGAGCATGAATATCCCTCTGGGTATCCGATGCTCCTCCCAACCCAGCCACTGAACTGCTTGCTGAAGATAGTTGTTCTGAATAATTCCTGACAAAAGATTTTGTCCAGAGTTGCCTTAGTGTGGGGAAGGGTCCAGTGTAGCCAAGGGGGGAATGCCTCTGTCTGTTAAAAACTACTCCAAATATCTGGCTTTTACTGGATTTCATGGCAAGGGCTAACCAGCCTTTAGCCCGCTCATAGCAGGTAGAAGTGCAACTGTCATGTCTCTCTTCTCTTTTCTTAAGGATAAGAACTTTTATTGCTTCCTGCTTTTCATAAATTCCTGCCACATATGCCCTTGCACCTGTTAAATTGTGTAAGTGCCCACAGAATAGACTTTGTGGAATAACCAGGAGCTCTGTAATCCACACAGCACCATGAAAGTAGCAAGTGGCTGGTGAGTGAGGAGGCTGACTTCCCATTTTCAGCACTGTTCCTGCTTTGTGGTCTGATGTGGGTTGTGGGTCTGGTTTAGGGGGAGATGGGGGGAGTGGTAGGAACAAGGTGCAGCCCAGCACATTCTGGGAGAGCCTTGTGTGTCAGTGGTGGCTGTGGCTGGTGGCACTGCGTGGTTCAGCGGAAGGGAAAGTGCCAAGGCATGTTTCAGGGAGGGTCAGATTTAATGACATCTGAGTGATGGAGCAGAGAGAGAGTTGTAGGGGATGGCACAGGGTCACAGAGAGCCGCTATTTTCTGTCAGAGCTTCAAGTCCAAGATGGCTGATGAGGCACATCTGCTCACTGCGTCCAGGCCCACTGCAGTTGTTCCTGCACCCTTTTTGTTCGCGTGGCTGTGGGAACCTGGCACCTGTTGCCTCTCCCACTCCCTAGAGCTGTGATCCTCTTTTCCCACACACCTCTCCCATAATACACCCACTCCTTGCACTTGGCTTACACAGCTGGGGTGGTTTGTCCAGAGGCAAGTGCACTATGTCAGCATGTGCTCGCAGCCTGCTCATGCCAGGCTAATTAATCCTCACTTTGCAGGTTTAATTTGTGTACCCATCAAGTTGAAAGCAGCGTGCTGCTCTGTGCCAGCCTGCCTGGCCAGAGGGGATCTGCTTGCCCTGGCCTCATACAAACTGGAAGCTGCACACGCCCAAGTACGCACCACGTGCGGGCTCTGTGGGAAGCACAGTACCTGGGGTTCCTGGCCCCAAGGGAGGAGGACTGTGAGGCAGCTGGTGTGATCTCCCTGAGAGGAGGGTGTTCCTGCTACACAGCCAGGGCTGGAACAGGGAGGGTGGAGAGGAAGGAGAGGGTGAGGTAGCGTCACTTGTGTACAGACCAAAACTAAGGACTCTACTCAGATGCACTTGAAGATTTACTGCCAGATTGTGCCTTGCCTGTTTGTTTGGAGCTACTCTTGTGCCTGCCTCTTCTCCTGCTCAGCCACATGCAGACCCTGTAGTATTTGCAGGAACTGCTGCACATATGCAGGAAGCACAGGCAATTTCTTACCAGGAGGAAAAAAGTGGGTGCAAGCTTACTAGTAGGGAAATACGGGTTCATTGACTTGTTTGTAAGGGATTTGTTTCGCCTTCAGAGCATGATCTTTACTGAAACCCTGGAGTTCCCCAACTTGGCCAGGGAGCAATGACAGACTGCCCCTCTGAATGACCCATCTGTCCCTTTTGTTTGTGCAGCCTCTTTCCTTCAGGTTGTCAGGCAGGCAAAATCAAAGCTTGCAGTCAGCTTTGTCAAAGACGTATCTAAAGATGTGTGAGAGAGGAGAAGAAAGGCTTATCATGCTGGTGCCAGCAAGGACCCAGAGCTGAAACTGGCTATTTCTGCTTTTGGGCAAATGACCAACAAGCATCTGCTAGGCCCTTTGAAGTACCTTCCAAAAAGGTTCAGCGTTGTCTGTCTGGTGGCACCTCAGTAAGTCTGGTAGATGCCACCTGACAACTCTGCACCCACATTTGCAAATGTTTGATTTTTTATAATTTTTTTTAACCTTTCTAAGAGGAACAGTGATGTATTTGTAAACCATTGAACTGCCCTTTGCTGTGTGGTGGTATGGAAAGAAATAGGTGTTAGGCAGCCTTATGTTGGTGATGGCAGACAGGTCTTTCAGTCTTTTAGGGGAGGGTGATGAAAAACATAAGAACAGTGCTCACTGCAAAGTTTTGGGTTCCTTGTCAGAACAACATTTGCAGATGGCCTTCTTTTTCTTAGAAGAGAAGGGAAAAGAGTAGTCATAAAACAAAGCTCTGGCATGGTCTATTTTTTAACTATCCCTTGAAATAAAATTCTATATGAACCTGGGAGTGGAGGACAGACTTTCAGGAGGAGAGGAGCTTGCCTGTGAAAAGTTCCTCCTTGAGCTGCTCCAGGTCTGTGACTGGAATAAATTGTTAGAGGCCCTATCAGAGTTAATGAATAAGCAGTTAAATGTGAATTGTTGCTCCACTGGAGGAGCTGGTCCTGTTTGCCAGCGACTATTTCTTGAAAACTGCCTGAAGCAAGACTGTAATTGAAAATAGATCGCCTCTCATCAGAAGGTTGAAACACCTAGAAGTTAATTAATTCATCCCAGCTGCCTGGCTGTGGTGTACTGTTGTGGCTTAACCCCACGACGAAGTTGCTACCCCTGTGGGATGGGGGAAGAGAGTTGGGAGGGTAAATGTGAGATGGCTCATGAGGTGAGATAAAGACAATTTAATAGAGAAGGCAAAAAGCTTTGCATGCAAGCAAAGCAAAACAAGGAATTCAATCACTCCTTCCCATGGGCAGGCAGGTGTTCAGCCACCTCCAGGAAAGCAGGAGTGCATTGTGGTTACTTGGGAAGGCAAAACACCAGCTTATGCCATCATATGGTATGGAAAAGTCCTTTGTCCAGTTTGGGTCAGATGTCCTGGCTGTTTCCTTCCCAGCTTCTCATGCCCTTCCAAACCTTCTCACATGTCAGGGCACGAGAAGCTGAGAAGTCCTTAACTTAGAATAAACACTGCTTAACAGACTGATATCTTTAGTTATTGCTGTCACCATTATATCTTTAGTTATTGCTGTCACCATTATTCTCATCCTAAATCTAAGCCACAGGATACACCAGCTACTAGGCAGAAAATAAATTTTATCCCAGCAGAAACCAGGACATGTATGTATTTTGTATTGGAGAAAATGAGGCAGAGATGTTGGAAAATGGCCTAGTTACAATCACGCTTGGAATTACAGATGTAACTAGGAGCAGGCATGTGGGTCCCCTTCCCTTGCTCACAGCTGATGGATTCACACACCAAAGTTGAAGAGTGAAGTTTATTTTCTAACACTTAGCAGGGGTGAGAGGAAGGAGGACAAAGTGGAGTTAAATCAGCGTACCTGTAAATGTTCCTCTGTGGAGTATCTTTCTGTACCCTGCCTGAATATTGGTGCTACCTCTGGCTCTGCCCACTCCTGGGCAAGGCAGCTGTCTCACAAACAGGCAGCATCCCAGGCAGGCATCTGTCCTTGCCAAAACTATTCTGGGGATTTATTCCTTTCCACACGGGGTGGTGGTGGGAATCGGATGCGCCTTTACAACTTGCAATTACATGGTGCCTTTTATCCCAAAGGACTTTTAACAAGTGAGTCTGCAGACTGCAGAGGGATCATTCACCCACCACTGGAAGGCAGCATCCTTTAAATGGAGCTCAGCAGCATTTCCCAACCACTGGGGCCCAAGGGTGGGAAAGAAGGGACTCCTGTGCTGGATTGGCCTTGAGTAGGGACGAGTTGGCAGAGTGCACAAGCTGATCTGGTTTTGAATCCCACAAGGATACTAGAGCTCTTAAGAAAGAGGACCAAAGAGTCCTCTTAATTTTCCATCACCCCTAGCACACCACTCCCTTTGAAGATATTGTTGCATTGGGTAACTGCATTCCCCCCCTCCTGTGGGGATTGTCATTCCCACAGCTGAAAGCTCACTTGGACCTGTGCTCACTTTGGCTTTGTCCAAAGAGGAGAACTGTGATTCTGTGGAATTATGAGACCAAAATCATGTTACTGTCTGCATTTGGGATATTTTCCCAGACTTCATATGAAGTGAGGGACCTGTTTCTAGGAGGAATATGGCTTCATATTAAATAGATGTAGCTTTACATCTTTCCTTGCCGAAATGTCCAGTTATGTTACAGATGGGTTTATGGAACTGTTGTGCATTTGTCTGTTTTCTGAGAGCTGCTAATACAATTGGAATTGGCATTTCTTCTGTGATGTTTAATTCTACTGGCCTTCTTTGAGGCACCTCCCTCCACTCACTATATTTAGGTGCGCTTCTTTGTTAATACACTTCAGTATCTTTCAAACCTGGTTGTTTATTTGCCCCTCTATATTTAAAGGTGATAATGCTTTTGGTGAGAACAGTTCCTGTTGGCAGGAGTGTACATGTAGGCACATGTACATGGGTGAAGAGGCATCCTTGACCAAGGTGGTCTGTGCAAAGTTGCTTGAAACATGTGTAAGATGAGTTTACCTCCCTTAGGAACTCATGTAACTCAAATAAGGTGTGCAGTGGGGCAGTGTGGGTATCTTCAGATGCTGGAACTACCTTGTGTTCTGAGCAGCTGTACGAGCCAGTGATGAGCTGTGGTGCCTCAGACCATTCCCTGGATGCTGTGAAGTTGCAGCTGTGCATGGCTTGAGTTACTTTACAAGCAGGCAAAATTTTTATGAGAGGAACAGCCCTCCTTGTGATTCCCAAGTCAGGAGGAGTCTGTGTGTGCACAGAGGGATGTGGACAAGTGACCAGGGGAGCGCCTGTGTACTGGGGAGAACCTGAGGCGTGTGAGGGCAGGTGAGTATGTGCAAGTGAGCACGTGTGTCTGACAGAATATATGTCTGAGCCTGTGTGCTCTCCTGTGGCAGCCCAGTGAGTCTGACTCGGGCCATTCTCCAGCTGTGTAAATACATTGCTTAGCAAACTGAGGGCTCTGGTTAATGATTTCCATTAGCACAGGGCCCATATTAGGCTCCGTTTTGTGAGCGGTACCCAGCTGTCCGAATGCCATTAGAGTGAACACATGAGCCTTTAATGTCAAGTGCGCATTGTTTGTGCTCTGAGGAGCCTCTGCAGGAGCTGGCCTGGGGTTGCTCACCAGGGGCTGTCAGGCAGGTTTATGGTGAGCTCCCTGGGGACCTGCTGCGGCAGCAAGAACTCTTAACACCCTTCCCTAGTCAAAGCAAAGTCCCAGGCATGGTGTGCCCAAGGAGAAGGGCATGCTGGCCAGGATGCTTGCCCAGACTCTACAGGGAGGCAGCTGGCCCAAGCTGCAGGGTGGCAGGAACGTGTTCCCCTCTCTGGCAGCTGGCTTTATCCGTTTTTGTTCTGGAAATACATCTACAGAGCTTTGCCTTGTGCTACTCATCAGAACCAGACCACCACATGCTGTGATCCCAAATGGTGTCTTGGACTAAGCCAGATCAGGCCTAGTCATCCCTAGAGCTGGATGTGAACTCCAGTCTAAAAATGCTCCTCTGCAAGAAGAGAATTGAGGGATTTGGAGATTCTTAACCTCCAGCAAAGGCGGTACCAGAGGTGCTGCCCTGTCAGTCAGGGAGCAGGTGCACAAGGATGCTGTATTGCCCATGGTTATAAAGGAGTGCACATTGGTCAGGGTGTTGCTATGGATGAGGGCAGTCAGGTTACTGCCTCTCCTGTCACTGCTAGCAGTTGGGCACAGGCCCTTTCTCACTCTGCCCGTGTCTGCTGTTGTTGAAAGCCAGTGGTCATCTTGTGGCTGTTTGAGAGGTGCCATGATGAAGAGGCAGGATTGGCTGCATTTTTAGCCTCACTTGCAGCTGCCTGACTACCTGTGAATCTCAGCATCTTCCTGTGTCTTCTCACATCCCTGACCTTCAACCTCAACCCTTGTTCTGTGCCCATCGTCCTGGCAGTGTCCTGGGAAGGCGCTCTGCCCCACACACTGGCCCCAGAAGAAGACCCAGAGAGAAACCATAGCACAGCTTTCCACCCAAAGCCTGGTGAATTTTGTAGATGACTTTTGTCTGTCCTTTGGACCTGTCTTTCCCCAGCCTCTTCATCTGCCGTTTGCCAAAAATGAACAGATTCAGCTGCCTTCCCTAATCCTGTCTGGCATTTCAGAATGGAGAGGACTGCCAGGTTCTTTGTTCCCATTCCCCCTTGGCACTGGCAAGGGACCTTCTCTGCTCTGGAGAAGGACAAATGTGCTGATTTATTCTGCCCCTTAGCTTTGAATAGGGGTTGCTATGTTACCCTCCAGCTCTGAGGCTTGCCAGAGCATACACCATATATAACCCCACAGCAGGTGGCTATTGAGTAAAGGCCCTTAAATCTGCCTCTCTTGTTTCTTATGCTGCTGGCCAAGGTGTCAGGGGGATGTAGCAGGGCATGATTTGCTGGCTGAAGCTCCAGGCACGGCTGATGCCAAGCACCGTGTTGGCATTTTCTGTTCTCAAGTGCCCGTCTTAATTTGCAGAAGAGATACCAACTAGGCAGGAACACGCTGCCCACACTGGCTTTTAGAGGTCTTTCCTGACATGAAGGCTGCTGCCCCATGGGGCTGAGCTGTCACCAAGAGCCTGGAGACAAGAGGCTTCCAGATCTTGCTGCAGTTACTGCAGCACTCAGGGCCTGGCTTGGACACTTCCTTAGCTCACTCTGATTTGCTCTGTGTGTTTGGGTGAGACAAACCATCTGAGCAGCTTTTTGGGGATATTTGTGTGTTATTGTCTTGCAATGATGGGTTAAAACCCAGGCAGAGGAGAGGAGGTAGAGGCATCAAAACATCACCTTGCCGTGCTGTTAGGTGGTTTCAGCTGTGTGATAGACCTGAATCTGAAGTACCAAATGAACCTCTGTTTTCTGCGTGACAGTAGAGTTGGTAATTGTTCCTAAAAAGCCTAATTCTTTGAGGAACAGTCCCACAGTGCAGGCTAAGCAAAGGAGACCATGGTTCTAGTTAGGAAAGATCTAGAAAAGAGAGTCACGTAAAACCAGAGCCCAGTCTGAATCACATAGAATGTTAAGAGCTCAGCCCATCACATCAGGCTGCTCAAGGCCTTATCCAGCCTCGCCTTGAACACTGCCAGGGTTGGGGCATTCACAACCTCCCTGGGCAACTTGTTCCAGTGTCTCACCACCCTCACAGGAAAATCTAGACTAAATTTCACCTCTTCCAGTTTGTACCCATAACTCCTTAAACTGTCACTACAGTTCTTGAGGAAGAGTCTGTCTCTGGCTTCCCTGTAGGCCCTTTCCAGACACTGGAAGGTGTCTGGAAACTATGAGGTCTCCATGCTACCGTTTTTCCCTCCAGGCTGAACAGCTCCAACTTTCTCAGCCTGTCTTCACCGGGGAGATGCTCCAGCCCTCTTAACAACTTCCTGTCTTCCTCTGGACTTGCTCCAACAATTTCATATCCTTCTTCTGTTGGGGACTCCACAGCTGGACACAGTACTCTAGGTGGGGTCTCACCAAGAGCAGAGTAGAGGGGGGAGAATCACTTCCTTTGAGACCTGCTGGCCATTCTGCTTTTGATGCAGCCCAGGATTCCACTGGCTTTCTGAGCTGTGAGTGCACAGTGCTGGCTCACGTTGAGTTTTTCATCAACCACCACCCCCAAGTCCTTTTCTGCAGGGCTCCTCTCAATCATTTCTCTGCCCAACCTGTAGGTTTTTGGGGGTTTTTTTAACCTGTTTCTCATTGGGTTTTTTCTTAACTTCTGTGAAAATAGTGGTAAAGTCCTTCTCAAGAATGATGGAAGTGAGATGAGAGTAGGGGACATTTGCATGAGTTTCTGAGCTGCTGAACTTCCCACATATTCCTTGAATGAACTCTACAGAATCATGATTAAACAGTCTCCTGCACCATAGAGCAGCAAGACCAACTCTCGTGGCCAAAAAGTATCAGTGAAGTAACTGTCCCACTAGTGCTTCTGCTTGCATAAGGAAAGAAACAAACCAAAGTTCTGAAAAGTAAAAGGCAAGCTCTTCACATTTAACAGACTGGAATAACTTCTTTGGCACCGTAATTCCTCTGGGATCCACATATCCCAGCACAGCCTGGTGGAAAACAGCATTTCTGTCCTGTCACACAGGGCAGGGGGGAGAATCACTTCCCCCCCATCACTTTCACATGGCTATTTCTGGCCTCCTTTGGACCTGCTCTGACCATGCTCTGAACACTGGGAGCAAAAGGGGAGAGAAAGGTCTTTAATGGCCATGGTGGAAACCAGTCTATAAGGCTTTGGGGATTGAATCTTTTCCTCCAAGCATCTCTTAGCTGTTCCTCATCAAACTGTAGAGTCAGGAACCAAAACCCTGGAGAGTTTCAGCGTGCCTGGGACTTAAAGAAAGAGTGCTTTGTAAATCCTTATTGGAGAGCTGTTGAAAAATGGGGCTGAAGAATGCATTTCCAGAGATGACTTGGTTTGTCTCCATGCTCTAAAAGTGTATTAGGTCTTACTTCAAGGCCAAGTGAATTTAGCTTTTCCATGTGATGCCTTTTGGTAATGATGCTTTACTGACTCTGGTACTCTAAATGCATCATGGATAGCCTGTTTCACTTAATGGCTGCAGGTGCCATGGGCCCTAGTCATGTGGATCCTAGGGACCTCGGTCCTGGAGGAAGGGAGGTGTGCCTGCTTTTTATCTTGAAGGGTAAGAGCACGGATGTGAGCAAAGTGCTTCCGCTGCTTATGTTGGTGCCATTTGCTGCAAGTGCAAGCGTGACCACCCATTCAAGGAGGTGTAATTGTATCAGAGAGGGGGATGGCAAAGCACTCAAGGCAAGAACTTCACTGTTTGCAGCTGATATGAGCACTGACTTCATGCCTCTTCTTATTCCCCTGCAGAGCATCAGCGGAGGCCGCCCGCCACCCCACTTTATGTATGATCCCTCCACTTTTGCCTTCCGTTCCCTCAGCACCTTGAAGCCGCTGAGCCCGATAGCTCCAGTGGAAGAACCGTCATGTGCCTACTGAAGGAGTTTCTCCAAAAAACCTCAGGAACTATCAACCAGTGTCCTGCCTGGCAGGGAGAAGGGGAGGGGTGGGAGAAGAAGGGGCAATGGCACATCTTTGCAATGCAGCTGCTCTGGCAGGAGGAAGCGAATGGCTTGGTAGCAGTGCCTGTTCTCGTACCACTGATGGATCCGAGCAGTGGCAAAGGGAGCGAGTTCTGTCTTTCAGGGCAAAGCTAACCAGCCAGGTCCACAATCCGCAAGAGCTGCCACCAAGGCAGTGCCAAACATGAGGATGGTGGTAACTGAAGATATCCAGGAGGTGTTCAGGGGTTAGTATGACCTGCATGGCAGCAGGGATGAGTGATAAAGCTGTGAAACCAAATCCCAAATCCAGTCAGTTTCCCAAGGATACCTGGGTCTACAGTGCTTTGCTATAGACCTGACATTCTCCCTCTCAGAAGTAAGCTAAAGATTGGAGAAAGAGGCTATACAGAGCTCCCTACAAAACAAGAAGATCCCTCTCTGAGATTGTTATAATTGCATTGACTTCAAGCTCTCTTAAGTAGAAAACCCTAGGACAGGGAGGTGTGTGGGGGAGTAACCGGCTCATTTAGCTGTGCATTCCAGATGATCTGCTGGCAGCTCAGTGATACTGTCCAAAAAGAGATTGAAATGGGATCCATATGTAGATCTGGGGTTTGAATAAAATTCTGGAATTGGAAGGTCTGTGTTGAGCCATCCAGGAAAATGCAGCACACACCTTCAGTCCTCTCAGCATCATCAAAGAGAAGAACTTGGGGGTGAGTGTGTGCTCATGGATCTCCTCTCTGCTGAGGCAGTGTGTGTTCTGGGGTATGTAACACTTCTCCATAATATTGTCCCACTACATGATGGTGGAGGTAACTGGTACCACCAAACTCAAACCAATTTAATGTCTCCAGCAAGCTTTCCACTCTCCTTGTTTAGGCTAGCTGTTAAATTCAGGTACACTCTTCTGGTATCAGTGGAACAATGTTCCCAGATGAAGCAAGGAATGGGGAAAAGCAGTCAATGTGGCTGTTGGTGGCATAAACAGAGGGGAGTTTGAAGGTGGGGGACATTTCTCCGTAGACAGTTCTAAGGCTGTTGGGACCATGCTAGGCCTTGCTACCACGGGGATCTGTCCTCAAGGCACGTTTGTGGTTTGTGCCAAAAAGCAGGAGTTAATAGAACAAGCTCTTGCCACTCCTGTTGAGGCAGAGGAACAAGGCCTTTCCTCTTGCTGCACCTGGTGGAGAGAGTAACCTCTTTGTGTAGGCATTCCCCACCATGAGCCTGTATCTGAGCGCAAGGGGAAGCAAGTAGTTTACTGTTTGTCCAGGTCAAGAGGAGCAACTGTGAGTGATACAAAATAGTTTTTGGTTTTTTAAGTCTGCCTCAGTGTAGAGTCTTTGATGCTGCGCTTTGGTTGAGATCAATGGTCAGTCCAGCTGCCAGCAGGAGGCTACACAGTGAACCAGTCTGGGCCCTTCACTGACACCCCTGGGGAAAGTCCAGAGGCTGTAGGCTTGGGGACCTGAATCCCCCACCCCAACCTCTTCTCCCTAACTCCTGTCATTCAGGCAGGCAGAGCAGCTGGGCAAGGTGGTGAGGGGATGTGTGTCCTGATGCTGTCCCAGCTCTGCCTGCTCTTTGGCTCCAGGCCGTTATAGCTGGGCCACCCCCTGCACCAGCACCACCTCCAAGAGGACACTTGTATTCACTGGTGAGGGACCTCTGGCAGACTGTCATGCAAGACCGTCCCTGCAAGTCCCTATTTCCAAGAGAGTGCAATTCCTCTGCTGATTCCTCCTGTCCCTGTAGAAATTCTGCTTATCTTGTTTTGATGGCACACCTCAGCTTTTTTACTGCTGCCAGATCAAGCTGACCAGTGGAGGACAGGAAGCATTGCTCCTTTGGACCAAATCCCTGTGCTCAGAGGATGGGACAGCCATAGCCTGGTCCCATCTGAGGGGCACATTCCTTGTGCAAATGGCTGGGGTGGCAGTCCCTGCATGGCTCTTCAGCCTCAGGCTTTGCTCAACAAGAGCTTTGAAGGTGCTGGGGCCCAGAAGTGTGTACCTGCCAGCCAGCAGGTGGGGAAGGCTGCCTTGCCCCGGGTGGGAGCAGGGAACAGGGATGTCCTGTCGATAATTGTTGCCTTTTACTACTTTTGTAATTTTTCTCTGTCTTTTCTTTTTCAATCAGAAGAAAAAAATAAAATAAAAAATTAAAAAAACCCCAAATGAAATTAAGTGTAACAGCTGCTGTATTCACACCTCTGGTGGGTCTCGTGCGATGCTGTGTTTTCTGGGTGTTTGTGGGCAGCGGTATGGAGGGCGTGAAGTAGAGTGAGCATTGACACAGTGCAGCCAGTCCAAAGCACTCCACAATGCAAGGAGGCCACATCTGCAAGCAAATGGCTTTGAAAATGAAGAGCTTTTCCAAATTGAATGCCAGGTTCTTTGTATGTGCAGCTGCTCCATTTGAGGTATGGTGTACTGGCGTGGTGTATTGTCCCTCACTGGTGCTTCCCTCACCGAGAGGGTGCTTTGGCTTTTGAGTGACTTGCCTATTGCTTGGGCAAGTTGAATGTAGCCTGACTGGAGGTTTCCAGCCTTGCCCAAAACAGAGGGGTGGGCAACTACCCAAATAGCATCTGGCTTGTAATTTTAACTTCAGGAAGTCTTGCATATCTGTCCTGAGATTCCCCACAGCCCTTTTGTTTACAGACAGTTTTCCTTCTCCATAATTTAGCTATAGTCCACCCCTTCCTCTGGCTTTTGCTCTAAATACTCCATCTTGGGTACTTGTAATGTGCATTCTCCACCCCTTGCTATCTACTTGAGCTAATTCCTGTCTCTTCCCCTCTCCCCCACCCCCACTCCTAACTCTGTATCTTCACCAGCATCTCACAAGGCTATTACCTATGTCCCCTTTTCCAAGGCCTCCTGAGAGATATTAGCATAAATTCCCTTAGCAATCCTACTTAGATTCATTCCCAGGAGGCCTTTTCCATTCTTCCCTCCAAGCTCTGATCTCCTCTAGGCTTCTTGCCATCTCTCTTATCTTGAAATCCTCCCCTCTCTGTCAGCTGCAGCTTGTTAATTGGCCTTGGCCAATTTTGCAAGGGTTGTACGGGTGACTTGGAGGAGCCCTTGCTCTTTTACGTCCCTTACAGAATGCTTTTCTCTGGGATGTTTCTTCCAGCACAGCCTGATCCCTCAGCACACCCACCCTTGGGGCCCCAGATGCCATCATCTCTCCCTGCAAGCTGGGCCTCTGGGTTAACAACAAAACAGGGCAGTTTTTGTGGTGAAACGTGATAAACCGCAATATGGCAACAACTCTGAAGCTCAAAGAAGGCAGGTTAGGGGTATTCATGAGGATCTTACAAGGTACTTTTCAGCTGTAGTTACCAATGTTACAAAGGAGAATGAGGATGTTGGGCTCCTTTGGATGCCAGACTCTGGCATGTGGGAATGGCTTCCCAAACCCCACTGCAGGAGACACCAGCAGAAACCAGGGAAATGAGAGCTGAGCTGTGGTCTTTGAGCCACGCTCCTTGCCATAGCCACTGCCCCCCGTTGCTGCCTCTGGCATCTGTCAGTGCAGGGCTGTTCACCTCTGCGGCTTCCAAACCAGCTTGTGCAAACACTTCCTTCTCTGCCAGAGCAGGCAGAGATGCCGGCTGAGGTCTGAGCAAGGCACTGTGAGCATTGTCAGCTTGGCGTGGGTCCGTCAGGACCTCTGCTCTGCTGGAGCTCCTGGCTTCCCACCAGGTTTGGGTCCTGGCTCAGTAGGGGAGCCCGTAACTCCTAAGCCAAGTCCTTTCTCTGCTCGGAGCCATCTTGCTTGGAGACATGCAGGTGTTTCCCTTCAGAGCAGAAAACACCCTGTGAAGAGAGCAGGGCTGTTGTGCCAAAGTGCAGCTCAGCTGTGTTAACCATCTGCAGGAGGGTGAATGGGGACAAGCGGCTGTTTGAAGAGCTTGGCTACGGCTTCTCTACGATTTAAGCAGGACCATTTAAGCTAATACTGTTCTCCAATTAAAGTAAATTAATTAGGTTAATGCTATGGCCTCTTAAAAATAACAGAGGAACCAAGATCACAGCAGTAGCAAAATGGGTTGTTACATGTATACCCTGAGCCTCAGCGAGCCCCTTTGCAGCCAGCACACAGGATCGCCTCTTCTTTGTGTTGTCCAAACATTTTCTGACATATATGTGTGTACATGCATGCACACATGTGAGATATATATATATATATGTATATGTATATTTCTGTCTCACTTCTGTCTTTCTGTCTCTGTGCTTCATTTGTGCAGAAATCTCTGTCCTCTGACAGTCACCCACGAGCAGGGTGCCCTGTGCTCGCCTGGGTCAGTCTGACAGGGCTCTGTGTGAAGCCCATTTGTGGCACACTCACCACCTCTGTGCTGCAAAGCGCAGTGGTGCTTGGAAAACCCACCCACCACCCTGCTTCCAGCTGCATGCTGAGTGTTGACCCATCTACCTACCTGTGGGATTGACTAGGAAAATTGGCAAAACTGGCAGTGCTGCTGGGGCCATGGTTCTCACCCCGGGCTCGATGGAGGCCACTGAAACACGGCTTGGCACAGGAAAAACTGAGAAGCAGAATTTCCAGTTGGACAGACCATGTCATTCAAACAACTTTGGGCTTTCCCTTGCTCTTCCGGAAGCTGCATAGCATGTTGTGGCAAGGTGTGGGGTGGAAGAATGCATTCAAGGGTGTGTGTCAAGTTAGGATTGAATGGGGTATGTGCTGATAAAGCGTGGGTGTATAGACACAGTGCATTTACAGTGGCATTTATGTGCCTGTGGTGTTTGTATTTATGGCATATTAGTTATATTTTAATCAAAAGGACATATTGGAGGAGTAAAGATAAAGGGGCATACATGCATGCAAATGTGGTTCTGGAAGCATGGATGCTGGTGGATGTGCATCTGGAGCATGGGCAGAAGAGCCTGTGCAGGGGAGGGGCATGAATGAGGCTGTGTGTTCACAGGTGTCTGCAGGCAGTGATGCATGGAGAACATACAGATGGGTTATACATGCCAAAGCAAGGGTGGTATTTCTTTCCTGTTTCTGCAGTCTCATCCATTATGGTAATAACTGGCAGACTTTTGCAGTGCATCACACCAGTAATGATTGGAAAAGTGAAGAAAAATTTACAAATGCCTAATCTGTGCCCTTGAGGCACTTGGGAGCTTTCACCATTGAATTAAAAAGAAGCAGGCACCTGGACACCAGTGACTCAAGACAAAGTGATCTCAATACAAATTAGAGTGCGATTGTATTCTGTTGTTCTCAGACAAGAACTTCGGGGACATCAAATAAAAGTAGCAGGTGGCAGGTTCAAAGCAAACAACCAGAGGCAGATCTGCATAGAGTATGGGGTTGCACTGGGGAACCCTGTGCCACAGGATGCTGTGGCTGCTTGGTGTTTACACAGCTACAGACCTGAAAAGAAACAAAGACGGAAAAAGAAAAATACTCCCTAGGAAACTACATGCACAGATGCCATCTCTGATTGAGGAGGGTGGTGACAGAGGGGCATTTTCTGGGGTAGGTTACTGTGTGCCAGTCCCATCTCTGCCCCCTCCTCAGTGGCAGGGGCTGCCCCCACCAGGGTTCCTGGTGGGCCAGTAGCTCCAAACAGGCACATGCACCAATGACCAATCCTGGCATGCCAGCACTGCCTTGTATACATGTTCACTGCCTTTACAATTCCAAGAATTTTTCCATGGGGAGGCCTCAGTGGTGACTTGGCCCTCACATGTTTGATGGTGAGGGCGGGGATGACCCCATTCACCTACTGCGCTGCTACTCAGGGAGTGCCTGAAACCTGAGGCACTCACTGATCTATCTGCATGGCTGCAAAAGGGCATCCTACAGATCCTCTATGCCCTCAGTGTGTGGGTGCTGGGGCCTGCTAGGAGAGCCCTGGCTCATCAGGGTGGTCTGGCATACATCATGTCCCTTGGCCCAGCGAAGCTGAGCCTGAATCATCCATGGTCGCTGTGTGCAGAGGTTGGTCACAAAGGCATAGCTCAGGCTCAGGTTTCTGAAGTGTGTGAGGTCTGTCCTGGATGGCAGGCCAGTGTTTATGTGTCAGAGGAACAAAGTGAGTTTGGTTTGAGCACTGCTGCAGGCTTATGAGGGGTATGTTATGCGTGGAATTATCTTTTGAAATTTAGGAACATGTTAAAAGCAAGGACAAGCATCCTCCCAGTGATGTGTAATCCTCACATGGTAAACCTCAACCCAGCAAGCCAAAGAGGATGCAGCTGAAACAGCAAGGCTCTGCAGAAGTAACATCAGTGATGATGAGAACATTTAGCTTATTGGTATCGCACCATTTCCTGAGCTAAATTTCAGTGGGCTTATTCAAGCAAAGGCCTGAGGAAACAGAAGTTGTGGATGCCTTGAGAGATCACTCTGGCTGTAGCTGCATGCCAGCCTGGCACGACCTGACCACATGTTTTCAGTAAACCTGGGGCAGGATGTGCAGGCAGCTCCAGACACATGAGGAGCCCAAAGATCTGTTTGCTTTTGTGGCTGCTCACATCAGTGCCTGCTGTTGTAACAGCTGGGTCTGTTAGTAGGTTGACCAGAGCTGATTGCATGTTCCTATCTGACATGGTCACAGCTGAGTAGCTCTGAGGTTGGGTGAGTGGAGGAACTGAAAGTGCCACAGGAGCTGGATGCCAAGTGGGGAGGTGAATGGAGACAACAAAGCCGCTTTGAAAGGAATGTGATTGCCATCTGCAATGGGAGGAAAGTTGCTTTCTACCAAAGGGTCCCCTAGGAGCAGTGCCTGCCTTGCCCTGGCATGTCCAGCAGACACTCCAAGGCAGGCTGCTCAGCATCTGTCCTTGGTCAGGTGGCCTGGGAGTGTGCTGGCAGGCTGCAGCAGGGGGTGTCACAGGCCTTTGCTCCCCACTGAGGGATGGTGAGTATTGCTGCTGTGAGATCTGTCCTGATGTGCCTACAGCTCTCCTGTTTGTGCGCTCCTGCAAGTGTTTGAAGCGTCTTTGCTAAGTTTTTCCAAAATGGGTTGCCAAAGCGTTCTACCATTGGTGGTTTCTTTGCCAGTGGGTGACATTTGGCAGTATGTTGGTCAGGGTCTTGCCCAAGGGCAGGCTGCTCAGTAAACCTGGCCTTGGCAGTGCCACCGAGCCAAACACATCAGGGCCAAACCTCAGTCATATACAGCTCTTGTGAAGCCTGAAAGCCTTTTTCAGGTCTTTGCCACAGAGCCTCCACAGGCCCTGTTTTGAACAGAGATGTTTTGTCCTTTCTTGGCTTTAAGCAGTTCCCCAAAATAAACCCTCTGCTATTTACCAGCATTGTTTTCTTTCTGGTGTTGAATGCTGATAAAAAATCAGACCCATTATATTGTATTCATATCTGCCCTGGTAGCAAATAATTACTACAATTACTACCAAATCAAAATGCTTCTGTTTCTCCTGGTGTCATTAGCACGTCCCAAACATTTTGTTCTTGTGGTTTAAGGTGCAGTAATAACATAGTCCAAGTGCAACACGCGGCTGAGCAGAGCTTCCCAGCACAGCAAGCTTCCCAGCCATGATTGCCTCTGAGATGCTGCTAATTTTCAATCACAGTGTCAGATCCTCTTCTACCACAGGGAGAGCAACTGCTTAGCCTGTGATTTACCCAATTTATTCCGGTAATAACTGGGCTGGCTGTGTAGCCATCTGTCTGCTTTCTGTGCTCCTCCTGCCCCCCACCCTCCACCACCACGCAGACTGAGCCGTGCCTCTGCCCCTATGGCAGCAGAGGGAAGGCACCGCTTTGCCCAGCCCATGAAGCAGGTCTCTGTCAATCGAGAAGGGAATAAATGTTCCTCCCTCTCTCTGCTGACCTCTAGGGTTGCCAGCAGTGGGGCCTGCTGCAGTTATTTCCACCAGGCAGGGCAGGAAAGATCCCTTTTCAGATAGGGCAGGGTTTTGGCGGCATTTATGCCCAAGTGAGGGGAGCTGTGACCAGTTCGTGAGGGGGAAAGCGAGGTAGGGAGCAGCTGAGGCAAGGACCCAACACAAAGATAGATACACATTAGCCTAAAAGATACACATTAGCCTAAAACTAAGACCACAGATATGAAAACCATCGTTGTCACACGGCTCTGTCTGTGAAGAAAAACATTGTATTGACTGGATCATTATAAAGCCTCTAATTGCAGAGCAGAGTCCTCTCTGCCCTGTGTAATTTTACTCAAACAGACCTGCACACAACTCCTTCAAAGCAGGTGTCAGCCAGGTTACAGCCCTAGATCAACAGTCATTCAGGATCAGTATTGCTGGAAACCACTGGGTAAAATCAAATATAAATAGAGCAGAGAGCATTTGAAGCAGTTAGGGTCTCGGGGGAGATTCATTCCCCCTAATGAAGCCAAGGAAAGGGGAGATGATGCATCATGTCTGTAATGCAGCGAGGACATGCAGAAGCTGGATTACTCAGAAAACTTGGAGCAGCACGTATGGTTCCTATTAAATCACCTGACTTTTCCATCTCCAGTGGTATTTCTGGGGCTTTCATTACTGGAGTGCTCTACAAACTGTAGCCTTATGATTGCCCCTGGGAGACAGCATAATATTTGAAGTAAATAGGCTTTTACTTGTGCACACCAAAATACTGAATTTTCCTGCTATATTTGAACCCCACAGGTACTGCACAGGGGAAAGATCCTCCCTTTGGAGCTGAAATGCAGAACAAAGTAAGCAAAGAGTTTAGGCCCTTAGAGAAATTGTTGGTTGCATGAAGGCTTTCAGCTGTGGCTGAAATGGAAAAGGAAGCAGGTGGCAGAAGTGTCTGCACTAACTGGAGTGCTTGAGGTAGATACTGCAGAGTGGTTAACCACCACAATTGATCCCACATGACTGGGATCATCTGAAGCACCAGTTAAGAAGCACCAGAAGAACATGTTCTATAATTTGTGGCCATGGGAATCCAATCTCTTTGTGCCTTGGCCCATAGGCAGTGCTGTCTGAACAGCATGAACAAGATATTCAGAGAGGCTTCACACTTCCCATTGCTCCTTCAGTGAGCTTTGTCCACATGTGGACATTACAGCTGTTCTTCAGGAGAGTGGGGAGCTGGGGCAGCTGAGTGGCTTTGCCCACTGCTGGGTTGGGCTATAGGAACCAGGACTACAGCCCTGTCCAGGGTGTGCAGGATGAGACCTGCGAGTCCCTCTGTACCTCTCCAGCCCCACTCATGAGGGAATGCTGCTCCATTAAGCTCCCACATTCTGGAGCCAGGACTTCAGAGTAGCTCACCAAAGGCATCTCCTGGTGCTGAGCTGGGGATGCTGCCAAGAGCTTCCTGCATAACCAGGCCTTTGTTCTGTGAGTGATGCCAGTGCTCTGTGGAGGTTGACTTGTTGCAGTGTGTCTGGAAATGCTCTGGACATGAACCAGAGATTTTGGCTTCTCAGCTGGGGTCATCTGCTGTGTGGTTTCTTGCCACCGTAAGAGACTGGGTACATAGACTGAGTAACTCCTCATCTCACCTTCCCATGGCATCTTGTAGCTGCCTGGCAAAGTTTTAGCCCTTTCCTTACAATAGCCACTCAGAAATTAATTTTCTAAGACCTGTACAGGTTGTAAACCCCCATCAGGCTTTGGAGATGCCAGCATTACCTTTTCCTGATGGCTGAGCTCACGGGTGGCCTGGCCTTGACAATCCTACATCAACTAGGAGAACAACACATTTTGTTCTGGTGCTGGCACTGCCAAACAATTCACTTGCTGCAAAGGAGCAATGTTCTTCTTCCTGGTGAGAAATGAAAAATTTCTTGATCTGTGAATAACTCTGTTGCTTCCCTTTGTATCAGATAAATCATTTGGGCTTCCTGGGCTTGTGACAGAAAGAGCAGGGATGGAAATAAACAGGGTGTAGCTCAAGTCATCCTTTCATGTCCCGATCTTGGCTGGGCCAGGCTGTTGGGGACGTGCAGCTTTGGTGGGCACTCCCTTCCTGATGAGGACAGAGGGAAGGTTCCATTTCTCTTCGATGCTGTGTCCAGGTGTCCCACGACAGCTGCCAGCACAGACTTGCCCCTGTATCTGTGAACAGCAGAAAGACCCTGAGACCAATGTCAGGCAGATAGGAATGTGCCTGAGCTGATGTGACCCTGAACCCAAGATGTCCCTTGAAGATGGTGGAACATGTGGAGCTGCCCTCCAGTCAGCAGATGCCCATGGAGCTGCAGGCAACACGAGCCTCCTGCTTCTCAGGGACTTACCTGGAGCAGCCACTTTGCTGATTCTGGGGCAAAATAGGGCTGGGCAGGAGGGTGGCACTGGCCAGGCTGACAAACTGCTGTTCCCATTGTGTAATTAGGTCCTTAAGAGGAAAAGCAAACAGCAAGGATCTGCTTGATTTCTCTTATCTTTTTTTTTTCCTTTGATAAGAGGAAAGTGGCAAGAGAAAGTGGCAGCAGAGACCCATTTGCAGCTCAGGAGTATGCACCAAAGAAGTGACTGCAGCCAAAAGCAGGACTGGTAGTGCCTCAGAGGAAGAAGAGGCATTATTTATATTTATATATATAATTATTTTATATTTATATATTTATAAATTATTTATATATTTATATTTATATTTATAAACCGATTCTCCCTATGGGTTTATAAACTCTTGACTCGCAAAACAGGAGGACAAAGTGCATTGCCAAAACGGCATCATGCTTAATGTCTGGGTCAGAGAAGCTCCAGCTGAGCCCAGGCAGCCCCTACCACTTCCCCACCCCTTGAGAGCCGGCCAGCAGCCGGGGGCCAGGCTGGCACCTCACCCCCGGCACTGACAGGAAGATGAAGGAACCGTGGGAAAACCCGGCTCTGGCTGCCGCTGTCAGCCTGGCAGCAGTTGCAGTATGGAGAATATTTCTCTGCCCACGTGCCCTCCCCACCCTGCCATGGTCTGCCTCAGCTGTATGAGGGCAGCAGCAACCGGCTGTCCCAAGGGACAGGGCCTGATGGATGAAGCAGCCAGCCCAAGTGCCTGACTGCTGGACATGAGCACCAGCTACAGAGCAGGGGATGGGAATTACAGCTGGATGATCTCAATTCTGTGCTAACCCCATGGAGCATGAGCAGGTCCCCGTTGCAGGGGCACACAGCACAGCTCTGCCCCATCCTCTGCCAGGGGCATTGCTGGGGCTGTTCCCAGGGGTGATAATGCAAAGCCACCCCTCACCCTCTTCCTTGTCCAGGGAACCGTGCACCCTGCCATAAAAGCAGCCTTTCCCCCTGTGCCCCTGCACCTTGCCATTTGTTACACCGCGAGGGTCAAAGGTGGGCCTGGCACTTTCAGGGATTTTGGGATGTGATGCTGCGTAGTCAGTGGGGTGGGCTCAGAGATCAGCAGCACTAGAGAGACTGCAAATCTCCCATGGTACAGTGGCCTATGTGTAATAAAAACCTATCAGTCCATTTTGGTCAAAGGAAACTGAGCCCTTTGGAAAAGCCTGCCTTAAGAGGACATGCTGTTCCCAGAGCATCCTACAGCCCCCTGATGATGCTGCAGTTGGTGTCAGTGCACACAGTTAACTGCAGCAGTACTAGCAGCCCCAGAGATTACAAAATCTCAAAGAAGGCCTCAAATCCCACAGCACTGGCTTTAAAAATGGATTAAAAACTGTGCAGTTTGAACTCTGGTTACTCTGGGTTTTGAAAACTTTTGTATTTAGCTGGTCTGCATTTTCAGGTACCCTTTGCATTGTAATGGCAAAGTCACAATAATTACAGCAGAGAAGGGAGTTTATTTCTTGAAGGATATTGAAATTATCATATATTTATATTTAGAGGGAGGGGGCTTTAACAGTTCTCTAGGTTCCGAGTCTGTTAAAAATTGCAACAGCCCCTGACAAGATAATAGATTAACCTCAGACCAATTTATTTCTTTGGTTACTGATCACCTGCTCTAAATGAGCAAGTAGTGGACTTGCCTTTTCAAGGAAATCTACATGTTTGCAGATGTGCTGACAAAGCATCATTTGCACTGGAAACATTGGCAAGGAGGAGGGAGAAAGTGAAGTGAAGTGAATCTCAATGCCCAGGAAAGCATAAAGGCAGGCTGATAAATAATCAGGTGGTGAAACAGCTACTTGGCAATAAGTGGCAATAACTGGTGAGGCAATTGCAGTGCAGTAAAGGCCAATAAGAAAATATGATGTCATGCATGGCTTTGCTTGGCCAAAGTGTGCCACTCCCTGCAGAAAATAGCAAAGAACTGTAAAAACAAAATATGTTCATGTTTCAGCTGGAGACTGAGGCAATAACCGCTATGGTGAGGCAGCAACCAAGCTTTTGGTGGGACATTTCATTTCTTCCCCCAAGGAAGACTCTGCCACACATCAGCTGGGGAGGCTGGAAGCTGGGACACAAAGGGAACATTGGCTGTCCCTTTATGTGCTCCAGCCTCTGGGGAGGGAGGCCCTGAGGGTGTGTTCCAGAGGACCCACAGCCTTGTGTGTTATGGTCCTTTCTCCTCTCCCAGCTCCTCCATATCAAACTGGAGAGTGAGTCATCAGGAGATGGAAAAATATAAATATACAGGGTTTAGAGCCCGATGCAATGGTTGTGTGTGGGGAGGAACAGTGCAACTGAAGATGGGGAAATCTTCCCAAAATCCTTGCAGGAACATCAGAAGGCCAGACTCACCATGAAAGTGAAAACCAGGGAGAGAGGCTTGCAAGTCCCTGGTCCCACGGTTTTGCTCCTGATTTTGCAGTTACCTATTACGGCACAGCAATGCCTGTGCCAGAGGTGTTTCTTGCTGGGCATCCTCAAAAGCAAAGCCCCTACAATTGCCAGCCTCTAGCAGTGCTTCCACTTGTCCCAAATTTCTGCTGAGCAACCCATGGAAGCTGCCAAGGCTCCACCCCAGAGATGGCCACCCTTCATAGGGAAGATGGGGTCAGGTTCCATCAATACTTGTGGAACAATTTGGGGTGAATTATAGAAATATAATGATTCCTTTGATTCTGGGGAAGATTTCCCAAACCTCCTCACTGATCCAGTCTGACTCCAACTCCACTTCTGCCTGTCAATCAGCACCAGGCTGCTGCTGACAGTGGGGTGACAGGGCTTGCCCACCATTGCCACTCAGGTTAAAAAACTAAAATCAGACCCTTTAAAAACTAAAATACCTAGACAAACAAAGTACCCAGCAGCCCATTTTGGAGATGTTATGAATTGCTTTTGAAGTTTCTTGTTTGCCTGCATAAGGACAGAAGTACCTACCTCTAACAATACTGCAGAAAAAAACCACAGTCCCCCAAGTTTGGGGTGCTCTGGAGGGCAGCCACGCTGGAATTGTGATTAAGTGTTTTGGGCCATGCCTTTCACTGCAGCCTGCCAGATAAATATTTACAGCTGACCACGGAGAAGCGGGGGGGGGAGAAGGAGAGGAGAGACATCTGTAAATTCTTTGGAGCCTTGCTGAGTTTTAATTTTAATTTAGCTCTTTTTTGTTGTTGTTTTTCCATCCACACATCATTGTCTCTTTCTCTCAACCGACAGACAGCTAAAGAAAAGAGTTTTGAGAGAAAGAGGTTATTTCTAAAACCTCAGGGGACAGATCCTGCTTGCAGTGACCGTGGCATAAAATCTGGAGCTGTGATAAACCAGTGCTGCAGAGAGCAGACCACAACCTTTGGTTTACTAACTGGCATAAATCTAATGTAACATTATTGATCTCTGTGGATTTACTCTCAGCCTCATTGCCTCCTCCCTTGTTTTCTTCACAGCTCGCCTTACCCATGCGGAGTCACTGCCTCTGTGGCTGCAATATGCCAGTAAATTGCAGTGTTACACCCACTTCTCATTGGTGTAAATGATTCCCTCTGTTTGGCCTCTGTTCTCAAAAGAAAGCAATTCTCTGTGCCCAGTGGGAAAGCATCAGCCACAGCATGGGCCAGAGCATCTCCTCCCACCACCCCCAGCCTGCCAAGGTGTCCACAGCTGAGCCCTCCAAAGAGGGGGCAACTTAGGGTGCTTTAGATAAATGAGGGCCCTCAACCCTGGGGGCTCTGTGCATCTTGATCTATGAGCATGTATGTCCTGCTCAGAAACATATGCAGGAATCTGTAGCTGTAAAAGCCACTGCACCACCCTGTAATCCAGCCCAGATGTGCCTCTCCTTTCACGGCACACTCAAGGGAGCCCTCCAAGATGAGGCAGGCAGGGATGGAAAGCATTGCTGAAGTTCCCTCACCCCAATGAAAGTGACCCTTACAGAAGTCCAGAGCAAGAAGGCTGGTGGGGACGATTGGCTTTGGGATGGGGATTGGAGCATGAGTCAACTGATGCTGGTCCTGATGCACAAGCTGGGAGGCTGGCGAGCTCCGGGCCTCTCTGAGAGTCAAACATGAACGTGTGCAGTGCAAACCCTGCTCTTGCTTGAGCTCCCAAAGCCTGGTGCAGACATCATGCAGGCAGCTGAGCCTCCAGTCATAATGGGGTGAGGCTGCTCACCTCCTTAAAGGCTTCAGACTTGAGAAACAGAGGCCACATAATGAGACTCTGGAAGGGGGGAATTTAATGCTGATCCATTTCAGAGAACAGGGGAAAGAGTTTGTGCTTTGTTGTAGGTCACATTTGCAAGCGAGCTACCAGGATGTCCCCATGTGGTAGCAGCTTGGGCTTGAGGCTTAACCCTGCTCTCATTGGTGACCTTCTGAGTAGACAAAAAAGTAGCATTTAAAAAAAACTCCTGTGATGGCTGCAGAGTCATCTGGGAAGTTACTCTTTCTGTTAGTGTCATAAAGCTGCATGGCCCTAAATAGAAAGTGTGGAGGCAAAGGTCTTGTCCCCAAGGCTTTGCAGTCTCAGCATAAAGAGTGTGGTTATAAAGCAAGTCACGGAGTCCAGGAAGGAAATTTATGGCTCGGAAGATGGATAAATAATACGCCAAGATCAACAGCAGTGGTAATGCTGAATTGTACTGAGTGGAGTTGCTCTGCTATTACAGGGCTTGGAACCTTGCACTGCATTGAGCCAACTGCTGGAGAGCTGCTGCAGCAGTGAGGGCCTGGCATGGGCACCACCAGCTCCTGACAAGCTGAAGAGGCTGTTTGGAAGGGAGAGAGCAGTGCCACTTTCCAGGGATGTGTCCTCCCCAGCACGGCCTCACTCCTGTGGCCAGTGCTGGCTTGTGATGAAGATGGGGTTTTATCCTCACGGTCTCATGCATCACCTCCCAGCAGTGATGTGACCTCATGGGGTGCTGAAGTGGCTCTGACTCTTCTTTTGTCAACCATCTGGAAACCTTTTGGGCTCCCAGATGTGGTGAGAGGAGGATTAGGATTTGTGTAGCTCTTGGAGGGTGGAAGCAGACAAATTCCAAATCTTGGCAGTCTTTTGTGGCTCTTCTCAGCTTCCCCATCCACCTCCTTATTCCTGTTTGACCTTCTTCTGTTCTCTCATCCTGGAAAGTAAAGTCACTCCAGTGTTTACTTTCTCTGTTCCCTGCCTAAGTTGTTAAACATGTCCTAAACATCCCCTGCTAATGGATAAAAGCATGGTGGAAATCCATTGGTGGATGTGTCTCAGAGGAGAGGTTGGAAAAACGTGTCAGAAGCACTGCAGGAATAGCTGATGCACGCTTGGGACCAGTGATAGACTGAACAACCTCCTGTAGTCTTTTCCAGCCCTAATTTCTGGGCTCCTCTGACCCCTAAATTCTATGCTGTACAGCACATGTAGCCAGTGTTTAGTCCCATACTTACTCTCCATGTGCACTGTCTGAAAGCAGAATGAATTGTTTGGGGGAACATCCCAGCCACCCCCAGCTGCTCCCAGGCACTCTACAACCAGCCCCTGTGTGTGACCTGAGACAGCAGAGAAAAACTTACCCCCCTCTCATCAGGATTTGCTCTTTGAATACTCTTGAAACTTCAGCTCCTGGAGTGCTGTGCTCTCATCTCTTACATCCTCAAAGCAATGACAACAGGGCACCTGAGGGGAGAGGAAACTTGTGCGTAGCCTTCACAGCAAGAAAGCAAACAGAAGACCTCAATCCTTTACAAAGAAATCTTACATTTTAAGAAGGATCCTCTGATTTTGGTTGGAAGAATTGCCTGAAGCTTGGCTTTGACAATCCTCATGATTAGAAGACCTAGTGTGAGAGAGACCTGAGAAGCAGCTGGAGAACAAGCCCTTCTAAGATGGCTAAAAGGACCCTGGAAAATTATTATGGAGGCATCCATAGTGGGCAGCAGAAGGTCAGCGTTTAGCTCAGCCCTTCTGCCTATGTCACAGACTCGCATCTGTCCAAACATTGGCGCTCCCGTCCGCTTGCCGACTCAAACCAACGAGGGGCAGCACGGTTCGCATCCGTCTCCCGCAGGGATGGAGAGCTTCCCGGTTCCCTCCGTGTCCGGCTGGCTCGCTGCAGCCCGCCCCGGGTCAGGTTTCAGGCTCTGGGCTCTGCGTGTGTGCACTCGCGTGTGCTTTTAACTCGCTCTGAAGTCTTTGCAGGAAATTAATTTGTGTCAAACGATTGGGTCTTGTCCTCCCTTTGGTTTCTGGAGGGCAGGTGCTGGAGGACGCTGTTGATTCAAAATGCTGCAGCTACTGCCCTGCTCTTCTGGTCCCAGAGCTGTGTGTGCCTGGTGCAGCTCTTCCCCAGAATCAACTAAGTGAGGGGAAACCTCCCAGTGACAGCTCAGCCATTTTGGGCATAGTTGTCAGGAATGAGCCCAAAAAAGCAGTAGAAGTTGGTATTCTGGAGTTTGAATTGATGCTTGCACAATGGCAGGGTAGCAAGTGGCTGGATTATCCAGAAAATGAGTAAGAATGACAGGCAGCAATCTCCTGTCTGTTCCTCAGGATGTAACATCTTCAACATACCCATCACACAGCAAGTGCTGTAGCAGCAGTGGTGTGGGTGACACGCCCATGGATCTCCTCACTCCTACCGTGATCCTGTCAGTTCATGTAAGTCAAAGAGCTTTGATTTGGGTTGGCCCTTGGCTGAGAGTCCTCAGAGAGGAGGCCAGGGTGTCTCCAGACAAGACCATTTCTTTTCTAGCTCAGTAGGATTGATCTCTGTAGTCCACTGTGACAGAGCTCTGTAAGAATAGACTCCTGGAGACTGAGCTGATGAAACAGAGCCTTCACATTTCTGTGACCAGGAAATATGAGCCTGGGCCATGCGTGCCTCTCACAGCCAGTTTTCACTCTCTTACTTTGAGCTGTGGAGTTTTTTTATTTCTTGCCCCGAATTGCTGTGCTTAGAGATCCCGTTTGCTTGCTAATCTACAGCAATTTTGCTGGCCCAAGGGAGCTGTATTTGGTAATTAAGTGGGTGATGCACTGATGAGTAACGTGCAGTTCATAAATGCTCTGCATCCTTTCAGCTCAATGGCTGTGGGAGGCCATAGTGGACTCAGCTATACAGCCACTAGAGTGGTGAAGTAATCAGTGCCTCATTCTTTTTCCACTGTCAACAACTGTCTGTGAACCCCACAGGCGAAGTGTCCAGAGCAGGCTTACACAAAGGATGACAAATAGCTATTGCCCTCACTTACTCTGCCAGTTCAGGGCTGAAGGCTGCATAGTAGATCTCAGGGATGTGACCCTGCCGAGGTTCCTGCGGGTACAAGGAAGATATCAGGCAATAAAGCTCCTTTCCCCTTCTCTCACTGCACTTTGAAAATAAACAAACCCTATTGCTTATAACCACTTCCTGCCCCTACCATTGAACAATTAATTCTGCCACTGTGACCTTAAATTCTGCTGTTTACCAGTGTTGGAGGGGTTGCATCTAGGACGGTGTCCTTTTAGCGAGAGAGCTTTGCTCACATGTGCATCCCTGAGCACATGTTGGGTGTTACAGCCATCCATGCCCTCTCCCATGCCCATCCCTAGTGGTGGGGAACAACCTCCCATGGCACGGTGGGTTCAGCAGGACATGCAAGTGTGTCAGGGTGGGCACATGCATGCAGAGGGGGTACCATGCTGCAGATCAAAGGGAAAATGAATCTCTAAAATGTTTAGTTTATGAAGTGTATTGTTGTTGCACTGCCGCCCAAGGTCTTCAAAGGGCCCCAGATTTATTGTCTCAGCACAGTTCAGAGATATTTGCTGTAGATTAAAAATGGAAGAAATAGGAAGGAGGCCAGGCATGTAGATTACTGAGTAAAAATAGAAGCTCTCACATTCGTTTGCTGTATGAATTCGGGTTTTGTTGCTTTCTTCCCCCGCTAATTCTTTTCTCCCCTCCCCCTTACATTTGTTCCTAAGAGCCAAGGGGTCACGTCTGTGTTTTCTTGTGTGGCCGCACGCAGCATGTCCTGACAGCTCTGCTATCTCTTAGGTAGAAACTGAGATTATCCAGGCATGGCTTTTGGAAGGGAAAACTCACTACAGCAAATCTGCTTTGCTTTTAGTAGTGGAGGTACCGTTTAATCTCAGTCCCTCACTGTTTCTCTTCCCACAGCTCCTCTGCCTGGAGGAAAGTCATCAACTCAACACATGACAAACAAATTAACTCTCCTTTGTGGCCACAGATTTTAAAGAGAAGAGCAGTCATTTGGATCCTGCTCAGCTGCTCATGTAACACAGCCCGGAGAGCCTGGGCCGTGGTGTCCAGCTTACTGCCATGGCAAGGTTGGCTCATCCCTGGCAGGATCTGACCAGGCACCAGCTGTGATGGTGCTGTGGGCAGGCACAGAATGCCCCCACACTGCCTGGGCCCATGCAGGGGCTTGTCCAGAGCTTCTGCCCTCACTTAATGCTTACATACTGACCTTCCCCACCAAGCCAGTCTCCAGTCACTCCTTTCTGTTGTGTAGTTGGGGTGATGGTGGGAGGTGGCAGGGAAAAACATGTGCTGTGAGGTGGAGAGATGAAAAACACACCTTCTTTTCACCTTTACTTGCCTGCATTGAGCTCTTTCTCCCAGTTCCAGTGGGCTGATGGAAGTTTGTTCACACCATCATGGTCTGACTTTGCCCTGGAATGGGGCAGGGTTGTCCACATTCACTACTGAGAGAAAATATAAGATCTCAGATACTTCTCATCACCTATTGCTGATTATCTCCTGGGCTAAATGTGCTGGATATATCTTCAATGGGGCACTGGCTATGGCCTGTTAGGCTAAACCTCTGGGTATCAAGCATTCAGTACCAACAGAGCACCTTTCTCCAAAAGCTTACACTGCAGGTTGAGGAGACAGCCACAAGGAGGGAGATACAAATCCAGAGAGGGAAAGTGCTGAAGGCTTTTGAGCCAGAGATGCTATTGAGTGTCTTGTGTTTAATTTATGGTTCTGGTTCTCCAGAAAGCTTTACTCCAAATGGTAAATTCCCCTGGGCAACTCTAAGCCCTACCTAGCAGGCCTGGAAGGACTAAGATTTGGGACCCTACATCCTCTCAATTGAGGGGAGCATTATCTTGATGCTAAGTGTGAGCCCTAGCTGTGTGAATCTTACAGCCACAGCTATAAGGAGAAATACTTCATCCATCTTGTGACCCTGTTGGGAGACAGAGCATCCCACATAAGTCCCCTGCTAATGCCTATCTCTCCTGGATTCCAGCTAGCCATCCAGTAGCTTTCAAGTGAAGAGTTGGAAGCTGTGGCCATCTTGCTGGATGCCAGGAGCCCCACTCAGCTGTGTTTGTAGTATTGGGTAATCTTATGAGTGCTCATCCCACATCCATCTCGTCACCTTTTACCTCTGCATCGTGCTGTCCATTGCAAAGGCTGCCACACATTAAAAAATCCCTGTCTCCAGTGAGGTTTAAGCATAGATTTTAATATCATAATTACAGCATGTAAACAAAATACCACTTGATTATTGAAACCATATTCAGCGAAGCTTAGCTCCCATGCAAGAAATACATATGAATTTAATTGCTGTTGAACCTCAGCAAATGTACTTTCAGTGAGGCCCTGGTATTATTTAACACATAGATCAAAACAACTACTGAATTCTAGAGCCAATGCTGGAGATTAATCAGTGGGCTTTGGCCATTTCACTGTACAAGCCATTATTTGTGGGATGCTTCCTGCATTTTGGCAGCTGGTAGGACAATGTCACGCCCGTGACATCCAGCTCCAGCCATTGCTCAGGCCCATCCAGGGGTTTCCCTTGAGCTGTCCTCCCTGTGGGAGAGCAGCTGAGACATAGCTGCTCTTAACAACAGTGGCCAGGCTGTCTTTCATAGCAGCAGGATCAGCGCTGGGAATACGCTTGTGAGTGCCAGCGGAGCTGGGTGCTGCTGTGGGGACAGGAGGGCAGTGCCACCTTTGCCGGGATGCCCCCTGGCTGGGCAGTGTGTCCATGGCATCCCTGTCATGTGACAGAGTGTCCATGGCATCCCTCGCCCGTGGCTGCTCTGCCGCCTGCAGCTTCACTGCTCCCTTCTGCTGCTGACATCTGGAGGAACAACGTATACAAAAGCTTTTCACAAAGCAAAAACATACACAGTGGAACGAGATTAGGTTCTTTTGAGCCTCTTCCAGGCCCAGCCTCCCCCAGAGCTCTTTGCTATGTTTTGCTTTGTACACTGGGAGGAGAAGAGCTTGGGTAGAGAAAAAAGGACATTTTACAGGTTAATGAAGCCTAGATTTGATCCAGGTGTTGCTTCCCGGGTCTTTTCAAACTCTGGTGATAATTGAAGATGTTTTGCAGAGCCCAGAGGGTGGTGGGGAAGCTTGGGGCAGCTTACAGATGTGTGCTTTCCCCGGCCTTTCCAGCCTGACAGCCCAGGGATGGCTGTCTTTGGCTCATTGCATCGGGACAGAGGTGCTCTGGGTGGCAGGGCAGCAGCGGTGGTGGCACTGAGTCCCCTGGCTGGGGAGCACCTGGTGAAGGAGAGCAGTGCCCCTCCCTGTCTGCCAGTGCTGCCCACCTCGCCGGGAGGAGCTTCTGTCACCTCAGAAATGCCTTCCTTAAAAGTTGAGGTGCTGTTACTCTCATTTTACATACAGATCCTCAAAAGTGTTTAGATATCCAATTTCCTGTTAAATTGAGAACTCAGAACCTAAATGCCTACTTGGATCTAGGTGATTTGCTGATAACATGTTGTAAACGAAATTCTGACCTTCCAAACTGTTTGCTGTGGCCTTACCCTGAGACATCTGTTTCTGCCAGAGTACAGGTCCCTGCTGCCACACGAGGCAGCCAAAGAGCTTGTGGCTTCTTGGTGGGACTCACCTCTGCCTCCAGCCCTGTTGGTGCTCTCCTGTGGCACGGGGAGGGCCTGAGATACTGTGGGGATGCACTTGTGCTCAGAGGAGGTAGAGCATAAAAGTCCTGGCCACACAGAGCAGGAGATACTCTGCAGCTTCTCCCCCCACCCCGGCTCCTCTGCCCCCCTCCTTCCCCAGCAATGGGGTGCCACCCTGTTGTTTTTGGCAGTTCCCAGTGGGAATAATTACATTGTGCATGCCTTAAATTCCCTCTTTTGCAATGACAACTGGATGCAATTTCCTTCGGAGTCTCACAAAGCTTGTGAAGCTCTCACATTGTTGGAAGCCATTCAGTGAGTGCTGCAATATGTTCAGAGGTGGCTGCTTCTCAGCAGGACCCCAAGTGATTGCTAGAAACCTTTCCACAGCCTGTTGTGCACCTTGGGACCCACTCAGTGGGTGATACATGGAGCAGGGTGTTTCAGCTAAATGCAACCCTGTTATTGCCATGCTGCAGAATACCAAGATAGCCTGGTTGGAGGCACACACTCACATGAGAGAGAGTGTGAAATGCAGACCTGAAGGATTAAAGATTTCATATGTTGTTGGGATTTTGCTCAGGAAATGCCAAACCAGAACTGAAACCTGTGCTTGATGTTTGATTCTCATTCATGCTTAACGTAAATATTACTCTTGCTAACCAAACATTCCCTGGAACAGCTCCATGGAGCTGAGTCTCTGCAGAGGACTTTATGGACAAGTGTTGGCCTTTGCCTGTGACAGCAAAGGACTAGATACAGCCCAGGTCTCTTCTGTTCTCGTTGCCCTGTGATGAAAGAGGGAGACTCACCAGAGCAGGCTGCTCAGGGAAGTGACTTTTGAGACCACATGCATGTGCATTGAGATGATCTGTTTGGCAGGAGGGGAAATAGTCCTTTTAATCTGGAGATGTTGAGGAAACAAAAAATATTTCCTCCAGCAAAAGGCTGGAGGACATGGAGGAAAGTGCTCTTCTGACAATGGAGAGTACCACACCTCTCCTTCCTACATGCTGTGCTGTGCTGAAGGTGGCCAGCAGCAGGCCACCAGGCTCAGCACCAAGGCACGCTCTGAGCAACCTGAGCTAGTTGGAGATGTTCCTGCTCACTGCAGGGAGGTGGACTAGGTGATCTTTAAAGGTCCCTGCCAACCCAAACCTTCTATGATTTGGTGCTACTTTCAGACTTCTGTTGTCTTGTGAAGGCTTTCATACCAACACCCCACCAAACCACTTGACCACTGAAGGATGGCCTACAGTGCCCTTCCAGAATGTTCTCCAGGCAGCTTGTGAGAGAGCATGGTAACTCTGGAGGCCTGATGAAACCCAGCTCCTGCCTGTGTGGGCAAATGATCTGTGCAATGTGCATCAGGAGGGGAGGGGAGGGGAGGGGAGGGGAGGGGAGGGGAGGGGAGGGGAGGGGAGGGGAGGGGAGAGGAGAGGAGAGGAGAGGAGAGGAGAGGAGAGGAGAGGAGAGGAGAGGAGAGGAGAGGAGAGGAGAGGAGAGGAGAGGAGAGGAGAGGAGAGGAGAGGAGAGGAGAGGAGAGGAGAGGAGAGGAGAGGAGAGGAGAGGAGAGGAGAATGCCACTAGAACTTGAAAAAACAAGGTCCAAGGAAGGTAAATGACAGACAAAGGAGGAGCAATATGTGTTGTGGTTGGAGGGAAGTGGTAAAAGAAAGACCATGCTTCTGCCGTTTGTAATTTGGGAGGGAGGTCTTGCACAGATCGTTTATTCCAAGTGCCTGATCTTTGCCCTGTCTGGGGAACATAGGAATTAGATATTAAGCAAATGCTTTGGTCTCACTGGAAAGCAGCTTGCACTTATCTGAAGCAAGTGAGGCCTTAGGCAAAAGCCCACGTCGAACAGCACCTGGGGGAAACTGTGTACATGGTTCTGGATAAAGAAATGCCATCTCAGTCCTTGAGCATGGAGGGAAAGAATGGTTTCCTCCATACTCAGCCATCAAGACAGAGTATGGAGGAAACCAGCATGGCCCAGTAGAGCAGTGAGGACATTTTGGGAGCTCTGGTGGGCTATGATCACCTGAGAGGGTCAGCTATCCTATAGTGCTTGATGAGCAGAGCTGCCCTTCCAACATAAGTGCTGTGCAGGATTGTGTTCTGCACAGCATTGCAGGCTGATGCTCTGAGACACTGCAGAGTAAAGGCTTATGGAGCACTGGAGACAAGAGAAAAATATCTCAACTTCAATAGATTCAGTAGAAAGAAAATACCTTTCTGCATGCAGGGTGGAATATGGTGGTGCTGGCCACACTCAAACCCAAGAGCAGCTACAGGTTACAATGGCTTTCCAATATCTGCCTTAATTTCTTTCTGGTTTCACAGCCCACTTGCTGTAGGAAGAGGGAATTTGCCCCAAAAGGAGGGAACCAGGGCATTTGTTTTATTTATACTTTATTTCCCTCAGTGATGGTTTATTCTTGGGAAACATCACTGTCCATCCAGTCATCAAAGCATCAGGTTCTCATCGTCAGCGTCCTGGCCTTGGACCGTAACCGCAAAAAATGGAAGAGTTCACTGTGCTGTGGACCCTTTGGGTGTTGGCAATATTTGGAGATGCAGTCCCATGCTGGTGGTGCCTGTGTGGTCTAATTAGCCTTTATTGCTACTCTCGCCTGCCCGCTTACTTCCACATTAATTTATGTGTCCCAAGATGCGCCTGCTCATCTGTTCCTTATTTCCTGGGTATGCATTTATTTTCTTGCTGAGTACTGAAAGGGAAGGAGATGAAATGCATTGAAGATCTTGATTTACAGCTTCAGCATTTCCCTAAATCTGTTAAGAACTGTGTTTTCGTGTCCCCCTCCTCTCTACCCTCTATGATGTCAGGGAGACACCCAGCATGGCAAGCTGGAACCTGGACACCAAAGCAGAGACAGACCTCTGTCACTTCACTGACCACAGCCAATAATGGGCACTGTCTGCCCTGCACCCAGTTCTGAGTGTAATTTGGTGATATCTTGACCCTCTAGTGCAGCATTGTACACTCACCATTTGGTTCTTCCACCACAGGGACAGGTTTGGGATGCAGCTTGTCTAAGACAAGGAGGAAAACATGAGAGCAGGTCAGAGAAACTTCAGCTCAAACAGCCACCACTCTGCCTGACCCCATGGCTGCCCAGCTGCCTCTTCCTTGTGATGCTTTGCTACAAGGAAGAAGCTTCTGTCAGTGGAACAGACCTAAGCTGACTCCACAATGAATCTCATCACATTTCTCCTTCACTTGCCATGCTTTGGCCAGTGATGCCTCACCATGTGCTATGTCAGAGCAAGCCTGTGCCACCAGAAGAGAGGGAACAACTCACTGGCAAAACTCAGCATGTGATGATTGCCTGAACAGAGTGACAGCCAGACTGCTCCAGGACATCATAGCCTGGACTGGACTGTCCTAGCCACTAAGCCTTCACGTTTGGTTTACAGTACCCAGTCAGGAGCACAGGGAAAAGCAGCTGCTGGTTGATCCAAAATGTTGATGTCAGTGGTTGATTAGGAAAAATCTGTCAGGGTGCAACTGTGTCTCAATCCCTTGAAAAGGGACTTCTTTTGGTGGTGGGTCCTTCCTGGTTCCCCAACAGCACATAGTTGCTAATCCATGCTGCTAATCCGTGATGAGAGGGGTTTGAGTCAGCTGGCATAGCACATCCAAGAGAGGTCCCTGAGATAGGTCATCCCTTCCAGCTGCTTCTGAGGTCTTGTATGATGACTAGCAAGCTTTCCCAAGCAGGAATTATGGCACTCTGGAGTTTACTAGATTTCTCCTGTGCTTTCCCAGGCTTTTCCTCTCAATTACATTAAAACCTCCAAAGTCACAGGAAGAACATTTCTCAGCTTCTGGAAAAGCCTTTGTTTAGGTTGATGAAGCAGCTTGTTTGAACAGGTTGTGTCCAACCACTCTCCTCACTTCACCCTTGCCTGGGCACATACAAGGAAAGGAAAAAGAGAGACCAGCTTGTGCCTTTGGCTGTTTTGGGGAATCCTGCCACTGCATGGGTCAAAGTCGTGTGCTTGGACCTCTGGGGATCAGCAGAGGTAGAAGAGGTCTGGAGGTCCTCTTCTGAGGCAGCAGGACTTGCACTCCTGACCAGGAAAATTCCTGTTGGGAGACTGAAGAGCAAACATCCATTAGCTTTAATTTTGTGAGCAAAGGAAGGCAACAGGCACCTGGGAGAAGCTTCCCCCTCACCTGTGGCACATGAAAATCTCCTACCAGCCACACTAGGGTTGGAGGAGGGACCCCATGCATCCCTGGTGGACTCCCTGGCAAAGCTGGCATGAGCCATTCATGATGGTAATCAAGCTGAGGACCACTGCAAGGCACCCCAGTGTCATCCCCTTGCTGTGGCTGGCCTGAGGAGTCTGTGCCAGTTGAACCCAGCCTGCTGCTGGGAAAACCCCTGGCCGTGCCATGGGACTAAGTGAAATATCATTTCCCAGCCTAATGGACAGATTGTTAAATATACAATGATTTACCAGCTCTTTTGCTGCAATGACTGTTCACACATTGTCTCTTTGCCTCTTTCACTGTTTTTATGATTCATGCTATTTGGTTGCCCAACTGACATTATCAAAATGAGGTTTCTATGCCCCATTTCCTTCCTCCTCTCTCCCCTTTTTCTTTGACAGTTTATAGGCCTGAGAGAAGTTTTTCCAATCATGGTAATATCTTCATGTTTTGTTGACAAAAGGTCAACCTAGGAATAAGCCAAACTAGTTTTAGGAAAAATATTTGCTTATTTAGTAAGGGGATGTGTGTAGGAGATCAAATTTATGAGGGTGAAATTGAATCTGGTTATTTGAAGGATTCTGAAATAAAAGCTTCCCACCCACTCACAAGGGGAAGGACAATACTTATAAATTGCTTTAGGCTGAAGCAGAATGTAAAAATAAACTAAGTTTCTGTGCAAAAGGTAATAGGATCCAAAGGAGGAACTAAAACCAGAGCTTAAGGCACAACAACCCGTTCACTCCCTCATGCACAGTGTTCATTTCACACCACCATTCCTTACAGAAGAAAGGTCATCGTCAGGTTCCCCAGTATCTGACCTTCCAGTTCTACAGCATCTGTCCTTATCCATTGGTCAAACATTTGCTCAGTGTCAGAAGAAAAAGAGCCAGTATCTTAACTGGTCACCTAGCCAGGGAATCTCTTCTGTAGCATGATTTCTCTGGTTTGACTTCCAATTATAGTTCTAAAACAGGTCTCTCACACCTTCTCATGGGAACGGCCCATGCCAGGAGCCCTACTCAGTTCAGGAGAAATTTGCGTGGATAGCACTGCTGAACACGTGTGTTTGGAGGGTCCTGTCCCACAGATCTTCTCTCTTTTCCCTGAAAAGACTAGCCAACAGGTTAAGTCACACTTTTCCATAGAGAATATGAAGAGGGAATGCACCACATACATGCATATATCTATCTCTATATATTTTAAAACTCTGTATGTGAATGTGTGTGTGTATGTATATACGTGTGTATGAATTAGAATAATTCAGGCCGGAAAACCCCTCTGGAGGTGATCATGTTTGATTCCTGGAAAGACAGCCCAACCTGATTGTTCAGGCTGTTGTCCAGTTAAGTGTTGAGCCCTTCCAGATGTGAAGAAATTCTCCTGATACCGAATTGGAATTTTCTTTCCTGCACCTTGTGGCTGCTGCCTCTGTCCTACCACCATGCACCTCTGAGGAGAGTCTGACATAGACACCAATGAGTAAATCTGGGCACACACACACACGCATACAAACACACACACAAGGTTTCTTTTGTCCTTCCTCTGTGCATCTGAGAGATAACAAGCAGGTGGAGTCTTGCTCTGGCCCAGTGCAGCTATTCCTATTTCTAGTAAACTCCGAGAGACTGTGGGGAGGATCTGGCATTTCCTTCCTTCTCCTGCTGTCGCACTGCTCCAGTTCCTTTGTATTATTTAGACACATGCCCCCCTCATGGCTTGGGACATGACATTTCTTTCCTCTTTAAGCATGATTATTACAAAACATGAGCTGAAGCAAGAATTACAATAAAAAAAACAACCCTCTTTAATGAAGTCCCATTGACACTGGATGCTTGTTAAAAAGCAGAACAGAACATTAAAGCAGGTCTTTGCAGCTATTAGGAACAAAGATGAGCCATTATTGAAAGAGTTCAGTTGGTTTAGGTTAACCCTACTGTCGTGCACATTTTGGCAATTTCTAGATAAAGAGGAGGCAGGATACAAAAATGAAATCCAATTTGCTGGAGATTTTATGTAATTTTTAAACAAGATAACAATATTGTTTTTAGATACTCGGTATTGTTTGTAGATACTCTGCCTCTCTTTCTGTATGTAGCCACCACAGATCATCACAATAGGACTGGAGATAAGCTATCATCAAATCCTGCTGGACACAGGATTTGCTTGGGCACAGCTGCATATGTCTTGGGCTTAGAGCCATAGGAAGAATGAGGCCAAACTATCTCCCAGCATAGAGGCAAAAATGATGAAGCTGCTTGATTGTGAAACAATCTTCTTGCTGGGAAAGCTTCTCAGGATTTCATAGTTTTTCTGTCCCCAAACACACCACAGCTGGTGTGACCTAGCCTGTGAAAGGATGATTAGAGAGAAATACATGGCTAGTGTTCACAGGCACGGAATCTATTTCTGGTAGAGAGGTAAATAGAGATTAATCTATCTCTACCTGTACTGGACCTCCTAGCCAATTTTCTCCCTAATGGATGGTAGATGTTTTTTCATTCATGCTTTTTTCACTTCATGACATGAAAGCAATCATACAGTCAGAGCTGTGACCTCTCACCATTACTCTAAGAAGAGCACATCTTCACATTTGTTTTTGGGGAGCAACCAGGGACTATTCCAAGAGGATTTTAGTTACTCCAGTGCCACAACCGCTAACCAGCATATTTTTTTGGCATAATAAAATTTCATCTTCTGCCCATTGGCTCTCAGTGGCCCATCAAAGTATATAAAAAGCTTTCTAATAGTCATTTCAAACATAGCTCAAATTCTGCCCTTTTCTGCACAAGTGAGATCCTGTCATCCTCCCCTGTCTCCCTCCTGCTCCAAACACCAACCCCATCTCCAGGCAGAAGAGACATTTGGTTGCACCTGGCTTACAAAGCTCTTCACAAAGGCCCTACATGTACTGCCAGTGTCTTTCAGAGAGATCACGCTCACTGAGTACAGCTGCATTTCTGTAAAATTAGCCACACTTTACTGGATGTGTCAGGCAGCAAGAGGTAAATGCCACAGGGAAGTCAGAAGTTGGGAATGGGTCAGGGTGCAATCTCAGTAGCTGTATCTGTTTGGGCCAGAGCCAAAACTGTTTAATACTTGTCTGTGTGTTTTGAGCAGCCGAGGAGAACGTGCAGAGCATCAGTGCTTCACAACATGTCTCCTTGTCTGACTGCTTTGCAAGAGCAGATGACAGTTCTCAGGCAAATCTGCTAATTTGGAGGGAGAAAATGGTTTCATCTGTCTTGCGGCGAGACACCTGAGAAGCCAAGGGAGCTGTTTCAGGAGAAAGCACAGAGAAGGTCTGTGTACTTACAGCTGTGCTTTCAACACTGGAAAATAAATCATCTTTCCACCACAGAACCCATTATAGTTACCCTCACATGTAAGAGCAATTAGGATGTTACTGCCTTGCTGTCATGGAGCAGCCTGAATTGCTGTTTGAAGAGGTGTAATGGGAGTGGGGTTATTATTTGTGGTTGGGGAATAAGGGTATGAATGAGTGAGTTATGAGATTTCAGATAAATAATCCTCTGGCTTTTTGCAAAGAAGTGTCGTCCCACCCCATCACAAGCCGACAACTCTGCCATTTCCTGCCCAAAGAAATTCATAAGAGCAAATCTCAGCTCTTCCCCGACTCCTCTCTGCTGAGGGAGATCAAGAAGGGAAAAATTTGGCAGTGGCTCTTTGGTGTTGTGCCACTTCATACTGCTGGCTCAGAACTGCTGAGCCTGCTCAGCTCTGTCCTGATGGCAAACACACCTCCTGCCCAGGACAGCTGCCACGGCGGGAGCCAGCCCTTCCTGGCAGAGGTAAGGGCACAGCATGGAGTTAAACCCCGTTTAGCCACAGGTACTGCCCACTTTGTTCTGTGCTGCATGGACTCACCCCCTCCCCCCCAAAAAAGATGTGACATATCCAAAGAAAAGGAGCAGCTAGGAGACAGGTGTGTGTGTCCCCCAGTCTACTTTCCCTACTGAAAACAAACCCCAGAAATTGGTTCAGGTTCCATTGGGACTGGAGGCTCCTCTCAAATCTTTGAAATACAAATTCAGTTTCTGCTTGATGCATGGGAAAAAAAATCATAGTTCAGGCCAGTTTCTAGTTAAGTTCAACTCCCAGCAGAACCCCTTGTGCAACTCAGGAGCAGGATGAAAGTATGAAGGGGGTGTTTTGCCACATGGGTAAGTAGAGCTGGGCTTGAGAATGTAGATGAATAAAGGAAGAGACTCAGCACAACGATGTCCTGTCCCATGGGGAACAGTGAAGCTTGAACTGACTTCAATATACAGGAAAAGCAACAGTGGAACAGAGGAGCAGTAGCAGCAGCAAAACAGTCTAGTGTGAGAAAAGATACAAGATGAAATTAAATCAGGAAAGCTATTGTCAAGGGATGGCTTCAAGTGATGTCTGCTAGTCCCTGGTTTCTGTGTGAAGAGAAAATGATCACTTGTCAAACAGAAGAAACTCAAAGAAGCTACTGGATAAATCTTTCCCTTTAGGAACTGCCTTTTTGGAGCAAACTCTGCTCTGCTTGTATTACACATGCCAGCTCTTAAAACCTTCCATATACATGAAGATTTTTGATTCACATGAGCATCAATTTTTGTCAGAGTCCATGTGCTGCATTTACACCAAAGTACTGCACACGCTGGCTACTGGCCATATGGTCGAGGCTTCAGCAGGAATATCTTTGTATACAGGGGTATAAACATGATCCATATAGCTAGAGAAGCTCTTTGCCTTGGGTCTGGGGGAGCTGGTGAGCCTTCTAGTAGTAGGAGAAGGGAATACAGGTGACCTTGCCCCTGATAAGTAACAGCTGTGTTATTTAACCAATACAGCCTTGCCCCTGATAAGTAACAGCTATATCCAATAAGGATGAGTGAGATAAAAAGGGGGTTGGCTGGTAAGGGGAGGATCATTATGCCGGAGGAACCTTGAGGACCATGAAGGAGAGAATCACTGCAGTGAGGTCAGTCTGGGTCTGCAGTTAGAGCCTATTGTTGGAACCTGCAGCCACAGTCTAGCTAGGTAAAAGCCTGCATTCAGAGTCTGCAAACTGATACCTGCAGTCACAGTTTAGCGGGAAATAACCAGCAGTCAGAGGATGCAAGGGAAACCTTCACGGTAGGAGCTTGCTGCAGCCAGTCAGTGAATAGTTGGAGTTAGGATGACTAAGCGTGGAGAGGAATAAACCAGGATCCTTTTTATGCTGTGTTTAACAAGGGGTCTGTGCCTTGGTTCATTTTTACCCTCTAACAAGAGGGCTGCTGCAACATCTAGTGTGCATCCAAGCACCCTCATTGCCTGGGCCAGCACAGATGAGTTTTGACCTGCTGTTCCAGGAGCCTAATTGCCAGTAGACTTCCCTTGAGCAGTGACCTGCAGGTGGATTCATATCATATGTTATTCTTAGCCTAGATATCTCATTTCTGGGTGTTACAAGAAACTGGATTAGAAACAGGTACTCAGCATAAACAGGTGAGCTGCCCAAAATGATATAAGACTGCAGTTTCAGCAGACTGCATCCAGCAAAAGAATAAACATGAGTTTCAAGTGGTTTAATGGGTCAAAGCAGAGGAACAAAGTGATATATTCATGGTTGAAAGTGTGCATACACCTGCATATACATCCACACAGCTGCACAATCAACAAAACACTTCCACAATTTAAAAGTGTAATTAAGCAAATTAGGCTGATATATAGTTTTTTTTTTTTACTTAAAGAACATTTTTAATGTCTTACCTCACATTCAGTTCACCTAAAATGGAACTGAGAGCTCTTAAGACAGCATTTCATTTTCAGAATGTAAAAGAATAAACCTAAAAATGTTCCCCCTCATCAAGTCTACAGCTACACTGAGAGTATTCTGTATCTCAGAGCAGCAGGATGTGATGCTACACAGGTATCAAAAATATATATATACTCCTTATACGTAGAACTGCAGCCAGCTGCCCAAACATTAGGTGCTCAAGGGCCTTAGGGTATTGATGCCTCATAAATTTGAGATTATATATTAGGTGAGTACAGAACTGGAAGTTTTGTAGCAGTGGAAAGTAAGTATGATAATGAGGTAAACACATGTTCCAAAGAAAATATGAGCTAATCATGCCCTCTGTGCAGGAGACAGCAGCTTTAAACAATCACTTGGAGAATGCTGGAGCAAGGCCTGTAAGCTGCTACAGGATAGGCTGCTTGTTAGTGACATCTCTCTGTGTCCTGTAGCTTTTTAATGCTGTAAACACAGTTCGACAAGGAGGTAACTAAATAGGTGTTCTGCTCCTTTGAGTGCTTTGAAGAACCTTTTGAATGCTCCTTCTGTTCCAAAAAGTGGAGTGTTACACGTAGCCTCAGTTTTCCTTAGATAAGAAAGAAGCAGCATCCTTCAGGGATCACAGCCACAGGTACGGCCAGGATTCCTCCTTGGGTTGTAGGACACCTCAGGTGTGGTGAGGTCTGTGCATCGTGGGCTCCATCTGGAGGTTGTTTGCTCTAATCTGTGCTTTCGGAAGAAGTGGAGAGAAAATGCAGTAGTGCTGGGTCAAAGTCCCCAAATCATCTGGAAAGAAATGACCTTGCAAGCTGATGTGTCACACAGAGGTTGGCGGGTGGTGGGATGAGCTCTACTTGCCCTTGGTAAGGGGAACTTTACAGCTGTGCCTGAGCTGAAGCCTTTGCTGTAAGTTTCCTTATCCATTGGTCTACTGAGCAAACATAAGACAGAAAACCCGGCACACAGCCAAGACTGTCCTGTCAGACTGCTTATGGTGGAAGCAGCTGCCCTCACAAGTCCCCAGGGTGTGTATTTGAAAGTCTGTCCCTACCCGCACCTTCAAATGTAAAGAGGATGGTAGAGGAGACATCAGCCTGATCTGTGGCTTCCACAGAGCAAACACAGCGCTGGGAATGGTCATTCCAGAGGTTCAGGGTGAGGTACTGTGTGAAAAAGAAGAGGTTTGGTAATTTGAATGAGGCACTGATGCATGAAGCTCACAAAGCATTTGTTTGAGACTGGACAGAGCAAGTTTCTGATGACTTATTCCAAATGTCTGATCCTAGTGGTGTTGCTCAGATCTTTCCCACAGCTTCCACTTATCTTAAGCAATAGGAATTCTGAAAAAAGTTTCAGACTGAGTCATTATGCTTATGCAAAGTCAGAGAGAACTGAGGTGTGACTGGGCTTTCCGCCCACTACTCTGACAGTAAAAGCTGTTGGGAGTGAGGTACACAGGACCCCACAGCCTATCTCTGTTCTAATGTTAGACAAAAATTAGTGCTGCATGGTTAAAATCCACCAGTGATAGTTCTTTCTGTTTTGCCAGAGGTATCAGAGAGCTTGTAGCAGTGAGGGGTTGGAGTGGTGCAGAACTGTTGAGCAGAGCAAGAGAGGTCCATGAAAAACCAGAGTGTTCTGTGCTAGGAAGGTCATGCTGAGTGGGATCTCTCTGTTCTAGGACCTGCTGCATGTTAATGTACTCATCCTCCTCCTGTCTGAATGGAAAAAAAAATGCTGGGGGGTTCTTAAGCTAAGGAACGGTTCTAGACATCCCAGGGGCCCTTTCCTCTTATGGAGTGAACATCATTGTGGGGTTACGGAGGTCAGGAGAAGTATTTGGGGTGAGAAATGTGAGATTTGCCATACACCCTATAATCACACCCATAGCTGTAAGTATTATCACCAGCTCTGCTTGCTGTGTGACCAGGCACTTGACACTGCCACTAGGAGATGCCCCAGCTGCAGAGAGATGCATGGGCCTGGGGAACCCAGATTGTTTGGCTCTGATTTGATGTGGAAAAGCACCACAAAGGTAGAGGCTGGGAGTGCAGTCTGTGCCACAAACAGGCCTGTAACACAAGCCAGCAGCAGCGCTCCATGTCTGGGATCAAAACCCCACGAGCAGGGCAGGGCTCTCCTCTCGCGATGGGGACATGCAGGAAACCACGCATGGCCAAATTACATTTTTGCCTTGGAGTGCCAGATGCCCCATGAGTGAAGGGATGAAGGAGAATGGGAGCTTTAGGGGACACGTGGACTTTAGTCAGCTGCTTAACAACACAAGTTTCAGGGCTACACTTCTCTAATGCCAGAGGCTATGAGGGCTGCTCCATTGTCAGGCAGCTTCTGAAAAAAAAAAAAAAAAGTCTGCAATTAATTACCCAGGGTGTTAAACCGATGTGCAAGCAGAGTTTTCATAGACTCTTACATTTTTTAGTCATGCAACTAAGCAATCTTCCCAAAGTTGTGGGTATCAAGGGCTCCAAAAGTTATTTCCTCCATTTTCTCAACACCGCTTAAAATCAGTTACATAGGCCCTCTTCCACAAGAGGATTATTATAGGCTGCACAGTGTGATGCTTAAGGAAAAAGAAAGCAATTCTTGACATGTACACAGACCATCAGGAGATCTTTGACATGCAGAAGAGATGAGTTGCTGCTGCCAGCAAGATGTAAAAATTTGGAGGGAGGCCTGCAGATCATACAGAGATAAGATTACGGTGATGGCGTGTCACACAGTAGATGAGAAAGAAACTGATAAAAAGGTGAAGCTTTATTGCTGTGTAGATCCCTTTCTCTGTAATATGGTGACCTCTACTCCCATATCCATGTACTGGTTTATAGCTCTTATTGGAGGAAAAAGATATTTCCCGAATTACATACATACCTGGCCCAAAAGGAGAACATTCAAACCTGTCATGCATTACACAGCTGTTGAGTATCAAGTGAGAAACTGCTTTTGGGTGGCAAAGTGATCATTGATGGGAGGACAGCAACTTTCAAATATAATGGGTGCTTTTTCCGTGGTTTTATCAAATGCCACCATGAAAATGACTGGAACCATCCAGTGGGGATGACCTTTGGGTGTTCATGTTACACAGTGAGGCAAAAGATGGATGGCCTAACAAAAGCAGGGTTTACCATCAGATTCAGACAGGAGCACAAGTGAGCTGCTATGAAAAGAAACAGATGGGGAGCTCACGGTCTTAGCCAGGACCAAACTGTCCAGGCCCTCATCCCCAGAGATAAGTTTTCTGGCAGCAGTCAATGCCATTTGTCTGTACTACAAAGCAGCCCCTGATGAAGATACACCAACCACCTACTTTAGGATGGTAACAACAAAGGTGTGCTTACATGGGCTCTTTGCCCTAGTGCTTCTCATGAGCATGAATGGCAAATTATTATTTTTCCTGTCTGAAGCCTGCCAGGCCTGCTGCTGATGAATGGAACTCCCTTGCAGTCGCCTGGCACATCCTGAAACTGAACAAGACTCTGGGGAAGGGCTACAGCTGTGAAACCTATGAGGTCTGGCATTTTGAATAGAGAGGCAACAGCCTTTCCTTGGATTACATAAAGATATGCCTCTGCCAGAAGCAGGAAGCTTTAGGCTGCCCAGCCTGGTGTGCAGATGCAGACAAAACCCTGCCACATATGCTACAGATTACAGGCAGAAAGATGCTGTTTTGTAGCTTGAGGCTGTCAAATAAGGAGTTGTATGGTGATCCCTTCACCCCAGCTCTTGATGTGCCCTCCTGTGATTTTGTCCATGAGGATGGACCCCAAAGGATGTGTATCCCTGATTTGCAAGACTATAATTTCTAGTTTTCCTTGTCCCTGGATGGTTGTGCCTACAGCTATGGAAACCCTCACACATCCTGCATGACTTTGCCTTTACCACAGCACAGGCTCTGGGACAATCCTGAGTCACCCAGGGGATTCCTCCAGACAAAGACTATTTACCAGGCATGCCTTGAACTGCATTAAAATGGCACTTTGCTCATGTTATGACACAAGAAGAACAGGCTCCATTAGAGGCTTTTCCAGGATATCCTTCCATCTGCTTCTTCTGTTACCCCCTGACGCCAGCAGTGCCAGACCGTTCTGTTCTTTGGTATTTCTGGACCTTTATAACACTGGACACTCACCATTTCCTCTCCACTCCATACCAGGTATTCCAACAACTGCACGAGGGAGAAATGAAAACAATTTTCTTTTCAAAATGTAAGTTGTTCTTTTGTCCACAGGAAAGGAAACACAAAAGAACTCTCAAGTTTTAGGTTGTGTTTGCCATGACAGTATTTTCAAACAGCAGCCACGGAGACAAACCAGTAGTGTTTCTTATTTTAATTGCATAAACCCAATATGAATAAATTTTATCAAGCCTGTAAGTATACAGAGGTGTATTCCTTTAATATTTTTGTCTACTTTTATTTACAAAAGGAAAAATGAGCTTACTGTTTCAAGCCAAATTAAAAAAAAAAAACGAACAAGGCTAAAAATGAAAGAAGAGGCAGAAGAATGTGTGGGCTTTTACTTTAAAAAAGTATCTGGAAGACAAACAGAGGACACACAGGAAGAGCTAGGAGCCAGAGCAGCTGCTGATGCCCTTGAATTTAAACAGCATCTGAAAATCCAAGTCTCTTATCTGTCACTTAACATAAAGAGTCCAAAACAGAGCAGGCCTTCAAGTCTCAGATGTACTCTGGGGCACTGGAACCTCAGTAGCCGTATTTTTCATTGAGATGAGTCTTGCCATCACCACTTTGACCTAATGGACAAAGAGAAAGAGTTGCATTATTCCTTTTACCCCTCTCCCAAGAGAAATGTGTATCCCTGTATGAAATAGTCTCTAGGCAGCACCAACCATCCAAGCACAGAGGATAAGAAGTCAGTGCAATGTGTCTTTTGATTTACACTTAAAATTGATTTCAATTTTACTCACAGTGTTAAGATTACATCAGGTACTCCTGTTTTTGTGGTTGTTTTGTTTGGGTTTTTTTTCTGGAGTCCTCATAGTGCCAGCTTAGAAGGAACGTTTGACTATTTATTGTCAGGCAGAGCCAAAAAACAGAGCTCCCTCTTACAGACACAGCTTGCTCAACTGTCCAGATCAGACTTTGGAGTTACTGAATCCAGTATTCTGTTCCTGTGGATTCATATGTCAGAGATGTGCAGTCTTTTCATTGAAGGATGATTCACCAGATTAAAGTTTTCTTCAGAGAAATCTATTCTTATTTATATAACCTTGCAACAGTCTTACAAAAATTATAGTAATGAATCTATCAAGTGAAGGCTAAGCTTTGAAATTACTCAAATGAGTAATGCACTAAATGAGTTTTCTATTTTAGAGGAACTGAACATTCATTGCCCTTTTTAAAAATAACTTCACCTAGCTAAAAACACCCTGGAACTAAAGATAAAAAATTATTCAAGTTTAACATATGTTACATCAATTACTCAGTGCCTTCACCAAAGCATCAAGACTTTTCTCCAAACAGCTGACCCAGTGTTTGTATTCCAATGATTTTTGCAAAAAAAAAAAAACCTGTAAAGAAGCATTTTTGGATTTCACAGACTTCTGTGGAAACTGAGAATACTAACATTGCTGGAGCATTTATCCCTAGGGAAGGTTTGAGCTCATCTTTCATCTAGGTTATCAAACCACCATGTGTGAATGCAGTTGGCTCTCTCAGGTGTTACAAAAGGGAAAAACAAACTTCAGGTGGATTTCTCCACTGCCATGAAGCTATTACAGATATGGTCTGTATTTCACTGCAAGACTTGCATGGAACAAACATGGGGCATAACATGCCACAAAACATCAGGTGCTGGGTCAAGTATTCCTCAGTTAGCTTTTTCTCAGGGACTTACAAGGACATCCTGATGACTTATTAGGAAGATTCCTGAGTTATGAGACTAAAACCACTAAGGAAATGGTTAATACCTGCAGGAGGAATCCATATGCAGTAGTCTGGGTCATCATCTGGGTACTGTGAGGAAAAAAAAGGTTGTTGGACCTGCAAAGAGAGGAAAGATTTTTTAAGGTGCTGTACCCCTCCAACAATGTGCCACAGCCACTAAATCCCTCACTAATTCAGAGACAGATAATGAGAGGTGAGGGGTATTTCTACAACAGTCAGGGATGAAAACAGTAATACAGAAGAAAGAGCAAACCCTCAAACAGATCCAGTTCATTTCCATTAGAGTCACAGACTAATAAAAATGCTGTTTAGAGGGGACCTCTGGAGGTCATCCAGTCCAATTTCCCCCTGAAAACAGAACCTGTCCACTTCTGGATAGTTTAATCCTAATGTTTGGTGATGTCATTTGACATAGGATTTCTTTATACAGGGAAAAGCTTTAGAGTAGGATTTTCAATAGGTGTTTTACTGATTTCAATGCACCATAGCACTGAAAACTTTGGGTTTAAGGTGACTTTCAAACTGGAGTTTATAAAATTCAGGTGTTATATAAGGATAGCTTAGTTTTCAGAAAGAAAAGAACACTCATTGTTTTCAAGTCTCGCTGGCATCTTGAAATCTTAAAGCAAACCACAACAGGTCACTTGCAGTGCAGATGTTGGCACAGCAGCATCTTTTTGTCCCTAGATTTTTAAGTTTTGCCACGTCAGCATCATTTTCTCAACAATTTCTGTTTTCAACAACTGCAGGTAAAAAAATCACACAACCATAGAGTGCAAGACTTAAGAGCTCAAATAATGCCAAGTTACTCAGCACTGATTTGCATTACTCTGTAGTGTTATTAGTTTCAAGTTATGCAGTTGAAACAAATTTTCATTCCCTCAATAACTTTCCTTCCCCAAATTAATATCTAAACCAGCTTTTTTAGAAGACTAATGTTTTCCAAAACATTAGACTCCAGAGTTGTACATCTTTTAAATATGGCTTGTGAACAATCATTTGAAAATTGTTTTTCCAGTTTTAAGTGATTCAAAGTTATTGAAATATTACAAAAGAAAAGAAAAAAGCTGACTTCTGATTGATCCTTTCCATGCAAGATCTGAGCCCAAAGGCAGACATAGCATGTGGAAAAAGTGATTTGTGATGGGAGAAAGAATACATTTAAGCCATCTGGCATTTGGAGAATGCTCAGTGTTAGAGCAAACTCCGTGCTGATGAGAGGTGCTGACTTGACTGCCTCAGCATGAAAAACTGCCTTGTCCTCCCATATTCATAAAGTGGTCAAACTTGGCTTTACCAGTATAAATAAACTCTCGATTTCTTTAGCATCTTTGGCAAGGCCAGCAACAAAAGACAGTTCTGAGGACTGTGCCTACCCAATCCCTGGGTCCTCTGCCAGCACTAATGAAGCAGCAGTCAGCACACACAGGATGCAGGGATCTGAGGTTCACTAAGTGCTGCAGGGCTAAAATTAGATGGTCCCCAAAAGGAAACTGTCCCAGTGGTCAGAACTCATGGTCCACCAAGTACAGTCATCTCCTCTGATGGGTGGGGTGCCCTCTAAAGGGAAGAGCCTCACAATAATCATTAGGCTGTCAGAGAAGATCCTTCCCAGCTCCAGGAAGCAACAATTGACTGAGTCCCAAAATGTGCAAAGCTCACATACTTTACATTTCAATAGAAATCTTACGCTCAGAAGAAACATTATCTGGTACAACCACTCAAATTTAGTGATAACTTGGTTACAAAAGACATTAATCTCTGGAATTCATCTCTTTCACATCTTACAGAGAAGGATGAAGTTTGACACAGACTAACTGCAGCTTTAGTACAGCGTGTTCTGTGTCAGCCAATATGTATTTCCCTGGCTACTCTCCCAGGAAAGTTTTGCATTGACATTCCAAAGCCTGGAGAGCACCTATGTTCTACAACACTTGTGATACAGGAGAAGCAGCAATTAGTAACTGCCAAATGAAAAGGTAAAAAGAAAAACTTTTGTGATTGAAGAGAGAGCCTATGGCATGCCTGAAATGCTGTGCTTTATCTTTTTATTGGAGACTCCAAAATCTGTGTTAGCAGTGTATAGTTCTACATTTGGATCTTAGTCAGCAGAGAAGCACTACTATGACCAAGTTAAGACTCCATCAACTTGTTACTGTTTCACTAAAAAAGAGCCAAGAAATGATTTCCTCTTAAGCTGCAGGAGTCATGGTGTTGTAACTGACCTTGCTTGAGCTACTGATTTTCTTAACTTTCTCAGATTTCTCTTCAGGTTCCTTATTTATTACCTTGGATGCTGGGAAGAAAGCAGAATTGTTTTATGACACAGCACAAATGACCAGTTCCACAGATACAAACTTATAGGAAGTTCACATAAAAATTAATACATCCATAGGGAAATCCAAGATACCTCACTGCACCACAATTCATACTTGAGAATACTGAACATCTTATTGTTTTTCCTAGATTTAAGTTACGTTAAATACACTGTCAGTCATGTAACTGAATGTTTAGTAAGACCCTCTATTAGTGACTCTGTAACATTAACTTTAGTTAATGGCAGACGTTTCTTTTCTAAAAGACACTTACTATCTGTAGTCACTGCAGTGACTGATTTAGAAAGGAAGGAGTAGGAAATGTGCAGGACCAATTTGCTTTTTAAAAAAACAAACAAACACCAAACTTCAGAGTTAACGGGTGAAAAGAATTTCTTGGTTTTCTGTCACTCAGTATGTGAAATAGTGATATTCTCATGGCTCTCTATGGGTGAGATGATGAGGAGAGATTCTAAGGAGTCTGAGTTATGAAAAAATAGAAAGGTCACGAAAATCTCCTTCATGTACACCCAACATTCTTAATTTTGGAGATCTGATTTTTTGTGCATACATGCAGAGGCATCATCTAGGTCACCAGCAGATTATTACTTAATGTTATATAGCATTTGTCACTTTATAAAAGAAAAATTTGTCCTTTTGTAGTGTTAAGAGCTAGTGCAAGAGAATAATGGAGGAAAAAGCATCATCATATTCTCCTGAATTAATTCTTCTCACTCTGCTTTTTTGAAACAAAAGATCTCTAAACAGTTAATGACTATGAAAAGCACAGACAGCTGTAATATAGAAGTGCCTGGTCTTTACCATACACTTACCACTTCCCAAGCAAAACACAATCTTTTGTTTCAATTCTAGATTCTTTAGGCTCTAGATTAGGCTCAGTTTCCTTTGACCCACATAAGACAGTAAGTCCTTTAGTCAGTTTCTAAACCCACATGCTGTTACAAAATAGTCTGTATTGTACTGTTCACCTTGGGATTTCTCCGGTGAGGGTCCCATCTGAGATTCATTCCTCAGTACCTTTGGCTCAGGCAGAAAATCAACTCCTGTAATACAAAAAAGGAAGAGCTTAGTGGGCACCGCAGTAACTCTGATGAGCAGAGCGCATCCCTGAGGCCAAGCACAAAAGGGAACTCTGCTACATTTGTCTCAGGAAGAACTCTTCTCTCAAAAGTCTTCCAAATTATTTCATTCACCAAGCCCATTGCAATACAATAAAGAAAATTCTATGATCTGTCAAAACACTTTTCAACAGCAGCATGTCCAGCATCAAGGCAAAAAGCTAGAACTAGCTTTCTGTTATCATATTGCTCACTGAGAAACATCATTACTGAGTTTTCAAATGCATCAGGCTGATAGAGACAAGAAGAGATTGGAGATACCTCAAAGGTACCTTTCCATTACCAACTTTGAAATTGTTTTTCCTCCTTACAAATGGATCCGAGGTTTTGCACAGACATTTGTTTACTTATTCTGCCACTTTCACTGCCAACAAAACATTGCAGTTGTTTTCATTTGGACAATCAATTTAATGGAAATGGGGCTTATCAAAATAGGACCTCCTTACATCCAGGAGATTTATTCTATTTCACCAAAAGGCATGAAAAACTGACTGCCAAGCACAGTTTCAACTAGAATTGTGTGAAACTCAGCTGCTGCTATACATAGCAAAAAAACTACAGAAAATAAATAGGCTGGAGAACGTGTGACTCAAACATTTGATTCACATAGGTCTTAAAAGTTCAGCAGTAACAGACTCATCTTCATTACTGGAAAAATCAGAAACAATGGTTTACCATCCTGAAGGGACTCTAGATTTTTGTTATTGCAAGGAGAGCCATCAGGAGCATGAGTTTCTTTCCCTGTTTCTTTCTCTATTTTCATTTTCATTTCCAGGTTTGACACTCTGCTGTTTACTGCATCTGCTTCTTGCTGCTCTTCCATTTCTTCTTCTTCCTCCTCTTCCTCCTCCTCCTCTGGTCCATCATCTTTCGTTTTGAACAAGCTTTCAGGGATGTCTGGACGTTTAACAGGCACCTTCTGCAAGAGAAAGACTTGGGCATCAGCGCCAAGACAGAGGCAGGTGTCACAGATACTCACTACAGCAGAAAGCACAGGCACTACTGGCAGAGACAGCTGGTAAGGAGACACTCTCAGGATGACAAATAGTTGGGGTTTAAGGAAAAGCTATTGGTAGAGATGGAAGATGAAAAAACACGTCCAGTCTGTAAACAAGGAGTGCAGTCTTTTCGTAAGAGAGACACTGGAAACTGCATCAATCATGGATATGATCTTGGCTGTGAAGATGGAGAAAAACAAGAGAGGGACTGGCTGCTGAGGCAGAGCACTGGTTCAGCCTCATGTGCCCAGACAGCCTCTCTTGATCCACTCACTGCCTTTTGACTACAGCTGTGTCCCAGGAAACTGGCTGTACAGACACAGAATGGCAACTGCTGGCAGCAAACAACATCCAACAGCCTCTGCTTGTTGCCCATGCACCTTCCACTGCCACAGGCTGCACTTCCATGCTGTTTCCATGCATGTGAGAAAACACAGTTGCCACCTACAGCCTCCACAGCCTGGGAAGGTGGTGCCACAAACACCCACAGATGTGCAACGCTTACAAGTCCAACTTACCCCTAGGCTTCCAGTTTTCAGTTTGAATTTGCTTCCCCCTTTCATTGCACCAAAGAGAGGCAGGTTCATCTTTTTAGGCTTGTTCTCTGAATTCAGACTGTAACTCCCACCCCTAATAAAAATTAGACACAAAGGAAAACAAGTATCAAGCAAATCTTATATATACAAATGCAAAAAAAAAAAAAAAGGTCTATATGAAAACCCTTTTATTTCTCTCCCACTTGCAGCATCCAAGGAAGATGCTGCAAGAGATGACTCCTCCAGCCTACATATATGTTGTAGGATTCTGACACATGCCATAACAGGAAGGAAAAATAAACAAGGAAGAAACCCTCTAGACTCCCTTTGTCTATCACATAGACTCCCTTAAATTCAACTGCATACATACATACATATTTATATATAAAAACACACTTGGAGGCCAAACCTTAATTTAAATGAATTAGGTAATTAACATCTAATCAACCTGCCACTAATAAAAGATGAACCCAGCACACACCCTCTCAAACTGCAGTGGTGCTGCTAGGCAATAGTTGAGCAGCCACTACATTTGACTTACAAATACACTCCACAGAGTGAAAGTGGGTTTCATGTTGTACATAGTATCTGTAAAATTCTTCAGTTCCTTTTGGATGCACATGGGAAAAAAATCAAAGAAGCTCACACTCTGTTTCCAGTCCCTTACCCGTGTCATCCTGCCAGCTTGGGCTGGTCTCACTCCAGTGCTGTGCATTTCCCTCAGCCACAGATGCTGCAATAGCCCAGAGGCACAGCAGCTCCTTAAAGAGACAGCCAGGTAGTTTGGAAGGCTGTCCTGCTTTTGTGATTGGAAAGCTGCCTATTTACTGGGATTGCACAACAGCCCATGGATAAGAATAAAGGGAAAAGTAATTGTTTTAAGTTTTCACCAAGACTTACTGGGGCTTCAGCTCAGGCAGCTCTGCAGGCTTGACAAGCTTTATTAACCCTTTCAGTCTCTGCTGCTCTTTCTTCAGTTCAAATGACCGCAAGTGAAGCTTCTTCCGTGCCACGCTGTCCAACGTGCATCCTGATTTTATTTCAGTCATGAATTCATCCAAAGAATCTTGAGCTGCTGGATGGGACTGGACTAGGCAAGATAAAGGGAAGATATATAATGTTATGGTGGGGAGATAACTGTAATCATCAGGTCCTGCCTTTCAAGAATAAGGTACATAGGAACAACTATCTGGTTTGTGAGTTTCTGTTGAACTGTGAAATAATCAAGGTTGTTAGGCCTGGAAAGATGAAAGCATTTCTCCTGACAAAAGCCCAAAAGTAAACTTTAATTCACTTGCCTAAAAAAGCCTCTCTTAAAACCGAATGTTTTTTTGTGAGTGCTATTCCTGGTTGTTCATCTCACCTCTAGATCTGCTCTCCCTAAAAAAGTGGCTTAGGGATTTTTTTGTAGTCATAAACTAAAATAATCCCAGCCACATGAAAACCTACACCACTGCATAGGAAATCCGATTTTGACTTTCCTGGAATGTTTATGCCATAACATTTGCAAAGTTCAAAATCAATCAGTGCTGCCTTCTACCCCTGAAAGAGTGCACACAAACCGAATTTCATGATTAGGCCAATCACACAGAACTTACCTTTGTTGTGACTAGATTTTCTGCAAGAAAACTGATTTGAACTTGAAAAAGAGTAATGACAGTCTTTCTACTCCACCTAATTTCAAAATATTAACAATATTATGCATATTTGACTAATTAAAACAAAACTCAGGAGATAAAACTAAATTTCTAATGCCTAACAAAAATAAATACAGACTTCTAATATCTGGATTTAAAATAACCAAACAACAAGATCCAGAAAAATGCCTTTCTTTGGCTTGAACAGTGTTTCAGAAGTTGTTATATGGCATTCAAAAACAACCTGGAGGCAAACAAAGAAAAATGTTCTTGCCAGAATTTTAACAAGTCTTTTGACAGACAGTTTTCTGCCTTTTAATATTAAATCAAAAGTGGCAAATCCAATATGTATTTTCTGCCTTATACGTGTTTTTGTATATATGCACAAGCGTAATTATTTGATCAATGAGTTATTTTCAGTTCAGCAGTTAATTAAGTAGCACTTGAAATTTTAAATGCATAAAAATAAAACAGACTAAGTTTTCTAAAGAGTACGTATTTGAGCAGTTTTACAAGACCTAAAAAATTAGAGAAAAGTCCAATAACACTCATGCTTAAAAATGGATTCAATTGAAAAGGATATTTCTGACAAATTCTAAACAAAACAGAATTTACCATTTGAAAATACATGAAAGCCGTAACAGTAATTGTTCAAAGATATACAGAATTAATAGGCTTCAAAAGATAAGAAACAGTTGTAGCATCCACCTCCATGCAAGCATAAGTGATGACAAAACATGTCATAAAAGAAATTCTGATAGAAATTCTCCTTTTTTTTCATTACAACTATTTATATGAACCAAGACAAAAACCAGCAATGAAAAGGTATTGTTAACAATGTCTGAACCTCCTCGCAGGCAGAATGATAATTTGATTTAAACATCAAATTACAAAGATGTGGTTTAGTGAGTAGTCATATTCTCCAGAACAATTAAAGCTCCCCAGTTAAATGCAGAGCTTGTTGCTCTACTGCAGAGTGGTGTAAGTGCTTCAGTCAGTGAGTGATGCTAAGGGAATCCCTTCTTGCAAATTGGATTCTCTGCTTGATTCCACCAACAGTGCCTAATACCAGCTAGCTCAGCTTGCAGGGTTACAGTAAGCATTCCTTATCTGTTGCAGCAGTTTTCTACACTATTGAAGTAAAATCTGACATTACTAGGAGGTAAATCAATCATGTCTATTATACTTTATATCCCAGTGACAAAAAGCTACAGGGCTATTTACTGCACCATCAACTTATTGATATTTTTCCTTAACAGGCGACCAAAGATGAGACTGAAGAGCTTCATATATTTGATCTGCATTCAGCAGCATCAGTGAATGAGAGATACCAAGTCAGTCCACCAGTAATTAGTTCTGAAGAACCCCAGGGAACAATTTGTGAACTTCTACTGAGACTTTTTCCGACAACTACTTAATTTCTCCAAGTGCTTGGTAAGAGGTTTAGCAATTTAGCCTGTCATTCACTCACTGCTGTATCTACGTTCTTGTCTTTAGGCTCCAAATAATCATTTAGAGCAAACCAAAGTGCATTAAGGTTTCAGAACTGTATGTACTGCAGCAGTTTTGCTGGACAGCTCATGACATTGGTAAGAATGTTCCATGGTCAATAACCCTGCTCCTGGCTTTCTCAACATCTGTGATTAACCTAAAGCATTCAAATAAGAGAAAACCCAAGGATCTAGTAAACACCCAAACAAACCAGCTGATTGATGCAGTATTTGCTATGTGTGTTTACCCAGGCCTCCTTCTAGGGAATTTCCATCCAATACTGAATGATTCTGTACTTCAGTGTAAGTGTAAGTAAGTGCACTTTTTTTCAAGGCTCTAAACTAGCTGTGTAACCACCTGCAACTCACAAAAACTCGTGTATTGGGACTGCATGACTAGGTTTTGGTGGGGAAGGGACCTATAGCATTATATGGTGTTAGCAGAAATATAAAAATGAACTGACTCTCCCTTCACCCAGTCTCTACTACAATATAATTCAACAGTCTTGTTGAGAAACAGTATCAGCAGAAACCAAGGTATCAGAACATATGAAAGCTTGGAATTACACCTCTTAGACAATCTAAGCATTAGCTTCTTTTGCTGGTCAACTGCTAATTACTTATCAAAAGTATAAGGCTGAAAACAATTCCTTCAAACACAATGAATATCAGTTTGAATGCTTGGTGGAATGGTACTGCTTTTTGAACAGGGATCTGGTATAATCAATCACCAACAAAAATGATGATATAAATGAGTTTTGGAGTGGAGCTGAATAACTAGAAAGAAACACAGCCATGTAAAGCACAGAAGACAGCCCAGCTGTCACAGTGCTGCTAGGATTCTTGGAAAGAAACTTCTGACAAACTAATGGTGCAGCCTTTATTAATGCCAACTCTGTTAAAAAGGCTTTTGTGTGAACAACCAGCCTAAACACATTTCCTTCTCACCTTCCTTTTACTCCATGAGACATCATCAGTAAGAGAAAGCAAAATGCAGCTATTGGTACAGTTTTCTTTTAAACATAACTCACTAACAGATACCATTACTGGTCTGGAAAGGCTCTGCCTTCAGAAACAAAGGCATAATCCTAGAACCTGCATGGCACCCTCATGTACTGGCATGTTCACTGGACATACAGTTTAAGTGTCAACTACTTTGTCTCCACATTTCTCTCTTCCCACCTTTTCTTTATATAGTGTGTTTACAACGAGAGAAGTGAAATAAAATATGTTACCTTTTCTCTGAGTTTCTTCCTCCTCCCTTATAAATGTGATTAAGGGAGTGGGAAAAACAGTGTTCCTCAAATTGGGTCACTTTCAGCAATATGGGCAGATAAACAGTAATAATACTCACCCTCTCAGAACTCCGGGAGCTTTTATGCTAGCCACCTTCAACTTAGATGTTGCTTGCTTTGGAAAAAGCTGCATTCATTAGCAAGTGACAATAAACAGAGTATATAAACTACTGGATGCAGACTCTAAAAGTTCTCTCGAGCTAGCTCAGTGACCTGCAAACCTTCCTATCCCTTTGTGAAAAGGGACACTGAAAACAAAAACCCCAAACCTTTGAAAAGAGAAATCCCTAAGGTAATTTTTGTCTCTGTATTTTTCTTCATGGAAGGCACTGTGATCAAATAAACTTCACGCCTTACCTTTCCCTGAAACCTTCAGCTTCTCTGTTATCTCAGAAAGCTCATTTTCTGCTTCTTTTAGCTTTGTGACCTATGAGAGAACAACATGCTTAGAAGACTTTATCTTGTTAAAATCTCATTTTAACAGTTACTCAAGTATCCTATCTAATTACTTCCACTTCTCTACTTCTGAGCTTTGACCATGACTTCCTGGGCTGAAAAAAAATTAGAAGTCTAGATTGTTCCTAAACAATCCTTATTAATTTCCTGAAATAGAAAATTATTTAAATGGTTTCTGAAACACGACAGTATGCATAATTCTTCTGCAGCAGTGTTATACCACCACAGAACCCTCCAAACCCTACTATCCCCCACATCTATAGTCTTTGTAGGACTTATTGTTGTCATATGCTGTCAATCCAGGATTCTTATTCTTTGAAGCAGAATGACATATTTCTTTGGGATGTGTCCTGTGGACTTAAAAGCTGGGAATTATTTTCCAATGATTTAAAACTAATTTAAAAGTATCCTGTTCTGGCATTTCCTTCATCCACTGCCACGATCCACTAAGATTTCTTCTTAGTCATAACAGAATACAATACAGGCCTGAGAGAGTAACCCTGACATGTCATAATAATTATTCTTACCAGGGAGTCATAAGTCTCTGGTTTTTCTTCTATTTTACCAGCTTTCTTCATTCTGTTCAGTCGTTTCTTTTCCACAGCACCAGTTCGATCGAGGAAGGTGTCATCATCACTGTCATAAAAATCCTCATCTTCCCAGTTCTTTGATTTCCTTTTTCGGGATACTGAGAAAGGCACAGGAGAAAGTAAGAAACAAAATGATTTGCATACCACTCAGCAATAAAGTAAATACAGGACAGCAATCTCAAATCCCTAATTTAGTGCATTTAGAATGATCACAGTTATTCACCTGCTTCTTGCCTCAGTACTCCTCGAGCATCAAGCAGCCTGCAAGCTTCCAGTGCACACTGTATCATTGCTTCCTTCTTTTTTCCTGAATGGAGAACCTCTGCCACCAGCTGCTTCCCTGATGCATCATCCACAGGCAATCTGTTCAGTTTGAAGGATCAGAAAACAGCTCAGATACAAAGAGCTTTTCAGGGATGCTACTCAGATATTTTACAATGGCATTGCCATTTCATTTTAATATTTTTTTTGTATTAAATATTTCCACTTTTCATTTCATACAGAACCAATCAAAACACAAGCATGATTTTCTAATCATGCAAGTCAATTTGTATTTCACTGGTCCAAACACTAATTTTTCCTCTATTTATTCCATTGGAAATACAAGAAGTTAAAAGGTTAAATGTCAATCCCTGAATCATTTTAAGTACAGGAATCTTATATCCATACAACATGAGTGACAAATAGTTTCCATGATGAAGCAAAGGATTTTTAAGCAGTACAATCATTTCCATGTTGGGACTTCTTGACTTAATTTCTATGTCACCTTCTCCTGTCTTACAAAAGAATTACATTAGTGGCCTCTAGCAGGAACCCCTCAAAAACTGTCTTATACCATACAGGAATGGAAATCGGGCATACAGTAGAATTAAGTTTGGGGTTGTTTTGATCTTTCTCATTAGGAATTGAAAGAGACTTCCTAGTTTCTTCTCTTGTATTTCAATTTCACATATTGCTCAAAACAAGGGGAGCTGAAAGAACCTAGACTCCTGTTTTCCCGATTTTCATCCCCTAGGAAAACCAAATCCTGTCAGAACAAAAAGGGAGCACAGACACTGAAGTAGGCACTGATCCTTGAACTTCTGTCTCAGTATCAGGGCTAAATCTAGTTGGCTTCCTTGCCAAGTGTGACACAACAAGTAATTCCTTCAGCTTTTGTTTGTAAATTCAACAGTCAACTTCCATGTACCAAAGGAATGGAGATGTACATACTTGATCCTGCACAGCCAGCTGTTGTGCCCACGGTCATCATACTCATATTCTAACTCTTCTCCTAGAGAAAAAAAGAAAGTTGATGTAGTAAACAAAATTGAAATAAGCAGGAACAATCTTTACAGCAGAGAAGAATGTCATGGGACATTCTTCTAAACAAAAGGGATAACAAGCTCTTGTTACATATCATGATTTTGCCTTACTTTTTTTTTTTTAAAGTCATGGGATCTTCAGTTGGTGTTATGCTGATTTGGGTTTTTTTTTCAAAATCAAGGCTTTTTCAGACCAAAAAATCTCTAAGTGGCCTGTTTAGGAACATGTAGTTCAAAGAAAAAAACAATCTTGTCTCTGTATGTATTAAAGTCAATGATGCTGAGGCACCAACAGTTTGCAATCTGAATTCACAGATACTGTTCATCTTGAAGATTGCTTTTTCACTTTAACAAGTAGGTGAATATTCTTTAAGTTTCACTAGCAGCCACTGAAACTTTAGACCACTTAATTATTGCCTTTTGTCTTTTCTAGATTTTCCCATTTTACAGTTATACACAATTACATCCAGCTCCAAAGCAAATAGTCTGGGAATTGATTTTTCCATGTAACTTCAAAAGGTGAGGGAAGTTTGAGCGTCACTCCAGAGGAATACAAGCTGCTCACTGCAGTTTAGGAATTAGTAACTAAGTCTCAGATATACAATGATGAGCCAAGTTTTAATGAAAATACCCTGAAACAAACCAGTACAAATCCCCACCAAAACTTAATGAAACAAAACATGTTACCCACAATGCAACAGAAACTTTTTGCTCCCACAGGTAACCTTAAATCCCCCTGCAAAAATAAACAACAAAATAACACTTTGCTGAGTAAAAAAAAAAAAATCACATTTAATAAAAAAAAGAAAAAATTACCTTCTCTATCAAAAAAGCCCTGTAAGGCCTTCCTAGGATCTTTCACATAAAAGGCATCTTGAACATCCTGAAAATCAATAGCAATAGGGTTTTCTTCAACCTCATCCTCCTCAGCATCCTCACCTAGAAGGAAAACAGAGTCCAAAAAAACCCCATGACACATCAGAAAAACCATCACACATCAGAGAAAACACCAATATATTTCAACTTTCATTAGTTTGAAAGTAGCAGCTATGTCATAAAATTGCTTCCCTTGGCTTTTATTATTCCTGTACCCAATCCAAAAAAGCAGTTTTGCATGTAAGTTTTGCAGATCAATGTCAGTTTCAGTACTTTCAAAGCTTATACATTTTCATTCAAAAAACCCCAACTCACTTGGTTGCAAAAAGCTCACTAATTATAATTTATCTAGCTCTAATATGTGGATGTCCTGTTTAAATGAAAAGACAGCTATACAGCATAGAAGTCACAAGCAGTCAAATTTCACTTCTTGGGCAAAAGTGTGGGCATCATCACAGGAACAAACCAAAGAGCATTAATTAAGCCCTAAGTTTCATGGCCTTTTATAGGCATAATCAAGTTACCTCCTGTTTAAAAGCAGCTCACCAGACACTAGTTTGTCACATACCCTTCTTTTTAACAGCAAAAGGATTAATTTGTACTCAAAAGCTTTAACTGGATTGTGACTCTTGGCAGCCAGTTGGAATATTAGCCCTAACATGCAGTGAAAATGGGCTTACAGACCTTCTAATGCATCAGTCAATTGATACACCATCACTTACCCATTCCCCATGAGCAGCTCATATCACTATTCTGACTCCTTTCATTTCTCTCCTCTTTCTCATCTTCCTCATCAGAGTCCTCTCCCAACATTGTCTTTTCTAATTTTGCTTGCTGCTGCTTGCGTAGTGCCTTCAGTTCAGTCACAGTTAGTTCTGACTCAGACTCCTGGTCCTCTTTGGGGCCCTAAGTCAAAACAGAAAATTAGTAGAAGTGTTTTTAAAAAACCCCAAGCAAGTATTTCCAACGTGCATGCAGATTACATATAATAACATAAACACATCACTACACTGCTCTTCAAAAAGTGGAATTATTTGACCATTAGTTACGGTTTGCATTCCAAAATATATTAAAATTAACAGCATTTTCAAAAGCAGGGCAGGCAGAAATAAGCATTACTATGTACTTGCAGTCAGATCCGTCTCACATATAACTGTAATTAAAAGGCTAAAGGCAAAAATTCCCGTCAGAACTACACGTCCCTACTAATAAACACTCCCCTTGTTCGCAAAGGAATATTAGTTCTTTATTTCCTGGGGCGTCACACTGTCAGAAAGACATTCCTAATACATCACACCGTTGGAGAGAAATGCCTTTCACACTCTCTGCACATCAGCAGAAACCCGCAGCCCCACACCTCACTGCAGAGCCAGCAGCAGGTACCCACAGCCTTCCCCCAGTAAAACAAGCCCGGCAGCGCTGGGCTGCTTCCAAACAGCCTCACGCCTCAGGCAGTCACCCGATGGAGCCGGGAAAATTCCTGAAGCCTGATCCGGCTTTACCATCCCGCACCCGCTCCGGAGCCGCCCGAGCCCCGACGCACCTGCAGGAGGAAGAGGCGGGAGCTGCCACCGAAGCGCAGCCCGTGGCCCACCCGCACCCGGCAGTAGGTGCGGGGCGGCACCCGCGCCTTGTTGAGGAAGGTGCCGTGGGTGCTGCCCAGGTCGTACACGTAGAACCCGGCGGCATCGGCGGCGCCGGGGTCGTCGGGGGAGCGGCCGGCGCCGCGGTACTGCAGCACGGCGTGGTGCCGCGACACCGACGGGTGCTCCAGGGACAGGGCGCAGCCGGGCAGCCGCCCCACCAAGAACCAGCTGCTGTCCTCCAGCCGCACCGAGCCCAGCAGCACGCCGCCCTTCAGCACCTCCAGCCCGTACCCGGAGCCGGCGGGCGGGCGGCTGCCCCACGGCGGCTCCTCGTAGCGCGGCGCGGGCGGCGCGGCGGCGGCTGGGCGGGGGGCTCCCGGCGGGCTGGGCCCCGGGTCGCCGGGCCCGGGGGCGGCGGGCAGCGGGCGGCTCGGGCGCTTGAAGGCGGCGGGCTCGGCGGGCTCAGCCTCCATTGCCTCCGTCGTCTCCGCCATCTTCCCGGGTCCGTACCCAAACGGAGTCCTCCGGGGACGAGCGCCGCGGCGCTGCAGTGCCGGGGATAGGGCGCGGCGCCCGGGGGTCGCTCCGCCGCCGCCCAGCGCGGCCTGGGGCAGCGTGAGGGGTGAGTCGGCGGGGGCGGCGAGGGCGGCGGGCGAGGCGGCGGCGGCAGCAGTGGCGGCGGGCGCTTCACTCCTCCGGGCTGGAGGAGCGCGGGTGGCGGGGGAGCCGCTCTCGGCGGCGGACCGGGACGCATTTCCGGCTGGGCGGCCGGGAGCGGAGCGGAGCGCAGCCGAGGGGTAGGCGGGGGGCGGGCGTGTGGGGTGCGGGGAGCTGCGGGCCCGGGCAGGGAAAGAGGGCGAGTGGCGGGCGAATCGAGTGCGGTCCCCGGAATTTCTCCACGCCGCGGGTCCCGCTCAGCGAGGCCCAGGTGGGCCCGCAGCAGCCCCTGTTACACAGAGAAACAATTTCCGTCTCACGAGCGCGTTTGTTTCTGCCCCCTCTCCCCTCAGGAAAAGCCGCGATGCGATCTGTGCACTGCCCGAGGGGCAGCCTGAGGCCGTCGAGGACGTCGCGCTGCCCGGCGAGGCACTGAGCGACAGCCTGCTTGGCCGCCGTAACTTGGGGTGCTTGGAGCGTCATCCCAGCTCCAGTGTCTGTTGCTGCCCAAAGTGCTTTTCCCTGCAACAAGGCTCCTTTGTACCCGCAGCACTTGGTAGCCTTCTTCTGGGCTCTGAGCACGACAGGTGACCCACGTAAAAATGCTGCGGTACTGGGGCGAGATCCCGGTGTCCTCCAGCCAGGCCAACCGCAGCTCCTTTGACCTGCTGCAGCGCGAGTTTCGGACTGTGGAAGTGCAGGATCCTCCCCTGCACCAGCCGTCCGCGAACAAACCCCGTCCCACCACCATGCTGGACATCCCCTCCGAGCCCTGCAGCCTCACCATTCACACCATCCAGCTCATCCAGCACAACCGGCGGCTGCGCAGCCTCATCGCCGCCGCTCAGGCGCAAAACCAGCAGCAAGCAGAGGGCATAAAAACCGAAGAGAATGAACCCCTGCCATCTTGTCCGGCCTCCCCACCTCTCCCTGATGACCTGCTTCCTCTGGATAGCAAAACCCCCAAAATGCCCTTTCAGCTGAGGCACAGTGACCCAGAGAGTGATTTCTACAGGTGTGTTGGTGTTTCTTTAGGTTAGTTCTTGGATGAAGGAAAGCTGAGAATATACATTTTAAAATATATATGTAGTTATGTTGATTCCCCTAGGCTGAAGGGTCAAGCAGTTGTATGTAAAGAATAAAACAGGCTTTAGAAAGGAAATACTTGGATTTTTCCAGTGTGAATAACGTGCATGTTGCTCTCTTTTGCTTCCTGTATGTAAAATGTGGATGTGTGGTGCTGATAATCTGTCTTCTTAGTGCTACTCTAAATGCCTGTGCATGATTTTGTCAGTGGTATTTCGACAGTTTTAGTTACTGGATGTGAAGGCTCTTCTATTTAGATTGCTTACAACTAAAATTGTATTACTGTAATTGAAAATCCAGAAGACACGTGACTAGGTTTTGGCTATTCAGCTGTAGGTTCTGAAAAGATGATTTGATAATGTATTTGTAAGATTTCAGTGGCCAAGGACCTGTGACACATTGACTATCACATTCCACTCAGTTTGGTGGTCTTCCAGTCAGAGCTGGAAATGAGTACAAGTGAAGAGAATTCTTGTCTCTGCTACTGGCTCCACCAGCTGGAGAAAGTGTAAAGAAAGTTTGCTCTGCTTCTACCTCTGCTGCCAGCCTTTGATTAAATAGTGTTGCCACCACTGCTTGTTTATCCCTCTGACAGGCACTAATTTCACAAGGAGGTTTTGCATTTCTTGCAAGATCTTACAATACTTTGTAGGTTATGTGCATTTAAATTAAGGGATTAATCATTGCTACTATGTGCACTAATGAACATTTTGAGGAAGAGGATAACACATTTTAGTTTTTAAAATGGGTAAATGTGCATCAACAGAATATAATTTATCAGTGCCACTGAGATCTTTAACGGCCTGAGGTTGTATAAAATGCATTTTATTGAAAGATGTTGCATTTTGTAACAGAGTCTCTCTGAACAGTAGAGTGATTCTTTAGTGCTGTTTCTGGAGGAACACTGTCATCCTTCTCAGAAGATACAAAGTAATTAGCAGAGAGGGGTGAAGGGAAATAGAGTTGTGTGAGAGCAGTCAGGGCCTGTGACTCCTGCACCGTGGCCCTGTGGTTTGTAGAACTGAGAAGTGTTCTGTTCTGTTCTCAGTGGCTTCAGCTTGAAGTTCAATTTTCTATGGCTCTGGCCATGTTTTGAGGGCTGCTTTGTCTTTCTGTTATTCCTTCTGAGTTTCTGGGGTCCGGGTAAAGAAATGTTATTTAGTGGTCAGCCACGTGGGGGAGTATAAGGACTACGTTGTGGAGACTGGAGAGACAGTTTTGAAATGAAATGTTTTGAGGCTGACAGAGTGGATTTATAATGAGCTGCAGTGTATTCTGGAATTTAATTGCGTGCTTGCTAACCCAAACACATTTATGCTTTTCCAGGAGAAAGGCTTTGAGTTTGTTGTTGCATGTTTTTTCTTAACTGTTTTGAGACACGTGAATTAAGAATAGCAGCTGTTCTATAGGTGCTGTTTTAGTAGCAAAATTTGAAGTTCTGTGATTTGCTGATGCTCCTGAGTGTGTAAAATCAAGTTAAATGAAGAACATTCTTCCCCCTGATAAAACATGGTCGTGCTTAAATCTCTGCTGCCTTCTGAAGTACAGTTGTCAGAATTACAGCATTTGGATAAATCCATATTTTAATTCTGTTTTTTTTCTGGTCACTAGCCTGGATCTGAGAAGTAGTGTATAGGTACATGCAGATATGGAAAGGAATCACAGGTTTAGTTAATGCAGGCCTATCCTCTTCTGTTTCCCTGTTACTCATTTTCATTCTTTGGCACACGGTCCCCATGTCTTTTAGTTTGTTATCCCTGAATCAGTTTTGTTTTTCCTCTGCCCTGCCCCATATCTGTAACCCCTACCTCCTCATATGATGAGGAAGAGGCAGAGCTTAATTTACAGCTATTTCTGAGTTGGTTTGGTTTTATCAATCCCCCAATGTCTGTACTAACAATGGTTTTATAATCACTACACTATTCCTCTCTTACACTTTTCCAGATTGTTTATAAGTATGTTAAATAAAAAAGATAAAAAATACATTGATTCTGGCACAGATCCCCCAGGGAGACCTGGGCTACAGAGTGGAGGTCTCTGATCTACTTTCTTGTTGATAGATTTGGAGGACTCTGGCAGGTTTTTAAAGCAGGTTTTACAGTTAAAAAAAGCTCTCTGGGTTCTTTCTGAGCATAACATTTACTTGTGTGTTCTCTAGTTCTTTGAATTTCCCCGATGCTCCAAAATATATCCATGCTTCCCAGCCTGCAGTTTTCTACATCTCTTCTGAAGGTATTAAAAGAAAATGTTTTCCCATTTTCTGTCTTCTGGTCCTCATGGGCCAAGGCAGTTTAAAGCAAGAGGTGACTCACCACAGCTATTCAGCTATTTCATCCTTGCATTCCTTTAGTATTCTTGGATGAAGTATCATCTGGTCCTGGTGATGTTACAGTTCTTGGGATGCACAATAAGGGATTGACATTTGGTTTTGCTTGGTGTAGAAATAGAAAAGAAGCTTAAAGTGTAATTGGTGAAGAATGGGTAAGGAACTGTAGACTTGAAACTACCATTTTGACAGGGTACTCTTACCATATAACAGCTGCTAGCTTTTCCATCTTCTCTGCTCAGCTTCCTCAGATTAGCATGCATCCATCTTTGAAGGAAGCCTGACCTACTCACGTGCCTCTTCTTGTGTGTGCATGGTTGGGTTCTTAACAGATTTCTCAGTCATTTGGTCATTTGCATTCCTGGCCACATTGGATTGCATTGAAAGGTAATCTGTAAACAAAATTGGCAGCTTGCAGTGGGAAGACAGCTCTTGGCAGAAGGACTTGTAGTGAAGAAATGTCTGTACAGAAGTAGAGGAGTACGTGTCAGTGGGGTAGCAGTTTTAAGGATTTGCAGCAGTGGTAATTAAGGTGGGCAGAGGACACTTCCCCTGATGATCTAAGTGCTTTGGCTTAGCCCCTTTCTAAGCTGACTGGTCTGGGTTATGTCACTGGGACCCAATTTATTTTTGGCATTATCTATTGAGCAATTTCTTTTCATACCTGTGCAGCCTTCTGTAGATGTAGCAGAGATATTTAAAAAGAGACTTACCTAGGATGAGGTGTAAAAAGGCTCTTTCATGAAAGAAAACAACTTTCTAGTTTGAGTTGGTGTGCTGTATTCTTTGGTGCTCTCTTTGACTAGTGTATCTTGTTTCTGCAGTGTTCTCCTTTATTTTACTGCTTTGGGAAAATGGCCCTAAAGCAGCCTTGTTGCAGCTCATTTGGTAGAAATTCAACTTCACAGCATAATGTTTCATCAAATTGTCCTGTTCATAGGAAAAACAGTTCCTCCCTCCATCTGCTGCTGGCTTATGCTCACCTAGGAGGGAGCAGGGCACTTCATTCCTGCAGCTGATTGAACCTCAGCTGCTGATCCTTGTGCTGACTTAGCCTGAGGACAGTTACATGAGAAAGGAACCATGAGCTCCCCTTCCCTCTAAGAAAAACAGCCTTACAGGAGAGGAGCTTGGGGGAATGGATTGTGCTGCCTTTGTGGGGTGGCTCATTGTCACTTAACTGACTGACATAGAAAGTGGGCCTTTTGTGAGTTCTGAAAACTGACTAAATCAGAAAATAAATCTGGTTGGTATAAATGGACACTATTTTCATTTCTTCTGTTGTGAAGTTCTACATGTTTTTGGTAGTGATGGGAGAAGGCTGGCCTTTGGATCTAATGAATTTGTAGCTTGACAGGTAGATTTCTGTCTGGAACATCATCTAGTGTTGGTGACCCATATATAAAACATATAGCACTCTGTTAGAAATACAAAATTGAAGAGTGGCAAGTTGGCCAGTATTTGTGATAAATTTCATACTCTATATTCAGTAGAGGAGATTGCCTCTATGTCACATGCCTAATTCCCTGTCCTGTTAATCTCTGGTGACAAAACTTCAGGAATTAAAGCACTTGTGTTTATTTGTAGATATATGACCAAGCCTTTCAGGAAAAGAACTAAGTGCTGCAGAGGGTGGCATTCTGCATAATGATAATATCTGGATGGGTGCTTTTTTCTGCTGAGTGTCTGGATAAAATCTAAGACAAACACTCTTTAGCTATTATCATCAGGGAAAAGAAGAAGTTTGCTTTTCCTTTTTGGGAAGGCTTGACATTAGATAACTGCTTTCTGCATAAATGTATCTGTATGACTGGTTTTGTTCATGTGCATTCTTACCAGAGGGTACCTGGAAGTTAAAGGAGATGAAGAAAAATTATTTTCTTTGTTGGTTTCTATTAACATCTACAACAACATTTCAATTTTTGCTCTCTGTTCTGGCTTTTAATCATATTTCTCTGTTGTTTATTATGAAAAACAGGAGAGGAAAACATAAGAAAAACAAAACCAAATTGATTTGCCTTACCAAAGCAAGAGATGGAGATTTGGATTTGAGTATAGTATCTGAAATGTCTTTCTTCTCTGTCTTTAATTGATTAGATTTCAAGTTGATTATATGCCTTCCAGCATAGTGACCTAGCTGCATTTTAATGCTCACAATTAGTTTCTTTTCCTCTAGGAGTTTAAATGAGGCACAATATTCTCTCCTGCTTCTGAGCAGTGATATGCATTACTGAATGGTTGTTTCACTCTGCTTTGCAAGTGGCTAAGTATCCTGCTTGGGATTGCCAAAATCTGTGTGATTTAAGTTTGTTCACACTGTTTTTAGTGAATGTCTCTGTATTGATAGTAGCGTGGCATTCACTTTTGATAGCATAAGGTGATCTCCACTGCTGGCTGCTGGACAACTAGGTATGTCCTTTATATAAAAAAAGAGATTCTTTTATACAGACATGAATTTTAAGGATTGTTTTCTGGTTTATTTTCTTTGATGGTTGTTTATTTCTGTTGTAAACTCTTGGTCCTGGTGTTGTGTGAGACATATGGCTGTTTGTGAACTTCAGAATTCTGCTGCTGAGGTGGAGGGGGCAGTGAGGGAGATGTTAAAATAGTATGGGTGACACTTGGTTTATAAAGAAACTGATGATCTTTTAATTCATCTTGTCAGGGTGCTTGCTGTCTTCTTTGCAAAGTAGTTACATAATTGAGTGGAAATTGGGATGCTAGTCATTTTCCATCAATTAATAACTGGGATGAATCCATGACCCGAGATGCACATACTGTTCTTATTATCTACTTAGAAATGTGATCATATGCCACTCTTAATATAGTGTGATTCTCCCTTTATTTGAATAATCAGAAAGTGTTGGGCTGGTGTTCTTAAAACTGAATAATTTTCATCCTGATAGCTCTAAGTTCTACCTTCCTTTTCACTTCTCTTCACTTTTTTAGTGCTGTGTTTCAGTGGTTTTACTGCTGTGTTTTCTGTGTCAGCTCTGAGGATCAGGGGATGCTGAGGCTCTGTGGCCCAGCTTCTCAGTGGGACTGAAGAGTACCTCATGAGTTGTTGGAGAGGTAGAGTAGTGAGAATTTTATCAAGCCATCAATACTGTCTGTGTGCTGTTAAATCAGGTCCTTCTGCTGGAAAGAGTGTGTGTGATACGCAGGTTATCTAGGGTTAACAGCGAGGAGAGTCCCCAGGTGCCATGTGGAAGATGTTGGGAGAAATTGATCAGAAACAAATGAAGAGTGAAATTGTTAGTTTAATTCTGCCCCTGGTGCTGAATGGAGTGTAAAAAAGTGTATGAGTATCATACTTAGCTGTAATGGAATTTGATTTTTTGACACCAGCATTTGAAGTCCATGTTACTGATATGGGCAAATAGATTACATGCACTTAATTGTAAATTGAGAAATCTAGTAGATATATGTTTCCCTACTGGAGGCTTTGCCTTAACTCCTCTGGGAATATCTATTTGTTAACTCATGTTGATGAAAAATTTGGTTGGCTGACTATAAGTGAATGATGTTTGAAGTGCTCATGTCAGTTTCTCTCCATCTCTTCCATCCTGTGTAGTCACTCCTTCCTGCTTAGCAAGAGAAGAGTGAGATCCTAAACCCAAGCCCAGGGAATGATGCTTTCTGCAAACTGCTCCAGGCCTCCTCCCAGGGCCTGGTGTTCACATCTTAGGTTGCATATGGGGATACTTCTTTCAGTGTCATGCTTAGTGACTGACTGCTGGAAATGAGGGCAGAGAAGCAGTCTTCTTGGCTACAGTGTACCTCTATGAGATGTAACTGTGTCCCATTTCTTGCTTTTTTATGTGTGTCTTTTGCTTTAGAAATTCCAATCTCGTCTATCCCAGAAGCCTTTGTATCTATTAGGCCTGTGACATCAGAGATAATAAGGAAGAGCAATGTGATTAACTGAGAGGGAAAGTTACTTGCATTCATGTTGTTTAAAATGCCTTTTTTTGTTTGTGTCAAGGACCCATTTAATTTGCTTCTCCAGGAGAAAAGCACTTGGGTGGGAAGGGAAATGCGTAAGAGTTCAGAAGATTTGCCTCCCACATTCATGAATCACCCAAAGAATCTTGTGGCATTAGAAGGAAAAATGAAACTTGGAAGTGCTGATTTGGAGGAAGGGGAAGAAGGAAAAGCAGATAAGCACTTATTAGCTAGATATGTAACAGAGAAGCTGTGGAGAACCCCAAACCCCCTGCTTTCCCTTTGTACATCACCTTATTATTGACAGCGTCTCTTCAACTGATACAGTCCTTCAGATTTTTGGAAGTGTGCTATTTTTGTCTTTTCTGTTTTCTAGAGGGAAAGGGGAGCCAGTGACAGAGCTGAGTTGGTCCTCCTGCCGGCAGCTTCTGTACCAGTCAATGGCCACCATCCTGGCGCACACGGGCTTCGAGTGCGCCAACGAGAGCGTCCTGGAGACGCTGACGGACATCGCGCACGAGTACTGCCTCAAGTTCACCAAGCTGCTGCGCTTCGCCGTGGATCGAGAGGCTCGCCTCGGGCACACCCCTTTCCCTGACGTCGTGGAGCAGGTCTTCCACGAAGTGGGCATCGGCAGCGTGCTCTCACTGCAGAAGTTCTGGCAGCACCGCATTAAGGATTATCACAGCTACATGCTGCAGGTGAGAGGGGCGTTACGGACCTGGTGGTGCCAAGAAATGTACCCCCAGTACAGTTGCTTATTCCTGGGGCGAGTCCTGAGTCTTTCTGAGGGGAAATCTGACTGGAAAAACTTCTGGGTGTAGAGAGGAGTCAGCAAGGGAAAGAGAACAGGAACTTTTTGACTGGAAGACAGAGCCCCTTATTTGTCTTCCTAGTGAGACTAAGGATGCTCTACTGATGGCTTGCCTGAATTTAAGAAGAGTCCCCTAGCTCTTGAATTACCCAGTCAAAATTATCAAGTAGAGGTAAAATCAGAGCTGACTGATGAACTGAATTTTCTCCTTTAGTGGGATATTTGGCTGGTTAACATTTTGGAAAACGGGTAAGCAGACATAAATTTCTAGGCTGTAGAGTGGTTTTGTTCACTTAAGCAAGGAGTGACTTCCTTAAGCTTTAGGAGTGTAGGGGGTAGTATTTTGCTGATCTGAGTTGTCACACAGATGCCACCTTCTTCTTATATAAAAATAGCAACCTAAAGACTTGTCTTTGTTAGAAACATTCCTGCTCAAAATACCAGTTCTGTTCATTTTTGTTCAAATGTTTTTGTTGTTGTGTCCTTTTGGAATCTAGGTTTTCTGCATCATTCTGCTGCTGCAGTTCATTCTTACCCTGCAGCTGATCATTGTCTTAACAATCATTGTTCTTTATGCAGGACTGAAGTCCACAGTAGCCCCTTTATTTCGAAGTATATCTAGAAGGGGGAAATAGGCTTTGCTATTCTTTTTCCTCCTTGCTTCTGCTGTTTAAAAGTCTTGCAATTTTCCTGAGCACAATTCACTGACTGTTCGGTTTTAGTGGTATAAACAAGTATTTGTAAGAAGCAGATGAAATCTGAAATGTTTAAATTTAATTGTTTACCGTTTTTAAGTTTTTGGAAGTACAGGGTAGTTCTAAATCTCATTCCTGTATTTGTTTCACTTCTCTTAAGTGGAGAAAACTTCTGTGTTTTTTGCTGTAAATCTGACAGAATATACTCAGGCTTTGCCCAGTGGTGACTACCAGGACTGTTGAAGATCTGAGGTTTTTAATACTTGAGTGAACCTGTTAGTGGATTAGAGGCACAATCTGTTAGAGGCACAATATTCTCTCCTGCTTCTGAGCAGTGATATGCATTACTGAATGGTTGTTTCACTCTGCTTTGCAAGTGGCTAAGTATCCTGCTTGGGATTGCCAAAATCTGTGTGATTTAAGTTTGTTCACACTGTTTTTAGTGAATGTCTCTGTATTGATAGTAGCGTGGCATTCACTTTTGATAGCATAAGGTGATCTCCACTGCTGGCTGCTGGACAGTGGAGACAGTCTTATAGGTAAAACCAATGAGACACTGCTTTTGTTTTGTTTTAAATTTCTAAGCCTCACCATCTCTGTTTATAAAATGAAGGTGCTAATATTTATCAGTCAGATGTTAGTGGGTTAAACCTCTTATTAAAGTCCCTTGTTAAAGCACAGAAGGTGCACTTAAAGGGGAGAAAAATCTCTTGTGTAGCTGGTAAGTTGTTTACTTGTTCATTCAGGTCAGATGTTAATAATGTTCAGGGAACAGAGTGCACTGCAATGTAATTGCCATCAGATCCTCTGAAGTCACTCTCACCTTTCTGGCCTCTTTTTCACCTGCTGATCTTTGACAGGTTAGCAAGCAGCTCTCTGAAGAATATGAGAAGATTGTCAACCCTGAAAAGGCAGCAGAAGACACAAAACCTGTGAAGATTAAGGAGGAACCTGTTAGTGATATTACTTTCCCCATAAGTGAAGAGCTGGAAGGAGATCTGGCTTCTGGTGACCAGTCTTTGCCTGTTGGAGTTCTTGGAGTTCAAAGTGAGCGCTTCTCTGCCAACTTGGAAGTAGAAGCTTCTCCACAGACTTCAGGTAGGGATTTCTTGCTTCTCCTGGAAGCAGTCCTTCAGCAGTTCCATGTTATCTTGTTTCCCCTGGTTAGGTTTGGATTTGCATCCAGAGATTCATATTCCTGCAAACTTGGAAGCCGTGTTCCTTACGTAGTTTATGCACTGAATGAATTCTGGAATTATGAATGGTACTTGGTGCTGTTCTCCATATTCAGAAGTTATCCTGGTAATGACAGTCACTGTTTTATGAAAGCTTGTCAGTGACTTATGTGATATGGGCTCCTGGGAATCCCTCCTAGCATCCCTACCCCAAAGCCTGCTGAGGCCATGGAAAGTGAAATGGTGAATGAATTAGTAGGGTTCTGGAGATTGCACTCTTTTCCTCAGAGTGCCATCCCTTGATGGCATTGAAGCACACAGGTGGCAAGCATGGGAGAATCTGCTATGGCCATGCGTGCTCTGTATCTACACAGAGATTTCATTCTTTTCACTGTTTGGTGAAGCTGAATATCTTGGAATGAAAAAGAGGCAGTTTTGATTTTGCATAGAACCATCTGAACTCTGGAAGTCCCTGCAATAATAACTGTTTCACTTAAAAATCTGGTTAAAAACAATGAAGCTTGTCCTCCTATTAACCCTAAGCTAAGTAGCATATATAGTGAGGTTAGAGTATACCTCTGAGTCCATTAGGTTTTTTGCATTGTGATGAGTTTTAAAAAACATAAATCCATCTAATGTTTTTCTGAAAGCTCATACTGTTTTCCATATCACCTCTGAAATGTGGAGTGTTTGCAATTTTGTGGGAGAAGGAACAGCAGATTCCTCTGGCCCATCCAGGGTTGCGAGTGATTCATCTGGAAGGCTTTGTATTAGCATCTACCACTTGAGACCCAGAGGTTAGCACGCGAGCTGTATATTAAATGCCTCTTGCTTCTCTGGTACAGAATTGATGTTTTCTAATTAAGAATACAAGTGCTCTGTTCCTCCCTGAAAATCCCTCTTCACTTCACAAGAGCCTTTGGAAATCTCATCTGTGAGAAGTTCCAGTCTAGACCTGGGCAGGCTGGAGAGTTGTAATATCCTAAGGAGCAAGAAAAAGCTGCTGCAATTAGAACACCGTCATCTCTAAATGCAGGTGTGAGGCCTGCAGGGAGGGCAGTGAGGCTTCAGTGTCTGAGGGCAAAACTCATTACGGCCTTCCATGTTCTTCCTGTGTTATTGTGGATGTCTGACATTGCAGTTGTGAGCTGGCTGCTTACTTTCGTTGCAGTTGGAGAAATGGAGGCAAAATTTTTCCTTGTTCCTCCGCCTCTCAGGATAACATGAAGATTAGCTTATTTGTGAAGTACTTTGAAGTTAAAGTGCTTTGAAGATGAAACATCCTGTGTTGATGCTTAAGTACTTTTAGTCATTAGTGACACTCTTAGTGACAGGTGACACAGCTGAAAGGAATAAGGCTGAGCGATGAAGAGCAATTGATGAAGGAAAGACACAGTTTAGTTTAGTGAGCACCTTTGATTATTATGTAGACTGGAGCTGTAACTCTGGAACCATAGCATTTTAATGATGTGTCTGTTGTTGTTGACAGGGATGCATTTACTTATGATTAACATAGAAAGGACTTCCATTAAGGCAACTGAGCTAATGTAGGCTGTGTTATCAAAAAGGTCTCATAAACCTTGATTTTGGCTAAGCTGATCTGGAAAAGATTCCTGACTTCTTCATAAAGGAGAATTCTTGGCACAGACCCGTGTTGGAACATTTGTTCTCTTTGTAATTTCTACTAATAACGGCCTGTTGTTACTAGTGTATTGATGACAGGGAATGGTCATGGCTTTGGCTCAGTACAAGAGCTTTGGTTGTTCTTTCAAACTGCAGCCATGCTCTTTGAGACATGAAGTTTGGAAAACTTACTAAAAATGGTTTCCTATTTTTTTTTTTTAATTTTCTACGTGAATTTAAACTCTATACAAGAGAGATAAGATTTCAGAGTTTATTCAGTTTTGGTCTGTTTATGCCCATCTCAGCAAGGAGACCAATTAGTGTATTTTTAATAGGATTTTTGTCTCACTTTAAACTCAAACAGAAATAGTGCAATCTGTAATTACTTCTCTTGGGGAGAAAACATTTGCTATTTTCAAGGAATATGGTTTGGTAATCTTGTACAGAAAATCCTCAATCATTGCTCAGATTGCACACTAGTCCAGAAATATTTTATAAAAAAGTGAGGCGGCGGGAGCTATTTCTCAGCAGGGCATCTGTGAGGCTGAGCCAAAAGGACTTCTTTCCCTTCTGCTGAAGGATGGGATGAGACCTGTGGGTGTTGAGTAGAAGGAGGCAGGAAGGCAGGTGGCTGACTGCAGCTTTGATGTCCCTGCATTTCAGAGCTGAAAGTGGTATTTGGGACTGTTCTTCTACTTACTCCTCTGCCCGCTCACTTGGCCTCCCCTGCAGAAGCCCAGGATGCTTGATGGTGGCAAAGACCTCATAATGACTTCTGGACTTCCTTGAAGTCCTGCACCTGCAGGGTCTAGTCCACATGCTGTTGGTGTACTCATTGCTGCTGGGACACTTCTTCTGGAGAGTGATGTGAAGTTATTTCTCGTGGAGAAAATCACATGGAGGCTAACAGTGAAAGGATACCGTCATATTTTTTGGAGTGGCAATTGCTGGGCAATTGAATATAAGTCAACAGATGTTTTTTATTGATCACAGTGCTTGGTGTGTTTTGTTCTCCCCTCGCACAGTTAACCTGTGGCTTTGCTTTTGCTCCATCTTTACCTTTGCTGCTGTCCTTTGTATCTGCGTGCTGTTTGTGATTTATCTTTTTACTCAGTTACTACCGTGTGCTTTTTCCTTCTCTAGGGGCTGAGGTGAATGCTTCCCCACTGTGGAACTTGGCACAGGTGAAAATGGAGCCACAGGAGAACGAGGAGGCTAATGTACATGGCCACGGGGTCCTAGGCAGTGATGTCTTTGAGGAACCGATGTCAGGCATGAGTGAAGCTGGGATGCCACAAAGCCCCAACGGCTCTGAGAGCAGCTACGGTTCTCATTCTGCAGACAGCCTGATGGGATCCTCACCTGTCTTCAACCAGCGCTGCAAGAAAAAGATGAAGAAGATGTGAAACGGAACAGTCTTTTTATTTAGTCCTGATAGCGTGCAACAGACACTTGACAGGAACTAGTAGAGTACTGTGATGATTCTAACACAGGGCTGGCCCCGGTGTGTGGGGGACCTGCATGAAATTGCTATGAGAGGTTTGGTGTGTAGCTCCCCTCTTTGCTGGCTTCCATACTCCATCCTGATTCATGAGACTGAAGATCACCCTTTGCATTTGATGGTGGCTTGGCTTACTTTGGCAGATTAATGAGGAATGTGCTGGTGAAAAGTTGTTGGGAGGAGATTTTCCAAGTTACAGAACCATTGAATAGTTTGGTTTAAAGGGACCTTGTGGCATTTCTCATCCAGCCTCCTTCTCAGATCTCAGCCAGTTAAAACAGTTTGCTAAGGGCTTTGTCCATTTGAGTTTTGAGTATCCACGAGGGTGGTGATGCCAAATCTCTCTGGGCAGCATTTTCCCATATTTGGCAACTCTCACAGTAAGAAAAAGAATATATTTGCATCGAGCTGGAATTGCCCATGTTTCAGCTTGTGTTCACTGCTTCTTGTTCTGTCATTGTTCATCTCTGAGAAGAGTCTGACTGCCTTCTCTAACCCAGTTATTAAGGGATTATATACAATGAGATCTCTTTTTAGCCTTTTCTCTTCTTAAGTGTGGAGAAACCCTGTTGCCTGAGCTCCCCTTACTTGTCCTGTGCTCCAGCCCCCACACCAGCTCTGTGACCTTCCACTGTAATTGCTGCAGTGCCCTTGTAAGGGGGAGCACAAAAATGGATGCCATCCTCCAAACACTGTTTTGTGATCACTGAATAAAGAGGAATAATAATTTCCCTCAGTGTGCTGGCTGTCTGCTCGCTGACTGTTGTGGGCAGCAAGAGAGTCCCAAGTCAGGGTATTGTAGCTGGAGAGGCATTGCTGCTGCTGCTGCTGGTGTAGCAAAGATGCTGTAGTGTGGTCTCACAGTGCCATTAGGCAGCTCCCTCGGTGCCTTCACGTTCAGCCTGTTGGTTTCAATGGGCCTAAGTTCTCACTAACTCAGTCTTCCTCTGCTGTAGGCAATGCTTTATTCCTGCATGCTGCTAGAAGGCTCGAGGACCTGGTAGGCCTTAAAGCAGAACTTATCAGTGGAAACAGGTGAAAAAGGTGTTGTGTACGTGAGACTGAAAGTACAAAAAGCATCCTTTGTTACCAATATTGCTTGCATTGTTGAACAGTAAATCACATTTTCTTTAACCTTCCTTTTGCTTCCAGTGTACTTAATGAAGCCCTTCTTATTTCTTACCAGTTTAAACTCCAGCTGAGCTTTGGCTTTCCTAATTGTTTCTGCCTACTTGGACTGTGTCGGTATATCTCTGCTGGCCAGCCCATCCTCACTTCCACTTCTGTGTACCTTTCTGTTTGTGTTTGAGATCAGTCAAGAGTTCCTCAGTCATCTGAGCTGGCCTTCTGTCATGCCTGCTGTAATTTCTGCTTGTCAGAAAGGACTGATGTTTTACTGTGAGAGGGCTGTCTTTGAAAATAAACAGCACACTTTGGGCAGCCAGAACAGAATTTCCCATGTGAAATTCTGCTGAGACATTCCTTGAATAAACCAAAATATGTTGACCTAAAGGTACAGGCCTCTGTCTTGTACATGTTTCTCAGGATTTTAAATGCCACAATTCTATGTCTTCTGCAGCCAAGACATTCATGTTCTCCACCAGTTTTTCCTTGTTAGAAACAAGACCAGCAGAGCTTACTCCCTAGCTGATTACTTGATCATCTATTCAGGGAAGTTGATATGGTTTTCTGAAGAGAATAAAACAGCTTTTACTGGTGGTGTGAGCCTGTACTGGCAATGCAAACTTTTCCTTTGCTGTCATTGGATTGAGTGCAGCAACTTCAGGCTGGCTGAGCTTTCATATTCAAGGTTGTTATCTTGACAACTTAGTCTGAAACAGGATCTATTTTGCTGCTTGCTTTTATGGCTCAGCTGACTGATGGCATTTTTTTTGTTCTGCACAATCCTCAGTTGATCAACTCGGTCTTTAACTTGATTCAGTGTGCCTCTCTCTCAAAAGAGCTAGAATGAACATGAATCAAGAATGAACAGCCACTTAAACTGGCTTTATACCTGTAACCCCTTGGGATGGTTGAGGGAAATTTACCAAACCTACCATTTATCTTTACAATTGCAGGTTTATCTTTTGAAAGAATGAGCTTCAGGCATAGTATTTTTGTTTCTGTATAACATGCCTGGCCTTAATTCTTTTTTCCTAACTGTATTTCTCTTCCACTTTATAGAAGTGGAATCCAAACATAAAATTCCTCAATGTCTAATAAGAATGCGTGACCATAGGCTTTTATGGACAATGGAGTTAAAATTGTCCATCACAGTTTTAAAGGTCTCTCCTGGGGGGTAAATTCTCTCTATTTTAAGCCTAGTCAGTAGTAGAAGAGCATACCAGGAAATCTTTATTTTGATTCCCCCTGAGTCACCATTAGCCAAGCTGCAATGTCCCTGTTTTCTCAGCTGTAAAAGAGAATAGTAATATTCACCTTTCAGAAGTGTGTTTGAGATTTAGTTACTCTGCAAGAAAAAGGTGCAATAGTCATTCAGAGAGCTTTGTGAGAGCTGCAAGCTTTTATTCCACTTCAGTTGGACTGTTGCTGACTGGAGAATGCTTAGATGGTCACTGAAATGTCCTATATGACAGATTTTAAGTGAGACTGCTGATCACGAAGAAGCACAGCACAACTCTGCTGTTCAACTGCCCAGGTACAAGGAAGGCATTTGGGGTGGTAACTTCTCACTCAGCTTTAGGTGCCTGCATCTAAACTTGTTCCTTTGGGCCACAGTTGCAGCTGAAGAGAAATAATCATTCTTAGGTCACTGTCCTTTTGGCCTTGAGGTAGAAGTATAAAGCAGGTTGAATGAGTGGCGTTTTTAGAAATGTCTATTTTTCCTCTCTGTGCCTCTAAAGTGAGTTCAACTTGACTACCTCAGCTGAAGACATCCACACTGTCGGTGTACGAGTTCAGTGATGTGACTTAAGCCTTTCCTGGATGGGAATCAGAGACTTCCTCCTGCTGGGCCAGTGCTTTTTCTTTTCTGCACATTTACTAGAGCTTGCTGTTCAAGTGGTAGTACAGGGCTAAGAGCAGGCTGCCCATCCCAGCTAAACCAGCAGATCTAGCATTCCCCACAACACACAGAATGTGCCAGGATGGGGCCTTGAGGCTCAGCTTGATTTGCCCTTCGTGTCTTTGACACTGTGTGAGAACACCTGTCACTGGGCATTTCTCTGTAGGTGCTTTGCGAACTGGTTCTTGTGGTAGTGTTCTTGCAGCCAGGGCACTTATGCAAAGTCCATTGCACTATTTTCAGGAGCCAAATGACAGAGTGAATGCTGCCAGCATCGCTTGCTCATTTGCAAGATTTCAAGTGGGCTAAAAATGAAAATCTAGTGTTCTCCAGGGCTTTGGTTAAACCTCCTAAGTGTTAATCTTAAGTGCTTTCTCTGTATTGTTCATGTGCAGATGTTCTGTCTTAACTTTCATGATTCTTTTTTTTTAATTTCACATCCCTTTTCCAAACCCATTTCACCCTATAACACACTCTGCAACAAGCCAAGCCTGAGTGCTTCAAGTGTATTTAAATACAGTGCATATTCACTGTCTTTTGAGTCAGCTGTGTTGTTGCAGAGTGAGGGAGAAGTGCTGTTGATTCTGTTTGGGATGCATGTTTATGCAGAGGTGAGAAACCCATCAGCATCGCTTATACACTTATAAATGAAGGCAGAGTAATAGCTGTACCTCCTGTTCCCCCACTGCGCTAAGGGTTGCAGCTGACTTTTGTGTGCTTGACATTTCCTTTTATGCATGTGGAAGCTTTTCCTTCTGGGTGAGCCCTTCGCCTCTGAACATTTTTGGTTCTTAGATTTACAGTCGTGTTCATCATGCATGAAATAGTGAAATTTAAAAACTAGCTCACAAAGTCAGACACAGACAATATGCTCTTTTGATGAATCAAATAAGATTTTGCTAGGTGTTAATGCAACCTTGGGCAACTAGTGAGGTGTGTTCATTGACCATGTAATCCCCAAATTTTAAACCTTGGTGAGATTATGCAGTGGGATGGAATGAAGCTCTGCTCTTGCAGTTGCTGTTTCTTGCTGATGGCTGGTGAAGCACTCTGCTGACCCACCTAATTCAACAGTCTGCAGTTTTTACAGTTCTTTCATCTTTGTCCTTTCTCTGTCCAAAAGTGGGTGGATGAAAAATGGGAATATTGGGTATTGACCATGTCCATATCCAGTAGCATTGATGTCTTACGGTGATTTATTTTGCCATGATTGAAATTGGTAGGAACTTTGATATCAATTTGGAGAGCAAGATCTGTAAATTACTTGGCTTTTGAAGTGTTTTGCATAGGAATCATCCAGGATTGTAGTTGAGAGAGCTCTGTGTATCATATTCCTTTTCCCCTCTAGCAATTCCTTTTTATTCTTTTTGAAGAGTTTTGCCTGGTATCCAGTAAAGTTCACTGTATAAATGGCAATGTAACAACTTATGTGTACAGCTTTATGTCAGACTACACTACCTAGTGATTTAATTCCAAGGCCATCCATGCTAATTTGAATATGCATAATGCTGCGCAGAAAAAGAGATGTTTCCTGCATAGAAATGTACAATTTAAAAAGAAAACAGGAAAATAAGATTAGATAGGGTAGGTGAGGCCAATCTGATTATGTGCTCAGTTCTGAGACTAATGCACATGCTATGTGTGAAGGATGTTTTACTTAAAATGTTTTTGTACATGCATGTGAAAGAAATACGTAACTTTGCTTTGTGTTTATGTGGAACAAAATTACTTGGAAATATTTCAGGGTTGGGTTTTTTTTTCCCTTGCTCTCCTGGAGAGAGCTGCTTTGTAATTTCTAAGAAAATAAAAAATAAAACCTATTCAGAAATAAAAATTCTAAAGGTGTTGTTTGTATGTTTTGGTTTGTTTTGGAGAATGATGCTGTGAACGCAAAAGTCGGTCTCGGGGTTCTGTTTACCCTTTTGTGGGATCTGGAGGAGACCTTTTGCAGGCTTGAATAAGGTACAGGGATGATATATCAGTGTTAATGTCACAGCCAGGAAAACAAGAAATGTTATTCAAGGATGTGGCCAGAGAAGATGGAAGTCTTATTTTGCACAAGTGCCAGTGCTAGCGAGCCCCTGAAGTGATATTAGAACCACGGTGCTACTATTGGTATTCATCCAGCATAAGCAAGTGCTGTTTCTGGGGCAACTACTTATATATACTTCTACTACTTATATTAACTGACTACCTAGAAGCCCTGCTCCAAGCCGTGTGCTTTGCTCTTTTATGTGCTGGTCTACTTATTTTACATTCTGCCTTATTTATTTTTCTTTTAAATTGGGCAACTGCTTTAGAGTGCTGCGAATGAAGCACAGTGTGCTTTGCCCTCTGCTCTGTCTGTCATGGTGGGGCTGAGGAAGGTTTGATGCTTGCTAGCCCTGCTAAGCAATTGCAATAGCACACCCTGAATTAGGATATTGGCCTGTGCCCTTGCCGGGAGAGGGGGAGTAGTGCTTGCTTCCCTCCCATCACGCTTGTGCTTGAGCGCAGGCAGTCCCCCCGCACCGCTGGTTCTTCCGAGCCCATACAGCTGAATTGATTTCCCGGTCCCCAGTCCGGGGCTGTTCTTTCCCCTTCCATACCAGCACCTTAAGGCAGAGGACAGCAATCCTCGCTCCCCATTGCCCCCCACCAGGTTAAGACTGAGCCCCCGGGCCGCTCTGCTCCAGAAGCCCGGGGAGCTGCGCAGCGGGGAGCCGGGCCGGCCGAGGGCCCGGGGGTCCCGGCACGGCGGCCCGGGGCTGGCCGGGCCCGGGGGTCCCGGCACGGCGGCCCCTGGCTGGCCGGGCCCGGGGGTCCCGGCACGGCGGCCCCTGGCTGGCCGGGCCCGGGGGTCCCGGCAGGGCGGCCGTGGGCTGGCCGGGCCCGGGGGTCCCGGCAGGGCGGCCGTGGGCTGGCCGGGCCCGAGCGCTCCCGCGGGCGCTGCGGGCGCGGCGGTGGCCGCGGGGTGGTGCTGGCCGCTCGCCGCTGCGGGGGCTGCCGGCCGGGGGGCTGCAGCCGCAGCCTCTGCGCTCCCCTAAAAACCCCGAACTCCAAACCGTGTCATTTTCGCTGCGTCTTTTATGCTGGAGATTAGAATCGCCTCTTTGTTGCTATGGAAACGCTGCGTGAGAGAAGTCGAGCTCATAATGAGTTCGGATGAAAAGTCCTTACGGGTGGGCTCGGCGCCCGGCACCCTTGCAGTGGGGAGAATGGGGCTGCCGGATCTGTCGCGGGGGCGTCGCTGCTTTTTGCAGGGATCCTCAGTGGTTTGCAGAGCTTGTCGGTCTTTCCCTTTCGGGCTCATCAGGCCAGAAACAACCCCTGCTCCTAGACCAGCCCTTTCCCTTGGGAATTGGCTCAAGAGTCGCGGCAGCATCACTTGTGCACCTGGACTGCAGGTGCCCTTGGTTCCGTGTGTGTGGAGGCTGCCATTGCAATGGGCAGCGGGGCCGCAGCAGTGAGCTCGGTGAAGGGCTTGGGTGTTGTGAGGGGTCTTTGCTTCTGGTACCTATCAGGGCCCTGCCACACATACACTCTGTGTGCTTTTCCCTCAAATCTGAGCCCAAACTGTCCCTTCAGGTGTGCCTCACTGCCAGCCTTGTGCCCATGCAAACGTCCTGCTGCCTCTGCTCATCCTTGCCACCCGGGTTTGTCTCATCCCTCCCGACCTTCATTGTTCATTCTCCTCTTGAACTCCTGGCAGCATTTCTGTGGCCTCACTGCCACCTTGTTGTGGCAATTACTGCTGCCCATCTTGAGTTGCAAACACACTTAGGAAGCAACTTTTTTTTCCCAGAGTGAAAAAAAAAAACAACCCAAACTGTTAAGATTATTTATCTGAGTTTTAGGCAAAATTTTATTTCTCTTGGTGGAGGAAAGGAAGTTGGAGCTTGCAGTAAATATAACAATTGTAAAAGCTGATGGCTCTTTTCAGTTATTCCATCTTGTTGCAGTTGGACAAACTGCCCAGCATGGAGGGTGTGCTCCTGCTCTGGCATTATCTCCTCCATCTCTGGTGTCTCCAGGCTGAAGTAGGGGGACAGGCAGAATTTGTACAGTAGAAGAGAGGATGAGGCAGCGGGCTCTGTGGCAGCCAGGGCGGAGCGTGGCACATGCTCTGGAGTCTGTTACCCTGATGTGCCAAAGCTGGCATTTGTTAAAAGGTAACCCCATGAAAGATTTTGTGAACTACAGTTTCTTAGTCTTTCTGGGTATGAATTTCAGAGTATTTGGAGAACGGCTGGAAAATGATAGTATTTGCCAATACTAATACAAAAAACAAAAACCAGACCCCTTTTTTTCCTTGTTGGTGCCCTTCCTCTTCCTCTCTTTTCCCCCCTTTCATTACATTTTCCAGTCATGGAGCAGCCATTATGTTGGTTTTGGTGTTCCTGATTTTGCTGGGGGAACTTTGGTGTGCTTGGTGAATGTGACATTGGTACTGCTGCAGCAGCTCCTTTGAAGACAATGATGCTGACTGAATGTTTAGAAAACCCATCCTTTTTCATCTGCAATGCCCAAGTAGTGAATAGACTTACTGTAACTTAATGTAACCAGACCAGTTTGACACTCTCCATCTTTCCCTTTCGACAGTCTCTTGACTCTTGTAATACCGTAATTTTGCTATTATTTGAGGGATACAAACTCTTCTATTGTACAGCAGTCCTGGATTTCTCTAGTGAAGAAAGGAAACAAGGAAGCCAATTGCTGCTAACTCTGAATGCCTAAAGAAAATTACATGAAGCAATTCTAATCTAAAAAGCTGTAGTATATAAAAACCATCTGAGTCTTCCTCCTATAGTCTAAAGAAACAAAACCACACCTCCAATTCCCAGCTTCTTTGATGATCACATTGAAAGCTAATTAGTTGCATTTATATTGTAATATCTGATTCAAATTTGTCTGACATGGCTGAGATGTCACAGCCCTATTAACTACAGATGCCCTATAATACAGTGTCTTTTTAAACAGGCAGTAGAATAAAATAAAATACGATTCTTTGTCTACTGAATGGATTTTTCTGTGGGAAACAGTGAGCAAACCATCTACATCTCAGTATAACCAAATCTTTCACAATGACTTCAAAGGAAGCAGAGAAATTAAATAACTGAAGAGACACTGTCCTGCACATATTCATCTCCTCTAGCCCAAAGCTCAGAGACCTTCCTACACTCATTTCTAGTCTTTAAAAAATCAGCATTTCACAAAAAGATCAGCAGAGCTCTACAGCTCTCAGCAGTGATTTCTGTTGTTCTTTGTGTTTTGCAATTCTGTTTGCATGCTCAGTTTTGATAAATTATGTTCTTCTCGGGTTGGGTGCAAAATGTATTTCCGTAATGAATGGATGTGGTTCTCATTATAGAGCATCGAATAAGATACCCTCTAAGATCTTGTAAGGTGTTTAATTATACAGAATCATCCTAGAAAATGTACTAACTGATGTCTGGGTCCTGAAGCAAGTGTGAATGAAAGATATCTGATCTTGAAATTGTGGGCTAGAAAGGAGATTGTGGGCCAGCTTGTAGGCTGGCCCCAGACCCTTATGCAGAGACAGTGCTTTTTCTGTTTTATAAATTCTTCATGAGTCTTCCACGGTTGCAAGCTCAGGTTCAGAAACTACAGACGCAGACTTCAGTGCTGTTTGTGGGAGTTTCTAGGTTGTTTTAATGAGGCACAGAGGTAATTTTGCAGAGTCATGCTGCAAGTAGATGTACGTGTGAGTGCCAGTGTGGGACTGTGAAAGAACTGGTTTCTTTTTGGGGTGGCAGATAGAAGAGAAAGTGACAGTCTGTATAGAAAATCTGTGTGCAGCCTCCTCATGGGGAGAAAACATGAGCTCTTGGAGCATCTACTGAAAATTCATAGAAGGGTGAAGGATTTAAAAGTGAAAGGAAAGGCAGAAAAGGGAGAAAGATGAAACAAATTGTTCTAGGAAGGGCAAAAGTTCAAAATTGCAAGTCTTGATTCCTCCCTCTCTCTCTGCCTGGAATCCCTGTGCATCCATGTGGTGTCAGTGATTCAAATTGACATAGGGAAAACTGAAGAGATAGAGAGGGCAGTATATGTAGGCATGTATTTAGGATTTACTGAATTAGTTGGTATTTGTATATGCATTTATCAAGGCAGAGATATACAGAGCAGTTATATATGTGGCTGTGCTGTTGCCATCATATCATTTACAGTTCCCAAGGATTATGAGTAGTTCCTGTGCCACTTCTGTCATCATCTTGTGGGATGTGTGACCAGAGGAGTTTTGGGTGCTTGAGACAACCACATAGTGCTCCCAAATATGTCTTTCATCTAGCAATTCAGATAAGCACGTCTGTGATTTTAAGTGTAAGAAGAACAGAGTGGGGATGTGCTTTGAATTATGCCTATACCTCAATGCTTTGCTGAATGAGGGCAATATAGCAGAGTAATGAGCAAAATTAAAAAACAACAAAAAAAACCGAACCAAAACTGCTCATCATGCTATATTTAGGTCAGGATCTGCAGTTCATTTCTCTGGACACCTGATGCCTCTAGCTAACTGGCATGCTGGGCTGCTCCAAGAATGATATTTTATTCCACTGATCTGACAACACCCATAGTTTTCTTATACACAAATGTCCATATCACTAAATCACCTCTGCCATCGTTAGTGCTAATTGGCTCCCTGGCTGTACCCTCAGAGGAGCTTGATAAGCCTGAATGGAAGCTAAAGGCCTGTTTCCCCACAGAATGGCACTGGGACAACCTGTGAATATATAACAACCTCTGCTTTCACATTATACTCCCTGGTCTCGTTACAGAGAGGCTTTCAAAAGTGAGGGCTATCACTCTCACCATTTTCTGTCAGGACTGAGTTTGCCCACACAGAAGTTAAAGCATACTAGCCACTGGTAAATGTTTGCTTTCCATCATATTTTTCTGCTAGTGGATGTCTGTGTGTGTGCAGTCGAGTGCGCTGGGCAGGCTCCAGCTCCTGGTAAACAAGAGAGACAAAATGGGGATGTGAACAGAGCGGGAATGCAGATGGGTGTTGGCACGAGGTCAGATGCTTTTACAAAGTACCACCCTTCATTTGAGCCGTGTCATGCTTTCTGATATGTCATATCTTATGATGGATTAGACAAAGCTAACAATGTTTTGGCATGCTGAACAAAGCTTATGCAAGAGTAGATCTTTTTACTAAAATTTTGCTTTCAGAACCCTTCTGAGAAATCCTGAATTGTCCTGGAAATTCTGCTCTACATGTAGATGTTCAGTGTGTAGTCCTGAACAGATCGTAAGTTTTGAATCATCATTCTTGGAGGACTAGTATAAATGTATTCTTTGTCTTGCAAAGAAATTTTTTAATCCTTTTCCAAAAGGAAATTTTGGATTTCTTCTATCCTTCTCCTATTAATGAGAACAAGAGAAAGGGAGTGGCAGAGCTGATACCTGTAGCTCCTTCATCTGAATTTGGTTCCATTATTTGTTTTGTATAACCAGGAAATCTTCTTTTGAGAAAGGAGAAATGGAGTGGGCTGCGGAGAATGGAAGAATCGTGATTTCTCTCCAAGGAAAGTGAAGGAGGAAAACCAAAATTCTGCCAACAGAAAAACAGTGTTCTTTGTCCTCTGCCCCTTTCATTGCCATTCCACCTACCACGGTGGAATCCCTAAGGGAAATAGAAGTAACCAGAAGGTAATGAAGTATTTTCATATCTTTTCAAAGCAAGTTGTCAATCAAAGCTATTTATATTCTCTCTTTAACTTGTCAGTTGTAGGCCTTGAGGGTCTTCTTGTCCTTTTGCTTTCAATGTGTGTGGGTGAATTGTGGCATCCTTTATGCTCCCCTCCATCTTCTTTAAGGTCTCTGCTTGGTTTCCCAGTGAGATGCACATAGATTTTTTATTTGGCAAAATGTGGCATCGCTATTCTACACTCTACTCTAAGTCTTATGTGTCAGTCTCCTTCCAGCTTTGCAGGTTTTGTTTGCATAAATGAGCGGATTGCAACAAAAAGAATCTGGATTGGCAGCTCTGAAGACTTTAATCCTCTTTTCATCCACAGAGCAAAAATAATGTAACAGCAATATGACTGGGATGACTGCTATGCTGGCTAACACCAGGGACCAAACTGGGGATCTTCCAGAACTTAAAAGCACAACCCCTTTTACAACCTGAGCTGAGGCAAGAGGTCTGTATGGCACCTGTAAGCTCTAGGGACTGGGAAGGCAGAGGGAGAGCTAGGCCACAGCTGGCTGCTCAGTTACATGTATTTCCTCTGGAAATGAACTCTTTCCAAGTGTCTCAGCTTTACAGCATTGCAAATCCTGTGCAAGTCACTCCCTAAGTGATAACAGTATCTTACTGGCCATACCAGAAAATGTGATTCAATCCTAAGCTTGAGGAAGAATAATCCTTAAATCAAGTTAGTCTTAGATTCTCTGCAGATGTTTCTGGCAAATTTACCAGGCTTGTTCTACATTAAGGATTCTGTATGATTACAAGGTTAATGGTGCTTCAGGCTGTTCCCGATGTCAAGCTCTTGGATGAACTGGGTAGTCGTTCTCCTGTGCCCCATCTGGAATCCTCTGTGCAGAAAGAGAGCTGTCCTGAACAGGTCTGCCTCAGAGTTCGTTGGAAATACAGAGGTGGAAGAGGCGGCCCTGTAGTTCATTGTCTCATTTAGGATCACTGGTACAGAAATGATTAATAAATGACACTTGTCAACGTCTCTCCTTGAAGATCTTGAGTGATGGGAGACTCCACAGATTCTTGGTACATGACTGAGCTGCTTCCCTTACTTTTTAAAATGTGTTTGCTAACGAGCAGTGTGTATGTTCCTTGCTGCAGGTTAAGGTACCGTAGGGTGTGTTGTTGATTTCCTGTAAACCTCCTATCTAATCCATGCCTTTAAATCCTGTTTATGTGCTGGTGGTTATTCAGTTGTGTAAAATCTCCTGCATACCCCTTCCCTAATGCTTTCCTTCCCCAGACCATTTCTACAGCCTGTTAAGGTCGTGCTGAGTCCTGACCTTGTCTTCCACTGTACGTGCAGTCCTGTGCGGCTTAGTGCTAGCAAATTTAGTAAGCATAATCTCTTCCATCAACCAATCTGTAGTGAAAAAATGGATAGAAGCAAGTCAAGGACAAGATGTACAGAACAGTTTTGCAGAAACAACAGTGGCAAATAACTGAAAGCAGGTCATGTGATTCTCAAAGCTAATACTTTTTGGTTATGCACTAGGTTCCAAGATCTATTCTTATTTGGAACTTCCTATTTGAATTAAAGATATTTTAACATAATTTTTAATAATGTTTTCACTAGCTGTTGTATCAGTTGGGTCTCAATCTCAAGGTTACATTTCACTGTTCTGAAATTATTTCACAGAATGGAGTGGCTCTACTCATAGCCTTGATTAGCCCATGGGTCACTTCCAGGCAGGTGGCTTATCTCTCACTTGGAGGGCTGCACTGCACTGGCTCCAGGGCTGGCTGTGCCAGCCAGGCATCACACTGCCTTCACCAGCTAGAACATGGGCAGCTGCTCTCAGAGAGTCAGCGGCACAAAACACAGGATTTTCCCAGTAAGGTGGGAAAGATGTCGCTGTGTAAACTTTGGCAGAGTTTAGCCCCAAGATATCAAGTCTGGTCTGGATAGGAGATTCCACTGTGAGGAGTTCTGGCACATAAATTTCACAGACCCAGCTGATACCTCTTCATTTAGAGAATAAATAAAACAGGATTTAAGGATTAGTACACTTACAAAGCTTTTTTTTTTTCTGGATGGTGATGTCAGGCCTTAAGAAAGGTATCTGATATAATTACTTGCAGAAAACTACAGGCAGGTAAGCAGCTTCCTGGTTTGTACATCTCTTCCTACTCCCAACCTGACATCTAAAAAATGCACAGCTGGGGACCCTTGTGGGAGGTGCCACAAAGCAGGGGTCTGACCTGTTTATATTCTGCCTGGGTCATTTATTCACTCTGAAAGCAAATGTCTTGAGAGTCCTGAGCCAAAGTAGTAAAATAGAGGTAAAGTTCCATCCACTCCTCAATAAATTTTTCAAGAGACTGGGAGACCTTCAGTGGCCTGAGTGATCTCACAGTCTCCTGAGCAGGTCAGGGCCACCCCATAAGATCAACAGCTTGAGGAATCACAGAGCTTGTGCCAAGCCAGTGCCCAAAGGTTCTGGCAGTCCTAAAAGCAACATTGGCCAGTGGGCCCTTCTTTAGGTGGTGAGAAGAAAAAGATGCCGATGACGCACATCTCAGCCCAGATACGTGTGAGTTGTCGTGTTTATCGTTACCATTGTTCATTTGCTGCAAAGCAGGTGTTAGCTCAGAAAAACCCCATAAAAGCTGCATTCTGGATTGTTTGTTCCTCGTTAAAATGATCTGGGCCCCTGTGGGCATGTGTTGTCTTAATATTCTGGTGCTGAGAAGTGCCGCATTTTCATAATGAAAGCTGTTGCAGGAAAGCAATTCCGACCCCAGTTAAAGGGAGAAGATTACACTTGCCACTCGAGTTATGGTATTAGAACAACAGATTTTATTTGTTTTCATTTTCCCTGTCAGCTGCTTCTGAACCTCAATGCAATGTTCTTCAGAGATGTTAATTGTATTTTGTGTGTCTGGATCCCCCTAAGAAGTGACAAACGTTTTCAGTCACAAATTAGATGTCTCTTTTCATTTAAACATCAACAAGGAAAACTAATTTAGGAATGGTGGAGCTGTTGATCCAGCAAGGGTCCTAATCTGTGATAGAAGCTGACAGATAGATTTAGGGACATAAAGCAACAAATTCTGTGATGGGAATGTAAATCTATAAGATACTCATTTAATTTTTCTCTCAGCTGGTTCATGACTGAAGAAAAAGAGGCACATGTATGCAGTAGGACAAAATAATAAAGTAACTTCATTGAGTTTTCAGCAGTACAGTCACATAATTTAGGTCCAGCATTGAAGTGGACCGAAAAATCTTTGGACAAAGTTCCTGGGGTCACCTACGGATGCCTTTGCCTGAAGAAAGACTGGATTGGTTTTTTTAAGTCTTGAGTGAAAAGGAGAAAATAACATGCAAAGAGATGAGGAGAACATTGAATACACGGATCTGTGCAAAGTGGGATGAGGGTGATTCCTTGGGAAGGCTGACCTGGAACAGAGACTAGACAGAGCTAGAGAATAAAGTAGGTGTTTATTAAAAAGCCTTCAAGGATACACCTTGGGCAGTACAAGAGCTTGGGCTACACCCAAGGTGGACCCAAAATGGATGACCAGTCACGAGGTCTCAAACTTTTATAAGTTTTGATCCATTTGCATATTGGGATTTAATTGTCCAATTACAGCTTCAGATTATGAAGTCCCATCCTTCTTGTTTTCTCTCTTCAGTTCTGTGTTGTTTATGCTTTTGGGCCTGAAAACTTTAAAGGTTGTCCTTGGTCTCCAGCATGAAGACCAAGGACAAACCATTAGTTTTGTCTACCTACTCTGTGAAGAGAGCTTACTAACACTTAATATGAGGCTCAGAACTACACACCTAGACAGCACAGAATCTGAAAAACATGGAAGCTAAAACTTAAGGCATCAAGGGAGTAAATTGTGGGTCCTCTGAACAGCTGAGCTGCTGGATGGAAAGGGAAGATGACCAGAACCTACACTTCTGACAGAGGTGCCTAGGCAAATTCCCCTACATGGCCAAAGTCCTGTGAGGATTGCGCCTGACACAAATCCTTGTGTCGCCTGTTGGCATGGAAATGATTGTACAAGCAATCAGCAAGGAGGCTGAGGGGACAGGGACTGCCACACTGTAAAGTCTTTCTGGAGCAGCTGCATGTTCAGCCCATGACATGAAAGAGCCACTGAGAACTTCCTTATTTATTTTCTAATTTTCTATTTTGGGCAATAGGCAGAACTGCAAGAAAGCTAATTCTCAGGGGAGATGGCCCTGCCTTCCTGTATCCCTCAGGGTCATTCATCAAGTACAAAAAGCACACAGCATCTCCCAGCACATCATGTGGACTGTAAGTCAGGTCCTGGAAATTTTACCTGTGCTAAGTAGCACCTTCCTCCACAAGTGGTCCGCCTGCAATCAGTGCAGTAGGTTCCTACCTGAGTGAGGAAGTCAGGCAACAGCTGGTCCTCAAGAACTGTGAGTTAAAAGTGTAGCAACCAAGCTGATTTCCATAAAAATGGAAATGAGTCAGAGAGGGGAGAACCATATTTGAGTGCAAATGCAAGCAATTAGCTCAAAGCCATTACTGTAATGGCTAGAAAGACTTTTTTTAATTATCATTACTGAAATGCATTAGCAATATCTTTTTTTAAAAATGTAAATATACACAGTACAATCCCATCTATCTGCCGGAGCATGAAGTAACCCCATTTCAGTGGTACGTGCAGAGGAGTCTGTGGAGACTCTTAACTACAAACAGAACTTTACACAGGAATATGAATGAAGGCATTACCAGGGAGAACTTGAGAAAGGCAGCTATCATTAGTACCAACACAAATATTTGTTCAAATGGGAAGCTGGACTTTCAGAACAATTTCTAGGAATACCTGCCTGGCACTACCTGCCTTCCTGACCTTGACCTGTGCTGATGCCCCTCTTCCCCAGAGCACTGCTTTTCTCTCCTTCCCCAGCAGAGCCTTTGGAAGACGCCTGGCTCAAGTACAGAACTCACATGTCCCATCACAGGACATGGCAGCACGGAGCACTTTCAAGGTCCTGATGGTCTGGGGAATGTGTGTTGATTGCAATGGAATCAAGGCACTCTTGGACAGCCTTGGATTTTTTTGTTTAGAGTCTTAAGTCCTGTCTTGCCACTTCATCTATTCTGTAGTTACATTTGCAACTACATGGTTAAAATAGATGGTCAATGAATTAAAAATATTTTCTGTGAAAATGTGATGAAAGTGATAAGCTTTGGTTTCCTTCAAGCTGGGAGTATGCAGAGGACTTCTCCCTGATTGTGAGTGGAAGGGGGTTGATTATTAGGTTGTTTTTCTCTCCATCTTCTTTTTGCCTTTGAAACAAGGAAACAAAATAAAAAACCTCCCAGTTCCATACTATAACAGCTATTTTGGCCAAATGCAAAGTTCAGCTGAAGGTTTTGGAGCCCTGGTGCCCACCTGCAAAGTGGGTTGTGCAGCCCAGTCACCTGCAAACCACTTTCACATCTCCATTGTATTTTTTTAAAGGAGCTGTACCATCAGACTGAGGTAACAGAATGAAACATTACTTGTATGAAAGCAACTTTAGACACACAGAGGAGGTTCTCAAGCATAATCCAGAGATGATCTGAGGGAGACACACCACATTGGTATAAAGAAGTTCAATTATCCATGCAACTCAACCCAGGAAGCATGACTGAAACCATTCCCAGTGCTTACAGAGTCTAGGACAGCAGGAGAAAGGTTATTCTGGTGAGCCAGGGAAAATATCTACGTTTTCTAGGTTTTCAGCATAATTTATGAATTTAGGACCAAAACTGTGCTTCGTTGGAAAATATTTACATTTGTAGGGTTTTTCTTGGTCACAGTGGTGGATGGTATAGGGATATTGATTGAGTCGTGTTCGTGTGGCTCTGCAGTCCTGCTGCAATTCTGGAAGAACTTCCCCACTTCTCACATAATTTGGTAGAAAAATACCTGGAAAAGCACAGTGTTACCAACAGTTGCAAGTTCCCTGACAGTATCCTGTTCACGCACAATCACTGTGTACAAGTGTAGTTTTTTTCACACCATTACTCTGCAAGTATCTGAGGTGTCACTGTGATGAGAAGGCAATGTAGCATGACAGTCAGCTTGTCTGAAAATACAGGGGTTTTGCTTTATTAGACACTTCAGGTGAAGTGAAGCCAACGTCTGCCTTTGAGTACACCTTCATGGCTCTCACTGTAGGCAGTAGAAAGAAATAGGCAGAAGTGGTGTCTATTTAATCCTCTGTGTAGGAGTTTCCCGTACAGCAAGGTGGTCAATTCACCATGTTAGGTGCTTGTGGAAGTTCCTTTGTGCACACATGTTCATGTAATCTGTACCTTCCTTCAGGAGCCTCAGGGGAGCTGAACCTGGCCTACAGATGATACGGAAGACATTGTCTGCTGGAGAAAGGTGTATCATGTTTTATACCTGGATTCAATGAGGTGACAAATGTAAGCCTGTTTTTATTTCCATGTGGCTGCTGTATTTCTCACAACTGTCTATCAAAGATTGTCTGACAGAGACAGAAAGTCCTGGGTTGTGCATTTCAGTTATTTATATGCAAGGTCGCTCTCTGCCATCCTTTCAGAGAGATGACTGATGCCCTCAGCCCTCTGCACAAGGTTCTTCCATTCCTCTGAAACAGCTGGGATGTGGGTGCTTTAAGCTGGGGCCCTCCCCATATCTAACAGACCCTTGACTCAGTGGTGCTTTGTATCCTGTGCCAAATCTGGGGTGTGCAAGCAGTCCCACCAGCTTGTGGCTCAGTTCACAGATGTGGCTTATTCCACCAGACCTGCATTGGACTAACAGAAGACCTTCAGGCAGCTGTGATGCATGACCCTGTGCAAAGGCAGTCCAACAACAAATGCTATTGTTTTTCTAGCACTGCTGGAAGTGCAGATGGCATCCTGTGGCCTGGCATGAGCCTGACAGCTCCTACCCCAAGGTGGGCTCAAAGTCATGGCACTGTGATGCTTTGGTGATAGAAACCTGAAGACGTGGTCCTGGAAGGATCTGATAGCACAAAAAAGAGTGGCACTCCTTGCCTGCAGGAGCCTTGCTGGGATATTTGCACTCTATATAGGCTCATCTCTGAACTCAGGGAGTTTTTTCTAGGATGGGTCTCAGAGAGCCAGTGGCTCAGGCACTGTCTTCATGACTGGCTGCCCTCAGTTATCCTCTTTCCAATTTATCTTTGTGAGAAGCATCTCCCACTCCTGTCACATTTTCTGTGTGGGAGTGGGAGAAGTAGTCTGGGGCTGTTGCCTTCCTGTGCTTCCCCAGCAGACAGATTCTGAAAGGGCACAAAGCCCTCTCTTGAGCCCCTGGCTGAAGGTGGCTGCCCTGTGTTGTTTAAATGGGATAAGGAGTCAGGGCCAGATGAAGGAACTACATATGTTCATTTCATGCACCATGGTCCCCTAGAAACAAGATGATGACACTCACTTTGAGAGGACAACCGTGCGTGGTGGGTCTGGAAGGATTTCAGTGTGACCACTGCTGGGGCAAGGAACACTGGGGTGAAACAAGTAGAGAGGGATTTAGTTAACTTCAGCCAAAAATGGCCATCAGTTACTGACACAGTCCATTAGTGGAGCTATTTGTTATACAAACTTAATCGTGTTTTTAGAAAGAAAAGGGGAAAAATAATCAATATGCCTAGTTCATTTTAAAACAATAAATAACCACAAGTCTCTCCCCTGTCTCGTATATAGTATTGCTATCAGCTGGGAGAGTGGCAGTCTGGCCAGCAGAATCAGGCACTGTGGATCTCTGGGAACTCTTTTCCTGCCCCCGGGTGCTGAAAAGAGATCTCACTTCTCAAAGGTGATGCATGGAGCAGCTGCAATACCACCATTGTCTAACCTGAGCTTTCACACCTGACATTTACTCCTTGCTGAAAGCTGCTTTTCCTGCTCCAGCCATTTTAGCACAGCAGATCCCAGCACTCGCTGTCCCTGTCCATAGCCATGGTCATTTTTTCTTCTATTCCAGCATGACCAGCGGGCTGAGAGAGATAGATATAAGGTAGAAATTCATTACTGTGAGGGTAGTGGGACACTGGAATGGGCTGCCCAGAGAAGTTGTGGATGCCCTATCCCTGGCAGTGTTCAAGACCAGGATGGATGGCCTTTGGGCAACCTGGCTGTTGTGGTTTAGGAATGGCAGTCCCTAATTTAATGCCCTCTCCCTGGCCCCATGAGACTCTCCCAAATCACACACAGGTCACTTGCTCTCCTTCTCCTGAGGAAGTCATGAAAGATTCTGGGTTGAGGTAAGAACAATTTACTGGAAACACCAATGATATAAGGGAATGAACAGTAACAGCAACAATACTAATGGCAACAGTGTGTGAAAGAGAGGGTGATTTACATGCAAAAATATTCACCAAGCCATGGACAATGAAAACCAATGTTGGACCAGACCCTCCGTGCACCCACACTCTGTCCCTTCTGCAAGCCATGCACACCGTCTTCCGAAGGTGGGAATCCCTTCTTTCCACCTTCTGACAGTGAGGTGAGATGGTATAGAATGCCAACCTGAGATGCCCTCACATCTCCAGGTTCCACCCCCTCATAGCTAATGCAAGAAAATTAATTCTGCCCTGGCTGAAAACCAGGACATGGGTCTAGTGGGAGGTGTTCCTGTTCATGGCAGCGGGGTTAGATCAGATGATCTTTAAGATCCCTTTGAGCCCAAACCATTCGATGATTTTATTCATTGTATCTGAAAAGAGAGTCTAAATCAGAAACTGCAGTGCTTCATTCAAGGATTGAAAAGGCCATAAGTTAAACCTTGCCTTGAAGCTTGAATCATTTTTTTCTTTGTAGTACACAGGGCAAACACATGCCCTGAGAAACCATGATGAGGTGGAGAGGATGAGCAGGAACCATGTCAAGCCCAGACCACCAGACCAGAGGCTACCCTGTGCATGAACCAGCCACATAGTCCAGAAGAGATCAGAGCTCATTTCTCCTGTATACTCTCATGTAGCACAACCCGTGGTATGGGAAATAAGATAATGAGTGTAAAACATGGGATACTTCTCTTTGTGGTGCTTGAAGAGTGCAATTTTACCACTATTTGCTTTCACACATTTTTTTCATGGGTCTTCTGTAGTTCTTGAAAATGCATGGGATTGGCTGGGAAATCAGATGATTAATAAGAACTAACTACAGGCATTTTAAAAAAAAGATCTGATAGATTTCTAAGTCTCTTTCGTCTCATTGCAAACAGAAGGAGAAGAAATGCCCACAAAAATAAAATGAAAGCTGAAGATCTAGGTGGTAGACCTTTAAGACAGACTGTAAATATTGCAGAAATTATGATGAGCTTATAGCAGTCTCTGAGAAAAATCTGTCTACTGAAAATACAGCCTCTCAAAGATCAGGACCATAATTTAGTCATGAGTGGAGAAATATGCTGTAAGTGCTTAACAAATTATAAAAAATAATAATAACAATTAATAATACATGAAACCTGGAAAAAAAAGATGAATCACTGCATTAGAGAACACAATAAAAATCTTTTGTTTCTTGTCAGGGATCCTGTGCTGACAACTGTATCTGCTACAACAGCATATGCTGGAAAAATGCTCTGAGATAGGGCTCTGTTATTCAGATTTACAAACTGGATGATTGGAATCTGGCCTGCAGGGTGACAGTCTCATAAATCAGTGATGAAACCTTGCTCTGCACAGCTTCCTGGAATGTGAAGCAAGTGCCATCTTTGTAGAGGTAGAGAATGCCTTGGCTGTATGATGCTGGTGTGTCCGGTCCTGGGATGGACGGAGCAATGTATGTGGGAAGAATTTTGGAGAGACTGGTGTCACATAGGGTGGGAGGGTGTCAGTCATGGAGAAGACCAACTCCTGATCACCAGATCTGTACAGGTAATTGAACAGATGAGTGTTTCTCTGGTGTTTTCTGTGTGAAAATGAACCGGCTCCCTGTGGACTTGCCGGCAGACGCAGGTGCACGTCTGTGTCCCCTGGCCAGCTCCGGGTGCTGCCCTGAGACAACTGCTTTCTCCCAGGGTGTACAAGCAGGAGCATCCTGCCTCCTCAGGTCAGGGTGCATTTGTCCTGACAGTGAGTTTATCATCCACATGGGAGTGCAGAGAGTGTTGTGTGGATGATGGAGATCACTCCCCTGCCTGGGGCTTCAATTCTCAGAGCTCTGATCCCAGGGAGAGTAATGTGTTGCAGCTGCCCAGCAGAGAGGGAATGTCTCGCCTTTGCCAGCAAAGGAGAAATCTCAGCTAAACAGCTAGAAAGTCTGCCCAGGGCATGCTTGAAGGCAGAAAAAACCAAAGGTGTTTGGAACCATTAGATGTATGGTAGCATTTCTCTTTCTACTTTTAGAATCCTTTTAAAGACACATTTCTACTGGATTGTTTACTCTGAACTGAGCAGATCTGTACATTGGAGATCGATTTTTAGTTATAGAAGGGTTATTTTTCTTATCTTGAAATCATAGAGGAGGCATAAAGTAATAATAAATCACCCTTTTTACTATGTGGAATCCTCTTAATATTGCCAAAGTGATAGAAATTTGCCTGAGTGTAAAATGAGTCTTAAATCTAAATTGCATATTGTTGTTCTCTTAACCTCTGTCACCTTCTCTCAGAGTATGAGATCTTCAGATGTGCCTCCATTCTTCTTCAGTGTTTGCAAACTGCTCAGCATGCATGGCAGGCTACTGTAAACATGTAATAAATAAGTACAGCATGACAGTTTACAGCTCCAGCTTCACAGTTTTAAAGAGACAGTGGACACAATGGCCAGCTTGGGGCTCCTTATATTTTAAACAGACAGAACTTTAAAAAAGAAATTATCCATATAAAAGGTATTGCAGAACATTTCTAATCTGACTAGTGAAACAGGGAGACTTCCTCACATCTCCTCTCATTTCTTGTTGAAACTCTTGTTTTTCCTTTTAGAAAATACACCGTAATTACAAAATGCTTTGCTCTTTTCTTCAATGCAGTTCTTATGCAGCCTTTCAACTATATAGAGAAAAAGATCTTTAAGTATTTCTGTTGCTCTTACACCACAGATAGACAGAAAGCTCTTTTGCCTCAATCTTTGATGGCATTTGCACATAACAAGGTGTTAAACCCCAACTTAATACTTCTTTTTTTTTTTTTAATAGAAGTTGAAACCTTTCTTATACCACTCTTTCCACTTCATCTTTTCCTTCTTTTTACCCAGGAAAATTTCTTTGCCATTCCTCTCCTTGGGATGACCTTTCCATAAGGATCTACTCCCGGCTCCACTCTTTCTACTCACAGCCTCAGGGCCTTTTAACATAAGATGGTGAAACCAGTAATAGAAGGAATATCAAATATTATCACTATTATGAATGTTTACTGCAATTTCTCAAGGTGATGAAATATAGCTGTTGATAGAGCAAGAGCACCTAGCAGACCCTGTCTCTGGCCAAGGTCACTTTGGCCAATCTTTGCACAGACACAGGACAAAATGGCAAGTATTGCTTCTAGATGAAAAAAAAAGAAAATCTCAGTTTATACAAGTTAGTACAACACAGAGAGTGGTGGCACGCTGAAGCTGAGGCAGTCAGAGTGGTTTCTTCTCATGAGCTGAAACTTGGAACAGGAAGGTTTTTCCATAATGGACTGGAAGAGAAAATCTGCTGCATATAAAAGTAGTCAGGACTTAAAATTTCACTGCACCTGATGAGAACATCTGTCTCTACCTAGCATTGTTGTTCTCATCTTGGTCCCAATTACTCAGGGCTTTTTATACAACCTCTTTATCAGCTCTTAACTGTACTTGAAGGATGAAAGAGAAAGTGAAAAATTTCTAGGTCGTTTCCATAGCTATACCTCCTTTCCCATAATCTGAATGACAATTTGACACCCAAGCTTCTATTGTCAGCTGTTCCTCCAAGGGGATGAGGGAAGAAAAATTTTGTGAGGTTTCCAATTACAAGTGTAATGATCTCCACACAACAGAAAGCAATATCTGTCTATAACACAGACAGGTTGAAACAGAAGATGCAGAAGAAGAAGAATAGAAATGGGAGCGTGACACATACATACAGAGATGCTTCTGACATCTATCCCCCAACGGTCCTCTGTCATTATTTGCTGAAAAACTCAATTTGCTTGTTTGGATATGAAAAAAGAGAAAACCTCCAAAATCCAGAAGCAAAGAACTGTGTGGCTGAAGAAGGGGTATGTTCTTTCCTGCTATCATTTCGAAGATTTTCGGAAAGCTGATTCCTTTGACATGATGCCTCAGCTGGACATCCTTGTGGGTATCTGACAACATCTAATTCCTAATGTCAGGTAGCAATTGGCATTTTTGCTGGTTTCATCAGCTCTTGAACCTGACTCCTGTCTTAGCTCTGTTGTAACTAGTGAAGTTAGGCCCTTATTCTGCATCTTCTTTGCTGCTGCCATGGACAGACCATGATATATTTTGAGCTGTCAGGTTATGGATCATCTTTACCAATTTCTCTAAATGAAGGGAACATTTGCCCATGTCTGTAGGGAATCTGCTCAGTGTGGTGAAATTGGTGCTGTGCAGAAGGATGGAATTCCTTGTTTTGTCACCTGTGGCATTTTTTGACTTTGTTTCAAAAACAAACAAAACCATCAGACTTCCCTCTCTACTAATTTAGCCTTTATCCTACTTGTTTTCTTACTTCCTGGGGGGATTTTGTAACCAGACCTTACAGCCTGATTGACTTACCAGATGCAGTTGTAGGTGTAAGTAGATGACTTATAAGACCAATTAGCACAACCAGCAGAGATGCCAGGCATAGCATAGTTTTACCAGAGTCAGCTATGGAGAATGGTTATCTCCTTAGAAATTGGGCTTTTCTGAGTTTGTTTTAACATTTCTTCTGAATCTGGGTGGGTTTTTTTCCCTAAAATCCCTGATCCTGGTGTGGAGGGGCTGTTCCTACCTGTGATGAGTGTTTATGCTGTACAGCTGTAGGTGTGCTCAGGGACAAGGGCAAGAGGAGCCTTTCAGATTTCAGCTGCCCCCAGGGAGTGAACCACATACACACAGAGAGGTCCTGCCCCAAGGAAGGAAGGAAGGCTACAGTGACCATCAACTATCTTGATATCTCTTGGAAGTCTTGGGGTAGATTAAGGCTCTGGCACAAAGTAAATCAATTCCCTTTCCTCTGCCTGACTTGATCCTACTTGGTTTTTCTACTTGCCTCCATAAAATCTCTCAAGGCACTGTCAAGTGGCATCATCACCATCCCAATATGTGTCCACCTTCAGTAGCATTCTTGCAAAGTGGCCTGTCCTGCAGTGGCTGGAAATAAAGAGGAAGGATACTGCTTAGCTTACTTTTCCTTGAAGTTTATTATTAATGCTTTAAAGATATTTTCCAGCTTATTTCCTGAAGTGAATAAGAGAATTCCAGGTATTTTTATCCTTTTCCATCATCTCACAGATACTTGCTCTTGCTCTGTTGATTCTGTCTTTGCAGACAGCCTGGGTGATCTTGGCAAATCAAGCCAATGTTCTACCAGTTTAAAAAGTTGTTTTGTGGATTTTGAAGCTTATTGCAGTTTGGGAAATGCTCTGAACCAGATTGGCAGAGGCAAAGATTAGCTGTGTTTCTGTCAGAAAGGCTTGCTGGAATAATTACAGCTCTCTGCATATAGTGACCAGCCCCTCTCACTGCACATGCAAATTTCAGGCACGTGGAGTGACAGCTGCTTTGAGCTTCAGCTGGGGGACTGGGATGCACTTTTCCCCGTGTTTTAGTTAAGTGGAAAAGAACAGCTCAGCAGATGGTGTGGCTTGAAGCTTGCCTTGCAGGAGCAATAAGAGCCATGACCTGGGGTCTGTCTCTGCTGGAGTGTTTCGGATGCTGACCCGGAACATACGTCAATCTACACCGGCACCCTAACAGTGACTGCTGGGTTGTATTCAGGCAGGTTGTGGCTGCCAGGGGCCACGAGTGGTGCACAGAGATGGACAAGTGGGTTTGGCAGCAGGAAGGGGCAGCTCACCTGCAGGGTGCGCAGGAGGGACTGAGCTGTATTTTCTGCTTAGATGAGTTCAGGCACCCTCTGAACTGGTTAAAAATCTGTTTACTGCAACCAAGGCAAGTAAAGTCTAAATGATCTGATCTCTAAAGATGGCACTTTGGCTCCAGCACGCAGCCTTGGTTAAAATGCATAGACTTCTGGGCTGGTAGGCTGCTGCTGGGAACAAATTTGTTTCAGTCTTTGTCCTCTACTGCTGTGAGCTCAACGCAGCCACGATGTGCAGTGCTGGAAAAACAGGGAGGATTAATGGAAAGTGAAAGTGATTCAACCCTAGGGCCTGAGAAATTCTCCTCTAATGCCAGTTTTCCAGCTGAGTAGCACCTTGACTTTAGTGGAATTACTCATGATTCATACCAGTGAACATAAAGGTTCTGGAAAAAGACCAAACCAGCGCGGATTTTGCATCTGACTTAGCTTGCTGTTCATGTTTTAATTTTCTGATATCAAGTGTGTCTTGAATGCCAATCCTATTTTCTTTCAAATCCCAGAATGCAGATTTGTGGAAATAGGGCTTGGATTTGAGCCCCATCTCTGACAGCAGTCTAACTTCAGCATTTTAAAGAAAGCATAAGCCTGAGCAGCTAGTGTTACCAAGGACAAAAAAAGAAATCTGAAGAATGTGTTAGGTTTAGGATAGGAGCTGGAGACTGGAATGATGAGAGGTTTACAAGCCCAGCTTGCTTTGTTAATAGGCTTGGAGATGGGACATCAATTCTTTTAACCTGATTTGTGCCCTGGCAATGTTCCTTTAAGAAAAACAACGACGAAGCGAGAGACTGTAAGGTTTCATCGCCACTGATAGGGTCTTTGCTGTGGGTGTTGTTATTCTGATCAGCTTTGACATCGTATAAAATAGCACTTCAAGTAAATCCAAGAAGCTTTTCAGAATTCATGAGGTTTAAGTCCAAATAATTACCTTTATTGATCTCCAGTATGTGAAGAAAATTTCCAATTTATTGCAGAGCTCTTTGGTGTTAGACCTCAAATTAGGCCATGTCAGGAATTTCTTTTTTCTTTTTGTCTCTGTTTTTTGATGCTTTTGTTTGACATGAGATTGTTCACCTGATAATGTTGTTGCTGAGCAGGTATACTAGGATGCCTCAAACAAGCCCCAGGGCAGGCAGACCCTCTATAGGACCAAGGGGAGGAAGGAGGATTTTGAGTCAGCTGTCCACATCCCTGATGTTTTTCTCCTCACCCTGCCATGGCCTCATGGCAGGAGTGTGAGTTGCTAATTGCTCTGATCTTCTCTGGAGGATAAAAAAGGGAACAGTGCTTCCTCTAGTTCAATGAGTTAAAGCCCAGGTGCTTGGAGATCCCCAGAGGCGTCTTCTCTAGGAAAAGGAGGCTGGTATTCCTGGTGGTTGTGCCAGAGCTAAAGGGGAATCACCAGTATGGCTTCATGGTGACAAGAAGATCCATATAGCCTGCATATACATCTAGGTAAATTCCCATGGCTATCTTTGCTGGCCAAACTGTAGCTTTGTAGCCAACCACAAGAGATCAGCCCAACACCTCTTCCTAGGGCCCAGGATAGGTGGTAGGGTCTGTCTAGAGAACTCTGCTTCTGGACATACAACTTTCTCCTTCTGATGGTAGGTCAACAGGCTCCTGGCAGAGAAAAACACTTACTGGGGACTGTGCTGTAAGCATGGAATTTTTCCAAGTGCCTAAACCAAGCGTATACAGCGTTTGCTGGTTCAGAAGTCCAGAAGCCAAAGTTGATGCTCTAGAAAGCCACAGCAAAAGTCACAGGGATTTCTTACTGTACACTAATATACTCTGCATCATATGTGGGCTTTCAGTGGCAGAAGGCAAAGCTTTCACAAGTTGCTGCTTGCTGTTTCTTGCTGCTGGGCTCTGCACCAAGCTCTTGGGCAGGGAGGCCAGCAGGAGCTCCCTGTGTTGGTGGCCCTGCTCTGGTCTGACAGTGTTCATGGGAAGAGCATCCCAGTGCCCCGGGGCCACACAGCTTCCTTGCCTCGTTCTTCAGCGGGGTACTGTGGGCTTTGCCAGGGCTGGGGAGTGACCCAGCAGGGCAGGAAGGGGACATTTGTGCTAAGGGCTTTCTGTGAGACTGGAAGGTGCTGCCAACAGTTTAATAAATTATGCCTTTCTTCAAATACACCTTTAAATTTAGATCTCAGTTTAATAAGGCAGTCCTCACATGTTCTTTCAGGGCACATGTATTATTTAAAAAACATTTATAAAGGATTAATGTACTCTGGAGCCCCACTGACACAAATCTCTGTCATTTCCAGTGCCAAAAGCCAAAACAGTCCAGCTTATTCTAAGAAACCCTTTTCATCTGTTTATCTCTGAATCTGGCAGTGGGAAAAATGCTAGACTTACAATATTTGTTTATCTACAGGACTTTTTTGTTTATCTAGTAAACAGGGATAGCACAAGCAGTGATACTGCTGTCTCTCCTCTGCTCAGCCTAACCTTTCTGTTCTGCACATGGTTAGCATATTTGCACAGAGGTTCTCAAAGCTTCTGATCAATTTGTGCTGACTTCTGCCACCTTTGACTGTGCAGGCTGGTTGCCTGTACCGTCAGTGTCCTAGGTACAGATTTGTAAATTAGGATATGTCTCGGTTTTTTTTGCAAAGTGCTTGTTGTATCTGCAGATGTCAACAGCTAGAGGGATCTTGCAGATGGAGTGCTTATTATTTTTACATGGCAGATAGTTGTGCAACAGGGAGAAACAGAGCTGTCTCCCTCCATGACCCCACAGTGGCTCTCAGCAGCTGCCCCTCTGTCCTGACAGCTGCAACTGCTGGGCAGTGTTGTCTTTCATTTAACTGGAGCAGGCAGCATTTCCAGCTGTGGCTCATCCTTCTCATCCCTAAATCTGTGGAAGTGATGACTGAAGTCACAGATGCTGGACTTAAGCTTTTGTGGGGAGCAGGTTTGAATCAGGCTTTAGACATTGCTGTTCTTCTGGCACTCTTTCTGGAGGATGGTCTTATGCCAAAAACACTTCCTCCTGATACTCAGGGCCAGCACAACCTTGCTGGGCAATGGGAGGATGCTGAAGACCAGCTGCCCTGTGTGCTGCCCTCTGAGCAGCCCCTGCAGCCCCACTGCTCTGCTGTAGATGTGCAGCAGGTGTTGGGGTGCACCAGGGCTTCCCCCTTCTCTGGCTGACCTTGCTCCCTCTCACCAGAAGAGCTGCTTTGTTTGGCAGAGGAGGGACATGGCAGGACAGCCAAGAGATCAGAAGGTTTTTTACACAGCTGAGTAGAGAGGTGAGCTGCACCTGTGGTCTCACCCCACAGAGAGAGGTGGTCAGTTGCCCAGCCTTGCCGGGCCTGGCCAGGGATCACCATCCCAGAGGGAGTGTCTGTATCTGCACGTGGGAAGGGTGGCAGCTCCTCAGCTGCTGGCTGGGGTCCATCTCAGCTGCTTGCCTGACTCCCTGTGTCAGGGGAAGCTGTGGGGCCGGGAAGCTGAAGAGATTTCTCCTCACCCTCAGCATTGCAGAAAGCAGCCGCTCATTAACAATCAAGGTTTTGCCGGCACCTAAGATCTTTGCAAATTATTGTTGTGCACCACTCCTCTCCTGCCCTTTTCTTTCTCTGTGCTCCTTCGTTGTGGCCTTTGATTCAATAAATCAAAGCTTAGTGCCAAATCTTGTTACATTCCAGCTTCCCTGTTATTCCCTCTCTGCCCTTTGGGAGATGAAAGCTTGGAAATGTGTATAATAATGAGGGTTCTGAAATGTGAATAAAAGACATGAGAAATGTAAACTAGGATGATGATCAAAGATGATGCATTAGCTCTGACGAGGATCTATATTGTTGCTAATAGGGTGGCCAAACCAATACAGGATGACAGAAAAAAAATCCCTGTGGTACTGCCGATAAAGTCTCACTTTTCATTGGGAGGAAGGTGAGAAAAGAGTGTCATAGAAAGGGATTTGTGGTATTTTCACTTTTCTTCAGTGCAGAGATATAATCTCACTTCCTGAGGCAGCTGAAAGATTGGTGAAAAATATCTAGTTAGGCTTCCATTGAAAATAATAGGAGAATTCCCATTTTTTTTTGTATTGGTTTTATAATTGAGAAGTAAAAAATAACATTGCTTATTTTTGTTTTATCTTTTATTAGGTAACTGCCATCTTTAAAAATTGACAAAATAACAAGTTTTTAATTCTAAATTTTTGACTTTTTTCTTTCCTGTTCCCCTTGTTTTTTCATTTTCATTGTCCTGTTTTTTTTCTCAATAGACTGAAGGGAAAATAATAGAGAAGTGAATTAAGTCTTTATTAAGATCTAAAGCAGATATGATGAAAGACTGTATAGTTTTTAAAAATTTATATTTTAAACAACAAAACACTGAAAAGAGAAACAAAGGTCAATTTCTGTTTGAAACCTGTTTCTAACATCTTTTTCTAAAAAAAACCTTTCTAGTTTTCCAGATCAGAAAATTCTGCGTTGTTCACCATCTCCTCTGGTGCATGCTTCCTTAGTTTTTGTCTTTTCTGTATCTGTCTTCAACATTTTCATCTGCTTCAATCTTCATGTCTGATGCAGAGCCTTGGATCCCAGACACTAGCCCAGCCCTCACAGAAGTGGGACAGCACGGAGAGATTTCCTTGTTATTTTGGCAGAAAAAAATGGGCAAGAGTTGCCAAAATAAGACCAAATTCCCCTTGAGTTTACATTTCCCTGTGTCCTGAAATACATGCCTCTAACTTCTCAACTATTCCCTGTCTGATGTCTCAGCATTGCATTTGCATTGGTTTTTATGAGCTAATATTTTGTTGAAGACTTTATTGAATTGTGGCTTGTTGATTTCAGACCATTTCTCCAATTTATTGACACTACTTTGAATTCAGATCCTGTTCTACAAATGTGCTCTTAAGCTGGAGTGATGAGCAGATTTTACAATGCACACTCTGCTGTTGTTTCAGTTACCGATGAAGAGCTGGAACAGATCCAGGACTGGGTCAGACACTTTTGGGAACCAGATGAGATTTCTGACTAGCAGTTAATCACTGACACTTTACTGTTTGGTGTTGTCATTTTGTTAGTTTGTTTTCTTTTTGGTTTTGTCTGTTTGTTTGCCTTGTTTTGTGCTTTTGTGTGTGTGTGGTTTTGGTGGGGGCCGTTTGTTTGTTTTTTGTTTGTTCTTTCCCATTTGTTTGTTTTTGGTTTTTCTCCCTGACTGCACTGACAGGCAATTTCACGTAGGCCAGTGCCTCCCACCCCATCAGCTGTGAAATGCTGATGAGCACAAAGCCGTGGCAGGTGGTCTGCAGGTGCTGCAAAGAAGAATTCTTGCTTATGAATGTTTGCCTATTAAAATTTGGAGGTAAGGCCAGACAGGGTTTGCAAGGGAGTTTATATCTGGTTATACTCAAGGATCCAAACAGCTATAAGTGCTGCTAAGCTGGATTGTATTTCCTTGGTTGGCCATGTGGGACAATATTGAGTGCTCTGCTACAACATATATCTCAACTACTTCCTCCTTACTCTCCTTACCTTGTCAAAGATGAAATTAGATTTTTCTGGAATAAAAAACGGACTTGTCGTCCCTTTTGTTGAAATGAAGAACTGAAATTATTTTTAGTTGATAAATTCATTATGCTGAGATGGTTTTTTTTTTGTCAGCTGGTTTTCCTTTGGGTTTTTATATATCGAGCAGGTAGCAATCTCTGCTAGAGTTTTTCCAGGGAGACTGACTAGTCAACATTTTTCCATGTTCCTTTTCCCCTTTATTTTAAATAGATATTGTATTTGCTCTTCCTGTGTCTCCAGAGATCTCTTCCAAGGCCTGAATTTCAGGGATGATTTCTGAACAGATCAGATATTCTTACAACTGGTTCCTTCAGTGCTTGAGGCTGGATTTCAGAATACGCTGATAATTTGACCATATCTCAAGATTTTTTTCTTTCTGGCCTGTATTTCTGTCCCCTTGTTCAAATTAATTTTTGAAGTATGTTATGGAGCCTGAAGCAGAGATGGATTAAGCTACTTCACCCTTCTCTATATCAGCCATAGTTTCCTCTTTTCTTGTTAAATAATAGCCTGTATGTGCTCTTTTTCTGCCTCTGCTGATAACCTAACATCTGTACTTATGGCTTTATGCCCATTACTAATAGTAATTAAATTTGTGCTTTAGCATTTCTGATTTTTATACTGGTTCTTTGCTTCATGGTCTAGTTTTCACTTTTTCCCTATTTTGTTTTTGATTTTCACGTCCCTGAAGGGCTCTTGACACAGCTATAATGGTCTTTAATTCAGCTTTCTATATTTTTATCACAATAGGATAGGTTGCCATTGTGCTTTAACATGGTTTATCTCAGTAATGGCAAATTTCTTTTCTCTCTTCTATGCTTAAATTCTGTTCTTAGGAGACCTTATCTGCCATGTTGCTGAATCTGTTGGAGTCTGGGAGGGAGAGTCTGCATTTTCCTTGGGCTCCTGCTAATTCTGCCTCACTTTCAAAGAACATGAAGTGCTAGCATGTCAGAATGACTGCACCCAAATGACTTTCCAGCTGAGATTTTTAACTAGTAGCTGCCTACTGATTGCAATCAAGCCTAGAAAAGTGGCTTGGTCTGCTAGCATCTTCCTTCACTGTTTGAAACAAATCCCCTGAGCACTTGAACAGTCTGGCATACTGTCTGTTTCTGCTCTACTCCTTTTCTAATGCTTCTAATACCAGATGAAAATTGTTGCCTTCTGCCAGCCTCAGTTCTGCCCCTTTGCTGCCTCTGGTAATTTATAAATGTGAAAAAGCCAAGCCTCAGCATCTCCTTGGTGAGACAGGTGTAGTAGCATTTTTTCTTGATCTCAACCCTAATCTTGTCATTGCTTCATTTAAGGAAGTTGTGGGTTTTTTTTTTTTTTCTCACTTTGGTGTCAGGTTATGTGCAATCCTCTGTCTCCTGCATCTGTTCTCATTCTGCCTGTGAGGGTCTCCCACTTGACCTCTCTAATGCTTGTGCTTCCTGAGTGTGTGCTGGCCACTCACTGGCTGCCCTCGTGCTTCCCTCACCCATCATTTCACATCCTCCGTGCAGCAGCTTCTCCTCCTTTTCCTCACCAGTAGGTTTTCTCACCTTTCCAACCAGCAGGTTGTCTTACTAATCCGGAGAAAGGCAGTGTCACTCACAGGAGGGCAGGTGAGTGCTAAGGAGTGTGCTTTTTCTTCATCCTTCTCAATGGTCCTGAGAGTAAAAGTGGGTCCTGGACATAGCTAAAGGACAGCATATGAGTCAAAGCTGTTAACTGTTTTTCATACACAGTAGTAAAAATCCCCAGAATTTTAGTGTCTGCCATGAAATTTATTGATTTCCAATAAACTGAAAATGCTTTGGTTAAAAAAACCAGCTGCTTTTTGTTTTTCATTCTTCCTTCTCCTGTCCTGGAAAATGTCCAGTAGTTGGTGGTGACTTTTTGAATAACAGTCTTCAAGCACAGAGAAAAGAACATTTTTTTTGGGAAAAAAGAACATTTTTTTTGGGAAAAAAGAAAAGAGCCTATTTTTCTATAAAATAACTTTTATATAAAGTATTTAGCTGATGATATAATTTAGTGATTTCCCTCTGCAAAATGCAATTTATTCCTCTTCTTTTTCTTTATCTTCTCTCCACAGCTTTCCCGGAAGCTGTGATCCTGCAGATCCTATGATGCTATCAGCTGCATTTACAAAAAGTCTGATATATATATTTTTGCCATTTTCATTCTCAGTTTAATTTTTTCCCTGAGCATACTAATATGGACAATTATCTTTATCTGGGAGCTAGGAACTAAGAAAAGAAGAAACAAAAATCTCGGGGCTCACATGATCTGAGGCAGCAGCAGCTGGTGGTTTTGGCTACTGAGGCTTCTGGTTGGGTCTCCAGCATACTGGCTGAGGTGGTGTTCATGAAAGGAGCAGGACAGAGACGTGGCCATCACCCTGAGCTGTAGTTGAAATATTAATGATAACTCTAGGGAACATGGACTCTCCCTGTCCCCTTTTCCAGACTGTAAGTACATGGTGAAGTCAAGGTAGCTGTGCTGGCATGGCAGCTGTCCCAGTGCTCCCATACCTCCATCCTGTCTGGGGACACAGATGTAACAATGAAAATGCTTATTATTTTTTTTTGTTGTTGTTGTTTTTATTGCAGGTTTAACTTTTTCATAGGTTAGTAAAGTCTCATTTTGGGGTCTGGCTCTAATTTTGTCAACAATAGCTGGGTTGTATCTTTTCCAATGACACTTTCTGCCTCTGAGAAATGACACTTTCTACCAACCCGAGAGATACTGGCCAGGGGGTAACCTCCCTTCTGAGCAGCCCACAGAGAGCTCTGAGCTTCCTCAGTCTGAAAATTAAACAGTGGGAGCGGGTAGCTGTTCTGCTGGCAGGTTTTGTTAATGATGAAGAATTACCTATTATGGCAGTGTTGGGTGGCTTTGACAATTCCATTACATATTACTAATAACGTTATTAATACATGGCAGCTTCTCCGTGACTTTTGTGCATATAGATGTGTGAGTGTGTGTGGGTGCTCAGGGCAGGCAGCAAGGGAGACAACAAATCTGCTGCCAGAATGCAGCAGCCACTGCTGTCACCTCTCCCTTCCTCCCATGGGAGGACTATGCCAAGAGTGCCAGTGAGTCTGGCAGGCAAAGGCCTGGCTCTACCTTTCCTGGGAGCAGAAGCATGAGTGAAGCTGACTGATGGGAAAGGTGCTGGTCTCTGGTGCTGTGGTACCCTCTTCTCCTGCCAGAGAGGCCCATCTGTGACTTGGGAGACTGATTCCTGAATCCTCTTGTCATTCATCCTCACTTCAGCTGTGCCCCCCTTTCTTCTCTCCTAGTCTTTACACTTTTAGACCACAGCAAAATAATTCAGTTTCTGGAACAGGTTTAAGTGCTAGAGCTCCTACCAGGCACAGGCTAAAGCAGTGGCACAGGGCTGACCAAATAATGGGGGGTGGAACTGCCCTGCTTTCTCAGCAGCATTTTAGCTCAAAGGATTAAAAAAGTAAACAAAATTCTCATGGTGCTATCATAATGCAAAATACATTGGCATGACATGCATGCAGCTAGTGCAAAACTGATCTCCATTCAGGGTTCCCTGGAGATCATACGCCTGCACCCTTGAGGGGAAGGGCCACATGGGATTGGTGGGAATGCAAGCCAGAACAATTTGGAATGTAGTGATGTAGCTAATCTCCTCCCAGAGGTGAGGCTCAGCCACCCCGCAGGCAGCCTGACCTGCTCACCTCCTGCAGCCCCCTACTGTGGGGCAGCTCCTGCCCAGCAGGCCAGGCAGGTTTCAGCAGTGCAGAAAAAAGGGACAGTGGCTGCTTTGGTTTTGTTTGTCTCATGGAGGGAGAGAATGCACAGCAGCCCTGCCTCTCAGAGGGCTGGAGTCCTTAAACACCTATTGAGGCAAGTATCAGAAGTCTGTGTGTGTGTCCACCCCTGTCCCTCCAGTATCTGCACTATCTAATGTATTTGGATTTAACTCTGCAAGAGGCAGAAAAGGTGGATGTGCCTGTTGTATCCAGAGAACTTTATTTATACAGACCCTCTTATTTTCTTCTTTATCTGCCTACTTTTCAAGATGTTTAATAGCAAAAGTCTTCCATACAGTGCTTCATATGAACAGCACCAGGGCATTCCACTCCTGGCCAGCCCCTCAGGGGCTTCTACCCTGCAGTGTGAGCCCTGATGTCAATGCTTTGCATTGTTGTTGTTTTCTGCTGGTCCGAGAGCAGGACTCCTCTGCAGTGCAGTATCAGCAGCTTTGTGCTCAACACAGCTGCTGTCTTGGGCTGCCTTCAGGGCTCCAGCACTTTCTGGGCTTGTTGCAGTCCTATGGAGGCCAAGGACATAGCCCACATTTGATCTCCTGGTCTTTCTTCTCATCCCTTACAGCAACTGTCTTCTGCTGTCTTGTGCAGTGCTGGGAGTAGGTATAAATATGTCAGACCCTTAATTGCAGGCTGGCCCCTTCTCTTGTCGATGGGCCAGAACAGTATGAGAATTATTTTCCCCTAGCATTAGTCTCGTCATAAAATACATGGGAAGAAGTTATGAAACTTATGAAAAAACACCTCCTTCTCTTTTTGTCCCGCAATGTTTTGAATTTAAACCATCTGCAGAAGAAATATGTGTAGAAATACCTTGTGCATCGGTGCAGGTGAATTTCTCTGTGTCTTGAAAAATGGAACAATTCTTTCCTACAGCTATTGATTGTCATTCCACATCTATGCTGTCCTCCTAACTTCAAATCAATTTGTGCTTTACCAGGCTCTTTCGTGTCATCTTATGACAGAATGCTAACTTTTCCCCTTAAAGGCTATTTATCTCTGTCTCTTTGTAAGGTCAGTGAAAATCACTGTACTCTGGCTCCCTAAAAGTAATCCATCTAGTGGAGGAAATGATGAGGTAGTATTATGTCTGGCAGTCTTTTTAAACAAGTCCTCAGAAATATAAGGAAAAACGTGATAGGCTTGGTCAGGGAGGGGGGAATTGAGGATGATGCAAGAGTCAAGTTTGGAAGCAATCAATGGGAAGCTTGGAGTTTGTATTCCGGAAATGTCCCCACTTCTGGAATCTATTTACAGATATTTTCTGCTGCTACAGAGGTGGGGGGAAATTAATAGTAATCCAAGCAGGCTCCCAGGTGGTGGATGGCCATGAGTCTGAATTGGAAGGATAATTTATCTCCTCTGCCACTTTGAAGCCTTTTAACCTGGGGGAGATCCCTTGTCTAATGAAATTAATTGAATGTGTCTGCAGTCTGAGTACTCCATCTGAATTTAAGTTTTAGCAGTTTCCAGGTATCCGCTCCTGTCCAGCAGGCCCAATGCCAGCATAGCTTGTGTCACGCACTGCTCCAGGCTCACACAGAATAAAATCTCCAGTACAGAAGCAGCCTCTCGCTGTCTCTAACACTGTGTGTCTGAGCTGCCACTGAACTGCATGCACTGCAGTGCAGTCAAAGGATCAAATGCAGTTAGAAAAAGTTACAGAAGAAATTGTCACAGGCTATTTTTAAGTGCAGAACGATAGCGTCACAGAAAACTCCTCAACAGCAGGTTGCCAGAATGTAGGAGAGTGGTTTTGGGAAAGGGTTACTCTATTTTCATCCTCCTCTTATGCTGTTCACCTCAGTGTTAGTTATTGGCAGTTAGAGAAAAACCACTGGAGCAGTTTAATCTTTGGCCTGACTAGGAATAGCCATTTTTGCACCTGCTGCTGGCTCAGGAGAGTCCAAAGCTCTTGGTGGGAGCCATATATCAAACATACATCTCTGATGGCAAATAAAAGTGCTCCGTGCTCTTTTCCCCAAGAAAATTACATCTTGGGTATCAATCAGATGCTGGGAAACTGAGAAACTGAGCTGTAGGCATCCACATGGCTATGGCTGCTCATGTTGAAAAAAAATAACTGGATCACTGCAGGAACCCTCTGGCCAAGGTGGGAGCACAGTAGGCAGGATAGCTAGGGGTCAGAAGCAAACTGGTCAAAATATTGAAGAAATCAGTACAGACAGCAGTCACACTTTAATGTAGATCTGATGGGGATTGATTCAGCATTTAATTGATCAAGAGAAGATTGGTGGGGAGGGAAATTGGTGACAGGCAGTGTTAACTACCATAAATGGGATATTTAATTCTGGCTGTTATTTCTTCCTTTTCTCATGCTTCATGGCCACAAGAACGCCACAGGCATTTAAATACACTTAGATTTCTTTTTTGCTCGTTTTTTTACAGCAACCTTCTTTTCCTTTCACCAGCAAGCTGCATTCAATTTCTTTGTTTTTAATGTGGAGCAGATTATCTGATTTTATACAGATTTAAACATGGCTCTAAGACTGCATAAAAGTGCCAGCTATATGAGAGTGTTTTGTGTGGGCATAAATGCTGTATTATGTGGATAGCCAGAAGCCCGACTTCATAGTGGATAAATGCAGGTTTGGTATGTATAGATGTGTGCTTATGTGCTGAATACTTATGTCCTCTCAGCTCTGGGAGCTTCCAGGAGAAGGTTGTGTTTGTGTGACAGTCTCATTCCCAAGGAAGAATAAAATGCTTGTGCAGAAGCACTGGCCCTTAGGCTGCTGGATGAGGGAGGTTTTTCTTGTGTAGGTTGCACTGAGAAAGCCAAACTCTGACTAGCAGAAGCCTGGTTTTTTTTTTTTTTTGGTAATATTTTATTTCCTTTTTAAAGGAACATTTAGTTAGTATGCTGTGCTCTGTCAGTGAAAAACAAAATTATGTAGATAAAAAGCTTCTGTTAGATTCAGTGGGAGTCTGACTCACTTGTGTGCAGTGAGGTAGCAAGGTGAGTATCTGAGCTTGCATGTCCTCCTTCTGAGGCTTGAAGACACACCCTTGCCTTGCTTACCGAGGAGCTACTTTGCTATTCTGCTGTGCCTCAGCTAGGCTGTAAAGATGAGTGGCCCCTTTCATGCATAGAAACTTAGAAATCCCTGTTACCTGACTCAATTTTTTGCCTTGATGTCGGACAGTGAGCTGTGTCTTGGATGGTACTGCAGTGCACACTGACCCAGAGAAACCCTCAAGATTCTTTCAATGAGTGGTACAGGGAGCATTGCCATGGCAGGGCTTGGCAAGCAAGAGGTAGTCCTCAATATAATCTATGCAGAGAAATCTCCCTGAAGGGAAGGTAACAAATGTTTTTTACTGGAACAGGAGGTCATTCCTCTGGGCTTGAATGTAAGTTCTATTGGAAGTCCAAATTTTGTGAGTCTAGTCCTAAGGCACCATGTTGCAGGTATTATTTTCTTATTTAATGAATGTTTTCTCACCTATTACTCCCTCACCTGTTCCTCATCCCAGCAGACACCACTATAAGCACTATAAGAGGCAATTACACAGCAGCCCCATTTTCTGTTTCTGTATTTTGTCACACTCAAGTATTTATTCAAGGAGTGGATCAACATGGATGCCTGTTCCCCTGCCCTGCACTTCCTGGGTGAAGAGGCCATCAGCAGCAAAGGGTGGTAGACTGGATTTTAAAAAAATCTCATAAAGATTATTCTTGACATTTGATAAAGGCCCAATAAAAGGTGTCACACTAAAACCCCACCTATTTTACCTTTTGTTTTTTCTGTAAAATAACATAAAGAAGAGAAAATGATGCAAGACTTTTCCATTTGCTGCACCCCTGTTTGAAGCAAATATGTTCTTTCCCAGACAATGTATAAGTAAAGAAAATAGGCCACAGAGAACTGGCTTTTATAGCAGACATAAAAGGTGTACTGGTGCCCTCTATAAATACAGATGGTGTTTGATCTGTCTGGATCTACCAAGCAATGAGTAAGACTGTTTAATGACAAAAGACTGTGCCATCCTGGAGAGCTTCCAGATCCTGATAGGGAAACAGCAAGTCCACTTCAGCTCTGCCAGAGAAGTTTTAATGCCCTCTTACAAATCTATGAGGATGGATATGGTGTCGACTGAGACGTTGCTGCAGGGACAAGGGAGAAAACTTTCCTGTGAGAAAAGTTTTAAGAAGGGCAATGTAGGAGCCCTGAAGGACTCTTTTGCACCTTGTCAGAGAAAGCTGTAGGGCATGTTCAGCAGGATGGAGGTGGGTGCCAGAGAGACTGGAAGGACGTGGCATGTGAGCAAACAGCCCTGAACTGGCTCACGTTCTCCAGTACTTCATTTTTTTCATTGTTGCAGAGGACCAACTGCTGTCTCTTAGACAATTACTTCTAATTGTTCTTAGATGTGTAAATCAGGAGTGGCTTATCACTCTTCTTTGGATGTGTAAATGTGGTTGAGTTCCTAGGAAAGAATGCTCCTGTGTCTTCTTTGAATGTAATATAACAGTAGGATAATGCTGGAGTGGCCAGGGAAGGATGAACATACTTTTCTCTGTAGATGTCAAAAGCTGCTCTGGTCACACAGAAAAGGAACATGATCTGCCATAGCAGGAAACCCAGCTCATGAACCAGGGAGGGTGCTGTGTAGACACAGGTTGATGTATTAGTGGCCACTGGACACAGCACTGGAACACATCAGTAATGGTCAAAACGAATGGGCTGAAGGGCATCAGAAGAACTGAAGAAAGTGTTTGCAGGGCAAATTTGCTGATCATATACTGCTGGAGTATTGCTTCCATAAGCAAAAATACTAAAAATTAATTCCAGCAGAATTGCATTTCTCCTTGGTAAGTGAGATGGAGGCTGACTTAGCATGGAAGGTCTGATTGACATAGATCTGGCAGCTGACTACAAGAGCTGCAATCAAAAGTGGTGTATCAGGAGAAAAAGAGAACATTTTAAAAGAACCTTGTGGGACTCAGACTTCCTTTAGGAGAGGTGAAGTTTAATCAAACATTTCTCCAACTGCTTTGGCTTCTAGGTACCTTAACATTTCAGTAATCAAAGTAACAAGTCTTCAGAAGCTGTTTTCTGGACTGTGCAGTCCCTTGGATACTGACCTGTCTGAACTTGATCATCTGCAAAGATATTTGCGTGGATATCTTGAATATATATAAACTGAATGGATATCCAGCTTGATGCTGAAGAATTTTCTCTGGGAAACTGAAATTAGTTTCCTATAGCTATTACTTCTACTTCAAGGGTCTCTAAACTGCTGTTTGGAAGTGATGTTTCACTGGTAGTAACTGCAAATGTACCCAGAGTTTGTAGAACAGCTGAGCAGCAGGGAAACAGCAGAGCTCTGTGAACCTCATTGCCTGCAGTCCCCCAGCTCCTTGCTCAGCCATGAGCCAGCCCAACAGAAGCAGTGCCCACCAAATGCCACCCTGTGAGCCGCCATATGGAGCCAGCGGGAGCTGTGCCACAGCTGCTGGCAGCCACAGCCGCAGGAGAGAGCCACCTCATAGCAAATGATGATGAGACAGGGTCAGGGCATGCATCAGTTTTATAATGTCTCTTCATACTTTCCAGATTTCCAGCAGCCAGGAAAACAAATTGCCTGCAGGCACAGCAAAGGCCAGGGTTGCCATCAGCTCAGCGAGCTTGCTGGCAGTAATAGTGCCATCGACATTTCCCTCTGCAGCAGCGGCTGTCAGCACAAGGTGCTTTCATTATCTCTGGGCTGGGCTTTCATGGGATCATTTTGTATTTCATTTCAGTCAGAGTCACTTCTCACCCGTCATGTTCCTGGTGAGCTGCTCCCCACATTGCAGCAAGGACAGGAGAAGAGAGGCTCAGAGAGACAATGTGTTTTCCAGTGAAATATTGGAAGTAGCCAGATGTGCCATTGCTTGCAGAGTGGCAGGAGGGAAGCCCAGTTGGTCCCAACAACTCTTTAGTTCTACAGGTGTCTCTTGCACCTGCGTAACCTTGAGGAATTAACATGCTAGAGTAGATGTTTACACTGTAGGTCCTCTGATGGAAAAGCTGACTTAGCAGGTACCCCTGACCCTTCTTCCTCGGCACTGCTTCTTATTTCTCTTTTCCCTGTTGCCTTTTATTGTCATTATGGTTTTGGTTTTAAACCTTGTTTTCAAACATCCCTCATTCGTAGGGCTCATTACTGGTGCGAGCCAGGTACATTAAGATGTCAGTAGCCAGTCCTACAGAACTGCTAGGTGCTGCTGCTTCCTCTGGTCTTGCCAACTTAAGTTGGTGTCAGCCAGGAAATGTGACACCTACTTGTGGCTCACGCCACAGTTTGTCCACAAAGGCAACCTCTACTCAGCACTACAACTCGTTACACTGCCACCTCTCCAGAAAACCAGAACATACAGGTAGGAGCCTGGGATAAGGAAATTGAAAAATTGGGTCTGAACCTGACCTTTTCTTCAGTTCATGGTAGAAGCAGCAGCAGCAGCAGGAGCTGTGCAGCTAAGAGGACTCTCAGGCTGGCAAACCAGCTGCCCAAGTAGTTTCTCTCTCACCCACTTTGTCATCAAAATATTGGCTTTAACTTCTGTAAAGATGGACCGTGCTCTCAGCAAAGGAAACTCAAAATATTTCCATGGCTCTGAAATGCAGAGTCAAGAGACTTGAGCCATTCAGATTCTCATTTTCCAATGGGCTTGATAGTTAGGCTTTGAGAAATTACTTGGTTGTATGGCTTAGTTGTGCAGTGATTTGCAACAGGGCACACTGTGAGTCAGGTGCTGATGCTCTGAGCTGGAAATTTGCTGTCTGACTTAAATGCAGGCCTGGAATTAGGACACCTGATTCTTAACACTTCAGAAAGTGGCTATCTGTGGGTACAAGACAGATAATGGCAAAATCCATGATATTTGTGTGGTGAGATTTTCTTTTACCTTTTACCTGCTACTTGTGAATGTATTTTCCCTGTTCAATCAAAGTTTGGGGCTCCTTTAATGTCAAATGAAAGTTCCTTACCTAGTAAAATAGCCCAATGACTTGCAACTGCGTATTTAACAACTCACTGAAGCATGTCATCCAAAATCCCTTATTTGCATTTCTTCTTGTATCATCTTCCCTCCTTTCCTGACATACTGCCTCACCTGCGTTCACAGTTGTGCTCTCTTTCAAGTAATTTCTTCTGATCTCTTCACCACCTAATTAGAGGAACAACCCTGAGAGGCATCATGATCTCAGCTATGTGTTACAGCTGTGTAAAATTCACTTTGACATTCAGACAGCTTTCATTTCTCCCTGCCTGAGATGGGAGTCAGTAAGTTAGAGAAGAAGAAATTGTGTGAATTGTGCAGATGGGACGGGGTACCAGCATGAGCCTCATACTCAGCAGGAAGTGCTTTGTGATTTAAGTTAGTGTCTGGAGGAATGGTAGTGTGGTTAGGCAGCAGCAGGAAGGGAAGCTGAATTTTGCCTTTGGAAAAGACAGTCCTGGAGAGTGTGCGCAAAGGTTTTGAAGCCTGAGCCTGTGGCTTACAGTCTCATGAGACTCTGCTGCTTCCCTTTGAAAGGGGCCCAGGAGTGTATGAACTGGGTGAACCAGCAGCCATCTGAGCTACCTCGATGAAAATTCAAAGCCCCTCATCAAGAACGAGGGCATGACGAGAAACGGACATAATCACATTCATTTAAGTAAAAATCTGTGGTCTGTTTTATTCGATGAATTATCATAATTGTCCCATTTGGAGGTAGAAGCTATGAAATTGTTTCTCAGCTATTCTTATAACTCACCTGTCGTTAGGAACCTCATGAAGATAGCATTACCACTACATTTGTAGATAAAAGCCACACACATACATTAGTCTCTGTGTAATCATGCCCGTGGCTGGAGATTATTAAAAAGGTCAGAAAAGCAGGCATTCAAACTGGAATCAGTGCCCATACTAACACTGCCCAGGAAACTTGTGCTTTGTGAACGTCTGCTCTGATAGTCCTTAATTACATTATCTCATAAGTTTTATACCTCCTTTCAGGGCTCAGGATACACAGCATCCATTTAATGAACAGCTGTTCAATATTTTGTGTTACCATCACTGACGAAGACACATCCCCTTTCCTTATTCCTGGGAGCTAATCAAACCCTGTTCTGAGGACAGCATGAATCACTTCCACTTTTTTTTTTTTCTGTGGTGCTTGCTACTGATGTGTCTTAACACTTCCCCCATGAAATTGTCTTCAGAAGAAATGGTGAATTGAACCAGGGTGCTCTTTTCCACTCACTGGAGCAAAAGAGCTGAGGGAATAAGAAAGTGGAAAGAGGCTGTGGGTTTCAGAGGCTCGCCTGTGATACCGAGAACGCCCTGTAATGTGAGCCAAGCTCTGCTCTCAGTGCACCACCGCTGATGCCTGCAGCTGCTTTCTGTGTGCTTCTGCCAACCACACCCAAGATAATGTATCAGGAGCCAGAAAATAGCCACAAAAATAATGATTAAGTTGCATTTGCAATGTTCAGTACCCTTTTGTGTTTACAAGCATTGTGTTTACTGTCTTCATTCTCTGCGAATCTTTCAACTTAAAAAAATATAAATAGGAGGTGCTAAGATAAAAAGCAAGAGTAAAGGTGCATAAGAGATCTTGTACAAATCCTTAGGGAGTTGAAAATAATCAAATTAGCCTGCCAGGGACTGTATTAAAATTGCACCAAAAATGTTTGATAAGCATCTTCAATTCTAAAATTTATGTCTTTTGCTTGCTTTTGCTGAATTTGAAACCACAAGTACATCCTTTGCAAGTGGGTGTGCATGAATGAATGTGTGCAATATCCTAAATTTAAAATAAACATCTGAAAACAAGATTTTTATCATGTAGCTATAGATGACTGGGTACGAACCATCGCAAGATGAGGAACATTTTGGTTGCTCAGCTGTAGACCTCTGCCCCTGAGTTAAAGGAGTGTCTGACAGTGGCAGGGGTTTGTCATCATTAGGTTTGATTTTCTCTAGGGGGAGATGAGACCCCCACTTTGCCAAGAGCTATTCACAGATCCTTCTGTTCAGCAGAACACTGGTAACAGCTGGGATCATAGGCTCCTCTTCTCGACTCTGAGGGCTGTGTGCTCTGCTGGGTGCAAACTCTTTTGCCAGTGAAGGACTGAATTTGCTAGATCTGCTTCATCTGCCATGGAAGGAAAAAGGAAAGGAAAAAAAAAATATAGGAAAGGCAGAAAATACATGAACATTCAACAGGAATTTTCTAAGTGCAGCTGGATGTGGCAAGGGATCTGTCTTTTCATCCTCTTCATTCTCTGAGTGGTAGTTGTTGAATATTTGTCAAAACCGTACAATGTTAGTTTTATATAAAGAAGAGCCTCGTTAAACTGCACTAATGACCAGAAATCACAGGACAGATTGATATATTAATGAAGTTTACGCAGGAAAACATATGGTGACCCCTAAGGGAAACTGTACCTCAAGCTGATGTATTATATTCAGAATTGATTTTTTTTATATATGGAAATTGATTCGGAAAGTTTTTTTGTTTAACTTATTTCAGAAAATATTTGACAGTCAATTGGTGAATCCACTGGAGAGCATATTACAATGCAAGGACAGTCTAAAAACTTGGGATTCCTGTTCTGCTTTTAAGTCCTTGCTAGAGAATGGGGAAAGGGTTCTGCATCTTGATGAAAAAAATCAGACATCTTCAGCAATTAAGTGTTTGTGAGTGAGTTTTCAAACCATCTAATCTGTTCATCAGCTAAAACAGTTAAAAAAAAATCAGCTAAAGTTGCCAGACTTTGTCCGGCCTATGTTATGATCAGTGTACTAAATTATTTTCATGAGTTTTAGGTATTTCCAAGGGAAGAGTAGAAGTCTCCCAAGGGACAGTTCTAGAATCGCTCTATTTCCTTTCACTTGTCCACTTTGTGTGTCTCAGTTATTATTTGCTATTTTTATCAGAGGCTAGAAGCTCTTCTAAGTTCTGCACAGAAGTAACAGCAACTGGAGCTGAAATTCTAGTTATAGAGATGGAGAGATGGAAGGAAGCACAAAAAACTGAAGAAGGAGAAGGACACAAGCAATGGGACTTTTTGGTCACTTTGCCTTTCAGAAGGCCTTCCTGCTGACTCCTGTAGGAATGCTGACTGTCTTCCAGGAGGTGTCTCTGAAGGAGCATGGCTGTCCCAGAAGAGAGCTGCTGCTTGGAGAACACATGGCCTTGAGGGAACAAGGACAAGGGGTAGGTGCAGGAAGTGTACATGACCAAATCTCAGAGAAGCATGAAAGGTAAGGGTGGAGATTCATGCACGGCAGAAAGCTTGAGTAGAATTCCAATCAGGGACTCTTTATCTGGCTTCATTATGAACAGCTATGCTGTCTACAGGAACAGGTACAGCATGATGTGATGCCAAGAGGTTTGCTGCATGGTATCAGATCATCTTCCTGTTGTATGATGGTTTCTCAGATTTTTTTTTTTTTTTCCTGAAGTCACCTAAATTCTTCTTGTGAACACCTGACTTCGTTGAAACATACCAGGCTTTGTCTTCCTGTTTACTCCATCTTCACTCTGTCTCATCTGTTTCAGACTTAAAATATTTCCTATGTTGTGAATCTCATTATGCATCTTCTGTTTCTTGGATATGTTCACCAAAGAAAGCAAAGCTACAGTGAATTTTTTTTTCCGAGGGAGGCACCACAAGCCCTTTGGAATCCTGTAGTGTTTTGCACAGTGATTTTGTGTCCTATAAAATGCCATCTCTCTTGGCTGCTCTACGGGCAGCCTGAACAAGCAGGAAGAGGAAGAACTCTGTGCTATCAGTAATGAATAGGAAGCCACAGAACAGAAGACCTTGAACCTCAATGGAATTTTCAGGTTTGCTCATTTCCAGATAGAGTGTTTTGAACCTTGGTTGGAAAGAGCATCTGGAGCCTCCTTTGTGATTTATGTCCAGCCTGCCCACCACAACTGGCTGCTGAGCTTACCCTGGCTTCAAGCAAGTGGTGAGGCAAGCTGTGGCTTTCCATACATCTAGCTGAGGTTCTCTGAGTGCCATTGTACTGCTGTGATGTACCAATCTTTGTGATGACTACCAATTTTTGAATCTCTAGCATAAATGAAGCTTCATCTTATTGTCCTGCGTCGAATTTGTGAACCCACTTGAACAAGAGGGTCTTGCAGAAGCTGCTTGCTATATTCTAGAACTGTCAAAGCTGGTGAGCTGTGGACAAAGAACATTTTGCTTTATAAATTACATTGAGCTGTTCTGGACATATTTAAAGTAGGAAAATACTGTATTTTCATATGCATACTTAAGTCAACTGCCCTTTTTTAAAATGCTAATACTTGAAATAAATTCTCAGGGAGTCCTTACCTGTAGATAAATTGCACCTTTTGAAAATGGGTGTAATGAAAGAGTCCAAGACCAAGAAAGCAGAGAAAAGGGAGGATTCTATGGGGAACACTTCCTATGAGTTTCCTCTATGTATACATCATCCACAATAATGATGAGTCCTGGGGAGAAGAATTCTTTTTCTATGATTTTAATGCACTGAATATGCACAGGAAAATGCTGGTGCACATTTGAAGCAGCACTGGTCTAATTTTCAATTTTGCTTTTGGTTTGGATTGAGATTTCCCCCCTTTTTCTGTTAGCTGTTTCCCTCCAGTCTAGCTCTGAAATATGCATTTTGAAAGGCTTTGTATAGGATGCCTATCTCAGCTTGAGCAGAACTCATTAATCTTCTGTAGTATTGCACTGAAAGGATTAACGAAAACACCTCTTCTGGATTTGTAGTTATTTTGACCCTTCATTTTTATTTCTAATTTCTAGTTTAAATTAATAAACCCCTTGAAACTCCCCACCTACCTTCTAATTAATAAATGATAATTTTCCAGTGTATTGGGTCTGGCTGAGACGGAGTTAATTTTCCCCATGGCAGCCCTCATAGTGCTGTGCTTTGTGTTGGTGTCTAGAAAGGTGTTTTTTACAAAAGCAGTGTTTTGGCCGCTGCTGAGCAGGGCTTGCACAGCATCAGCACTCTCTCCCCAGAATTCCTCCACCTCACCAGTAAGCAGGGGGTAGGCAAGATCTTGGGGGGCACGCAGCCAGGACAGCTAGCCCAAACTGACCAGAGGGATACTCCATACCATATGGATATCTGCTTCCTAAAAGTGCCTAAGAGAAAGCAGTAGGAGTGGGGGCATTTTTTACTATAAGCTTTATCTTTCAGAGAAACTGGGAGGTGGCTGTACATTGCCTGCTGATGTAGAGAATACATCTTTTACTTGCCTTTGCTTCCACACGTGACCCTTGCCTTTGCTTTATTAAAGTGCTTTTATCTTGGCCCATAAGGGTTTTTTTCATCTTATTTTCTCCCCCTTGATCTGCAGAGGAGGGAACTAATGGAGGGACTTGGTGGGGTTAACCCATCACTCCAGGAATTGTATTGCTCCCTGGAGGTGACTGGTGGCCTTATTTGAAGTCTTGTGAACAGCAAAGTGCCTCTCCAAGCCACAGCTCCAGAGCTGCTGTAGACAAGCCATTACATGAGAGCCTTTGTTCTCTGCAAAAATAAAATAAAACAGAAATTGAGGTCTGAAATTCTTGGGTGGTGGCAGTAGGCTGGAAAGTCTGATATAGCTGTGTACTAATTCTCACAGTTCAGAAGGGATAGAAAAGGAGACCATCATGGATTTAAAAGTCAATTCAATTCATCAGTTCAAGTCATCAACTAATTGTTTTAACAATTGTGATTCTTGGATATTTGATTTACAATTTTTTGTACTCCTCAAACTGGCACCCTCAAGATTTATTCAACCCTTTGGTCATGGTGCTTTTCCAAGCTAGACTGCTAAACTCCTGTGCAAAACACATTAGGCAAAGCAAAAAGGAGTAGGAGGTCTCAGTCTGAGTCTTAACCACAAGGTCCTCATTTTCACTTTTTAACCCAGGAGCTCCATGAAAGTTGTTTTTGTTTTGCAAAGACATCAACTTCCACATACTTACAGGATGGGGAGACCCTCCGCCCCAGCCCAACAGAACCAAAAAAAGAGAAAAAACTAAGCCACAAAAAAAGTACCCCCAAAGAACCCTAGAAGCTGAGATTACACAAAAGTACAAATTAGCTCATCTCCAAACCGAACTCAGGCATGATAATTTGATTTGTGCAAGCCGAGACACCTACTCTTGTCCCTCCCTGCAGTCAGTCTTTTCTTTACTTTGCAATGAGCAAAGAAGTTCTGTTACAAGGAGTGGTTATTAAACCTGATATTTCATGAAAGCTGACTTTTCCTCTGGTAATAGGATGTATATATTTTCAAAAGTGGCACACTTCAAGGTTAAACTCTGACCATGATTTTGCAAAAGGTTTTATTAAGACAAGACAGCAGCTTTGTGTGCAAATATTTGCAGTTAATTGCAGGAAATCTGAGTGTGCCGTCAGGGCTGAAGAAACAGGTACAAGTGATTTACACTTCAAAGATTTCCCAATAAACATCAATCCAAGCATTTTACACTTGGCTCCACTGTAGCTTATATAGGTGTAAAACAGGAGTAATTTTATCGAGGGCATGAACTGTGCAAGGCTAGAATGGCACAAGACAAGCTCCATAAAGATGTCATTGTTTTAGCTGAAGCCTTACTGGCACTCTTTATGGCTGGGAATAAACTATTTCACTTAGTGGCAAACACTGGAACCTGTGCCAATGTGTTTGTATTTCTTTGATAATGTTGCTTCACACAACAATGGCTTGTGGAGAAATTATGACCAACCATACATGTGATTGGGAGAAAGATTTTTGAAACAGGTATGATAATAACTATTTCTAGTAGAGGAAGACTTGGGAGGGAAGAACATCAAGTGACCACTTACTATTCTTGTTATTAAGTTAAGCAAAGATACTTGTCAGCTGAAGTGATAACAAAATCGAATGGAAAATGTAAAATAAAATGTAAAACAGTCTTCTAAAATGAAAACAACTCCAGTCAGTGGTTGTTTGAGTTTTAGGCATATCATGTCAAGATCCACAACCAGCAAAGCATCAACCTGAACATGTAAATTTTAGTTTACTAACTGTTGTAGTGATTTAATATTGGGGCATGAAAGTGGTATGAGGGAAAGGGGGAGCAGACCCACACCTTGCTGAAAGGGGTACTCCAGCTGTTCAAGCAGGTCAGAGATCCCAGCATGGGGCACCTCTGCCTTCCTTTCTTCCAAGGACTTAGAAAGGATTACCAGGATGCAATTCATCTGCAGGCTAAGGGTCTTTATTGTCTAAAAAGTTGCTTTTTACTGGCTTGAATGTATAGCATGTTTGCAGTGTAAGCGGGGAGTTCTTTGTAATGTCATTGATATTTCAGAGTAGAATGTTATTATCGGACCTTGTCATTCAAGATTTTTGGAAGACATCTGAGTGTGAGGTTTTCTTCTTAATATTAGAAGTACAGTCTTGAATAATGTCTGTGTGAGTTAGTCTTTCATCACTGGTCTGGTAAACACTTCTATTTTTATTTGCACATGCAATAGTTGAGTGAGTCTGAAGTTTCTTTTAGGACATTTCTTGAGATAACATTTGTAGGTGCCTCTGAAAAAGGTGTTGTGTGGGGAGAGATTTTGAATGGACTTTAAAACTTAATATAATAAAAAATTTAATGCATGCACAGACACGTGCTATTTACATCTAAATACTATCTGATATTTACTAGATTTCAACTGTGATTGAACAGAGGAGAGAAATAAATTCTGATTTTTCTTTTCCTAGTAGTACCAATATAGAAAGAAATAAAGGAGTCTGCATGGCAGAGATAAATCCAGTTCTATTGTATATTTTGACCAATTTAATTTGATAAATAGTTCAGTAGATCAGACTTCTAGCGACAATAGGCTGTTACTGCTGTGTAAGTCCAAAATATTTTGGGAGGATGCAAGCCCAGTGTTTTATTCTGAATTACAGGAAAAATGATGCTCAGTAATTTTGTCTGAGTGCTTCAGATCCAACACTGTCTCGTGTGTCAGTGAAAAATCTTTTCTTCTCTTTCAGTTACAACCTCATTGTTCAAGATTCAGGGCAAGGGGGGGTTCAATTGAGAGGACAGTCATGGCTCTGGAAACGTCATAATGGTATTGAAGCTTATTTCACCCTGCAAATGACCTGTGACATTTCATTTGAAAACTAAGATTTAATAAAAAAAGGAGAGCCCCTAACTACAGCAGTAGTGGCAAACACACAGGACACACAGGCAAACACACGCCTGGAGAAAAAAGAGTTTTCGCCCAAGTTAACCTTGGGAACAAGAGAGCTGTAGGCATGAAGATCCACTCAAAGGAACGAGGGGAAGGGAGGGGAAGCTCTGGAATCTCTGCTACATGTGCACTGCTATCAGAGTGCCAATCCCACTAGAGCTATGAAGCAAAGGAGACACAGGGTGAGTTCACAAATCAAAGCTCTCCTAGGCTGGTTGTGGAGTTCAGGACGTGTTGCAAAATATGATGTTCTTCTCAGGGAGGAAGAAACTGTTTTGTCACTGGTGCTGCCTTCTGATGGGTGTGACAGCAAAATGACGCTGTGACTAATAAAAAAATTCACTTTTTATTAATATTGAACGTAACTCAAAATATTTTTAGGCTTCAAGCAGATTTAAAAATTTCTCTTCCTACTTAAATTTCCTCCTAAACTTTCAAACACAAATGCTGTCCAAAGTTCTTGCTCTTAAGATGTGCCAGTGGATACTGGTGTTTGTGTAAAGAGACCAGGGAAGCTTCATTTTAATGCAGATATAGTATTCTTACATACACACACAGACAAATTGTCAGCAAGAGCTGGTGCAATCTGTTTTACTTCCTAGAGACTCTGGTCTCCACCCATTAAATTGGCCACCAAAGGCTTCAGACCAACAGGTTTTCTTTTCAAGCCTCAAATTCACCTCTTTCCATGTTCCTGTAGGGTCCTGCTCCATCCTCAGAAATACTCCCACTGGTGAATGGCTCTTCTCTGTTACTGCTAAGTAGAGTATAAACAAAATAGAGACTCCTTCAGCCAGCCAGGGCACTGAGAGGGTTCCTGCTCTGACAGACCGACCAGGTCAGTAACCTCAGCCCGCGGTGCTGCTTGTGTGGAAACAACATGGTAACCAACACATTACTAGATGTGACAGCCTTCAGGACATGAGGCTCACTCCTCTGTGAAGCAAGTGGCAGTATTCCTGCTCTGGTAACTAAAAGAGCGTACATTACTGCACATGCAGGTTGGTTGTTGTTGCTGTGCTTGTTGTGCAAAGTCGGATTCAGGATTACCACAACGATTTCTGTGTTCTTGAGGCAGCAGTGCAAAACCTGCCTGTCCCTTTTATTGAAGAACAGGGATTATAACAGGTGGTTCTGAGGGGGCTTTTTAAACATGAGCAAATGCAGGACTGTAGCAAACATATGCCCTGTTACTGCTCCTCAGAAGGTCTTGAGACAGTAATCTCATCTACATCTGCTCCCCCCCTCTGTACATGCAGATACAGAAGCAGTTCTGTCCCTAAAGGGGAAGCCGTGTGGGCTAATTAATGAATATTTGTAAAGCACTTTGTGGAGGGAACCTGCTACATTGTATAATTACCTGATACCAGCCGGATCCCAGGGGAGTGCTCCAGATGGCTGGTGCTCCATCCTTCGCCCCTGCTGCTGAGGCCAGTCCTGTGCACTTCCAGTGAGGCACATGAGGGGAGCCTCTGGGACATCTACATGGTGACTTCTGTAAGGTGAGACTTTACTTCTCTAAATGAAAGAATAATTTTGTTATCTCTGCAAAACTAGATATTCGAAGTCTGTCTGTTTCCCTTTGACCTTCACTGCCTTGGTTTTTTTTTGTTTGCAGTGTGACCATGGGGCTGAAAGGAGCACAGAAGAGGGGTAGTGGGAAGGAAAGCTGAACTAGTGCCTATTCCTACCCTGCTTTTCCCATTATGCATGTGTTATGGACAGGTGATCTTAGTGGCCTTGTTGCAAAAAGCCAGAAGGATTTTGCCTTTCTAATCTTAATAGCATTGGTTGCTTGTAGATTTTGTTTGATTGTGTTTTCAGTGGGCTTTTTTCCTTTTTCTCTTTACTTTTTTTCCCCTCTTTTTTTTGAATAAAAATATCTTGATACAGAATGTATCATGTAGAATAAAACAATATGTTGCTCTGGGCTCATGGGGCCTGGGCCTGGATCAGGTTCCTTACTGGCTTCCATGTTATTTCCTCATGCATGCCAAGGCCTCTCACCGCAGCTGACTTTGCTACAGAAATATTATTTTTTGTTTTCCTTAACTTTTAAAGCTGTCTCCTGGTGAACTGTCTATTTTGGTGAGAAGGAAAGGAACCAGGCTGTATAAAATTTGAGAGCATACTTTCTGTGATCAATATGTTTTGTAAGAATGACGTTAATATAACCCAGGGATAAAACTTGGCAAAGTTTTCTGAGAAGAGCTGATGGGACGATTAGAGAACAGCTCCTCTGGGAGCTTAAACTGTCTCCTTCTTAAAAAGAAGTTTAAGTTTGGCTTTAGCAATCTGATAATAGAATTAATTTAATTTACAGTCTCTGCAGTCCAAATGTCCCCACAGGTGTCTATCTCTGAACATAGCTAAACCACACTGAAGACAGGCCTGTTTCTCATCCTGACCATAACAGTGACTGGAGCAAATGAAGCCATGTGGTCTGATTCATCTTCAGTCAGGTGTTAAGTCCACAAGACAAAAAGAGTCAAAGACCGGGAATTAAAGCTGATGTGGTTTATGATGGAAATATTAAGTAGGTTTATTACAGTGAATATTGTAAAAGGCATATGATAAGCCCTGCTTCGTTGTAGGCTGGAAAATCTAGGCATGTATTTTAACTTTCTGTGGCAACAGGATGCAAAGGGCAGTGAATCTGAAGTCCTCTGGCTGATGGTAAAGCAGAAGCCAGGTTAGATTACTTTTGGGTGAAGCTTTCAGTCCAAATAAATCTTTGTGCTGCCAGTTCCTATGAAAAGATCCCCAAATCTCAAAGTGAAACTCAGCAACCACCCAAATTCACATGGCCAAAACTGTGTGGATCAGCAAACAGCAAATAATACTAAGAAGTTATGTGGGAGTCTGAGCACGTTTGCAGAGAAGAGTGGATGGGGCTGGGGAAATATTTTCTTCAGTATTTTGGGACTTGACATGAATTAGATTCTCATGAATGCTGGAGATACAGGCTTGAGGGAATGCACTGTTTTTATTGTCTCTTTGTGCTTTCCTCCAGCATGGCATCATGCAGGGTGAAACCCAGAGTCTGACCTGGGAAAATGTGCAGTAATAATTAAAACCATCAGAATTGCGGGAAAACCTACGCACAGATCACAGCCTGAAAAATAGCAATAGCAAAGATCAAACCTGAAAAAAGTGAAGCTCTGGGTGTGAAAAAAGAGAAAAAAGCAGGGTCCAGACACTGGAAATCACTGGAGAGTGATGGGGCAGCAATGGTACTCCCCTTCTCTCTTCCATCAAACACAAGCTTGTCTCCTCTTTCAAGGTGAGAATTTGCATCTTGCCTCTGATCAGCCGCCAAGGATAGTCTCTTCTGTCTCTTTTGCTGCCAAAGGTACTCAGCAAGCTCTTTTCCTCCATGTTACTCTTCACATTTTGGAGGACTTCATGAAAACATGCACAAATACCTCATTATCCTGTGCTAGGTCTCTCATTGTAGCTTCCCTTTGTGCAGCCTACAGAAAGGTTAGGCTGCCTGATTTGCAGAGGTCTGCTTGACCCATTGTTTGCTGCCTTGGATAGCTTGGAAAAATGTCTGCAGTCTACATAAAAGGCTTTCAGAGAGTCATATTGAATTATCTGTTATGTACTACGTGTGTACATATGTCTAAATGCATATAAATAGGTATTCATTGAAGCATATATGTGTAGAGTCCCTTTTGCTTGTGTAGTTGTGCAAACTGCCTTACTCTGAAGATATGCCAGAAAGAAACCTGCTGCAAAACATGTGCTGCAGAAATCCTAGGCAAGCTCTGTGTTCCAGTGAGTCCCTTTGTGCATGGGCTGTTATAGCTCATCCTCAGCCTTCTCCTCCCAGACTGACTCCTTCTTCATTTCAAGGGCTAAGTATGCTTCCAAATCAGGATGTTAATTTGCACAATTCTTTCCACACAGAAAGAATGTTTGCCTATCTGCTGAACATTTTAACAAATATTTTAGGTTCTTTGGCTTTTTATTATTCTGTGTGACACCATCTGCTGTAGATAATTAACTTGTCTACTTCACTGTGCTTTTTGTGGGCTTCTCTCTCTCTTAATTTTATGTTCACAGGCCGCAATACTGCAAGCAATATTGGATTGTAGCGCTGCTGATGCAGCCTCTTGTGACTCTTTCTCTGACCTGGCAAGTACTTCTGGCAGAGCAATATTCATGGATCAGCTGAGATGCTGGGAATTCTGGAACCTCTGCTGAAGGCAGGGACTGTAGCTTTACTGAGTACTAAACCTCCGCTGGAGGCTGCACATAATGAAGAAGCTCCAGTGGCCTCTTCATGAGGGGTCTAAGCCAGCGGTGATTTTGGCACTAATATTATCTTCATTTTTGCTTGCCACCAGCACTCCATAGCAGGGACACATAACTCTGGTTCCAGAAGCAAGGGAAACATTTTCTGCAGTTGTCTGCTTTCATTACAGCCTTAAAGTTGTCTGAGAAAGAGATAAAGGCTTTGTCGTTCTTGGTTTTTGTTGCTGTCTTTGCCAAGAAAATGACTTGTCACAAAATCTCAAGACCTAATCTCTTCTCATTAAGAGCCCCTCTCAGCCTGAGACTTAGAGGAGTTTTAATGAGAACAGACATTGATGCAGAATGAGCATGTTCTCACTGGGGCTGCTCCAGTGGCAATCTGAATACTTCCAATTCTTTCCCCTGCTAGAATTTAGAGATATGTTTCTAGTGAGTGGGGAAAGTGAGGAATCTATTCTAGGTTCAAAAGACTCCAAATATTCTTGAAGAAGCAAGAAATGAGTGATACAAAAGCCACCAAGCAAAAGCAAAATACCATGAATGAATGCCCACCTTACTTAGATATAGACAGTGTCTTTATTTTGAAAATGCAGTGGCCATATAACACAAGGCTTTTTGTCATCTTTGAAGGTGGGAGTAGTGCTTTAATGTCAAGATCTCCTGGTACCAAAAGTAATCCTGAAAACCTGAAACCCACCTTTGTTTGGAAAAACCAGGTATGTCTCCAGCAGTAGTTGTGTCTGGGAGATACTCTTGAAGTCCAGTGTCTAAAAATGTCCTCTGAGCTCCTGGGACTTGCTATACCATATTTCATGCATAAGAGTTTATACCCATTGTTGTAGATCAATAAATTGATTGTTTATAACATTTTCTGAGACTCAAAATTGCTCAAACAGTGGCATGGGACTCCCCTGGAAATATGTAAGCATGAAAGAAATTGCTGTGTCTTTCAGGAATATGTTCACCTCTCAGCTGCCTTCAGAGTAGCCCATGGATCCTTGCAGGTGGAGCAATAATACATCTTCAGCCATTCATTTTCAGTACTCCTGTAACCTTATGGTGGTCACAAATCAGCCTCTTAAACTGCAGTTGGCTAAAACCTTAATCTGAATGCATGCTGTAGGCTCACAGACCTCGATAATGACAGCCAGCATGATATGAGAACACCTGCTTTTGTGAGATGTAGCACATGGATGGCTGCGTTAAGGCATTAGCTCAAAACTACATCCCGAGGATCAACAGAAAGCTGCACTGTTCCCTGCTCTTTCCCTAAATGATCAAAGCAGGTTATGTCTTTCATAAAAGTTTGTACAACCTTCTGTATGCACTTTCAAACTTCCTGCATCTTGGTGTTTTATCTGCCTCCTCATTTGGGTGTTTAAACTCTGTTTTATTTTATGATCAGGTCATTTATGCTGGTGTCAACAGTTCAACCATCATTAAAGCTTCTGTAAGGCCTCTAGTGTCTAATGCATTAGCAAAGCTTTTTTCAGAGCTACACAGGAACTGCTCAGAAAGACCAGCAACACGTGAGCAGATAGGAGAGGACCTACACTGATCTTCATCTTGTTAACACTATTTTGGCTATGTGACTTAGTGTTAAGGCTTTGAAAGTAAATTGTTAAAAATTATAATTTCTTGCTGGATCTTCAAGTCAACCTGAATTGTAGCACCTTTAATCCATCAAGGGACTTTTAAAATTTACCCATATTAATCATGTGACCACAGATATGTTTTAAGTAAAGGTAGAAATTAGATTTAAGTTTTAGTAAAGAATAGAGAACAATGGAAAAATCCTTTTGGTCTTTTAGCCTTTATAAAGGTCATCCCTTATTCTTGGTGCGTATTCTAAAGAAGATGCAACATGAAACTGAACTCCTCATTTTGGTCCAGGTCCTTAGCCTAGAAAATGAAACTAAAATGGCAGATGGTCACTTAGGCCCTTTGGATACAAGCGTTCATCCTCGTCCAGTGCAGTCATGAAGATCTATCAGTAAGCCAGTAAGCCTTTCATTTTCAGGCTGTAGACTTTACAGTAACCAAAATATAACATCAGCATCAGTACAATCAGCTGAAGTTCTCTAGCCCTTAAGCTTTTGCTCACAATGGTTCTGTGTATCATGGGTTAACAAGGGGAATCTGGAATGCCTCTAAATTGTATTTTGCTATTCCTTTATGTGAACACCCACCATTGTGAGTTGAAACTATGATACAGGTGATACTAGCTGCTCTACAGTGTTCCACAAGACATAAAATGGGTAATAAATCATGTTTTGAGTTAATTGGGTAGCTACCACAAAAAAAAAAGAGACAATAGACCTATGTTTTTGAGTTTATTTACCCTTCTACATTCCTTTCCAAGTGTTCATCTTTGATTAAACTTGGAAATGATAGCTTTAGAGAATATACTCAGTATATTGATTAAATATACTGATCTTCTTGACATCAATTTTGAACTAAGAGAAGTACATTAAATTTTATCCCTCAAAACAAATAATCAAAAAAACTAGCTTTGATAGACTTCAAGTCAAAATGTTTATCTGTGGAATTCAGCATGTGAATAAAAATTTGCCATTGGGTCATCACAGGGTATTGCATATATAGATATGTTTCAAGATGTTCAGAACAGAGGTGGCCTGCCTAGCAGGAAGAAACATTCCCTGAATTTCAAAATGGTCTCTAAACTTAGTGATGGCTGGAAACAAATGACTGGTGCCTTCACTAAGTGTAAGTTGCTGGTCCTTGCTTACAGAAATTACCACTGAAGGTAAGCAGGTTCTCAAAGTGCAAGGTGAGGCCTCAGTTACTGAAACTTTCATTTTGTGTACCTATCACAAAGCTCATTCTCTGCTTATGCTGTAAATATGGTTGAGTTACCAGTGCCAGAGGTAAACATGGGGAAAATCCCTGCTGATATGAATCTTTCTTCTAGCTCAGCATGACATGATCAATTAGCCATCATTTCCTCTTCTTTTCTAAAATATTTTTTCAAACTCCAAACTACAGTGTAGCCTAAAAAAGTGAAATAGCTATTAGACGGACCAAAATAAGGGTGCTTTTTTTCCCGTAATTTGCACACACACACGTCCCTATTTTCAGCCTGACTGAAACTTTGTCATTTATTAGTTTTGCAGGAATATATTTTTGCACTTTTGCTGAATTCCAGCTTCAAATATCAGGGAGCTGACAGGAAACTTAATATGTAGTAACTTGTGTAGAAAAATACCCCTCAGACTGAAGGACAATAGGTCCTTCCTATAATTTGAAACTTGGTCTGATGTTCTCAGGAGGATGTTCTCATTCTGCTCATGCAACTTTGGCATGAGCAGGACAGCAATCAAGTGTGAAAGCAAAGAGGAGCAGAAATTTTCCAAGGAGAGAGAAGCACATCAGAGCCTCTAACTTCAATTCCTTGCATTAACATTTTCATTGAACTGTGCCATTTTGGAGGGAAAAGAAGAACTATATTCCCTTCAAAAAAACTTAGGAATGCATGATGACAAGTTCAGATTGATTGATCCAACATAAGAAACTTTCATCTTCCTCTAAATGTTTTGCTTCATTGGGAACAAAGTGATATGCATGCACATTATTAATAACATCAGTAGAATTTAGTGCCATTCCTAATATTAGAAACAACTTATTTATTGAGGTGACATTCTATTCCTCGTGTTCATTCTAATACAGGTACACAACTGCCATAACTAATTTTATAACGTTAACAAACGATTAACAGCCAGTGCAGTCATGAAGTAATGTGGTTGTAAACATTTATGTGGAATGTTATAAACTCTCATGAAAATGTAGTGAACCAATAGCTGTAGCCTAAATTGCACACAGACACTCACAAACACACAGGTGAAATGAAAAACAAAAGTTTTGGGAACAGTGCTTTTCTAAATTGAATTAATGTTGGTGTGCATATGCTATTATTATAAAATATAAATCATGATACTGAAAATGTCAAGCTTCCATTTTAGAACTATGTGTGTTTTTTCTGAATTTAAAAAAAAATTCACAGAGCACCCATAGCTCATGTAGAACCACTTGTAAGGACTGCACACTTTCCAGCTTTGTAATTACTCTGGCATATGGCCACAGAACTAATCCTCCTGAAGAGCCCTCCTCCAGTCTCCGCCAGCTTTTTTGGACAACTCCCACTGGAAAATTGGAGTCCTCCAACAAAAGAAGTAAGGCAACAGATCCAAGCTGAGGATTAACTCAGCTGGGGCTAGAAGCACATCTGAGAGACAGAGATGCTTTCACCAAGTGCCTAAATAACTGCTCAATTTCCCTTGTGGTGAAGTTGCTTAAATTTCATCACTTCTGCTGAAAATTACCCTTGATAGGGTTATCTTGAGAGAAATCTCCCAGGAAACCATGGCCCAAACTATTGAGGGATTCAAGAATTAAAGAAGCAGCATCATAAGTTCTCCCAGACCCAATCAGGACTTGAACAGCTCCTGGCCAGTGACAGAACACCCAAAACCTCTAGGAAAAGCACCCATCCCCAAGAGGAACATAGTTTCTCCTGATCAGAGACCATGGAGTGATTCATCATCTAGCAGCAAATCCAAGGGGGTCCTCTCCAAGCTCTCTGCTCCCTTTCTCTGATCTGCAGGATGTGACCTACTTAAAGCCAGCTCTAGAGAGGAGGAGGGGAGCTGATGTCAGTGATGCAAATCAGACTGATTTATATTCTGATGCAATCAGCCACAATCACAAAATCCACTTAGCTGGGTGAGGACTCCAGCTACTTTGTTCAATTACACAATTATCATATTCCATTTAATCCCCAAATCAATTCCTGTATTTAGAATTATTTAAGATGCTTCAGCAATTATACCTAATTAGGTTCTATCAGTAAAGTAAATAAATGATGTGATGTGCCAATCAGATGGCAGCAATGCCAGCTGAAGGAAAAGGAGCTCCTAAGTCCTCTGCATCATGCAAATGGGTGTTTGGGTGTTATAAAGCCATTTGCTATTGCATTGGTGAGAAAAAAACCACAGCACACAGATCTGTCATTAACCATTCAATCATTTCAGGGCTGTGCCACCTTGGACACCTGCAAAGATGACTGTTATTTTTGTTGGGTAGTTTGGCCACTTCATTTCCCTGCTTAATGTTTATAATAGGCTCTGAAGAGATAAAGAAAAGGTGGGATATGTCTGTTCTTCCCATAATCAGGAAGATCCTACCTATAGAGAGAGGTTTTTAGACTGGTTTCAGAGGAAGAAGGGCAAGCAAGACTAGACTGTCCTAGTACTGGAGAAGAAACCTCCAGAACAATCCCTGTCCTCACAGTAACTCCATGCAGGGTCAGTGGATGGAGCTGTATGACCACATCCCCTCCAACCTCAGGCAACCTTTTTTTTTTCCACAGGCAGACTGGGCTGTTTTAGGATTTTCTGATGCACTCCAGACTTCACTGAACCAGCAGGTATGTGCAGTCTGTCACCATCATGATTACGCTTTCCTATAGGAAAAGCAACCAATTTAAAAAATACGAGCTCTGCTCTTTGGCCATTTTATTTAATTCTTGCAGATTTTTTCTTCATGTCAGCTAGGATATCTGGCTTTCAGGCACAGAAAATTATTTCTTTAATGCCATCCCATTCTGTCTTGCAGAGTAAGGGGTTTTAAAGCAGGGGCCTGTAATGCCAAAGCACAACTTTTCTACAGCTTGAGCTGAAGAGCTCAAAGCTATGACATTTCCATTAAAAAGAAACTTTTTAAACAAAGTTTATTTTATAATCTCCCATACACACTGAGAAAAAGTAGACCTAAATGACTGGATCTAAATGACTGGACAACATCTTTTTCAGCTGCTGAGCACAAATACCATGCAAACATACTCCTCTATGGAGGTGCTGTGAGAGAATTACTGGAGAACACCATGTAATTACTGGCTGCAGTAACTGCAGTTACATGTTAGATTTGACAAAATCATTAGAGCTGGTGGGTTTAAAAGTCACCATGAGAGAGACTTTGCTCCCAGGCAGAGACTGAAGAGTCAGCCTTGGAGATGGGGCCTGGAGTGTTAAATCCACAGCACCCACATGCATTGTCTGGTGGTCAGTACTTGGCTCTCTCTCTCCACCACTTGACTAGGGATGACCATTGTGAGAAGAAGCTGCCTGGAGTCCTTTCTGATCAAGCCCGTGTGCCCCAAAAAACCCCATTTGTTCCTTTTTGGTGCCTGTTTCTTTCCCTGGGAAAAAACTAAAGGAAGCCTAAAACTCTTTTCATTTAGGCTGGTATAGGTCAGGAATTACTCACTGGGCTGAGAGTGGAAAGTGATATCAGCATTTTGTGCCCTATCCAGAGCATGTAATTAAATAGCTGAGGGTTAGCAGGCAATTGCATTCAATCTGTGTTGCTATAATTTTTACTGTTATTGTGGGGGTGATTCTCTTTTGCTCTCAGACTCACAATTTGTCTTCCTCTTGGACACTGAGAAAGAACCTGAAGTGAATGCTCTCTTGGCAGCAGAGAGGGCTTCCTGGCTGTGCTGTGCACTGCTCCTGGGCACAGCTGGCTCCCTGCCAGCAGCTTGGTGCAAAGATGAGCCTGACTGCAGCTCCTTGCTTTATTTGGAGGGGACTTTGAGCAAACTGGTCTAGTGCGAGGTGTCCCTGCCCATGGCAGAAGGGTTGAAACTAGATGATCTTCAAGGTCCTTTCTAATCCATTTTATGGTTTTATGATTCTATCATTTGCTCCTGAAAGTTCAAACCCAGGTGGAGGTTTCTTCAGCTCCTGCATTTAGTGGAGGGTTTACAAGCAAGTATAATTTTCTCAGGCCTTTGCAGTAATCTCCAAATTACTCCAATGAGCTGACAAATAATGGGGTTGGAACAAAGAAAATAAAGGGTTGGACCACTTAAAGGCAGGAAGATATCTTGTACTTAGAAGTTGATCTTCTGCAATCCGACTTGTGGCAGGAGCAAAGTATATTGCCAGTCCACCTCTTTGACTTTTATTGACCATTAACATGACATGGGGCAAAACTCAGATTTGCTAAATGAGGGACATTTCAAAAGAAAATGTGAATTCACCAAGAGACAAACCAGAAAGAGGAGCCAGGGAAAAATTGATGAAACTTTTCAGAGGCCATCAAGAGACTAAGAATGCTGCAACCAAGGTGCCCTTGGAGAAATGGTGAACTCCTGCCCTGTTCACATGCCACAGTGAAAAATCCTGTGTACGGTAGCACTGCGTCCAGCCATTCAGCTATTTACTGCATGTATCTGACTGTGGTACAGCAGATCACCAAGCCACAGAACAGGGATAACCTGTCACTACATTTGGGTTTTGGCATCATGGGTTTTGGGAAACAAACAGGCAAGTTTTGGAGCAGGTTTGTCTCCTAAAGTGACAGAAGGAGTTGGAAGAATTTTGACCATGGGGGATGCTGAACATGTGCGGAGGAATATATTCTGTGCTGATCAACAGCCTACAGATGATGCTGCAGTTGCTCTGGCATAGTTATTAACAATCAGCCCAAATTATATTAATAGAAGTAAAACATTACTGCTTAATGATACTGTGCCATTAACAAAGCATCAATAATGGCAGGATGGCATTACATATATAGATAAGCCATCGAGTGTCAACACACTAATGAGTTATATTTATATCCCTGTCCAATAATGTTTATCGATGTGGTCATGGAAAGCAAGGGAGCCTGTATGTTTTATGGGCAGGTCTAATATTAGAACTAATTGGGGTTTGTGAGCCAGAACTTCTCCCTCCATTTGATATGTCTCTTGCAGAAATCACATGCTTTCGATGACTTTGCTCTGAGGCTGTGTGTGGTTTAAAAAGTTCTATAAAGAAAGAAATGTAGAAATGACTGATAAGTCCAAATGTAATCCATTTCCCCCCTGTGTATGTTCTTTTAATGCTTTGCATTAATTTGTCCTTCTGAAACAATGATTGAGTTAGATGCTTCTTATTTTTTTATGTCCTCAGCTCAACCACCTCAGCTCTCTTCTTTCTTCTCTGCAAACTTTTATGAAGGCCACCCCTGAAATGAATATACTACACAGACTTATGAATGCCAGGACTTTATAAAAGCAATCAGGCAGGAAAACTGGCAGTGAAGCACATTTTGGAAAGTCTTCTCAGATACCCAGCAGCATCCTGAGCTGGGTGTATCTTTTTTCCCATCCAGAAGTCCTTTTCCTGATTGTTAGGTATTGGTGCCTCAGTGGAAAGAGGGTTGCTGGCACCACAAAGGCTTTTTTGTACTACATGAGTATGAGTCATTTGCAAATACCTCAGAGAAGTGTGTGGCTGACCAGTGGGTGAGAAAAAGCTAAACAGTTCTTAAATACCCACTGTGGAACTTGTAATGCCATCAACTTAGACCCATTCATTTTTTAATTAAAATCTGTTTGAATTAATGCATGAAGAGGGCTGGGAAAGACACTTGGAATGCCCTCTTGGTAGGGGAGTGTTTCAGAAATAGAATATGGACTCTGTCTCTCTTTTCTCTGCGTGTTGGAGAGGACACCTGACAGATTGGGTCCCTTGGGGGATGCAAACAGATATGTGATACCTGTTAGCCTTGGATGCGGCACTCCAGGGAACTCATGCAATTAGGCCTCTAGGAAACTCTGGTGATCCAAAATGAGCATGCTGATTGATTTTAAGTGTTGGAAAGAATGTTGCTTGTGTTGCTCACTGAGTCTTGAATGCCAAATGTCTACCCAAACTGGGTTGTAGTCCAGATGGTCTTGCCCTGAGGTAATCTGTCATGATCTGAACTCACTCAATGGCTGTAATGTGTATGAAATGATAATTTCACTCCATCCAGAGGTATGTGTTTCCATGATGAGAAGTGACCTTGTGTCTTATTCTCAATAGACAGGTATAATATAAATGGTTAGACAAATCTCTGCTGTTTGCAATGCCTGCTGCTTATAGATGGAAACCAGGGAAAAGGCTCTGGAACTGAAGCAAATTTGTCTCTCATCATGGTTCATCAAGGTGCTCTACCTCTGCAGGAGCTGGTGGGGAAGCCATGTATTGTTTTTCTTGCTGTGTCTGTTGTGGGTCACATGGGAGTGTTGGTCAGGCTCATCCAGAGCTGCTGGCTTTATAGCAGTAGATTGTGTGACTTCAAGGCAAAAAGGAAACCCAGCCCTTCTCCTAATGTCATCAAGCCCATGCCCAACTGATTTTTAAATTGCAAAGTAAAATGGCACTTGCAGTGTCAGAGGGATTTCATGAAAAGCCTGAGAGGACCTGTCTGTAAAAGGTTCCTGGTGGTAACTTCTGAACTGCTTTCCTGCCCAACTTACTTATCCTGTCATGCTGGACCAGCAGCAGCCTCTGAGGGGAGATGGAAACCCCTGATCTGTTTCTGCACATTGGTCCCCAGGCAGCTCATAATGTTCTCCTGTCTCTAGCACAGAAGGCTGTAGCTGGCAGGCATGTGCTACCTATGGAAGGCTTAAGATATATGAATGCTGTGGGGGTGCCTGACCTTTATCTCTGTTCAATGATGGGGACATTTATTACAGATCCCCTCACGCTCCACACATTTCTATAAAAAATAATGGGGCCCCACACGGGTGCCTCTATACCCTCCTTTCAACTGAGAAGTGATAAATGTAACAAAGTAGCTAATTAAACATTTTGCCAGTGCGGCACGCACAAATAATTGAGATTTCTAATGATAGTGCTGTGATAAATGGAGGAGTTAATGTATTCTGATGGCACCCAGACAACGTGGATAAAACGATCAGCCTGCATCTTGTTTTCTCTCCCTAGCATCCCTCTTTCGCCTCCCTGAATTCCTGTTGCTCCTCCAGGCAGACCAGATCAAGGAGCTAAAGAAGATAAGATCTGTCCCAGCTGAGTATCTAAGTAAAAAAACTTAAAAATATTAGATGTCAGGTCATGGTCCTCCCGAGCTCCCAGCAGATCCTGCCCTGGGGAAGAGGATCAGCCCCATTGTACTACAGCCTCCAGAACCTCTCCTCAAAACCATTTGTCTGTATCGGTGGGCAGGGCAGAGGGAAGCGTGGCAGAAGATAGAGAAGACACAGCTGCAGACACAGGCATTCATGCACAAGTACAGCTCACCACGCAGCCAGCTAGGCAGGAGGAAGTGGAATCGCCATCTGGCCGGAGCAATATGAGACTTTTATTGTTTCCCTCTGTTACTGACAAGCTAAAAATAATAACTGTGGGAGGCAAAGGATATCTGGTGAACTTTAGGGGCAGAGTCTGCTCTGTGTTGTGCCGTTGTAAATACTGGCTTGAGCTGAATGAAACACCCTGCAGACGCAGCTGGGTGCAATCTACTGCAGAATTTGGCCCTAGAAGGCTGCAGAAAACCAGATTTTGCTGCAGCTGTGGGGTGATATCGCAAAAAGAAGTGTGTTAATTAAGCCCTGAGTGGCATTTTTATTAAGAGTCTGTGAGTAAATGTGTTACTTTAACTCCCACCTGGTGTGTCCATGAATTTAGTGCTCGAAGAGCGTGTTGACAGAACTGGAGGCTGAATTCTCTTTTCAGAATGTTCTAATACTATCATCAACATTGCCACTGTCCCCCTAATGAGTCCTAGCAGCATCCCAGAACAAGGACTTTTACCCACAGAATGGACTTGGCCTCATGAAGTCAATAGGATGATAATTGTGCCTTCTCTATCCTTCCTTCTCTTCATCTCTGAGACTATCTAATTCCAGATTTCAAAAATGTTTCAAGCCCAGTACTTTGCTGAATTCAAGCCTATCCCAAGAAGAGTTGTGGTTTTAACAAACCAGTGTTTTCCTCTGAAAAGCTGATTGCACTGAAACATTTCCAGCCCAGATGTAGTGAGGACATTCATTAATACATGCCTTTGGGCCTGTTTTATTTCAGATGTCAGAGAAGATAAATGCTCTAATGTTTCCCCTGCTTCAGGTGGCGTGGTCAGCACCAGGGACATGCTGGAACTGAGACAAGATGGGATGTGGAGATCCAGGCAGGAGCTCAGTGGCTGATGGCTAATAGACACTGCTGCTCTTGGTCAAATGCATGCTGGAACTGCTGCTGCTTTCAGAGGCAGCAGGTGCAGGGCTGGTGTGTCCTGCTTTGAGCCAGGGTGGTTCTGTCTCTCCATGCCTTTATCTGCCAGAGGTAAATGCAGCTGCTACTGTGAAAGCTGGCAGCTGCTGTGACCAGAATGATGTTGCAGGTTGGCACTTATTTCTGCAGGCTTTCCTATTAAAGATGGAGAAAATGGGCTCTTCCTTTGTCTTCGGGAATCCTGAGAGGTGATGCAAATTGGTATATTGTGGGCTTGGAAAGATGGAGGCATGCATGAGAATTCACCCTTCTACTTCCTTGCACTTATTTCTGAAGCTATTGAAATAATTCCACTGTTATTGCAAATCTGTTGAATTTCAGAGGCACATAAGAGGATTCTGCACCACGTGCAGATTCTTGGGGTTTAAGCACAGCGATGTTCACAGCTTGCTGGTGGTTGTTGTGTTTCACACCCACAATTGGCACAAGCACTGCACAAACACAGCATTTCCACATGGTGTTTCTACCAAGTCTTGGAATGTGTGTCCAGCTGAAGGCTTGTCCCTGGGTGACCCCAAGGAGACAGTGTTTGCAAGGTGTCAGTGGAAGGACCTTGGCAGAAGCAATGTAAATACTCCCATTGTAAGCAGGCATCACTTCCCATAGCAGCAAGCACTGAAGACACACAATAAAACTAAAGGGCAACACTTATGGAGGCAGTTATTGAAAGCAGCCACTTGTATTCCACAGTATGTGACAGACCCACGGAATTAATAGCCTCAGGATATATAGGCAATAAGGTTCAAAGGATGGGGAGAGACATCAGTGAAAATAGTCTATTTGGCAGATTTAAACTCGGTTGGAGGTAGTCCCCACTGTTTACTAATTGTTTATCAATGAGCAACTGTCCTTATCTGGTGTTTCACTGCTGCAGATGTTATAATGATGCACAGAGACAGCCCTGGCTCTAAGGTATTAAAAATATACAAAGAAGGGATGGGACTACTGGTAACCAAATTCTCTGCAATTTCACCTTTTCTATACTGTGGTTTGTGTTTTCCATTTTTAAAGTAGAAATGGGCTTTGGAAGAAAGTTTCCTGAAAAAGGAAATTAATAACACATCCAATGGGAATTCTGAGAGAAATTAGGGAGTGGGGAAAGGACATTACTCTTCCTCTGATATTTTGGGTAGTGGTTGCTAGAAACTGAGAAAAAAGCATTTGTCTGATACAGAAATTCTTCAATTTCTTATGATGGAAAGTACAACATAGGTAAAAACTAGAGGAACAGGGCAGAAAAGGTAGCATTCATCAAGCTGTCCTTACATCCAAAGCTGATTAGCCAGACATTGTGAAACAAACCTTTGTATGCATAAGGCTGCCTTTCAAAAAATCAGGTGGTTTTGAAATTATAAAGTTTCATTTGTTTTCAGTTATTTAATCCTTTAGGGTTCACATACCCTGGTCTGGATAAAATTTGATGTTGTCTCTGCTATATCAGTGCTGTATGGGGAATGGCTGTGTGGTGTCCTCAGGAGAGACCAAACTGCACCAGCACTGGAGAGCACCAAGAGCTGCTCCCTTTCCATCTGCTGCCAAGAGGAAATCATTTTGGAGCAGAGCAAGAGCTGTTCACCTGTTCACTTTTAGCCTTCAGAGAGAGCCACAACCCACCATGGGGGCACCATTCACATGAGCAGTTCTCACAAAGGCTGTTTGCTCAACATGAGCTGAGAACAGATGCTTGCACAGGCAGCTCTTCAGGCTGTTGGATTTTACTGCAAGCGGAGGCAAAACCAGAGTGAGTAGGGAGCACGAGAATTCAAACCTGAGGAATGAGCAGAGGTCAGCTGAGGCAACTCATATCTTCCTGGAGCAGAAACAAATACCCAGTGTTGACACCTGACTGGTGTGTGCCATCATCTGAGCATCCCAGCAGACAGCTGGATTTTCCTCTCAAAGGGAGGTGGTATCAGCAGAAAAGTGCCAGATGCCGAGATAATTTGAAGAAATGGGAAGAAGTGGGCTATTTACTGGCCTGGAGATGCTTTTATTTTCAACTGCTATAATTTTCAGCTGTCTCAATGAATTTAGGTCAAAGATTCTGCTATGCAGCTTAGTCCAGACAACACCAGGCTGTAGAAAACACTTGTTGGGGAGGATCAAGGAAAGGGTTATTGTAGTTCTGCTGCCCCACATCTTGTGTCCCTCTCTAAGGCGGGATGAAATGTTACAGACCTGTGGCCAAATGCCACTGGACCCAGCCCAGGATCTGTGCTCTGGCTGCCAGTGAGCTGCTGAAGTGAGCCATCACTGCTTCTTTTGTTCCCAGTGAACATGGGCAGAGAGAATTTAATTCATCCTGCATTAGTGAGATAAACAGCAGTGGAAATAGCCCAGTTTTGGTGATCTAGTGAATGAGGAGATTATGATTAGTTTTCGAGCTTGAATATAGAGGTATTTAGAAGCTGGTATTCAGACTGGCAAGAGGTTTGTCATCAGAGATAGAGTAACTGGTTGCTGACACACCTGCTAGATGGTGATCTGTCTTCCTGCCCTGGTAAGCCCCCAGCTAAGTACTCTTCCTTCCCTTAGAGGGAGGTCCAATGTCAGGTTCGTCTCACCCCCTAAGGGGACAATTGACACGAATGAGCACACCTGAATCTAGCAGCTGTCCTCCCCCGACCTGGGCCTCTCTGCTGCCACGATTTCTTTCCCGGAGTCCAGATCTGTATCTCTGCCTTGAATCCTTATCCTCCCTCAAGGTACACCAAGGCTTTTAGGACTCGTACATGCCTCGGGTGGCAATATCAGCTGGCTTTGGCAGCATCTCCATGAGGACGACCCACAATGGATCTGAACAGGGGGGCAGCATAGACTTAAATATGAACCTTGAAGACACAGGCTAGCTTGGCAAGAAGGCCCCTTACACATGGACACACCTTTGGGCACACACATTCAGTTGCATACATTTTTTCTTCACAGCAGGTGTATTAATCTTTTTGTATGAAAAAAAAGAAAAGTTTTTTAGGAAAAAAAACAAAGCCAACAAAAAATCCCCACACCTGACCCCCACAAAAGCCAGGATATTTTCATATAAAAAAAGGTGCTGCACCAGAAATCTTCCATCAGAAGACTAAACCAGTGGGAATTTCTGTAGCAGCTCGGAAAAGTTTTCTATTTACTGATCCTTTGAATAATCACATCCCTACCTGTAATGTTTTCCTTTATGCTGTTTTTGGCTGTTACATATTGTCATCAAGGCACAATAGATATAGAGGATTAGATTCTTGCCTCTGTAGTTTGAACGTCAGGTAGCCTGAGCCTTTCTCTTTGTCTGTGGTTTAGACTTCAGGTAGAGCTTTTCTTTCTTTCAGATGTAATTATGAATATTCATGGTTGTCTCAAATACTGTCCAGGTGCTCACCTATAAATATTCACAAATCATTGTTGTGTGTGAGCATAAATCTGCATTATCTAAGCATGAATGTGAAATGGTCCAGCTACATCATGAATATTCATTGTCTAGATAGACTCTGAATAGACATAAACTGGCTCACATTTTATTAGCTTGATCTAGGTTTCTTTCACAATGACCCCCCCCAGCTTTACAAAGGCTGATCAGAGTGGAGACAATAAAATTTGTCATCATGAGCAGTGGTTACTCATGGTAAAAGCACAAACTGCATTTCTTTCTCAGCCTATAAAGTGAGCAGACATGGCCCATCATCCTGCACTCCATATACCATACTGGGTGTTTTCCCCCTCGATTTTCTCTAGGCTCAACTCGTTTTCTTTATAAGTTAGAGCAAGACTTTCTTTCTCTCAGAACTGCAGACACAGTCTATATGGGCCTGTCTTACTTTAAATTGCTATAAAAGATCAGCTCTGATGTCAAGCAATGAAGAATTAATCCCAGAATGTCTAGAAGAAGTGTAAGGTCCTGCTTCTTTCTGTGGTTGTGCTAGAGCTGTCATGGAAACCAGGAGGGACTGTGCTGTTCCCAGACTCTTTGAAGGCTATTTGGTGCCAATGAAAATTTGCCAGGAGCTATGTTTTTCTGCTCCACAGAGGACTCCTGTCTCACCCAGTAAAGTCCTCCACACATCATCTCCACAGTGTCAGATACCCACACATTAAGGCAGGATTTATAGGAAGAAGATAATGCGTTGCATTAGACCATTTGATGGAACTGGGAAAAAAAAAACCAACAAAACCAAAGTTCTGGGCTTTTACAGTGCTCTCAAAGCACTTAAGGGTTGTTTTGTTTAGTTTTGGTTTGTTTACACCCAAAAAAGAAGACAAGGATGTTTGGATCATGTGTTCATACCTGCCTTGTTTAACTTGTGGATATCTAAAGGAAATACTTCTACTCTTTGTGCCTTTAATGCCTTTTGGGCAAGTGGGTTAATTGACCTTTCCCATGAGCTAAGGAGGAATATGCTGTAGCATGGGGTGTTTCAGAGGTGGAAATGGCACATAAGAGAAGAATCTATGGACACTGTAGCTAAATAGATAGAGTAACCAAAACTACCAGAAACTCTGGATCAGAGCTTTTGCCGTAAAATTAATGTGAATTTGACTCTCTGACCCAAAATTCTGATCCAGCTGGGATCTATATATCCTCTGCATGGGCTTCTCTCAGAAGGTGTTGTTAGCTGGAAAACCATATGAAAGCCCAGTGCAAGAAAAATAGTAATCCATGCACAGTATTGGAGCAAAAGATTCCCTTGTGCTTCACTTGTCTTGCCAGGATTATGCTTTTATTGCCTCTCTCCTTAAGAATCCAAAAAGGCCAGGGGCGCAGGAGAGGTGGAGGTCAAATGATACATATTTGCACTTGTGTTTCCAGTGCCCAGGAGCCAGTACTTGTGACTTTCATTGACGAAAAAATGTGGCAAATTCTCCTCCATGGCAGTTTAATTGAAACGCAAAACATTATGGCTCTCTCCATCTGAAATACATCCAGGCTGCCCAATCCTTGCATTTTCTTCACCACTTCTACTTTATTTCCTCTTCAAAATGCTTTCTTGGTAGTGCAGAGCAGGAATCACAGAATCATAGAAAGATTTGGGTTGGAAGGGACATGCTGTGGTCAGGTTGGGCTCACTTAGTCCAATTTCTTCTGTGAGAGTGTCCTAGGTTACAATGTAAAACTGTGCCCAAGGTTTGTATTCTATCCCCATGAGCCGTTGGAGCCAAGGTGGGGCAGTGTTTTCCTTATGTTCTGTTAACGAGCCCATCAATGCCTTGCCACATGACTCATAGATAACTTCCTGCGGGAGTTATCTCTGTTTAATGGGCCATCAAGGACCCACTGCATGACTCATAGAATGAGATCAGCCCATTGTGAGATGCTCCGCCCAGGGGGAGGAGCCAAGCATTCCCACCTGGATAAATCCAGGGTTTGGGACAGCACAGGCAGCTTTTTATCCACTGGACTCCCAGAGGAGACAAGAGCTGCCAGACCTTTCTACAGGATCACTGCTTCGACAAGACCATCTCATCTGGACTGCCACTACCACCCTAACAGGGTGTCAGGTTGTATTCTGACTCTGTCAGTGGTTTTTTGTACTATTACTTTTATTTTACTTTCTTTTATTTCTTTTCTTTTCCTCTTATTAAATTGTGTTTCTGACTTGGAGTCTTTCACTGGTTTTGCTTTCAAACCAGCACAGAGAGAAAGGACACTTGTGCCATACCAGTCAGGATCCTTCAAAAGCTAGCAGCTGCTGCCTAAAACGACAAAGATGTCATGAAATAAGCTGGCAGTGTTTGCTTTGGTAGAACAATTCTTCTAACATGATTTTTCCTTGATGAGGGATTTCTTGCAGAGGAACTGTGTGCAGTGAAAATTCTCTGACTGACCATCAACTGCAATGCTGATATCAGTAATACTAACAACACAGTACATTTCAGAGGAGCATTGTCCTGGTGCTGGAGGAGATACCATTTACAAAGGAAATGAAAGTCCTTGACCTAAAGATCAATCTAACCTAACTGTTGATGCCATTTGTTCTGTTTGTCATTGTGGAAAGTCAGGGTGCTCTGTTTTTCTAGCTCACCGTATTTTTTTCCCAAGGAAGTACAGCTGGGCTCTGACAGAAACCAGGGTGCAAAGCAGTGAAAATCCCTAGATATTTGGTCAGATGCCTGTTTTCAGTATCCGTATCCTTTGCTGCAACCCAAATAACTTGTTCAAATTCTTTCCAGCTTTCACTTACAACGATGCCCATGCTTTGTGCTAGACATTTGTCAAAGAGAAAAAACCACAAAAGCTTGGATAGGAGAGACACGGGCCTCATCAAACAGAGGGAAGATACTGCCTGACAGTAAACAGCACCACATTGTACAACACCTTTGGCTCATGAGAGAACAGAGGGTGGCCTGAAATCCCTTTAGGGGAAGATGAGGGTCAGGGAGTAAAAGAACCAATGATCTTAAGAGTTTTCCAGGGCTAAAGCAGAGATGATCTGTTTACCAGCTCACACCTGCAGGATGGTGACATGTTGAATCACCTTTTTAAAGAGGCAACTCTAAAAAAAAAAAAAATAGAATAAAGAAAGAAAAAAGGGGTTTTTCTTCATGAAAAAGCCAATAAACTAAATCCCACAGGAACAAGGGTGACTCTGACATGATCCTGCCTGCAGCTGTGGAAGGCATTAGCTCTGCAGGCTTGGGTGTACAGCAGCAGGATAGAAAAGACTACATTTATGTGAGGAGTCATAATTTGTTTTCAAGAGTCATACAAAGCTTGACTTAGCTGTGAAGAAGGTCATGATTGCCCCTCTCTGAGACTCACAGGATCTGAACACTCTAGAGGCTTATAAATATATAATTATTTTAAATAATGTTTCACATCCTAAAGCTGCTATCTCACAGGTCACTTCAACCATCTTGGGTACTCATGGCTATAGCACATGGTAACTCAAGGCTGGCAGTTGAGAAATTCTGTGTATGCTCCAAAAAGTAGTAGATCCTGCTGACAGCTGTGTTGGAAGCTAGTGGGAATAACAGGACTGGCTGCAAAACCCACTCTGGGGTGTAAATTGAGCACAGAAAACACAGCAGCATCACAGCTATGCAAAGCCAGGACTCATTTAAAGGACAATTTTGTCTCCTGAATGCCAACACGGAAGCAACTGTTCTGCATGGCCTGAAAAAGAGGACTGTATGACTAAGCCAGAACACAAACTGCACAGAAAATATTCTCCTCAGCTGTGCTTAAATCAGGGACTCCAAAGCTTTCCTTCTGGGGAACTGTGTTTAATCTGGCACATTGCTTGAGAATAATCAAAGGCCCAGTAGTCCTATTGCCACAGCCTTGCAATGGCAACAACAATTGCTGTCAAGGGGGGATGCTCTCTCTGAACATACTTGTAGAAGCCTTCATGTGATGAGATGCTGCATTGGGCTTGCATGGTCAGGTTTTGGTAGTGGGGTGACTTCTCTGAGGAGCTGCTAGAAGCTTCCTCCATGTCCAGCAGAGCCAATGTTACGCTCCAAGAAGGCTAGCCTATCAGAAATGGTGGTAATGTCTCTGTGATAGTGTATTTAAGAAGAAGGAAAAAAAAAAAAGGAACAGCCCTGCAGACACCAAGGCCAGTGCAGAAGGAGGGGCAGGAGGTGCTCCAGGCTCTGCAGCTGAGATTCCCCTGCAGCCCCTGGTGCAGACCACGGTGAGGCAGCTGTGCCCTCAGCCCATGGAGAACCACAGGGATGCAGAGATCCACCTGCAGCCTGTGAAGGAGCCCCACACCAGAGCAGGTGAATTCCTGAGGGGAGGCTGTGACCCCATGGGAGGCCTGTGCTGGAGCAGGGTCCTGGCAGGAATGTGCAGACCCATGGAGAGAGCTCACTCTGGAGAAGGTTTCCTGGTAGGACTTGTGACCCCGTGGGGAACCCATGCTGGAGCAGGCTGTGCCTGAAGCACTGAACCCCATGGAAGAGGGACCCACACTGCAGCAGCTCACAGAGAAGTGCTGCCCATGAGGCAGATTCATGTTGGAGTTCATGGAGAACTGTCCCCTGTGGGAGGGACTCCATGGCAGAGCAGGGGAACAACTCCTCTCCCTGAGCAGTGGCAGGAGCAATGTGTGATGAGCTGACCATAAACCCCCATTCTCTGCCTTCCTGAGCCACTGAGTGGGAGGAGGAAGAGCCTGTGAAGGAGGGAGGGGTGAGGGGAAGGTGTTTTTAAGGTCTGTTTTTTTTTTCCTCATTATCCTGCTCTGTTGTTAGTAGTAAATTCAACTAATATTTCTAATTTGAGTCTGTTTTGCCTGTGACAGTATTTGGGGTGTGATCTTTCCTGGGCTTGTCTCAACCCATGAACCTGTTTTCTTTCTGTCCAGCTGTGGAGGGGAGTGAGAGGGTTGCTTTGCTGGGTGCCTGCCAGCCAGCCAGGGGCAATCTCTACAAATGCTGTTGTTTTAGGAGAATGCACACACATGTCCTTTGGCCCCTGTTTCATTTGCTGCTTTCCTTTTCCTTTTCCATCTCCTTTTCCTTTTCCATCTCCTTTTCCTTTTCCATCTCCTTTTCCTTTTCCATCTCCTTTTCCTTTTCCATCTCCTTTTCCTTTTCCATCTCCTTTTCCTTTTCCATTTCTTTTTCCCTCTTTCCCTCTTTCCCTCTCTTTCTCTATCCTTTTTTTTTTTTCTTTTTCCCCTTGAGGGGAAGGGGATTAGGGCCATGACATGGCCCACAATGTCATGGCCCTAATGTACATCCCTGCATCTGGGACAAAATCCAAGCCTTTGAGAATACTGGTTCCCCCAAAGTCAGAGCCTGCCACGTAAGAGACATGTTTCCAGAGCATTACACTGAATATGGCCTTTGACTCTCTTTTCATGAGTATTTTCCTATCCATGTATCCAAGTCTATGAAGCTGTGAAAATGGATTTGGATGGCCTTACTGCACAGCACAAGGGGCTACATTAGAAATAACCTATTTAACCATTAATGTAGAAAAGATAAGGAACCTCAAAGGCTGCTGAACTACATGCTCAGGGATGAGGATTGCCCATCTATTTTCCCTACAAATAAATATTTACTACTTTAGAAATTGTTAGCAAACACTTCCACTGAAGAAGCTGATGAGAAGTTGAACACTGATTTAACTGGGAACAAATGTGGCATTCTGTTGGCTGAAGATGCTCAAGATGGTAATTTTACAAAGATAAGCTCTCATGAGAAGTCTTCAAATAATTTGTATTTTTGGAAGTTTCCACAAAATCAGCATCTGGAGTTTTTTTGTGTTTCTACATGCAGGGGCAGACCTCGTGTTCTCACCTTGCAAATAATGGGACTGTAATTTCTATGTTGTTTCTGTGTTTAAACTGATGGAGAGCTGAGGATGAAAGGTGACATTGACAATGTCCTTTTAACATTTTGATTGGCAGGTCTCTGCCTCCTATCACTCACCATACCCAGAGAGAAAGCTATCTCATTAATAACAAACAAAGAAAAAAAAATGAAAGCCACTGCCTTGTGTTGTCTGAGTGCAAGTTGTAAGACTTTGCTGACACCTGCAAGGTGGAATAAACACCTGCATTTCAATCACTGGGAAGAGAAGACCATGTATACAGAATTCAAATAGTCTGTGCAGGTGGTTCTTACTTAAAAGTTAACAAGTCAGCCTTCAGTCAGAAAATGCCGTTGTGATCTCCCCCAGGATGAGAGTGATCAGTGAGGCATGTGTTACAGGCTGCCAGGTTCTATGGGCTACCCAAGCACAGGGAGCATCAGGCAGAGCACCCTTTAGCTGGTAAACAGTAAAGGGCAGGTTTACATTGCTGAGGAGTGAATGTATATGGCTTTTCGTGGGCAGTATGGGCACCTAAAAGGAGAAGGGCCCAGCCTGGTGCTGTCACTGCCCCATGACTTGCTCAGAGGAGGAGATGCATCTCTGTTCACCCCAGAGACATGAGCAGTGGAGGCATTGCCCCTGTGGGGTGCAGTGCTGGGGACAGTCTGAAAACAGAAGGTCCAGGGTGTGCTGGGGATGTGCCATGGAGAAGGAGAGATCTGGCAACAGGAAGCAAACTAATTCAGATGCACCAGCGGTACAGCGCTTCCCGCCTGCCTGCCAAGGGCGATGGCAAATCCAGCTGCCCTTTCACAACCTCCAAAGCAGCACACAGCACATAACAATAGAGAGAGAAATGAAAGCCCCTCAAAGTAAAACTGAGGAGCACGGAAATTAAAACTGAAGGGAGAAGCGAGGAAGAATTGCTGAATAACCTTTTGGAGCTGGTATGTTCAGACGTGTGTGACAGTTCTGGGTGGTGAGCTGCAGGCATGGATACCTGTAGCAGTCCAAGCTATGCTTTAATTAAGTTACCTGTTTTTATTACAGTGCCCCAGATAATATCCTCCTTGCTCAAGTTTGCAGTGACACTTCTCTGTTCCTCAGACTAAAGCAGATTCAGCTTGTTGGTTGGTTTTGTGGAATTCTTTTTTTTTTTTTTTTTTAAATCATTAGGTTACATGTTCCCTTTAGGGAAAAATAAAATGAAAAACTTTACCTATTCTATGATTATAATTCAGGTTAATCTTCCTTGGACTGTAGCTTTCCTTGCTCTGTATATATATATATATATATGTAGGAATTATTAAGTGAGAAGTTAGAAGGCAGAGGAGGTTTGTTGCTGCTTTTTTCTAGTGGCGCTTTGCTCAATGGACCTTAGCAAATTTTTTTTAGTTACTGTTTCTTTCCCCAGTATTCCCTTCATCTTTAAGAAACCTAATGCTTAAGACAACATCAGAAAGATTTCCAGGACCCAAGACAGCAGTACAAAAATCTTGGAAAATTAACACCTGTATCTGCAGTATGAGCAATAGCAGCTCCAAATATCTCCTCCCCAGCTTACTGATAGGCCCTCTCCTGATACAGATGAATCACCTCTTAGAAAATATTGGCTACTTTGTCCATTCACTTCTTATTCTGCACACAGTTGTAAGTGGTTGTCAATATCTTTTTAGTGTTTTTGTCCATACCATGTCCACACTAGAGTGCTCAAAGTGCATTATCTGTTTCTGGCAGATATTGTTAAATGGAGGATCTCAGTGCAAAGCCAGATTTGAGCCTCTATGGAAATTTTGGGTAGGTGTTCTATACAGCAAGTGACCACCAACCAGAGCTGGTCACCTCTGCTGTATTTCCAGCCCCTTCACAACCCTGTATCTGTGCATCTTTGTTTCCAGTTGGTTTGGGTGGTGGTGTCTGTTGCGAAGGAAGTAATTTTTTGTGGGGGTGTGGCAGGGTGCTCAGAGTTTGGGACATTTGGCATGGCTGTGATGTCCATCACTACCTACATTGTGTCCCACAGCCTGGCAGTCTATCACATTGATATGGGCTTGTTTCAACCAGATCAACTCCTTTCTCTGTGCTGTTCCCAACCTTTTAAAGGATTATTTTTTCCCCTCTTGGATGCAGAGCATAGCACGAGCCACGATGATTTCTCAGGGTCTTCTGCTTTTACACTACTTTGTCTTCCAGCATGAAGTTCCTGTTCTATCCACAGTCCCTGTTTCTTTGGCTGAACCACAACAGGAAGCTTCAGGCAGTGCCACAGAGTTGAGGTAAATAGTAACTTCTAAATTAGTCCAAAAGCAAGATGACTTCAGTTGCAACCATCTTTTTCTTGCTGTTTTAATGCGAAGTGAAAGAGATCCACACCACACTGGAAATGCAGGTTACTTTTTGAAGGCACGAATTGCATTTTATGGTAGCATCCTTCCCTTGACAGCTTAAAGGAAATGGTTGTATTACCTACTGTGCTTTGTACAGCAGCATGGGTTCTTTCTCTGTTTCCCCTGGTTTTCCTGGAAAAAGAGTTTGTCTTCTCTTAAATAAACACCAAAGATGATGCTAAATAAGTGGCACTTTGTGACCCTGTTCTCTGCAAGCTCCCTGGTCCCAGCAGGTAGGTCTATCCCATAACTTAAGGCCATCCTCGTATTATGTGCTGAATGGACTTCTTGATCCCCCGGGCTTGAATACATTTGGGTGCTTAACATGAAACCTGCGGTCTGCAGGTCAGGTCCGTGGCAGGAGGACAGGCAGGACAGACACAGCCATGCTAATGACCAGCTGACCACTATGGATAATGACCAGCTGGACACTATGGATAGTCCTTACTGGAAATGGCTCTTTCTTGGAGGTGAGAACAGTTAGTGGCTCAGAGCAGGAAGAATGAGGGCTTCCCCATAGAAATGTATAGCTGATCCAGATACGGGGTCAAACCTGTTTCAGCAGCTTGATCTTGCAAAGATGAGGGAGCTGCAGCTGTACTAAGGTCTAAAGAATATCAGTCCATGCAGCAGCACTCTTTGTGGGCTGCTTCCCTAACATAGTATAATAGATGCATTTGCTGGAGGAAATCTGAGAAAATTATGGTGGGGTGACAAGGTGGCACTATCACTCCCCTCATCAGCTGGACAGGGGAGAAGAAATAGAATAAAAAGCTTCTGGGTCAAGATAAGGGCAGGGAGAGATCACTCACAGATTACTGTCATGGGCAAAACAGACATGGGGAAATTAGTTTAATTTATTACCAATCAGATCAGAGTAGGGTAATAAGAAATAAAATGAAATCTTAAAACATCTTTACCCCACCCCTTACTTTTTCCTGGCCTTAACTTTACTCCTGATCTTTGCTACCTCCTCAACTGCACAAAGGGATAGGGAATGAGGGTTGTGGTCAGTTCATCACGTGTTGTCTTGCTGCTCCTTCCTCCTCAGGGGGAGACTCCTCACACTGTTCCTCTACTTCAGTGGAAGTCTCTTATAGAGGGTGCAGTTCTTTTCCTGTATGGGCCTGAAAAGAGAGGTCATTTTTGCCCCCTCCCACTTAACTATATTATCCCTACTGTCACTGATGGCTCAGCCTTGGCCAGCAGTGGATCTGTCTTGGCAGATGGCACTGGCTGTGTCAGACATGGCAGACACAGCAGCTCCTCACAGAAGTCACATGTGCAGTCTCCCCCACCAAAACCTTGCCACACAACCCCAAAGTTGACGAAGTTGCAGCCCCACCTGTTGTAAACTGGGGAGTTCCACTGGCTTGGAAAGCTTCCTGTCAACTCAAAGCAGCCAGCTCTCTGGCCCCAAAGCTGCTGCTGCTCTGTCAGTTCCCTGGGTAGTGTAGCTAAACCTAGAAGAGGGCAAACACCCCTTGAACTTGTAGATCACACTTCCTTGGCATTGGAGGGACCTCAGATAATTGTAATAAAGTTGTCCATAAGATGAAACACAAAAGTCACAAGCCCCTTTGAAAATTTTGGCTTGGAAAAGCTGCCTATGTGCCTGGGTATCCTGGGGTATCTCCTACTTCTCCACTCACACAGACAGATGGGTCTGGAGGGAGGGCTGTGTTTTCTGCTGGTGATGAGAAAAGAGAAAAGCTTGGACTATTTCCAAGATCATCTGTGGGCTCCCACATGGCCAGCTTGGATGGAGAGGCTTCAGCAAATGGAGAATTGCAAAGAGTACTGGAAAGGGACTTCTCTGAAGACTAATTCAGCCAGTGTGAGTCACCCTGTGGGCTTCTCTGCTTCCACCTTCACCTGCAGAGATATCTCATGCCCTCTGTTTTATATTCCTAAGGTAAATGCTCTCAGCATCCTATTCCCTTTCCTATGCCTTTTTTTTTACAGCAGAGTTGAGCTAGAATACCTGGGGAAACAGGCCTTTCCCCCCATCCCATTCCTATCTTCAGGGCCTAAAATATGTATGGTGATGTTAGTTCATCTAACATCATCTAGTCCATCTGCTCTCCTTACTTTAGGAAAGTGACTTTTGATGTACTAAGTAATAAAGACCCAGCCACTGTTTTTTGTTTTCTTCCTAGATTCATAAGCTCTAATTCTTATCTTGTCACTTCCTGGGGTCCCACAGAGAATACTACAGCCACAGCATCACATTCTCCCATGAATCCAACTTCCCCCTTGTGACTACAGCTGTTTCTGTGCTAATTACCCTGCCTAGCTCTGTTGGTTGAGTGCTTTTGTTATTAAATAAACACTACTGTTCTATCAGCCTCTGGTGAATTTCTGGAAGCGCTATCCAAACACTTGGAACATCCTGCTACCTCTGCCTCTTGTGGGATAGATGTATGGAAGTATGATTTCCTAAGGGTCTATGTTTTCTCTGTTAATGTTGCTCAGGAGAAGAGTGTATTAGGCACTTTTCCCACCTGTGTAAGAGGGCTAAAATGCGAAATATATATTCTGTGTTTCTATAAGACAAAGAATGTCTTTGAAAAATGATGATCTTCCATCATCTTTTAGGTGGAGATGTATGCAAAAAAAAAAAAAAGACCTGCAAACCCAACTCCAAATGGTTTCTAAACCCAGCTTGTGCGGGTTCAACTCAAAAGGGTCTTGCTATCTCCATTTCCCTTGGGTGTGTGAAATATGTCTGTGTTTTTCTAGCAGTGTTTGATTTTGGCTTTGCTGATAAATTTTCCGAAGTTAGGGAACTGGGCTTAACCTTTGCAAATTGAACCAGCATCTGATAATTTAACCCAGACTGTTTTACAGATTGTTGCCAGAGATGATCAACCTGCCTCTGGAATTTAGTGGGTTGCTCCAGAGTTATTGTGTGCTACAGCTGGTTGAATAATGAGGAAATCTGGAGGACTCTCCTCCTGAATGAGATTCATGGCTATTCGCAGAGGCATTGCAACTTATTATTCACCAATATCCCAGTGACTGCTGGGAATTTATGAAAATGTTTGCAACTTTTAAATGGTTGAAGAATACATTCTGCAAATGAGTTATTTGCTATTTGTCATTCACTGGTCTCCTTTTTGGAGGCATATCTCACATACAAGTTTCAGTCACTGAGTCCAAGAACAAAAATTATGCCATATGACTATTCACACATCATGAGTGACTGGGAACCAAAGTGAGCCATTTGTGAACAAATTGCATTTTGGAAATTATTTATCTGTACTAACTGGCAAAGACTTATAGACATGACTTGAATTGTGCATGTTTGGAGCAAGTCAGTATTTTTCCCTGATGCTTTTCTTCTTCTTTCCAAGAATCTCATTTTCGATTAGGCTACATGATATATATAAACACATAAAATGTTAGACTCTTGCCTGTGCCATTAGGAAAAAAAAATCTTCAAATTATGAGCAGGATATAACCAATACAGTAATATCTTTCTGCTCCCACAAATAACCTTGTACCTGAAGACACTGCCTCATTCATCTCAGATGAATTTGGTATTTGAAATTTAATGATCTTTAGAATGATGATGGCTGAAATATTAACATTTGTATTTCGCTGTTTATTAAAGCCGGCAGAAAAGGTGTGTATGAGAGATGGCCACATTTGAAAGACTTGGAAAACCTGGAGCAAGAAGCAGTTTATAAGTAGGATGAGACTGCAAGATGAGTGGAGCTTGGGAATATTCCCTCCTCTTGATTTTTGCATCTTCAGTCCCTGCTTATGAATATTGAATCCTTTGACTAGTTGATGAATGATTCATCAACACAAGCACATACGCAGAGCAAAATAGGGAAAATGTTTGCTTTCATGAGTTTTGTTTAACCACTGTTTTGCTTGAGACAGAACAGAACTCAGGGTGCACGGGGGGATTGCCAATGAGGTGCAGTTGCTGCAAATCCCATGACTATTTTAATTTTGAATGGTACTTCACCTTCCATGAATGGCTAGTGCTGACTTCTGTGCTCTGATGGGCAGACCATGTGAGGAGATTGGTTTCAAGCAGCAGGACTCTCATCCTGTTATCCTCCTCAGAGAGCTTTGCAGTGTGGCACTACACAGGGTGCCATTTTGATCACACATTTTCTTTGCAGCACAGTTGTATCATATCTCTGTCTTAATAATCTCACTGATTATTTGCAGGAAAAGGTAGAAGTGTCCTATGAACTCTGGGCTGGGATGAAAAAAGCCCTTTAATCCTTCCAGTCAGCTCTTGCAGAAACTACTACAGACCTGCAAGATGGAAAGTCTCTCCATGCAGTCCAGTTCTAGACCACAGCAGTTCTCCAGAAGGATTGGGGATGAGGTGGGGATGAATAGGGTCAAGGACATATCCTACATGCATAGTTGAGCAGCAGTATAACTACAAATAAGACAAATTTCTCCTTCACCTTCTCTTCTAACCTGTGAGACAGAGTCCAGTGCTGGCAATGTATCTGCCAAAGGAGTCAGGCAAAATGCTCCCCTTGCACGCAAGTGGTGCGTGACATCCTGGCATGGGACAGTGACCACTGCCATGGGACAGAGGGCAAGACAGAGGTCTCACTGCTGAGGAAAGTGAGGAAGGAGCCTTCTATCAGAGAGATATGGGTTGTGCATGGCACTTTACAGCTGCAATGAAGGAGCTGGTGCTGGGACGGGGCAGGGCTGTATCTATATCGCTGCTGGCGGACAGGAGCTGTGGTATCTGCTCCTCTCTCTGCAGCTTAATGGTCTTCCTTCCCCAGCCCATCTTAGGGTGAGGGTAATGACAGCTACCCATCGTTTGGGAAGAGGGACACATTGTGTGAAGAGTAAGGAAAAGAGTAGTCAGTCCAAGGAGCAGGGAGCATCCTTTGAGGGGATCTGTTAGTGCAGGACTGAAGCAAAGAAGATACTTAAAACAGATGCTTGTAGAATATAAGGTCAGTCAGAGAAATGTTTTAACAGGGAGCATACAGAAAAAAGAAATATCCTTTCAGGAGACAAAATGAAGAAGTGGATAAAAACTGTTAAGGTTTTTCTGTTTTTTAAGTCCTTGATTGTGCAGATGGGGGTCTGCTTACCCTGCTGTTGCTGCCTCCATTTCAGTAATGGCCACAACACTCTGTGTAGCTGGGGAAAAAAATAATAGAACAGTCTGGAAGTAATGAGTCAAAGATAATGTAAGATGACAGTAATTAATTCTTTGAAATAAAATTGCATAGGAGGGGAAAAGAAAACAAGCAGAAGGAGGGTTGGGAATGATGCCAGATGGGAAGCCCAGGGGACAATTCTAGGAGCATACAGACTTGAGATCATTTGGAAATCCATGCACATTCTTAGGGTATGACCAAAGCTGAGCTGAAAGTTCCCGGAAGAACATCTGAATTTTTAGTTTAAGTTGCCTATTTTGCCTGGGAAGCATGACTTTAGCATAGATCTGCTGTGTTTATCACCTTCCAAGGAGTGCTCATTTTTCTGTTTGGTCTATAAAGAAGTTTCTGGGGATACAGAAGCAGAGCACCATCTGAAAAATACTACACTGGCAAATAGCTTGGCTTCCTAGTCTTGATCTCCTGATTGTTCACAATGAATGTGTGTGTAATAGCATGCTAGTCCCTAAATCAGTCTGATATCCAACCTATTTAGACATCTTAAACATACATAAATTTTAGAAATCATAACAAATCTTTTTAATACAATTTTTTTGTGACTGTCTTTTTGGTGACAGTTTAGAGCTGTTACAACCTAATAGTTGGGTATAGAGGCAGTGAGCAAATGCAGTGAAGCAAAGTCTCAGACATTTTAGGATTTTGAATTTTTGCAGGTCCGATGAGCAGCCACACATGCTCTTTTGATTTATATGTTAAAATTTTTCATCTATGGCTTGAATCAATGAAGGATTCAGGAATTTCCATCCCTTTTAGTGATGTCTCAATTTACCATGAATGGGACTGATCTTGGAGGTTCAGGGTTTAGCATCCATGGTCATGGGCTCTGCTGCAGGTGCAAAAAATCAGACTCAGTCCCTGTTTATGGCTTTGAGGTCCTTATTGCTCTGAGATCATGTCTTATTCCTCCAGGGAAGTGAACAATGTTTTGTATGAATTCCATGCATACAGGTGCAGTTTCTGCACTTATATACCCCAAGGTTCAAACGCCTTCTGAATCTGGAAGAGCTCAAAGCAGTACTTAAAACAACCCTTGCTCTAAATTGTCAGGGAGGTTTGGTACAAGCCCCTATCAGCCTCAGTTTTCAGACCCCTTAATTTGGACTAAAGGAGTCTCTCTAAGGGTTGGCATCAGCAACAATATGCTGTGATTTGCAATGCAGATCAGTTGTTAGAGGCTGAAATAACATACACTTTACAAGGTATTTATTTTTGGCCCTCTGAAATCAAGCCTCAGAACTCACCTGTTTTGGTTTTAGAAGAATAAAGAGATTGCAGCAAAGAAGGTTGATGCTAGGAACAAAAGAAAAGCTACCTAGGGTGTGTGCACTGTGCAGTATGGGAAAGCTACCCCCAAACCCCACAGGCAGTGCACATCATTTTCCCTGAAAAAAACTTGATAACAGTGAAGACATTCACACAGGGCTGGCGAGTGTCTTGTGTGGATGTCCCAGGTACCAAAGGCACTTAGAGGACTATATTTGGGCAGCTAAATGGCTCCTGGCACATTTGGCTGCACAGTGCTGGGCTGCATGGAGGTCTAAGCCATTTCCACACCCTTGAAAAGTGACTGGTGTGCACTGGTATGAAAAAGGTGCTGCGTTCCACCACACCAGTCCCATGGGAACTGGCAGGGGCGGGAGCGGCTGTGGTGCTCTCAGGCCAACTGCTTCAGGTCAGCCTGGCCCCAGCTCCTTCTCTGACAGCCCTTCTCCTTCCTGCACTCTCTCCCTTGTCACAGGTTAATTTTTGGAGTGCAGAAGCGAGCAGGGTTGTGCTCTGCTGCATCCCAAGGATGGGGTGTCCGAGATGGATGGTGCTGTGTGCTGGATGGCTAAAGGATCTTAACTTCAGGGAGGTCTGCGGAGATTAAAGGAATAAGACTGGATGGGAACAGGGGCTCCACAAATTGTTTTCAAGGTCATGCTCACTCAGCTATCAACTCCAAATGCTGAAGGCAAAAAGATGACTTCTGGCCTTCTTTGTCCCCTATTACTCCCCTTGTGTCATCCTTTGAGGCATAGAATGGCTTACTATTTCCCTACCCATCCCACCTTGTTTTCCTCTTCCCAACACCAGTCACACACTCTTTTCCCCTTTCCTTCCCAGGCTATTTTAACATCAAGGTTTAATATCAATCTAGAGACAGAATATCCCTTATTCCTATATAAAAATGGTGGAAAGTATAACTTTACCCCATACAGCCTCTCAAAATCATCAAAGCTGGTAGCAGCACCACTCTACTGTATCCTGCCTGCAGGTTTTGGTTTTTCACAGATGGAGTTTTCATTTAATCAAGCTCAGACTGAATGAAAGCATCCCTATTAATTAAACAATGGCCCATCTGGTGCATTGCAAATATCTACAACACTGGGAGATTAATATCAATTATATCAGAAGCTGGAGGGATGCAAAGACCTGCAGAGATACACTCTTTGGGTTGTGTTAGAAACCAGGCAGAGGAAGAGTGCATTCCTGTGGAGAGATCTCTGGGTAGGGAGCAGCAAGTGTCTGATCCTGTTGCCAGCTGTGATGCCAATACTCTTTAAGCAGCTGGACAAGGAACATCTGCGAAGTTTTTTCAGGTGAAAGTTGGAACAAATTTGGTGTGTTACTCTCAGTTGTACCTTTGAAAACACATCCTGTGTTCCTGTACCCAAGAACTCCTCCATGATAAATTCCTTTCTTCAAAACCTGCTTTAGGAGCTGTGGAGAAAAGTGTCTACAAGGACTATGGATAAAACCTGCAACATCTGGTCTGAAATTCCTGTTTGTAGTGTTTCAGTTCAGTGCGTGATGCTTCCCAGCCCAAATCCAGAAACTCTCTTCTTATCAGTTCTAGTCCTCTCTCTAGGCTCATAATTGTGAGCATGTTAATGTGGAAACCAGATTATATTTTCTACAAAACATGCCCCAGTCCACTGGCAGAGCCCAAGACATTTCAGGTTTCTTATGCACATCATACTGTAGCAGCAGCTATCCAGAAATCCAGGAAGATTGATTGCTGTGGTGGCACGTAGCTGATTTCTGTCACATGTGTGGGAAGCCTGGCACATGTGGCGCTGCAGCTGTGCAGATGAAAAGAAATTATATTTTGGACATTTTGATCCCCCCTTTTGACTGTGGTGGCTGCAGTGGGTGTGTGTGCAATTTAATCATGGCAGAGCACGTCACTGGATTTTCTTATGAGAGCACAAAGAAATGGAACTAGAATTAAAAAAAAAAACCCAAAAGAAAACCAAACCAAAAAATACAAACCAGCTCTGTTACGTTACTTTTAGAGCAGCTAGCTTTATCTTAAGGTGAGGAGTTGCATGCAGTAAACACTGGGTGACTGTGATGAATAACTATTCAATCAGAGATGGAGAAGTGCCACTTCACAGTAAGGAAGGTAAACCTATGTCTGTGCTAGAAACAGTGACTGTAGATTTGTTATCAGATGTATGAGTTTTCTATCTTCTACATTTAGCTTTCTGTGACAATTAAAGGTCACAAATGTGGCTTTTTGAGCAAAAGTTCCCTGTCTAAGACCCCAGCTGATAACTCATGCTGGTCCTTTTTTCCCTGAAAGGTAAAACTGATTTTCAACTACGAGTCAGTGGACTTTTTGCTTGAATGAGAATTAAGTCAATCAGAAGCCAATACTTTTTTTCTTCCCTTACTAGATTTCAGAAATCATTTTGGCTTTGGGCTGAGTAAATCCAATGTTAGGCACATTGGCCTGCTCAGATTTAAAGCTGCTTTGGCCAGATGAAATAAAGCAAGAGTGGGAGAACTGAGTTGGAACAAATAGAAACCGTTCCAAATCCTCAGACTTAATAATCAGCTTGGCTTGACAGGGTTTGGAGGCTAGTGAACTGTTTAGATGAATAAATGCTCTTTTGCATTTCCTCACTCTGGAAAGGCTCCTAGGAAGTTTCCTGTCCCAGATGAGGCTATAGGATGTAGCCATGCTTCTAACTGGAATGCTGCTCCCCTCAGTGGAGAAACAGTTTCAAGAGAAGGTCACACAACTTTCTACTGTTCAGTGCAAGGATGGGGTTCAGGTGCAGCCTCACGTACACTTACTTGCAAGTGGCACTAAGAGAAAGAGGCTTTGGACTTGGTTCTACCATGTGCAACCTGCTCCATGGAAAATAACTCATTTTTGAATGCAACTGTACCCCAGTGGAAGATGGGTCATGTTTGCAGATTGTGGAACTGTCAGCCCTCTTTTGACACCTGTATGCATTAGAGAGGAGTTGTCCTGGTCTTGAGACAGAGGGATTTGAATGTGGCTGGTTTGTTCCTGTGAAAGTCAGAATTCCTGCTCCCTGGTCTGTGATGGAAATCTCTCTCTTTTTGGTCTATTTTTTTCTCATCTATAGAATGCATTCTATGTTTTATTTTATTTTATTTTATTTTATTTTATTTTATTTTATTTTATTTTATTTTATTTTATTTTATTTTATTTTTTCTCATCTGTAGAATGTATTCTATATTTTATTTTATTTTATTTTATTTATTTTATTTATTTTTAATTCCATCAGAAAGATGGGGAAGGACAGGTGAATGCCTAGAAAAAAGGAGGGAAAGGAAACTAAAGCTCAAATGATGCTCAGCAGTAATGCTTTTCCTTCTTCCTTAGGGCATTCCTGAGAATGAAAAATGAGCAGGAAGTTGTAGTTGAGGAAACTTACAGAGAACTGACATTTTCAGAGGTCTTCCAGATTTAGGACCATAAAGAATAAAGAAATAAAGTTGACCTTGTTGGTTGTCTTGGTTTTGAAAGAAGACAGGTATCTGCTAAAGGGAGGCAGGGCCTCTCTTGGAATGGATAATTCAAATCCCCTTCCCTCAAATTATTATAATTTAGAAAATTAAAACGGCTCTCAGGCAGAGATATGGGGGCAGGAATAACAGTTCTTTACTAATAGGTATAACAAAGCAAAAACAGAACCAGGGACCTTGACGGAGCTTGGTTTCACAAAACCTGGGGCAGTCTGGTCTCTGGGGACTCCAAAAAAAAAAAAGCGGTACCAAGCTGGAACGGTGGGGTATCCCGGGCTGGTGGATCGGATGAAGTTCAGAGCTCCGTCAGTGGTCACTGGGGGGCAGGGATGTTTGGCAGGGAGGGCAGTGCAGGCCCGTGGTGCAGAGCAGCTCTAAAACAGCGCTGAGGCAGTGGGACAGGCTGAGACAGCTCCAGCAGGGCAGCAAAAGGAGAATTCAGGATTTTCCTGGGCACACGAGCAGATGATGGCAGCTCTCTTCAGGATCAGATCCCGGTGGTGCCAGCCAGGTCCCAGCCTCCATGCTTTGTTTCACCTGAGCACTGATAAGTACCCAGTAATTAGTTGCCTTGCAACTCTTGGGAAAAAATTCTATAGGTGAAAAAAGAAACAAGGCTAACCCCCAACATTGGTGCATTAAACCTATGCAAGATTTGGTGATATTTCTGGGTGAAACTTCTCGTAGAATAGACACAAGGCAGGAAGAAGGTCTTATGTTTGCTCTAGACTAACAGTATAGATCTGAGTAGGTTAATTATTTTCTGCTGACCTCATCAATCTCAGGTCAAATTGGTGTTCTCAGCTAATTGAGGGTGAGGCCTCCTTGGCAGAGATTGGATTAGATGTGATGGTAGCCACCTCTGAAATAAGACTTGGGTGTGGTAGGAGCCATCCTGATCTTGTTTACATGCCTGTTCCCTGGTAAATTCTACATTTTTATTTTTATTGATGCTTTTAGAATTTGACAAATATTTTTCTATGAAGAGAAACATAATTAACTTAAGTCATTTATATTAATCAGAAAGGGGGAGACTCATGCAAAATGGGTAATTTTGCACTGAACAGGTCGAGTGACCTAATGAATATAGATGATGCTGATTTACGTGTTTACAGAAAAGTAACACTCAGCTGGGGGGTGGAGAAAGAAAAAAGGCCAGGAAAATGGACTGTTAAATGATGTTCTATGATTTCTGTGGAGTCCTGCTCAAGAAGTGTTTCAAATGTAAATGTAGCTTTTCAGTGTGCTTACTGGGACTAAATTACTCAGAACGACAAAGCAAGACATTATACATTCACTGTTTCTAAGTGATGGGCTGACCCTCAGTCCAGTAAATGAGCCACATTGTTAAGTGTTTCCACTCATTTATTTCACCGGGGTTTGTAGGGTAAGGACACATTTCTATCAGGGAGAAGATGCGTTTTGCAAAAGCTAATGTCAAGCTCACTACCTTCTTTCTAGGACTTGCATCAAATACTGGTAGGAAAAAATAGTGTTGAAATGTCAGCCTCATGGAATTAATGACAAAACAGACATGGGGTTCAGAGGTGACAGGCTCTCCTGTAATGCACTGGATACCTGTACAACCACAGACAGAGGGGAATTATCCCTAATCCCACTTGGTGCCCTAAAATGTGCATACTGAAGGCATTGTGGGTGTGTGCATAATGAAAAGTGTCTTGGTCTTTCATAGAACTGCTAAAATCTGTACAACAAATGATTTATACCTTCAAAGATATTTCTAGCTTAGCATCTCAGACCTGGCACAGGCACTTGAAACCTCAGGGGAAAGCTAAGAAAGTCCAAATGTACCCCCCAGCAGGTGCACAATGGACTCTCATGTTTCTTGTTTCTCCTTGAATGAAACAGGTAAATCCAGGCACAAGGGTTTCCTTAGCTTCACATCTCCAAGAGGAGTTATTACCTCCAATATTCAATGCCCTTTTATCAGAACTTGTTACAGCTCTGAACAGAGCAGTCTCAGATTCACAGCTTTGTTTGCTCAGGTTGCCTAACACGACTAGATTTTGGAGTCATATTTTATTAATCTTTTAAACAATCAATAATGAAGAGGAATAAACTTTGTTGGAAAGCTCCTTTTCTCCCAGAGGCTTTCAGAGAGGTTTGCAGACTGCCTGCAGGGAGCACAAAGCGGCCGTTTAACAGTGTGCAGCTTAATGCGTGCTGGAAAGTAAATGAAAAATATCACTCGCTACTTCATCTTCAGCAGAAAATGTGGGGAGATGAAATATAATGATTCTGTAATGTTTCTGCAGGCATTTGTCCAAGACTACAAAACACCGATGCTGCTATTGTGAAGGATGGGGCTTGACTGGTACTGCAAGTAAATTCAGCTTTAGCAAAACCAGCCCATTTGTAGCTTTTAAGGTGTGTTACCTGCCCTTGCCAGTGTGGGGGTACTGCAGGTATGGATGCTTTTCCTTCAGCAGCAGGCATCTGGCAGCGCTGAGGTGGGGTTTGATCTGGAAACAGAGCAAGCATTTCTACCTGTAGTGGTTATTAAGCACAGCACCAGGTGCTTTGTGAGAGGTTTGCACCTCTGTCAACAAAATGCTGCCATCCAGACTAGACGTTTTCTAAAGATCAAGCCAAAGATCATTCAGAGAAATTAATCAGGAAAGCCCTAATGTCTCTGTGATGGAGAAGGCTGACTAGGTGAGCAGATTTTGTTTTCTTTCTGGCTCTGCTGTTTGCAAAATGCTTCACGGTTCAGGTTCACAGTCTTGATTTTTGGATTACAAATTGTTTTCTCCCAAAGGAGGGATCCATGCCAGAGCTTAATTTTCAATACCATTTGCTTCAATGTTGCAGTTCAGGCTTTTCTGCAAATACGTACTAAGGACTGTCCATTTTTGTTTCAGTCTCAAAAGCTGCTGAACAGTTTATTCAAAGAATTCAAATGAATAATAAAATAAAAATATTACCCACAAGCAGAGAGCAGGTCTGGAAATCTTAATTGAAAAGCTTTTTAAAATTATAAATTATTGAAAGACCTCATGGCTTTCTGGGATCTGAGCCACCAGGACATATTTCACTGTCTAAAGCCTAGTATTATTACTAATTATGCTTTACAGGGTGTGTTGTAAGAGGCAACCCTCTCTGTCTGCTAACATCTTTTATATCCCTTGTGTTAAACATAGGAGACACCTTGAACAAATGAGCAAAACTAGCACACGATGGGAAGTAAACACTGGCAACTTGGGCTGTTAAATCACTGTGTGAGCCACAGTCAGTGCAAACCTCTTTCTGCACTCTGCAGGGTGTCTTTATGGAGGTTTTATTCTGGTTGAAGTAGATCTCTCCCATTTGCACCTGTGAAAATCTTCTGATTCTAGGCAAACCATGAACTATTGCTCTGGTACGAGTCATGCCACATCAAGTATGTTATTGCTGTTATTATTAGTACTAAATCTGTTCACTTCATATTGAGCAACTGTTTGGAGTGAGCAAGTCTCCGAGGGAACCTCAGAACCACCAGACCCTTGGAACAGAAATGGAGGAAAGCTGATCAACAATACATTCAAAGCTTTGTGATTTGCACGCACTTGCAAAAATCCCAGAGAATTGCCACTTTTTGTTTCACTGTTTACCATCTTCAAAAAAGAATACAAGAGCCCCTGAAAATAGCCCCTATTGAGTGTTGTGAGAATAGCAGTCAGTTTTTCCCCAATGTTTAGCTTCTCGTGGTCCCCTCTCCCTGCCTTTCAGAGGAGACGTCAGTGGTGCTGAGCTGCAGATAAGTGGTGTTGTCTGGGAGAGGCTCGAACAATGCCAGCTCCGCGGCAGCCTCCCACGCACAGCTGAGGTGGCACGGTTTGAAGTGTGCTCTGCTTTTCTACACAGAAGTGGGGGTAAGGTTGACTGGTGGGAGTTTAAAAAAACCCCTCAGCTCCTGGTTTGCTTTTCAGAATAAGTTTTGATTAGATAATTGCTCCTGTAGAGGCCCAGCTGCATTGCCTGAATTCAGATTTATTTCTTTTTAAACACTGCCACCTATTTCTGTTCCTCTTTCCTCCTTATCATGTGATGCTGGCCATGGATTTACTTGTTCTGTCCTTGAGTATCTCTACAGCTGAGATGGTCTCTGCATCTCACTGACTCCTTCTGATGTTGTCTGTCCTCCACACTACATTTATTGGTAGCTGGGAGAGAAAACAAAGTTATTTCTCATCTGAAGAGAAGAGCTAAAAGTGATAATCAGAGTACAGCAGAGCTTTTGAATTCCAAAATGCTTTGTCTACACCTACATTGCAGATGACAGGTGAAAATTTTTATTTTCTAACCTGAGGAAAAGCTGCCTGCCTGTGCTGAAAGGGACATTCCAGCCATTGCATGCCAGGGGCCATGCTGCGCACAGGAGAAATGGTCTTATTTCTGTAGACATGCTGCTTCACGCTTTAGCCCAAAAAACAGTCAGATGTGATCCCAAAAGACACAAGAAACCCTTGGCTGCTTCAAAAACTTCAGGGATACAGAAAGTGTTTTGATGTCTCTCTTTTGCATGTGGTATCTAGTTTTGCCTGTTACTGAAGAATTGTGAAATAGGGGCCATTTCTGAAGGTCTGTGATCATGAACTCTCTGGTGGAAATGTGTCTACCTTGCTAGATGGGCAACTTCAGTCAAATTTCTATATAGAAATAGGTGGCAAACATTAGCAAAAAACCATTTTCCCTGAGGCAATGGTACCACTTACACTGTGCTCATGTGCCTTTTAAAATACATTTGGCAGAAAAGTGCAAATTTCACTATCATGGTTTTAGCTGACTTTGATCTGAGTGAGACTTTACACTCACTGTCACAGTTCAGGAGTATATCCCAAATATTGTGCAAATATGAGCAAACAATAGCATCATTTCAATTTCCAAATAAAAAATGTGACACTAAATGAGGAATTTGGTAAACTCAAGGTTAATTTTAGACTGGAGCTGAGGAATTTTGTTGTATATCTTTTGTCCCCTAAAAAGTGCCTCTTTCCTTCCTCCTTCCCTGAATTTGCACTTCCTACCTTATATTCTTGAACACTGTCCTCATGAACTATTGAACAGCTAACACATTCCTTACCTGAGGGGTTTCACTCATGTGGTTAAATTGTCCCTATGTTTCTAAGTTTATAGAGCATTTTGAAGCTTATTTTTGAAAGAAAACATTTTTCCTGGAGCTATTTCTGGAGATAGTATCATGCCAAAATGACCTTGACTTTGAAGACACTTCTGAGTCCAAAAGTTACTGGAGTTAAAATGCACTAGAATAAAAGAGCAGCTGGATCTTTGTTCAGGAAATCCAAAACTTTAATGTTTGGCTACAATGTCTACATTTGGAGTCCTTTTCTAGCCAGTTTCAATGCTGAGGATCCTGCTGTTACACAGTGGTCGTCCACAGAACATGCATCAGTAACTCCTCTTTTTCTGGGGGTCTGTTGTTTAATATCCAGAAAAGCTGAGAGACACAGTGAGTATTTCTAGATAGTTACTTTCCCATGAAAATAATTGCTATTGATTGCACAGTGCTCCTTAGCATTGCTGGAAGGCTCTGTGTGATTTGGGCAAGGCAAGAACCACCACTGCCACTCACATCATGTGCAAGGACCTGCAACAAAACAGGGAAAAGCTGGAGAAGTTTTTTGTCTTTTTTTTTTTTTTTTTTTTTTTTTTTTTTTTTTTTTTTTTTTAATATAGAAAACTGACTTCTAAAATGGTCTCTGTGATCAAATGGAGAGCACATCGTTTTTGTTGCTTTCAGTTTTAAGGATCTCATGACTACTGTGAAGTGAGCACAGTTTCTGTGGTTATCAGAGTGTCCTTTTATATTAGTTTCTCATGTGCTGTTTTAAAACTGTATCTGCACCTAGCACTTCACCTAAAAAGCAAGTTTTAACTCTGTATGGTGGCAAACAGGAGAAACAAAATTCTTATCAGTTCTGTCAGATGCCCTTGAGCACTGGAGGTAGAGTGGTGGTGGGCGAGGGGCTTTTGCCATCAAAGAAGACAGCCTTAACCAGGACTGCATGGGCAATGCATTCATATTCCCATACCATTACTCAGATATTCTCAGACAATTAGGCAGGGTAAATGAATTTAAAATTGAATACTCTTTAGTACATATCCTTGAAATTACTTTTATTAATCAACACTGATTTTAAAAACATTTTTTACATAATAATTTTTGCTGTTAAAGAGAGTAGCAGAGAACCTAACAAAGGCTTGGGAGCTAACGAATCTGATTTTGTATTCCATGTATCATGGCCCAGAAGGCAGGCTCTGACAGATTTCTTCATTGAACCTTCAGTCAGGCTCTTTGTGAGAGTCATTCTGTAAATGAGGGTTTGTAAGCCATGACCATGGAAAAGATTCATTGTCCATAGCAGTGAATGGTTCAAGGGCCTGATTAACGGTAGTGAACAAACACTTTCACCTTGAAGGTTGCCAATTCAAGTTTAGCCCAGTCTGGCAGTGACAGCAGCTTCTTTGCTTCTCAGAACTGTAGGGAACAAGAATGATTGACAGAAACTCATGTGGCAAATTACACCACAAAAATATGCTCTGGGGGCAAGAGGGACATCTCTAGGGACACCTTTTGTAAGGGTTTAGCTAAAATGATAATCTGCCCAGAGATCAATTTTTTTGGAAGGCTCTGCAATGCCTGTGGAGAAGCCTCTCTCATTAGTGGTCTCTTTGGTGAGTCTAAATGGACTCATTAGCTTAACTGGGTCATATAAGTACTGTCCCAAACATGAGTCTTGGTGACAGGTTTGCTGGGAAGACTGAGGAGCATTGGGGTGACACTGAGAAGTGTTTCTGTCATGCTGTGTGTACTGTGGCATGTGAAGTTTTGTGCATGGAGTGCATGAGCTTTTATCCCTTCCTTGGCAGGGGTATTTCCTATTCTGTTGTTGTGTCTGTTCCTGGCTTTGGTATCCATCTGTAAGATTGCCAGGACAGAAGCTGTTTCCTGCAATCATACATTGAAGAGAGCTGAACCTCTTACTGCCTCTGATTGCTATTAAAAATGCAACATGTTGTGCAGTGGATGAGAGGAGATAATTTCACTGATGCTGCTCATGCTGACTCCATTTTGTTGAAAGTTTTCAGGAACTACGTTATGACAGCTGAGAACATGTGACTGCAACAAACGTTCCAGCTCTGGTTTCTTATGAGCATGTAGAACTTGTGAAGATTTTTTTGTGGAATGAGAGACTTGTCCTGATGAAATCAAAGTGTTCCATCTTTAAACTGATTTGAACATACTTCCTGGGCTAATTGGTTAGTTAAGAAGTCACTGGAGAGTAGGAGGAGGAACTATATGCTTGTATCAGTGATGTGGCCAGATGTCAGTTGAGGTGGGAAAACCAAACAAAGATCACACCATGAATTGGATCTGGAGGAATGGGGAGAAGAGTGTGATGAGGCAGCTTATTGCTGATTAAGCATTGGATAATCATGCCATTAATCCAAAAATCAAAATCAGACTGCTGGATGGTAGGGTCAGTGCAGTAATTCTTATTAGCAGCAAAGGTAAAGAAGGTTGAGGGTGACTCATATGTCTTCCTCATACTGCTTTCCAAGTAGCTTCCCAGGCAAAATTGAATTTTGCTTTGTTTGCAAAAAGTATTCTTCACAATGATATTTCCTTATGCTTCCCGAACACTCTTTACTGTGCACCTTCAAAATACATAATAAATTTCATAATTTACCTTCAAAGCATGCTCTACTCTGCTTATGTTTGCTCTCTGTGTTTGCTCTTGCACCACTTGTCTATGTTATTATGGAATTTAGGATGTGAATGGCAAAATGTGAATTTAACAGTGCAGCACTCACAACTGGAATGAACTGTCAACTGCTAATTACTCACTAGGAAAGCTCATGGACAACTGTGAATAACAGACACATCAGAGAGTCTTCCAATCTGCCTCTGGACATTTCATAATTACCGAAATGGTGGCATTCATAGTATGATTTATTTGTTGTGAAATATTTACTTGGCTCAGCTCCCACATCTATTCCACCAAGCCAACAGCTGTAGGACCCTAACAGACTTTCTCGTGAGATATCCAGGACTTGCTTTTTCAAATCTGTTCAGCAAATATAAGAAAAACTGCACTTTTTTTCCCTGACATTTTAGTATTTCCAGCTTCTGTTTGATCCCAGAAGCCCAGAAACATCAGAAAAACAAAAGCAAATGAACAAGATCTTAAAAAAGATCTTTCCCAAACAGAAGTCATTGGTAATCAGTGATTCCTTCATCAAATCCAGTCAGTGCCTGTGTGCTGGTCTGCAGGAAACCACACTGAACAATTCTAACACTACCTTTGGGATCCTGCCAATTTTAAAGCCTCCGATGAAATCTCAGGTGAATATCTAAGGGTGAAATGGAATCAGTACTGACATTTTTCCTGAACCATTTCTTCCGTATGGCTGGAAGTAAAATGTATGCTGTCGGGATCCTGCAGCAGCCCTGTGAGAAACCTCTATTTAAAGAGACCTGTGGACACCCAGTACTGTGCTGTCAAAACTGAAGCTGACCCTGTGTAGCTCTGCTGTCAACTTGGGTTACAGACCTTCTCTTTCCTCTTCAGTTACTGAACACTGTGTGAGGACTGTCAGCTCAGGCTCTCTGGGGTGGTTTTCAGAATTGCTGGTTCTAAAGTTTTAAAGCAGCTAAAAAGAAAAGTTTTATAGTAGCCTTCCAGTACCTAATGGTGTGCTATGGGAAAGCTGGGGAGGGACTTTATACAAGGGTGTGGAGTGATGGGACAATGGATGATGTCTTTCCACTGGGGGTAGGTTTAGATTAGGTACTTTAGGAAGAACTTCTACTGTGAGGGTGGTGAGCCACTGGAACAGATTGTGAATGCCCTGTCACTGGAAGTGTTCAAGACCAGGTTGGATGGGACTTTGAATAATTTGGTCTAGTGGAAGGTGTCCCTGCCTAGAGCAGGGGGGTTGGAATTTGATGATCTTTATGGTCTATTCCAACAAACCTTTCTATGGCTCTAAGAAAAGATATTGTCCCTGAAATTGTGATTTTGGTTTGCAGTCAGAAATCTTAAAAATTCTGGGGATATTTGATATTTTTGGCTCTGGCTAATGAGAATTTTGTGTATGACAGTGGTCATGTTTACTCATGTCTCAGCAGCTACAAAAGCTAGAGAGACTAGAACAGCAACAACAAAAATATCCTCCCTGAATTCCAGGAGGTAGAGCATTAAGCAAAAACCTGTTTTTTATAAAAACTGGCTGTCCTAGTTTTGGCTGGGATGGAGCTAATTTTCTTCAGAGTAGAAAGTATGGGACTGTGTTTTGGATTGGTGCTGGAAACTGTATAACATAGGGATGTTTCTATTATTGCTGAGCAGAGCTTACATAGACTCAAGACCTTTTCTGACTCTCACCCCATCCCACCAGTGAGGGAGCTGGGGGTGCACAAGGAGCTAGGAGGAGAGCCATCCAAGACAGCTTATCCCAGCTGACCAAAGGGACCTTCCAAACCATACGGCATCTTGCACAGCATATAGAACTGGGGAAGAAGGGGAAGGAGAGGACATTCAAAGTGGTGGCATCCGTCTTCCCAAGTCACCGTTATGTGTGATGGAACCCTGCTTTCCTGGGAATGCATGAGCACCTGCCTGCCAAAGGAGAGTGATGAATAAATTCCTTGTTTTACTTTGCTTGGGTGTGTGGTTTTTCTTTACCTATTAAACTGTCCTTATCTCAACCCACAGGTTTTCTCACTTTTACTCTTCCAATTCTCTCTGGCTTCACACTAGGGGGTACTGAGTGAGTGGCTGTGTTGTGCTTAGTTGCCAGGGGTGTTAAGCTCAGTGCTGTTCTTTCTCTGGAGACTAGCTTCATATATGTTGGCTTGTCTGTTTCCAGTGTGTGCTTGTCAAAACATTTCACACTTTTTTTCCAACCTGTGTGGTGACTGCCGTTGATCCCAGCTCCTCCCTGCCTTGTTTTGATTTGAAAAGCGTAACTCTTTTAGGTAACAGATGTTTCTCTGCCTAAAGATGCCACACATAACAGGGAAATAATCTCCTGAAATGGAAAAGGGACATTAGCCTGGGCTTTGACATGTCAGATCTGAGAGGAGAGTGGAAGTGTTCTGTCAGCAACCTCTGGGAGAACTGGGCTGGCAGGGTTGCCATGGCAATTAGCTTGTTTATCACATCAAGGTCCTCATAATCAAACAGCAGAAGATGTAATTCAGAGAGCACTGAAAGTAAAATATTCATATCTGTATGTATTAAGTTCTAAGAAAAGTGGGCAAAGAGATCAACTGTCTCAGCAGGTCATCTTCTTTTGGTTTATATAAAATAAGCATCAGATTTTTCAGCAACTTCAATGTCAAGAGGTGACACTGATCAAAATACAAATATTACTGTGGCATGAGTACAAACTGAAAGATATGTTCAGATGTGCAATGTGAAATCACACTCATGAAGAATTACCCTATGTTGGTTAATGATAGTTTTTTTATTTCTCCCATTTTCTTTGGAATAAATGGTCAGGCAATCATAAAGTAGTGTTAGTTTGGGCCTTGGTTTGAGTGCAGTGAAATAACTCATAGAAGCTGAGAAGTTTTATTGTATGAGACAGTGTTTGCCTAAGAAATATGTATTACTTTGTGGAAGGATCCAATTATAAGAAAAAGCAGATTGGAACTATGGAATATTAACAGATGGATGTTTAAAATTTTAATTCTTTATTTCTTGAACTGTTATTGATATAGAAACAATTCTGTGGTATGCAAGCTCCTATACAAATTTACCAGGTTCCAAAGTGTAGCAGTATCAGTTTAATTTTGAGGAGAAGCAATAGGTTTGATGGAAAGAAAAAGGCATCAGTTTGTATGAGATGCCTGCAGTAATCACTAACCTGCTGAACCAGACTTTAAAGGTCAGGCCACATATTATTGGAAAAATCATTCCCATTGGATTCACAAGAAGTTCTTGCACTTCACCTGGGACTGCAGATTCAGTAGGTGCAAATAAACAGAACTGGGAATATTACTGAGCCAAGCATGGGAGCTCTTGAGCAGGGAAATTCAGTCAGAGACCCTCAGCTTTCCTACAGGCACTGGGAGCACAGATGTCTCTGCAGACTCTGCCTCCCCATGCAAACGGTTGTTGTGCTATTTATGGACTGGGCCTTGTACACATCAATGGAAAGCTTCAGAAACAGAGAAATAGCCATACATGAGAGAAACTGGAAGCTTACAGTCATGGTCTGCTGTGGCAAAAATAAGCCTACAACATGCACCAAAGTATAATGTTAAAACTGAGTAAATTATATGCTTCAAAAGATCCCTGCATACATATTTAGCAAGTGCTGGCTGTGCATCTACTCACACCATACTGTGTATATTTGAGTGACTGGAACAATTCCTGAGGTTAATTACTAAACTAACCAAAGGCCTTGACTCATTTGGAACTGATGGAGAGCTGCACTTATTCCTCAAATTTATCAAGCAAACACAATTATGCTGGTCCTGACACATGGCTTGACTAATAGCATAGGCTATTGGAGTAAAACACCCTGCCTTGGCATGTGTCTCTCAGCCTCAGAAACTGTCATGCACCATGAGATGAGAGCTGGTGCAGGAGGGAAAGCAATGCCCACCCACTGGGTATTCCCCCTGATGCCTTGTTTTTAAATTACACTGCATAACTGGAAACTACAGAAAAATATGACATTCTCTATCTCAGATCCTTGGGATATGCCTGCAGATAATTCTCACTGAGTGGCTTTCTGTTTATAGGATACAGAGCAGTCTAGCTGGCTACAGCAAGCAGGACAAGGAGCAAGATGAGCACAAAGCATTGAGATCTGAGGCAGTGTCTGAACCAGCTGCCGGTGGACTTCCATAAGAATTTTCAGTGGGACAAGAGCTGAGAAGCGCATCTCCCAGCCACGGGAGAAGCCCGATGCCAACTGCTGATCTAACATCTGCTTATCAGCCTTTGCTAAGGCTGGCACACGTGCAGAGGGTGTAACTGTGTGTCAGTGAGCCTTTGCAACAGGAATCAAAGGATCCCCTCTCCAGCTTGCCTCCCTTGCAAGCCATTTTTGGTGTTTCCTTCCCTTTCACTGCGTGTTTCTGTACCCTGTACATTTGTCCTTGTTCATGAGGTTTCTCCAGGAGGGACTTTCTTTCCCTAAATTGAATGTCTTTTAAAGTAAGATTTCTGCTAGACGCACACAGAATCACAAACCTGTAAACAGAGATGAAGGCAGGACAATGAATCTATAATTTCCAGGCTTTATTAATTTATGATCTGAAAGTCTTTTCCACTTCTAAGGTAATAATAATCATATCCTTAAAAAAAATGATGACAGTCCTCATTCATTACTAACTTAGAAGTGCAGTTATGGACATTCCCACTTAATGAAGGCCTCAAATATATGATTAAATCCTGCTAAAATCCAGTCTTAAGGGTTTAGCTGAAGAGGCACTTAATTTATTAGTGCTTTAAGAGTCCCTCTAACAAATTCTATCTAAACATGGAATCATGAAGCAGTAAGTGACATCCATAGGACCAGAATGATGATATTTTGTCCTGATTGGACAGCATGGTTTTGCAGTAGCTGGGGGGCTGGGGAAAGTTAAGACTCGGAGGTTATTCTACACCACCTCATGTATTACCAGGGGTGGGGTGAAGAGACTTTTCCAGGGGAAAAGGGAGTGCATCCAGAGAGAAGGGATCTCTTCCAGTTAGGATAGTGTGGCTGCAGTTGGGTTGGCTTGAGCTCTGCAGTAAGAATTTTGCATGTGAATCACTCTCTCTCTTTTGTACACTTTTATTATTAATATTGTTGCTGTTACTACTTGTTTTCTTATCTCATTGCTATTTCCAGTGAATTGTTCTCATCTCAACCCATGATCTTTACCTTTTGTGTCTCAAATTCTTCTATCCAGCCCACTGTAAAGGGGAAAGGGAGGGGAGCAAGCAAGTGCCAGGGTGCTGTGGAGAGTCTCACTAAGTTGAGGATTACCATTCCTAAACCATGACACATTTATTAACAGAGGTGGTCCTGAGCACTACCTGCTTTAAGAATAGTTTTCAATTTTTTTTTCCAAAGTGTCAGAAAGTTTACAGGAGTATCTCTTTCCATGGAAAAGGAAAATGGAAAACCTGATTACAGAGCTAGTGTAAGAAGACTTGAGCTAAGAATTGTAGAATCATAGAATGGTTTGGGTTGGAAGGAGCCTTATAGCTCATATAGTCCAACACCACTGCTAATGTAGAGTAATATGACAAAAGAAAAGAAAAGAAAAGAAACGAAAAGAGAAAAGAAATGAAAAGAGAAAAGAGAAAAGAGAAAAGAAAAGAAAAGAAAAGAAAAGAAAAGAAAAGAAAAGAAAAGAAAAAAGAAAAGAAAAGAAAAGAAAAGAAAAGAAAAAGACTGGAGAGGCTTTATAATGACCCTTTTAGAGTTTAAATGTGTTTCATGTAGCAGGATTGTAGAAAAGCCAGCTCTTCATTATGTATAATCTCTGTATCTTCTGGAAGACCTGATGCACTTTAGCAATCAAAAAGAAAATGTAATTTTGACAATTCTTTAAAAAAGAAGAATAAAGGGGAAGGGGGAAAAAGGGCTGAAAGCACTAGTTTGCTCTATCATAGGTTTATTTTCATGTGCTTTTGTGATCACAGAAGCACTCTGCCAAACTTGCCCTTTTTTTGTGAAGTGATGTGGATCAAAGTTCAGTTATTAGCTGGAGTGAAAAGCTTTTTGTTCTCTTTAAGTAGGAACCAAATTGCAGTGTGCACCAAGGAGAAAGTAACACGATGAAGGTCTTGCACCATGTGAGTAGGAAGTCAATGTAGTATTTGAGGACAGACGCACATCTAGATGCATTCAGCTTATGGCATAGGCACCAGTAGTGCTATAAAGCCAAAAAGCTTGAGATCAGGCAGTGAGACAGTTATCAAAAGAAGTGTTTCCCATTGAGGACTACAGAGACACTAGGCTACAGCAAGTATCTCTATGCCATACAGGAGTGCATCCTGGTGATTTTCCTACTCACCGTGCATTGAGCCACCTGCTTATCTCCCTTGGCAAGGTCTGGTAGCCAGTGCAGGACACACGCAGGGATGGACAAGACTGTTACTGAGCCCCACTTCACTATCTGCTTGTTCCTGGTTTGGACAAGGAGCTGTGTTTTGCTGCTGGTTGTCATTGCTGGGGCTGGTCTGCATGCAGGATAACTCATATCCTAAACACCTAGCTGTCTCTGTGTGACACTAGTGAGAGCTGGGACACTGCTCCCTTCAGTAAAGTCCTGCACGTCTTCATTGACTACTGATTACCACAGACGCAGAGAGCTGTGCTTTCTCCCCAAACCTGGTAGATGTTTCCTGACTCTAACTGCCATGAATTGTTTTCCCTAAGTTATTCCCCCAGATCCTATGAAACTTAGGAATCCCACAGCTGAAATACCCTAATGATTCAGGGTTGTTATGATTTACAATCCTAATTAGATCCCTCTGTGCATTATGACTGATTCTCTAATTGTAGAATAGCCTGCTATGCTTTTCAACAGGATTTCTGTCTCATTCAGTGAACATGATTAGTCCTGTTCTGGGGGGTCCCTTTTGCTGTATTTCTAGTCCTTAGATGGCCTCTGTGTTTGATAGTCTGACTACAAATCTTGTGCTCTAGACTGCAGGTCAGGGAGAAATTTAGGTGTGCATCAACCCCTTCCAATGCCCTGATTTCCCTAGCAAGGAAACCCTAACACACAATGAAAGAAAACCACTGTATTCTCCAAAAAAGTATCTAGTCTGGATAATCAGGGAAAGAGGGGTATGGAGTGCCTCTGCAGGTAAGGCAAACTACAGCTTACACAACCTTCATCTTTTACTGTGGTGGTCTTTGGGAGGAAATGTTCACAGCAGATGCTTTAGGAAGCTGGAGAGGATGGTGGATGGGGCTGTCATGATTGAATCAATGTGATGCTGCTTGGAAAAATGGATTCTGTCTGTACTGCAGCTACAGGGCTTGTGTGTGATGCTCAGCAGTGAAATTCTAACTCAGTGTTTTCCATATCCTGCCTGTGCACGAGGGCTGTGGAGTCTGCTGGTAAAACAGAGGAGAGATCAGCAACCAGACTCAAAGCAATTAAAGTGCCTCAAAACCTAACATCCCCTACCAAGTCAGGACTTTCTAATGCAACACCCAGCACAGCTGGACATTTCAGATGTAATATCTCACCGTCTCAGTTCTCCATCTCCATGGGAAGTAGCAATACCCCATCAATTCTCAAGATTTGCTGTGTATATTAATCAATTATTTTTTCAAACCACTCAAACATTGTAATGATGAATGTTTTAAAGAACTTATGATGAATGTTGTCTCCAGATTAAGTCTTCACAGTGTAAATAAATAAGGCCTGGGGCTGAACATAGACAAATTAAGATAAAATGAATTACTGAACAGCTGCTTCTGGGGGGAGCAAATCCACTGTACTCTCCAGGTGGTGAGGGCACTTGAAGATTGTTTATGTGGGCATGAAATTAAAGACCAGGACACGTGCTTTGCCCACACAGGACAGAATTGCACAAACCTCTTTTAATTGTTATCTTTAATTTTGCAACTTTTCAACATTTTTCAATCAATGTGATGGTTTTTAATGTATTAAATGTACCAAGGCAATGCAACAACTCAGAGATAATTAATTTTTATTTAGTACATGAAGCACATTTAAAAAAGAAGAAATCAACCCTCGTATAAATAACAGTAGTAAATGCTGGAAATCACACAGCTGGTAGTGACATGCTGGCGTGACCTTGTCATGGACACTGTGGAGGCCACAGTTCCCTTTGAACAGCACCTACACAATATTCCTTCCTGGGTCATACTGGATATCCCCATCCAGAATTTTGCCTCCAGCCTTGGGTGTCTGTGTATCTCAATACACTTTATACCTGGGTAAGGAAGCACCGCTCAGCCATCTGCTGACTTTTTGAGGAAGGACTGAAGGAAAGAGAATGGAGAGGGGATCCTGTCAATCCATACAAATAACTTAAAGGGTGAGTGTCAAGAGGATGGGACTAGTGGTGTTCTGTGACAGGTCAAGGAGCAGTAGGCACAAACTGAATCACAAGAAGTTTTATCTGAATATTAGGAAAGACTTTTTCCTTTGAGGATGCTAGAACACTGGCACAGGCTGCCCAGAAAAGTTGTGGATCCTCCTTCTCTGGAGATATTCAAAACCTGTCTGGATGTGATCGAGGACAGTCTGCTCCAGGTGAACCTGTTTCAGCAGAAGGGTTGGATGCCAGGTAATCTCCAGGTATCTTGCAATTCCAACCATTCAGTGATTCTGTGGCTGTGTGGCTGACAAGCCATATTTCCCTTCCATCTTTCTGCTTTGGAGTTTGTGGGCTAAAACTGTGCCCTGGCTTTCTCCCCTCTGTTAAGAGTTTGGCTGTAATTTAGTGTGAACATGGGTTGTGGTTGCCAGGAGCAATAAAACACTGGACCATGCTTTCTGGCTCAGCTTGAGTGTCTCAGGAAGCCTGTGGTGAGGGCTTCCCAGGCACAAAAAGCACAGCCACCCTGGAGCTGGCAGCAGCTCTGCATCCCTGCAGTTTCAACAGTGCAGAGGGGACAGCAGATGGGGACTGCTGCTCCTGGGGACAAGGCAACTGAACTGGTGCTGCTGGCAGAAAGTTCCAGGGAAGGCACTCAGAATAGCTCAGGCTACTCTGAAGCATGACCTGGACTAGTGATGAATTAGTGCACAGGAGTCAGTGAACTTCTAGCTCTGAGGTTTAGTGTACATCCCCAAGGCTGAATAAGGAGGCTGTGTCACAATCCAGCTAAAGCTTACATGTCCTCCTTCACTTGGGAGCATAAAAAATATGGGGTCAAATCATCCAGTGGCTCTAGCCACAGAGCTTCTCCACAGGATAACAAACAGAGCATCTCACTTGACGGGGGCTTCAGGCATTTTTTCTGCATGAATGCTTCTGCTATAGCTCCTCCTGGGAGACTGGACCGAGAACGCTAGCAATGGTGGATTTCTGACTCTCATGCTCTTCCCTGCCACGTGCACCATCTTGCTGTACAATACCTGAGCACTCCTCTGCATAACTAGTACTTTGTTGTGGAGGGAATCCAACCCATGCTAAATTACAGGTTGGCCAATCTGAGCTTGCCAGTTCAGTTGAAAAACAAACAACCTCATCTAATTTCCTGCATGTATGTTTTTCGTGCATATTCTTTAGCTTTGCCTTGGCATTTCAATAGCAGCAGGAGACTATTAGCTTGTCAACAATGGTCTATTGCATTGACATTATCTCTTAATTACACAATTACTTTGTTATGTACTGTAGTATGAGCAATAAAACATTTGAAGTACTTCAGGCAAATACAGTTTTAAAGGTTTAAAAGAAAAACGATACAACCCAACTCTGATTCAAACTACCTGCTAAGTGTAAGTACTTTTTTCCCCCTCTCTTAATAGATTAAGGAATTAATTGTACAATTAGTGCTGGAAAAGGTGTAGGTGAAAGGGTTGGTAAAATGGTGCTCCTTGTCTTTTTACACTGATAGACACATCAGGAGAACAGGGCTGCTTTACTCACATCACTCCTTGTGCTATCACCATGGGACCCCTCAGAAATTAACTGGATCCAGCTCAGTACATGCCACGCGGCTGGAGGCATCCTGACAGTGACCTGCATCTGCTGGCTGTGCCATCAGGGAAGTGCCAGCCTGACCACACTCTTGGGTACTATGGGGACACTTCCCAGCCCCAGGTCCAAATCTGCGCTAACACCAATGGGTTTTCACTTCAAAAAGGCTAACCTGGTATACCCTACTGGCACTGCTGTTGCCTGAAGGTGTGCTGGAAGTGGAGCTCGCAGCCAGGCACTCTGGCAACCCATTCACATCCCTGCCAGGTTATCTCTTACTGGCAGCTGTGTTGTCATGCCCCAGACTTGCTCCCAAAGGAGTCAAGGGTACTTTGTCATTGCCCTTGAATGACAGTAAAACTTGGGACTTTGTAGCCTAGATAAAACTGGTGCACTTGGCAAAGGTTTTATTTTAGAAGTAAATCTCCTTATCCCCTTAGAAGTCCAACACTGCTGACTTCTAGACTTGTATTTTTTCCTACAACCCTTGCTTTGCCTCCTGACAAAATCAATATCCTAAAAATAAATAAATAAGCATACAGTGCAAGCATCTAAATTGAAAAGCAGCAGCTGGCAGAACCATGCATCTTTAATCTAGATTTAGTCACCCAGATAGAGTGAAGCTTTGCAAGACCCCTCAGGCAAACATTTGACAAATTTTCTGTACTGCACTTCAGAAGGCAATGAGTCCTTTCCCCATAACAGGTATAAAAGAACATGGGAAAGCTCCCAGTCACTTCTCCCACAGCTCCCCTCAGCCTCTCTCTTGGGATAGGTGAGGAACACGACGGTGACTTTGTCTAAGGATTTGCGTGTCAGCGCAAAGGAGGAGGAAAGCCCCAAGGGTTGGCAGGAAGGAGCTGGGATAAGCTATAGGAGCAGGCTACAGATCCAAACATCTGGCATGGTTTCACTGACATCCTTGCATTTTGTCAGCCGCTCTATGAGAGGAAAAGAAGAGCCGCCCGGTTTTCCTGGAGGGTGCTTTGTTTTTTTGATTTTATGAGGACCCTACAGGGAGGATTCAGGGATGATGACTTGAGCAGGACTGCTTTTCTGCTAATGTTGCTGATGCCTTAAGTTTTAGCTTTTATGTTTTTCAGATTCTGTGCTGCCTAGGGGTGTAGTTCTGAGCCTCATGTTAAGTGTTGGTAAGCTCTTTTCACAGAGTAGGTAGACAAAACAAATCCTTTTCCTGCTAAAGACCAAGGACAACCCTTACAAGTTTTCAGGCCCCAAAGCATAAACAACAGCGGACTAAAGAGAGAAAACAAGAAGGATGAGACCTCATGACCTGAGGCTGTGGTTGGACAACTGGGCCCCAATATGCAAATGGACCAAAACTTATTAAAGCGTGAGACCTGGTGGCCAGTGGTTCATATTGTGACCATTCTAAGTCCACCTTGGGTGTAGCCCTGGCCAGGCTCTTGTACTGCCCAAGGTGTACCCGAAAGTCCTTTTAATAAATATCGACTTTATCCTCTAGCTCTGTCTAGTCTCTGTTTCAGGTCAGCCTTCCCAAGACATCATTGCCATTCAAGAACTGCACTAATATATAACAGAAAGATTCTTGCAGCAGCTCAACTCCTCACCTACTCTCATCACCAGAGAATTTTAATTTTACCTGGTACCCTATTCTGTGACTACCTGTTTCTGGCAAGCAAAAAAAGGTATCCTAATATTACATTATTAGGAGAAAATGCAGGTCTGTTGTACGTCACTCAGGGAATGAAAATCAGCAGCTCTGAAAAACAATCTGAATGCAGATATTACAGTGATGGCTAATGAATAAGACAGTGAACAGAGCGTGCAGGTTTTTACATCAGTCTGTTTGCTTCCTTGGGCTTCTCATTGGGTTTGCAACACACAGTTTAGCTAAAATTCAATGGCTGTTCTGCACTAAAATATTTTTCAGAGCTAGAGATAAGTCTAAGCTGCACTGAGATGTCAGTGGAGATCTCAGCTCCCTGTGACATATTGGAGATGGGTTTGAGCCCATTCAGGCTTTGCAAAAGTGTGAATAATTTTAGGAAGGATTTTCAAGGAAGAAAATATTAGCATTTTTGGGAGAAGAAATCCTGTGCACAGAAGTAGCAGGGAATGGATGACAAAACCAAGAGGGGAATGCTTTTCCTTGCACAGAAACAAACATTTCTTAGTAGCCCCTGGATAATGGGTTAGGAAGTGGATAGAGATTTATTTATCCTTTTGAAATATTCATGTCTCTGTGGCTGTGTGTTGCATGCACTAACTGCTCTGGCAACCTTGGTCTCAGACTCACAAAATATTTTCAAAATAGGATTTTTGTGTTTGCTGCCTTTGGCCTGATGAAGCTATAATGGCAGAGAAGTTCAAAGGCAGCAGATGCTGAACCCTGGCTCTTTGGGTTTTTTTCACCACATAGAAGCAAGTATCAGCTGTCAGCTAGAGATTATGCAAAATAATTCATTTTGAGTGATAGGAATAAACACTTTTCAAACATCTGCATGAAGAAGAAAAACAGAAGATGATGACAATCTGAAAGACAGGGGGGCAAGGACAGCACAAACAATTAGCATGCATGGGTTGACCTGAGAAGAAAGGGGCATGCTTTGTGATACTTGTTGCCACAAGTGCTGTACAGTATAGAATTATGTGTTGTTTTTGCCTTCTTTTTGGCACTGCATCTCAGATAGGTCCTACCCTTCTGTCCCACCTCTGCAGCTCAGTGGAAAGTGATTTGTAAGTGTCTTTTGAGACGTCTCATTTTCAAGCCTCGGATTCAATTCAGTTTCCAAATGTTCTTCATAAAATTTGATATTTCATGGTTAAAAACATTTATTCAACTGTAAAGACCAATGTTTTATTTTTTCAAAAATGGTCTCTTGAATTTAGATTGTGGTTGTTGAGGGTGTTTTTCTATTTAGAGGAAAATATGAAATATTTTGGCATATTTTAAAGCTGATTAATTTTCTATACTATTTAAGAAATGCGTGAAAATAGTTTTCTTGAGCAAAATTCCTGATCTATTCTGTTATTGTATTTTGCCTATTCTGCATGTGTGCTGTTTTCCAGCAACAAACAGCCCTGTAGGATCATGGGGGAACTTTGGTCTTTTTCTCATCTCTGCCCTATTCCTCCTGCCTAGGAGCTACTCTACAGTACAGAATAAGCATTTCTTTTTTACTTTCTTTCTTCCTTCTTCAATCTTGCAGCACACCCGTCTCACTGTGCTCCCACTCTTTTGAGTCTTTCTGCTTTGTCTGCATTTCTGCAAATGAATCATTTTTTTTGCATCTGTTTTTGTGAAAAGGAAAAAAATACAAAGCAAAACAAATGAGCTCTGTGAAATGCCAAGGAGGCTGTTAAACAACGGTCTTGAAAACGGCACCTTAATTGCATCACTAATGGGAGTTCTTATCTAATTGAAAAGCAACGAAGCAGATCATTTTTTTGTTGTAGTTTCCATTAACCACTGCCTGAGAAGTGGAGAAATGAAGAGGAACCAGAAAACAAACCTTTGCAAGGGCTGGGAGTCTCGTTATCAGAGAGAGGGATGTGCCTCCCTGGAGACTTGGCTGCCCACCTTACCGACATTGGAAGCATTGGCGCTGCCTACGGAAGCCAGCAGGAGGTTTCAGCAGCCACGGAGCAGGGGTGGTGGGCAGTCACTGGGTATGCATCAAAGCCATCTCCTCACAGGGCGCTGTGATACCCACTGAGGTGCAGAGCACCATAAGCCTCAAACTTCTGGGCTTTGCAGAGCCTGTTTTTATAAAAGTTTTATTGCTTAACACCACCTATCTGCGAGTAGCTGATGCGGTCAGTTGCAGTAGAAACTTTGTTTTTAATAAGATTTAATGAAACCTCGGACCGCAGACTGAAGTGCTCAAAAATGGTGCTCTGTACTTAGGATACCTTAGGGCTCCTGTATCAGGCTTTCTGCCCCTGTGAGGACTGGTTTGCACATGCACATGGGCCCTGACCTGTCTGCAATTACTGCCCCTAGGATGCACTGGGGGTGCTGTCCCTCCGTGACTCTCTTTTGAGATACACGCATAATCAATCAACATTTTTCATTTCTCCTGTGAGAGTGGATAAGCATGTGAAAATTGATCTCTACTTGTCCAGTATGTCCTGCCCTCCCATCTCAGGAAAACCTTGACAGATTCAATCAATTCCACAGCAACCAGTAAGCTGACAAAAAAATTAGAGCCTGGTTGGAAACCAGCCTGGAGCGATGGATCATACAGCCAGAATGTAATAATGTGGCACTTAGGGAGAGAAAATGAGATGAGGTTCCTGCCTCATTGCTCCGTGCTCCTTTGGGAAAAAACATACTGTTTTGGGGACTCTCTTGAGCTATGGGGATGGGAAGCAAGGGATCCTTCTGGTTGGGTAGGTTAACACCATTGTGCTAAGAAACAATGGCAATCTGGCCTCAAAAAGGGTGTGAGACTTTACTCATGGCTCTTCTCGTTCCCTAGTAGGTGTGCAAATCAGCACATTTGGTGCAGGGATGATGGGGATTCAGTGCCAGGACTTAGAACTTAAATATGAGGACTTTCAACTCTGATCAGTTGAAAGTAAGACTGTATGATTTTCTTGCTCCTGTATGTAATTTCTGTTTGAAAGTAGGTGTTGCATGCAATTGGTCTGGAGGCTTAGAGCTTATCCATACCTAGTATTTATGAGTGTTTGTGGTGCATAAGTGAAACAAATGGTAACCTACATCGTACTGGGAGAATATGAAGGATCAATTCAGCAAACAAAACAGGCTCTGATCTTGTTAGCTATACAAACACACTCAAAAAATCCCATTCGGGGAATAATACATATTCCTCTTTCAGCAGCTTCTTTCACTCTCTGAAGCTCGCCTAGGGACGGTGTACCCAGGGATCCCACCAGGCACATCTTTGGCTATGTGCAGTAGCTGTGAGTCCTTGTATACAGAGTCCTTCCTATCAGCCTGTCCTGCAGGTGCTGCACAATTAACCCTAATCACAGATAATCACAGACTGAGTAATTGAGTAGCAATTGAGTAGCAAATGCTGCTCAATTGTCCAAGCAAAGGAGAACAGACTACCCAGGGAACTGGCGGGGAGCAGGGCTTGGCACAGCACAACTGCCTGTAGATAATATGTAGATAATATTCTTTTTCATGGAGAAGTGCCAAAGGTCCCTCAGTGATGATATACAGATAAGAAAACCTCAGAATTTGTATTTCATCTGAAATACCTCTGTGCTAACAGCGGACCCCAGTCAGTAATGATACACTGGGGTAATGGTTCAGTGTAGACTCTGTTAGTAATAGAATTCTTATTTTTTTCACTTGCACTTCTTCTCATGCCAGTGTACTATTTTTCTGAGAAATATTCTCACCTCTGTTAGTAGAACAGTTTAATCAGAATTTTGCAGTAATTAATAAAACCAACAAGCCAATTTAATTTTACTTTAAAAAAATCCTGATTGGGATAAAATTCTCAACACTGACAGTCTCCTCAGGGAAATTCTGCATGATTACCTTTTGATATCCCTGGCATTTTCTAGCTGCAGAAATCCTGCAGTGCTTCTGAAACAGAAGCTGCTGTGCCAGCTTCCTCCAGCAACCTGGCTCTAAGGCAGCTGCCAGATGTTCTGCTGGAGGTCTGCACCTCTCAAAGCTTTTAGGCACCACAGCTGCACGTTGTATCCTATTGCTGCACCACAGAGGAGTCTCAGTATTAGACAGTGACATGGGACTGGCATCCAGGGATGGTTTTCAAACAGCTTGCTTGAGCTGTTATGGATAGGGAGCAACCTCTGACATTACTGGAGGTTCTGAGGTTCTGAGGATCTGATCAGCTCTGAGGATCAGAAAGGGCTGCACTGGGAATGGGGATGTGACAGAGTGGTGGACATCAGGAGCTTCTGCTTGAGGACACACTGTCCCTGTGGCAGCAGGCTAGGCTCTTTCCACAGAGGGCAGCAGGGGCATGGTGGTCTCCAGAGGTTGAAATCTTGGCTCAGACTTCCAGAGGCTCTTGGAGCTCCTGAAGTAAGTGCAGAGAGCTCCTTCACTCACAGGGAGAATTGTGATCTAGAAAGATGTACTGTTTGAGGGCTTGTGGCTAGTTATGTCTCCTCCTTCATTTTCTTTTTTTCTGTTAATTTCTAGTCAGATAAAACAGTGCAAATGAAAAGAATAGTGGAGGCGTTGAAGCAATTTTTTTTTTTTAATTATGATGTGAACAAAATTACACACTTCACTTTAAATGAAAAGTACTATTTGAGTAACAGATAATGTCTTGGAGATGTTTTCTAAAAAGGAATTTCTATTTTTTCCTTTAAATGATGTCTTCAGGAATGCGCTCTATTTCTGTCTGGCTTTACTGAGGGTATACACAAGTATTGCTCCCTGCAGAGAGTGAAGAAAACTAGAAGCCTTTTCAGGTCACTTTCCATGATTCTCTCTCCTCTCTGCATCACTTCTGATGTTCTTTCACTTCTGCTGTGCTGGTGATGCTGCTCTCATCCCTCACTCACAACATCTCCATAGGAGTACTTCAACTTTTTTACACCTCTCCCTGTGAAAGGGTGTTGTCACTTTCTCACCTGTGTGGGAACACTTCTCTGAGCTACCACCAAGTGCAGGACCTGACTGTGTGTGGGATAACCTCCCTGAATGGGCCCTTCTGTTATAGTCCATCAGACTCTTCTTTAACATTTCTTTGCCCTGATTTCAAGGAAAACAAGTGATGGGTGAGGGTGAACCTGCTTGTCAGCTCAAGGTTGAGTCCTCCTGCTTCCCCAGGCACATCCATGTGCCCTCTTTCACCCTCCCATCTTGGTGCAGTGGTCAGTGCTCTTCTGGGGTGCTTCTATGCTTGGTGTCGGTCCCTCTGCTGCATGTTCAGATAACAATAATGTTTTTAATGGGCTTCCTGGGCTGAAAACAATTTGAATCCCATGTAAAAGTGTCTCCAACAGCCTCTCAAGCTGAAGGGCTGAGCCTACAGAGGCGCCCACGGCAGAAACAACATTAGAAAGGAACTGGCAAGAGACTCTTGGAGCTAATAATAATAATAGGGTTGCGGATCTGAAGCAGAAGAGATAGAAGTCATTAGGATTGAAGAGAGCTATTGAAGTAGAGTAGGAAGGTATTTTAGAGAACTTGATATACTAGCAGGGGAATGCTGGTTATATAAAAAGTACCTACACAAATAGGATTATGATTAAAAGCTGAATTAGTGAACATAGTTAAGAGGATTAAAGAGAAAAAATTAAGCTAAATAGTTGAGATAGTAATAGTGCACTGGCTTTGAGCAGGTTTGGTTTATCAGACTGCAACTTGTGCTCTCTCTGCAGAGAGAGTGTACAGAAGAGCTGGTCGAGCAGTGAGCCAAGCAGGACAGTGGGGACTGATGCTGCTGTGCAGCTCCTGGGGACATGTCCCACAGGCAGTTCCTTGTTGAGGCTGTGACTGAAGCACAGGGCAAACCCCTCATGCTGGGCGTGCCCCTTCAGGTGCTGGGGCTTGTTAATATCTTTCTGCTGGAAGTTGTATTTCTGTGAGAGGTATTTGAGCAGACACCAAGGATAGTATTTTCAAATGTGAGTGTTTGTATTTATCGCCATCCTTTTTCTCCAGATAGGTGTTTGGGCACTAATGGTACTCAAGCAAGGTAATAATGCTTACTACTCCACCTTGTAGCAAGGAGAAGATTATTGGCACCTTTTGAAGAAAAGTACATTGCAGGAAAATTTGCTGGAAAAGCTCCTAGACAGTACACGACTTCAGTTACGGGGCAGTTTCCTTCTTGTCATGACCTTACCTCTACTAGAATTGTGCTGCTGGCATTACTTCGGAGTCCCTCAGAGCATCTAGCTCCTGGTCCTCTAGCAGCACTTCTTTACCATGACTTAATGCTCTTTTTCATGTGATTTCCCAGTAGAGACCAGTCTGACAAAGGCATTGCCTTGACTGCAACCCTTAGAGGCTGCAGTGCCCATATGTTGCAGAAATCCTGAGGGAAAGTATAAAAGAAGAAAAAGATGCAAATCACATCTCTCAAAATGTAATACTGGCAAAAGTTGAGCTCGTTTTATTCCCACCTGTTGGACTCAGGGCCTGAGGCATTAAAAGGAGGGCTTTAAGAGTAACCACCAGCATCTACACACCACATGCCTTTACCTTTGTGATTGTTTGATCCTTGAGATATTTAAGATTATTTAATGATAAAAATGAGGGAGTAAAAGGGTTTTCCATGTCAAAGTAACCTTTACCCTGAAATAAAAACTGCAATGTTTTGAATTGTCCAGAACTCCTATGAAAAACAATGGTTCCAGCAAGCAGTGCTTTGAGACCCATTTGCAATAGGTTTTTCTAAGACCTGGTGACTCTCTTATGTTTTTTGGGCTTCAGTTTTAATGCTATAAGCAGCTGGCAGTTGTGAGCAACAGCTGTCCACAAATTCAGCCCCAAATTTCAGTTTCTTATATGTCCATCTTATATTTTCTGTCTTAGGGAATTGTTATTCTTGCACATAACAACATGTGGTTTTTATTAATATCATTTACGACAGCTTGGTTATTCCCACAGGCCTTGTAATCACTGAAGGCTGAAACTTTGCTGATATTCTATGGCCTGTCCTAGGAATATGAGGCACTGGGTTTAAGATGCATATGGACTTGTGTGTAAAGGCAGTTGGAGATGGAAAAGGCTATTTTGAGGCCACCTGCAATACCTCAAAAGTAATGTTCTTTATTTCTGAGTGAAAATAAAGCTCTGTGTATACTTTACCCAGCATACCAGAACAGTGTAGGAACATTTCTTTTCCAACTGGAAAAGCTTATAAAGGTGTTTTTCTTTTTCTGCTGGAGTTTTTTTCATGTTCTGATGAGCTGGTCCCACTTGTGTCTCAGAAATCTTCCTTGTGAAAGAGACCCTTAGTTACAGCTAATGTTTTCACGTGATTGTTTTAACTTTGGAAAACACTGCTCTTCAATAAAAATGGTAAATTAAAAGTATTCTGGCCAGCTCATCATATACAGATCTTTTCATTAGCATTACAGAAAAATTTTTTCCACAGAGCTACTTACATTCTTAAGCTGTCACTATGCCAGCAGTGAGTATTCTCCTCCAGCTGGCTGGCACTGCAGTCCAGATCCATCAGGGTGTAAGTCATGAAACCTGTGTTAGCTTCAGTCATGAGCTGCAAGAAGGCTTTTGTCCCCAGTCAGTCTGCCCCAGAGGAGGGTCTGTCCCAGTGATTCAGAGTTATTATTGCTCTTCACTGTCCTGCATTCCTCCTCTGCCTTATTATTTCTTCCTGCTCCTTGCCTTGTCTCCAGGAGCAGCAGGTAATGGAGAGCAGGATTTTTTTTACTCCTTCAGCAGGCATGATTGAGACTTCAATTTCTTGCTCTGCTTGTTGATCCCATGGAGCTAAGCTCATATCCTTCATAATTCAAGGTGACATGACAAGGCTCACTGGGGACTATTGCTGCACACTACAAGAATGAACAGTCCTATAAATGGTCAAATAGTTTTCCAGTACTTTGACTTCTTTGTTGTGTTGTTCAGATCTCAGAAAACAAAGATTACTCTGTTTCTGCCTATAGCGTATTGAATTTGAAGAGCTCTTTTGTCCCCTGATCATTCTTATAATTGTTGTGTATTTGTAGTAGATAATTTTTCTCACTCTACTGTGGGAGACACTGCTATTTCTATTTATGCATGGGGACACTGAGTTGGAAAGAAGTTATGGGCTTTGTGGCACTGAGGGCTGCCAAAATTGTGAGATCTGGAGCACTCAGCAATCTCCTCCCTGGCAGAGACAGTAATAACACTTAAGAGAATGCAGAGTATTTTTCTATGACTGCAGAGTGAGACAGTGCTGCAGCAGTGAACTCCTGGACTAAGGATCAACATGGGAAAGACTGCCAGGGCTATTGGCTCATTTTCCCTCTAATTATACCACACACTGAATAAGTCTGTTTGAAGATGTCCAGATCTACTCTTTCCCTTGGTGTTTTTTTTTTTTTTTTTTTGTCTTTTTGTGTTTTCCTTCCAAGTATTTTCTCTCTAAGTACTCTGTAGTGCTTCCTCATCCATCCTCACACACCAGGCATGTCTATCTTTAAAAAAAGGGGATTTTGGCAGGATTAAGCGTACAGACAATATTATCAGTGTCCTGTTCCCTCCAGAATCCTGAAAAACGCTATCTTCTTGTTTTTTCATGTACTTTGGACTGCCTGCATGTGGTGCCTGAGCTACAGAGACATTTTGGAAAAGAGAATTAACACTTCTGTGTTAATTGTGACTGCTGACCAGTCAGTGATTCAGAACTAAAGCTGGAATGATGTGAGGGGAGCTGCAGCCACCAGTGGTGCTTTCTGCAGATGGACAAGCCAGCCCGGACAAAGGGGAACAAAGATACTCCTTCTAAGACATTCCTTCTAACACAGAGCCAAAATAAAAGAGAAACTCAAAAATAAATAAAAAATTCAATAAGGTTTTTTGGCATTTGCATGCATTAAGTTTTTTCCTTCATTTTATTCTTATATTCTGAGCTTTGACCGGGACAGAACATGGAAATGATCCCAATAGACTATACCTGACAGGAGAACAAGTCCAAGAAGTTTGTGCAGACAAGAAGTGTCCAGGTTTCAGAAAGCCATGATTTACGGGACCACCAGAACCTTTGCTCTGCCCTAATGAGAATTCTCATGGAAACAGGACATCCAGCTTCTGAGTGCTAAACACCTCTGCACTTGCTAGTCTTCTTCTTTGTCATTGAACCACCCTCTGCATCAGACACTTGGTATTTGGCCACTTTTTCCACTTGACTTTGTGATGTTGCTGTCTCTCTTTCTTGTAGTAGCATGCTTGCCTTATGATCCTTTTCCATAAGCCACCACAGACAACTATTAGTCTGGGATCATCCTTTCTTATAATCAACTTCCTGCATGTATAAGGGGAAATTTAGAAGAAATTATTTGGAGGCTGGTGGTATCTGAAAGGTTCTGAACTGGGCAAGGACATCTAGAAAGGCCCAGATTGTATAAACAGTCCTATCAGTCCCCCTGTTGCTTGTTCTGTGGTAGAAATTTGTATCCAAAGAGAAAAAGATTTTTTTCATCTGCTGCACTGGTTTCCTGTAGTGACCTACATGTGCTCTCCATTGTCTTGAGCCTATTGAATTGTGCCTTCACTTTTCCCCTGTCTAATCACACTCATTCCTCTTAGCTGAAGCCTCTCTCCTGCCACTGTATCAGAAGATTCCTTCTGCCTCTCTCTGTCTTCAGCATATCTATCCCCTTGCTCATTAGAGCAGCAGTCACAACAGTCTTGGCTCCCACTCCCTGGCTTCCTCCTGAAACCCTGGTGCCCCTCTCTGTACCCTGAGCCTTGCCTACAGTGAGGGCCTTCAGTTGCTCTGTGCAGTGTGGCATAGCGCAGTCCCTGCTGCCTTTCCCAGGAGCCTTTGACCACTTACAATGGTTCTAGCCAGGAAAATAATGTTCTGCAAATGGTTTCAGCAAAAAAACAAATAAAATATTTGCTACTTTTTTTTTTTTTTCCCCAGAAAAGTTGAGAGAATTATAAAGCCAGGAGACATTCTTGGGTGAATCTCTTTTTTTTTTTTTTTTTCCTTTTTGTGAATTATTGGAGAGTCAGATCAACCTCTCAGTTTTCAATGGACAAAACATGCACAGCAGGGCTGTAGCTGTAAAGGTCATAAAGGGTAAGAGAAACATGCCGTTCTTCTCATCATCCCTCTAAATTCTTCAGAAATCTCTCTATCGGATTTTATTGCTATTTTTTGTGGCAAATTGAGGTCACTCTGCTGGGTGTTGTATAACATGGACAGGCATGAATGAGGGCCGATGCTGCCTGTCAACCTTTGTGCCCAGTGGTGATACAAGACCTGCTGCTGGTGCAACCTCCCACATGTGCAAGTTCCTTCTCAGGATGGTTAACAATCACCCACTTCTTGCAGAAGTGAAGGATTGTGACCTCAACATCCACACCCAGCTGCTGCATTGTCACTCTAACAATAGTGCCACTGCAACTAGAATGAGGCGATGTTTTCCAGGGATTCATTCAGCAAGAAAGTCTCTGAAGTGTGTGAGATCTGAAGAGAGTAGGAAATGACAATTCAATGTAAAGGCACTCTCTTTCTTTTTGGGAAAGTGGGAGAGAAGAATAATATGATCTAATAAAAGGTTTTGTTCCAACACAGCTTGCCCCTCCAATAAAAAGATGAACTAGAACAACTAGTTTGGCCAAGATAAAGATTTAGCAACTGTTGAATTATTTCCTATTGGACGACAGGCATTTGGAAGCACTGGAGGGAGTGGAAGGGAATTGGGAATAGCTGTTTACCCAGTCTTGGTTCTGCTAATATTGATTAGCTTTCTTCTCCTCGTGCCACCATTGGGCAGACCTGTAACTGCTGACATCTTTAAATGTGTGGGCATGACTGCTAGAGCCAAGTGTTGCTCAGATATCTGGGTGTTTAACTGTGTGCACAGCTGCAGTGCTAAATATTCAGGCAAACAATTCCTGCAGCGTTTGCCTTCTTTCAAAGTGTGACCCAGTGAACCCCTGCAGTCTGCCTGAACTGCAGTGACAGCCTTGTCAGTCAGGCACTGTGTCTGCTTCAAAGGCCAAGCTGTCATGTCTTACACACCCAATCTGCAATTCAAGCAGCCCCTTCTTCACATTTCCCAGTCTGCATCTGACACATTCCCCCACAGCCTTGTAGCCTTGCTCTGTCCTCATCATGTTGCCTGCTTGAGAGGCTGAGACCTGGCATGGGCAGAGGCTGTCTGGGCAGGCTCTGTGTTTTCCCCATCTCGTGACACCATCCCAGGGAGGGTGTGACCCCATCTGTCACTTATTATGTCGGGGCCAGAAAAAGGAAAAAACACCTGCTTGGCTTGTTGTTAACTTAGGAAGAACCCAGGTCTTGCAATTAAGGAAATGTATGGGGGCTGAGGGCTCCAGTCCTCAGGCTCTGCCTCTGACACAAATGTCCAGATGGCCTTGGGCAAGTCACTTCACCACCTCAGGAGTCTGAATCTGTGATGTTTTCCTCCGTCCTGTTGCCTGCCTCACCTCTTTGCATCAATGTGCCTATGTACTCCTGAGGACCACTACTAAAATGCCTGAACAATTAAAACTGGCGAGCTTTCTGGCATTAGGATTGTGATAGATCCACCTATCATATTTTCTGATTTCATTGGAAAATAAATCAAGTGTGCCACAAAACAAAAACCAACAATGAAAATCTCTGCTTGAGTTTGCCAGTTTTTCACTGCATGTGTTGCCTCATGCAGCATAGTGCTGACTCCACGCTTCTGCAACAACAAAACAAAGAAAAAACACTTCTGAGATTCGTTTTTGTCATTAAAGCCTTCATAGTTTCTGGATTTGCAGTTCCAAGATGGAAATGCCTTCCACCTGCCCACCACTCTACCTCTATCCAGACCATCATAATCTATAAGGAAGCTTGAAAGAAGGTATCTGTCTTCGGTTACAAAGATGAAACCAAAAGTATGTATTTAACACCACCTTCATAAGGTGTTAAAAACAGGTGGGGCAGTGTTCTTTATTTCTTCCATGACTCATCCCTGATAACTCCCTCTGGGAACTATCGTCTGCTAATGGGCCATGGAGTCTTGCTGCATGACTCACAAAATTACATTGATCCATGATGAAAAGCTCTGCCCAGGGAGAAGAACAAAGCATTCCTGCCTGGATATAATATGAGGTTTGGAACACCACAGGCAGCCTTATCTACTGGATTCCCAGAGGACAAGAGCTACATAACCACCACTGGACCTTCAGAGGAAGGCAGACAGAATCACCACTTTAACAGAACAACATCGATCACTTCAACAGGATTGCAGCCACCATTTAATTGGACTGCTACCATCACCCTGAACAACAGGATATCAGGTTGTATCCGGACTGTCTGTTTAAGCCAGTGTTTCTGTATTATTGCCTTTATATTAATTTTCCTATTAAATTGTAGTTCTGACTTGGGATCTCTCACTGGTTTGCTTTCAGACTAGTACAGTAGTGGGATTTGCTGTCTCTTTTTTTGTCTGAGATTTGAAATCTGCTGCATTTCTTTACAGCTGAAGAAAAAGATATCTACTCATATATTAGTGCTATGTCTGCTTTCATCCCACACCTCCTTCACATATCCTCTCATTCCTTTTAAAGACAGCTTCACTGCAGGTATGAAATACATTGTGGGGAGTCCATATATTACTTCCCCTGAAGTAAACAAAGATCTTTGCTGGTTCACAGTCATTTTGCCTGGGCTACTTACTTAGTCTTTCCTAGGTGCAGGCCTGGCCGTTTGCTGGGAGATCCAGGACTCAATTGAGCTGTTAGTCCTCACTTTCCATCTAAGGGCAGCTGCTTCAGTGCAGTCATCATCAACCTAATACCCGTGTGCAAACCAAACCAGGTTTATGCTGAATAAAAATTGCAGCCATTATAATGCTCCTTTTCCATTCCTCCACCTGATCCCCCAAGGAGAACTTCAGCTATCAATTATCTGAGAAATTGGAGCCATCTGTGGGGCACAGGGAACTTTATCTTTGCATGCTGCGCATAGCAATGATATGAACTGGGAGTCCCATAGGAAAAACCACTATTATTATTTAAAGAGCTATTGGCTGTCATTGCTCTGCCCTCCACAGAGGTCTCTGCAGCTTTCTGATTGCCTGGCTATTTGGCTTTACACTGATTTATTGTACTTACATAAATAGGATGAATAATGTGTTTTCCAAATGGTAATTCGGCACCCAGCTGTAACCCCCTCTTTGTTCTGTGTCATCCCTTCGGTGTTATTTTCTTTCCCGTATCTGTCTTGGATTTCCTTGTTTCTTTTGGGCTTCACGTGTGTCTCCAGTATCTTCAGGAATCTTTTCTTGTGTAGCAATAGCTGCCCATTGCTGTGTAAAACGTTGTGCTTTCAGATTCCGGTTGGATTACTGAGCTGGATTACAGCCTCACCAGGACCTGGCACTGACAGGGGCTGGGAGACCGTCTAGAATCACCATGTCCCGTTTTATCCCCCCAGAGCAAGACATCAGCAAAATGGATCAAGGATCTGGATTGCAGGATAAAAAAGGCTGAGAGAATGGATTTGTTCAACCCGGAAAAGGGAAGGCAAAGGGGGATATTATTGCCCCTTTTCACCTGGCTAGAAAAGGATATAGGGAAAATGGAATGAGGCCTTTCTCAGAAGTGCACAGTATTTGAACAGGACAAAAAGGATACAAGTTACATTAAGAAAAATTCTTCTTTAGAAAGAAAAACAAACTCCCCAGGAAGACGGTGCAGCACCAAAACAGGGCCCAGAGCATCTGTGGATGTCCACCGCTGGAAACATCAAAAATTCAAGTGGACAAGGCCCTGAACATTCTGCATTATCTTTGAAGTTTTCCTGCTAAGAGTAGAGCTTTGAGCAGTCAGCATCCTACAGTACCTTTGCAATCTGAAATTCTGCAATCCTGACCTCTTTCCTGCTTCCTGGGAAAATGCTGGGGAGAGGAGGAAAACCTCTCCCAGCTCTTCTCTTTGTGGCTACCCATAGTAAAATACAACTGGGAAAGGAGATCTTGACAGGAGGGAGAATGTAGTTCTCTCTCCCTATTAGCATTACCTAATTGTCACTGTCTTTTCCATTTGGGCAGAAATTTTTCAATAGGGAAAAAGGCAAATTGGGCTGTGCCTTGCATTTTCAGATGTTCTGTGCAAATGGCCTGACTGCCTGTCCAGCCTTGGCTGCATTGGGCTGAGCAAGAGCCAAGTAAGCTGTGGGAAAAAAAACCACAGGTCAAACAAACTTGCTGTGAGGAAAATCTCCCATTTGTGAGTTCAGGGGAGAGGAGGGGATTTATCGAGTAAACCTCTGTCTTGTGCTGTCTCTGTGTTTGTCTGTGGCTTTATCTATTAAATGGAGCCATTAGGAGAACCAAAATGCTCCCCAGAGTCATTCAGGATGAAAACACTTTCCGTTATGTCCTACCTACTTCTAAGCACCAGGAGCAATTTCCCATCTCTGGGAGGGTTTTGCTACACACAGCGTGTAAGTGATAGCCTAGGACGGCTGTGCAATGTCACCCTAAATCTCTGCTTTGTCGCCCATGATGAGTCAGAATAAATGCAATAAACTGCCTTGTGCCAGTAGTGGGAAAAGCAATGAGGCAAGGTCCAAAACAAGAGCTGGTCACTTTGCAAATAATAAGTCCCCAGCTGATAGTCAGCAGTGATCAGGAAGCCATGGCAGTCTTGTGGCCAGCATGTCCCCTCATGTGAGATGGGCTGCATGCAGGCTTTGGTCCAGCCCCTGGCAAGAGACAAGTGTGGGGTGTAGAAGGGTTAAACCTGGGGTGTCTGAGGCAGAGTCAGCAGTCTATCTTTCCTACCTTTTGGTGCTTCATAAGGATCTGGATGAAAATATGTTGTTGGATGTGACCTGGGGGATCTTGGCTCTGGCACAAGACCAGTACAAGTGTAGTACTTACTATAAGTAAGCTTGCTCATTCTTCCTTGCCACATTGTAAAAAATGTTAGTGGGAGCATTTTATTCAGTGTCAATGGGATTGACCTTCATTGCCTCCTCAGACAAAGCTGGCATGAAAGTCTTCTCCTTAGAAGTCATATTCCTGCTTCTCTCTTCTGACAGCACCTCAAGCCAGACTGAGAGTGGGCGCTGATCTGTCCATGACATGTGTTGCAATAAGCTCCTCCAAAAAGTCCACTTGGAAGGCTCAAAAAGCCAGTTTGTTTTAGGATGCTGACTGTAGCAATTAAGCTTCTAAGAGATGGATGAAACTCAGATAAGGAAAAGAGAAAGATTGAGGAGAGTCTTTTCAGGGCACCACAGGCAGAAGAGTGAGTTAAGAAATTATTGTTTGCTGGAAATGTTTTAGATGAGAAAGCAGGTTTTTGATTGGGTGAGGAGTGTGAGAGTGTGACCTGTGGTAATGACGGATCATTTGTCTGTTCCTGTGCCTGTCTCCTACACTGACCAGAATCTTTTCAGACAAGGGGCATATTTCCACAGCAGAAGTTTAAAAATTCAGGGACACGAGAGAGGGAGCTATATCTTTCTCTCTTTCCCACCCTTCCACAGCTCACTTCAACAGCTGGTCTCTCCTTATGATTTGTATAGAACAGACAAGCAGCCCATATCTCTTCCAAACCCACCTGGAGAACCCAGGTTGGACCTACTGCCTCCCTTGTACTGCCAAAAACTTGCAGGGCTTCTCAGCCCCATTTAAGAATTAGGAAGCTGTGGCCATATTTATTCACCAGTAACTCTATAGGATTTATTTTTTCTTTTCCCTACCCTGACCCCATGTTGAAGCACATGTGCAGACACGCACACCGGCAAGCTGAAAAACAAGCAGGCTACAGTGCGCATTTCATGTAACACCTTTATAGGATTAAATATTTGAACAGTTCCATTAATCTTGCAGTTAGCTGCTCTGAACTGCATTGCCTGCACCAGCAACAACTGAAAGAACAAGTGCCTGACCACACTTCAAACATGTTTACCCTCCTTTCCCACTTTGCAGTCCCTGGTAAGCTAATCTTGGGAATCTTTTGCAGAGCCAACATCCATTGGAGACAGTTCTATCCTCAACATCTTTTGCAAATTACTTCCTGAAAAAGATTCCCTCTTATTATTTCTCTTCTTTTACCTTCCAGTAGACAAGCAACCAGCAAACTGTATAGAGTATGAAAACACAAGAGAGTGAATGCAGGCAAATGATCCAGGTGGAAGGGATCCATCTCTTCACCTACCTCCTTCCCCATGGTTTTCTCCTTCCAAATGGGAAACAAATCAGTGCAGATGAAGACCTGAGATATCAGCCACAGGCCCCGTCTAGAGATCCATTTCTGATCCTGGCCTGCTTCTATCCAGCTTCTTCACAAGTGGGGATGTGGTTGCACGGGCTCAGCTGAGAGGTGCTGAGTGTTGGTACTGGTATTCCTGGGCTAAGGCTCTGCCTCAGATCCATTCAGCTCACTTGTCTTTCCCTGACTCCTCTGCAGCCCCTGTCACGTTCAGGGAAGAGCACTGGCTGTGAGAGGGGGTTCCAGTTCCCCTGCCATGCTCTATCCTATTGCAGGGCAAGGGCATGGTATCTCTACTGAAATGAATGATGTGTGAGCAAAGGAAAGCTGACACAGGTGGGAAGAGGAAAATAGGGCTTAAGGTTTGTGCAAAGTGTAATAATCTGGCAGTTTCTGCAGACTGCATAATGGACCTGCTCAATGTAAAACTAATTTGGTTTCTTGTGATTCTGGAACGCCTCCTCATTAAAATTGTACATTTGCCTTTTTAAAGAAGTGACAGACGAGAGTGTGCATATTGCATCATATTAAAAAGCAGAGAAAAATTGCAGGCACCATCTCACTTTGCTAGGTACAGCAAACACTGTTGGTGTCCCTAATATGAAAGTTTTTAATTTGATAGTTTACATTCCATTAGCATCCCTCATCTATCAAACCTGAAGTGCATAAATGTAGCATGGCATACAGTACTTTGCATTTGCAAAGGCAGTGCTGTGAGGTGCATAAGAAAATATTTCTTGAGGCTCTAAAATGCCATTTTCAACATGATCTTGCAAAACTAGAAAGGAGACTGGAAGTGAACGGGCTGTACTGACATATGAGAAACACATTACAGAGTTACATTTCACAACCTCAATACAAACATCTGTCTGTTTACCTGCTGACCAAATGATTGTCTTATCTAATGGTCCATCTAGTCTCATATTGTACACTTCACAAAAAATTCATTGACACCTGATTAAGAGGCAAAGAAGAAAATAATGCTGACAAACACATTTTCCTGGAGGAAGCCACTTCAGACTGTGATCAACATATGATCAACCATCAGTGTCCTTAGTTTGTTGAATCCTCTAATCAAAATTTTCAGATACTTAGAAGTCCTTAAAGAACTCTATTTTGGTGTCCAAAATTGATAATGAATTTTTAGCAGCTAGGTGCTGAGTACTCTCTGAAAATTATGCTCTTTTTAAAGAAAGGTGCCAAAGACCTGCTGCCCAAACCCACTGCATATTTTGGGAAATAATGGCTGCTTCTTTTGGAGAAAATTAGCAGCCTCTTGGGATGAGTGAAAAGGCTATTTCTCCTTTCATCTGTGTGCAGAAGTGCATCGGTCCAGACTCCCATTGCAGATCATTCAAAGGATTATATTTGAGTTGTTCTCCATTATGTATTTGATTTTATACATAATAGGGGGCATACTTATGGCCCATTTGACACTAGGCAATAATATAAGCACAAGTAGTGGCTGAATGGAATTAAAGGAAGACAAGAGTCCTAACAAAACTACTTGCATCGGCAGTACAGCACTGTCCAGTGGGACTCTTTTGCAGAAAGCCCCTCAGGCAAGGTCAGACTTTGATAAAGAACAGATACTCTGTGACAACTTGAGCTGCACAAGATAAAATAAAAGTAATCACCCATGATTCAAGATAAAGACTGGCTTCCCTGAGCTCCTAATGCTTTCTTCCTCTGCTCTCTGTACAGCAAGCATGGTATCAAGACTCACCTGTCATTAAAGAGTGCTTGGACTATTCCCTGACTTAGCTACACAATAGCTTCTCTTTGAAGAGAGATTTATTCTGTGCTGCTCTGGATACCATGAGGGTCTGTGAGTCTTATGTATCCTCAGTAGTAAATGGAGTTAATTTAACATTGGGATGGCAGGTGCATTTCAGGGAGGGGTCACTGCCTGACTACTCCAAACCATGGCTCAGTAGTCTAACCTGATATGAAGAAGTATTGCTTGAAATCCTTCCATGATTTTGTTCCTGGATCACCGGGGTGGTACCTGTGCAGGCGTTCACACTGTGCTGGGCTTACAGGAGCCAGGGCTGCTTGGTATCACTTCAGGTGGTGAACAAAGTGAGCAAACTCAGCCTTACTCCTGTTGCGCCTCCTGACACATTAGGAGACAGGCTTCTGGAGACACTACAAATCTTAAAGCTCCTGGGGCTGACTGGGAAGCAGAGGCTTCTCTAAATGCTTGAGAAAGAGCTAAGCTCTAAGTCAAGATTTTGGCATGCTCCAGGTGACTGGTCTTTCCAAAGTGCACTTCAATTGCCCCTCATCACACAAAGCTTAAAGGATCAGCCTGTATCCAAGTTTGGTGTCTAAGGAAAGAGTTATAGAAAAAATTTTACTTCAAGGTATTAATGACATTTGCAATCATAGGATTTGCATGTGCATTTCATGCTCTCCGCTGTCTCTTTAATTTGGTTGAAACAGAACATCACCATGTAGGTGAGAATCCTACATGGATTTGAAGCAGGCAGTTGAGCCAAAAATCTAGATTCAAACACAACCTGTGCATCAGAGTGGGGGTTTCTTCCTAACCTCAGAGCACCTTCTGTGTCTTCATCCCTGCTGAGTGTAAACAAGCAAACAAAATGCACCAAGGAAAAAAAGGCCCACAAAGAGAAACTTAGCCGCTACCATTAGCACAAATTTGCCAGGAACAACAGAAAATGACAGCACACAAATCCCAAAAGGTGTTGTGTCAGACAGCTCTGCAGATGTGAACACAGAGAGCAGATGCTGAGAGACCAGCTGTGAAGGACTGAATCAAACAAAATCAGTTACATTGGGCTGATTCAGAGCAACCAAGGAGAGCTGAAAACCTTGAACCATGAAATGTATAGCTCCTTCCAGCAGCCAGCAGCCAACACCTACATGTGTTAGAGGCTGAATCCTCCACAACTCAAACTGATACTCTCAATCAGATGCTCTCAGAGGTCTCTACAGGAAGCTCCTCACGAGCTAGGGGTGACATGACATCTGCCATGTGTTCAAAGTAAACTCATTCATGGTGGCATCAATTTCTGAGCAGCATTTCACCCTGTGCATAGGGGTGGATTTGGAGTTTGTTTTAGGGAGTCATTAAATACTTGGCTCACCATTTTTTCTTCACAAGATGGTAATCCTGATATTGTTCACTTACAGAGTAAAGTGCTGCCAAGCGCTCACCGCCTCCAGGTCTCCCTTCTTCTATTCTCCAAGAGGCTCCACATTCATCCTCCAGCTGTGGTCAATATCACAGTCTGTTTTGTTTTGATAGCATCTGTTTGCATGTCTTCAGTGTTGGCATTTAGTGACATACTTGCCTCATGCATTGTATACCTGCTTCCAATCATTTCTTCTGGCACTCTGCTTTCATAAAATGTGCACCCTTGAACTTGTCTCTTTTCCCACAGTCTTGTGACACAGATGTAGTCAGCTTCAGAGTCCTTTTGAAGAGGAGGCAGATCCCAGGCTCAGGTGGCAGCTTCCACTCCTTTTTGTGTCTCATCTGAAAATTATCAGAGGTAAATTGCCTCTGTCATTTCTTCCAGAATGTCTTCAAAAGGTCACTGGAGACCTCTACCTACTTTCACACGTGGAAATTCAACTTTGGAAAATACAGATTGCCTGATACAATGCACTGAGATGACTTTGGATAGTGGCAAGCTGCAAGTGGAGTCAGCACAATGCTTCTATGTGAAGAGAAAATGCATTTCTGAAAGGAGACAACAAACACCTTTCAGACCTGAATACCTCATACAGAACTTAGTGCCTCTGATGTTGTTATAGGTAACCTTCTGCTCTTCTGAGTGGCTCTTGAGCCCAGAAACAGGCTAGCATTGTTATGTCACATATTTAAAGTAAGACATGCATCAGAAGCTGCAAAACCAAGTCACAGCCCTGTTGTGGCCCTGGGACAGACAAAAATTCACATAATTGTGTATGTGTGCATTACATATCTCTGAAGTCACACATATACAAACACACTAATGTATATGAACTGTATTTCTATGTATTTCTGTTACATGACAGTGAAGTAGGTTGGCTTCTTTCATTGAAACCAGCATGTGTGAGTTTTTCAAAGCAGAAAAACAAAAGAAGCAAACCCTGAAACCTCACATGGCTCAAAAGTGTTTTCTAATTACAGTCACTGTTACAGATCACTGCTGAGGGATGCAAAAGAGAAAAGATGAAAGCTGAGGGCAGAATTGCCAGCAGCTTTCAAAGCAACCTGTGGACTGGTAATGCAGAGTGTGGAAAGCTTTAGTACTGAAAGCCTCAGAGCATGAGAGACAAAGAAAAGTAGAGAAGGGAGAAGAATGCACTGGCTTGTCACATCATCACTGGAAGGACCCCAAAATGAAAATTTTCACCAATGTTTACTCATTAACTAACAAAGAAGAAAAAACCCTGGAATGTGAGCCTATGAATGGGATTTCTGTGAGGCAAAGAAAGTAAATAATCAGAATCAGAAAATTATATCTAGGATTTGTTCTATAGTTTACTGAAGCATTCACACTATGAACCAGAACAGAATTCATCTCATCTATGCCAAAATAAAGCTCAGTTTCTGTGCACACAGAGAGCTGTAAGATCAGATTCTAGATCACTGAGCCTTTTTAACCATTCATTTATACTGGTTTTACGCTATATTTAGTTTGCAGAGTTATTGCAGCCCAGTGGAATGGAGAATAAGTCTTAGTATATTCAATATTTACAGAAGAAAAGCCAAGCAAAGTTAGATAATACTTAATAGGAACTGTGATACAGGCCAGTAATATAATTCTGGAGACAGACTTCAACTACTAAGAGTTGTCCCTTTCTATTGTTTATTAACCTTTGACTAGCATTTATTTTCTAAATAAAAGCTTCAAAGGCTTTTCTTTGAAGTGAAACTTATTGCAAAAGTGCGATAGGTTTCAATTTTAAACATCTCAACATGTTTGAATAAAGATGGATATGACTTGCATGGAGGCAGGTGTCCCGAGGAACACTTGCTTCAGGCAGAATCCTGCCTGGGGCAAAATGGGACACCTCAGGGTTAAAAAGGGAAAAACAGGAGAAAAGGATAGGCAGGTGATGTCAGGGTCGAAAAGAGAAAGCAGAGAAAGAAGGACAGTGATCAGTGGTCCCAGCCACAGCCTCTACATTGATATCCTTGGGATGGGAAAAAATTATAGGGCCTTGGAAGTGGAGCTTTAGCCTTTTTTTCTACCATCCTTTAATGGGTAGTATTCATTTTCCTTATTATCAGCCATTTAAAAATTAGTCTGTGGTCATCATCTAGGCTTACACAGACAGTAAAGAGAGAGAACAACCTAGCAGAGGATCAAGGAATTTACTTCTTGAAGTATTTTTTTCTGTTTGAACCAGGTTATTTAGGGAGTTGTCAAACTTTTAAATGGCTGGTGTTAAGCAAGATGATTCCCACCCTCAGTGGGTGTGACTTTTTGCTGGAGGTGTACATAGATTCTTCCAAAGAGATTTGAATTTTGAGACATTCTGCAGGGGACAGCATGGATAAAACACAGAAACAACCTCAAGAAGAGATGTGTGACTAGATTGGCCTCAGAAATGGTGGAAATCAGAGATTTAAACTGAGAGTAGGTCTTTAAAACAGGCACTACATATGTTTGTAAGCAATTAGTTGCACTGAAATTATGAGATGAAAACATTGCACTGAAGGCTGAGTCTCTGCCTTGTCTGGAGTGACACAGCTGGGCCAAAAGTGGGACCTAGAAGTTGTGGCTGTTGTTTCCACACCAGCTGATTACAGAGTCACAGTGTGTTCAGGGTAGGACAGGGACTGGTGACTCTGAACCGAGATTTCATTTAGCTCAATCCTATCTATCAGTGCATCTATCTAATGGAGACTCAGCTCTCAGAGAATAGGATGAAAAGCAGATGCAAAGGGAAAACCTTTGTGCCATTGTCACTGAACTCTGCAGCACTTTACCCCAGTGTAAAAGATCAGCCACTGCATTGGCTGAGCTGTAAAATTAATGGCCAAAGACATAACACAGACTCCATAGAAACTCTGAGAAGAAATGATAACAGGGTGGAAAATTAAGAACCTAAATGAAACCAAGAGCTGAGGTTGATAGTATTAAAATATACTGTTTAATCAGAAAATCAGATTATTAAATCTTTTCTACCCAAGTCAAAAGTGTTGTCCTTCAAAGAAAATCCTATATTGTGATTTTTCCTGCTCTTTTTCATTTATTCTGATCTTACCTTTCTCTCTCTAGTAGATGCATTTTCTTCCATAACTACTTGCCCCTGTGTGTCCTCATTTAAATTATCAACATTCTCCATCATTGTCTTCCCAGTTTCTTATAAGTCTGCTGCAGCAGGTATGGTCATTCCCACATCTCCTTAGCTCCCTTTCCCAAGCAGATATTGACTCATGGCTGTACAAGCCACCCCACTACTGATGGCGTTGGAAAATAAGGTCTGTGTTTAGGCTTCTATCCAGAAGAGCTAAATCAGGTCTTCAGTTTGATTTTATTGTTTTCTAAATTATTCTGTGTCATGTGATATTTTTTTTGCCCATATGAACTCTCTTGATATTTCTATTTACTGTTTATTTGGTACCACTATTTTCCTTTTTTTCTCTGTTTCCTCTCTGGCAGGCATGCTGGTCCAATGAAGGTACTTCTTGCCTTTAGAGGACATCCTTGGACAATGTGGGGGACCTATAATTTATGAATGGGGGAACAAGTAAAAAGAAACTCAGTGACTTGATCACAGTAAGAAAGCCACAGAAAAATGTGAGGATTGAATTTGAGTGTTCTGACTCATGCTTAAGGTACAGATCTATTATTACAGATAAAGAAATGAGTGTATCTGTAGGCATTACCAATAAACTAACATGTTTATAATGTTTTGACTATGCTATCTATCAGAAAATCCTAACAATTTCACCAAGGATTGATCTGCAGTGGCATTTTTTTTTTTTCCCTGTCTTTGTGGAGGGGCAAAGGAATTGAATTAAAAAAAAAACTGCAGAAAGGCATACAAGTATTTCTTTCCATCACACCCAGTCCAAGGCTACTTCTTTTTTCAGGAGGACAAGAGGTTTATTTCAGGGAGGAGCAGAACTGAAGGGTGCTGGCTGGGGAAGATGACCCTTTGACAGGCTGCCATCTCAAATGCAGAAGACAAAACTTGTGTCTCACTGAAAGGAAAAGCATACTCCAAGCTCCTACCAGCTTGCTTTCCACTACTGTTTTTAAAATTAATTTGTTATTGTGCTCTTTTCTATTTCATGTAGCTTGTCAAGGACTTTCTGCATTACCCAGAAATAGCACGTAATGCAACGTTTTAATAAAAATAAACAAAACAGCTTGCTGCTGCTGGCTAAACACCATCTACTTAACTCCTTTGTATCCAGATTTTTGCAGACAGCAGGCTGTATTAACAGCCATCCTGATATTGGAAGTCTTGGGCACAGTTCCTATAAAGCATGCTAGATATTTCAGGTCTTAAGGAGCAATTCTTTCTTTGTGAGATGGTCTTTACTATATGTTGTTGAGGACTTCATGCAGACAAAGTGCATTTACATCTGTCTGCCTGCTCTAGGTGTGCTGGTGCAGTGATCATTTTGTTGGCTCCACGGGCTGAAATCTTTGCTGAGTCTTTCACTGACACCAGCCAAATAAGGTTGCATCACTTCATGTAGCATCAGAACGTGATACAGGTCTCTGTACAGTGCCTTAGGTCTCCCCTGGATGTAGGTTGCCAGGACCTTCAGTTTTCTTGACGTTCTGTCAACCTATAATACTTCTCTAAGGACAGCTTGTAACATATGGCCTTGAACTGGATTCCTCCCCTTGAACTGGATTCCTCCCTGAAAACCTGTCAGCCCCCAGACAGCTCCCAGTGGAAGTGTCAGTTCTTCTTGTCATGATAGTTTCACTGCTCTAAGAAGCTGCAATATAACTCCTTTTTAACTGGATCAGTGTTCTCTCCTTTTCACATAGGAGGCACCAGTGTTGCTGACACATTGGTGTTTGCTGCATTCTTGTCCCACTGCAGCTGGATTGAAGAACCTAAAATAACACAGTAAATACTTTCAATTTGGGTTCCTGGAATTTCATACATTAGGAAGTTCTTTGCTATTTGTGCTTGATTTCCAGGCGCATTTCAGTTTCATTCTCAAACGACACATATTTGTTCCAATATCAGTAGCACTATATCACATGACCATTATTTGTGGACTAAAGAATTATTTCACTTTCTGAGTGGCAAAAACTTGAACAAGATTGAATAACTGTTTCCCAAAATTTATCTGTGTGCATACCAGTTGAGATGCATTCACTGTCTCGGGTTTTTCTTCTTGGTTGCTTGTATGTGGAGGTCCTTAGAAGATTAATGGCAAAATTTTGGAAGCCTTTTTCTGTCCCATCTCTGATTTCCTTTCACACCAACACCCTGCATTTACTAAAGGCTGAGTGTTTTCCCAACCTTCTGTTGATTAATTAGACACATACTCAAAATTTCTGGAAAAAAAGAATTCTTTATTTCCTGACCTCACAGCCATGGCATCAGTAGTGTTGTAAAGGTTCAACCTCCAGTGCCCTGAGACTCCTCACTGTTTATGATTCTGTTTTCTAAGCTGAGTGAAATCTGCACTTATGCTTAGGCTGATAAAGACTTTTTGCATGCCGCCTGTGAAGGAGTTAGATATGTTTATCTGAGAAAATGTGATAGCTTATCCAAACCTTGCTATTCTAGAAATCTCCAAGATTTTTGTTTCCTGTTGAGTAATGGTGAGTGTGGTCATTTCCAAGGCAGAGGAGACAGAAGTGTTCAGTCTGGGAGGACTCATACCCGCTTCAAGGAGAAACTCCCTAATTCCTTTCTACATAAGAAATCAACAATGACAATTCTCTGTGTTCCTGTTCCTTTGGAGCATGTCAGGAAGGCAAGGAGGTAGTTACAGACTGAGATAAGCAAAAAAGCTCCTTCTCACTGGCAGTCCTTACCAGAAGTAAGGATGTGTCCTGTTCACATCCTGAGGGATGTACTGCAGGGGAAGGGATGGTAGCACACATCAGAGGAATGGTAAGGGATGGTGTGCAGGTATAAGGGAGGCCAGGATGGTAATGGCTTTTGTTACACTGGCCCATTTATTTAGGAAAACATTATAAGCCATCAGGTTTTAATCAACCACAAACCAACTACCCAAACAAATGGCTTCATAAACCATTATGCCCTGGCACTTTTCCATCCAGTATTTGCATGAGAAATTTGCCTGATAAATGTGGAGAGCTAACATCTGTACGAAGAGAAGAAACTACCTAGGGAACATCTCCTACTGAGGTTCCTTTCAGTGAGGGGACTTGGACTACTCAGGGTAGCTACCAACTGATTCTGCAATTTGCCGCCTCATTTAATTTTCTCAGCCTAGTACTACATAATCAATAATATCCTGCAGTCCCATAGACAAAACGTGCAGACAGCGTACCTTTCTGGGCTTGTGTTGTTTATTTTTAACTGTGGATTTCATTATCTTGTAATTTCCTTACTTCTCTGCTGGAGGTAACACTGGATTAATCTGTCTCCAGTCCTTATAAATTGATAAAGAAAGCTTTAACAGTAAGAAATTATCAGTTTTCTAATGCACATTGCTGGCGTATTCATGTGCCAGGATTTAGAAGTTTGTTTCCTTATGTACTTTATTCTTGTGTCTGTTTTTCTTGCTTTTTTATAGTTGGGGCTGAGGTGTGATATTCTACATGATTGTGAATTTTGAGATCCATCTGGAAAACAGTAATTTATGTTGCTTTTTTGTCATTGCTTTTCCCATTTCTAATCCTGTTTTAATACATTTAAGACATTTTAATATATCTCCAATGCTTTTTACAAGATTATTCCTTGCTAAAATATGAATCAGTAATTACACTTTATGGCCTTTGGCTTTAACAAGAAAAATAACAATAACATCAAGGTAAAGCAGATATTAAGTGGTGTGCTCTTATTATAATGAGGAGCCATGTCCAGTACAAGAGACTGTCTCCTCAGTACAAGAGACACGGAGTGGGTCCTGAAGAGGATGACAAGGAATATTAAGGGACAGCAGCATCTCTCTTACCAGGAAAGGCTGAGGGCTGGGCCTGCTCAGCCTCGAGAAGACACAAGTGAGAGGGAACCTCATCAGTTTTTATCAGTATCTTAAGGGAGGGTGCCAAGAGGAAGGAGCCAGGCTCTACTCAATGGTGCCGAGCAATAGGACAAAGGACGACAGGCAGAAATTGATTCACAGAAATCAATCTGAACACAAGGAGGAATTTCTTTATTGTGCAGGTGACTGAGCATGGCAACAGAGTGCCCAGAGAGGTTGTAGAGTCTCAAGAGCTGTCTGGATGCAATCCTGTGCCAAGTGTTCCAGGATGACCCTGCTTGAGCAGGGAAGTTGGAGCAGATGATTTGTTGTGGTCCCTTCCAACCTGACCCATTCTGGGATTCTGTGATAGGATAACTGAACACAGCTAACCAAGCTGACACAAAATTGGGACAGTAGACATGAAACTGGCATATTATCAAGGGAAAGAAAAGGAATTCACTGTAGTTCAAAATAAGCAAACCCAGATAAATTATATGATTAAGGAACTAAAGATTGTAACTTCCCTGTGGAATGAACATTACTGTTACAGAGAATTTAAAAACTGACACTGTGTTCCCAATACAATAAAAAGGGTGTGATTTTTAGGCTAGGTTGACGTTAGATTTGCGCTTTAAGAACTAGTTATTTGAAAGTATTGTTGTGGACTGCTCCCAGTGAAAGCAGTGAATAGCTGAATAAAACCGTAAAACGTCTTTCCAAGGCTAGTCAGGAGAAGTCTGGTTTCAGAAGCTGTGAGACAAAATCAGATCCAGTGTGACCTGCATTTCTGAAAAATAATCCACTGAATGTGGATGTCCAAGTAGGGATGTCAGTTCTGCATATAGATATCTTCATTAAGAACTTGAGGGTGAAATTCTGTTATTCTCCTCTCAGTAAATTTTTTTACTGAAGACCTGGAGTTGTATCAAATGTTTACATGTCGTGTAAGAAATCCATGTATCCCATCCAGCCATCACTGTGACTGGTGAAAGCTATTACTCAGTTATGAATAATACTTTTTTTTTTTTTATCCTGGTCATTAGAGGAATCATTTTGAAATGAGAATGTGAAAAGTGACACTTCAGACACAGCACAGAGGATGCCTCATGTAATTTCAGAAGGTGTTTGAACATTGCACATTTAAAACACAGCCGGTGTGAATTTTATAGTACAGTTAATAGAAAGGTAAAATGTTGCTCAGGATCAAAACTAGATTATAACTCTTGTGTGTTCCTTTCAATATAAAGTAATGGACTTAATTCTCCTCTTTTTCACTCTGGTGTAAAGGCAGAATAACCCCACAAAATTAATCCCAAAATGTTAGGCAAATTAATTATTAATCATATAAATGGTCATTGAAATCAAAAGGGCTAAGAGGCTGTGGACAACATGTCCTTCATCAGGCAAGATGTGCTGGCATAGTCTTTATGTTTTTTGCCTAGGCTTCAGTTCTGACACACCTGCCAAAAAAGCCTTTATTTTATTCTCATCTCATTATATACTATGCAAACAAGTTGAATTGCTAGTCTAGATTTATAAATGCAGTGAGGTATAACACAGTGAAGTGAAGTCTAGCTTGTTTGACTTAGAGAGGAGATATGTAAATTGCCAGTCATCTTCAATAATTTAGTCTGATACGACAATATGATGAAAGCTGAATAAACTGCCAAAAGCTGTGGTCTTGCCTTATGCACTTATGATCTGGAATTGAGATTTTGCTGGAAATTATTTATTGGACTTCCCTGTCTGATGGAAGAAGGTAATAATATAGTTATTATTAATAATCCATTAACAAGCAGGTGGTGTTAGTTAAAAAGGAAAAAAGCAATTTCCCTGAGAGGAGCAAACAACTTTAAAAGCTCCTGCCCCTCTTTGCAGTAGAATAAACGTGACAAGGCACAAAAGACTGAGACATTAGCAGGATGATCACCATCAAGCTATTAATCGTTTTCCATTTTATTGCTGAGGGTTTTATACAATGCAGCGCAATTCATTACATCTTTTCTGATACATCTAAAGCTGAATCCTGAAATGCTTTTTGGTGTTAAATAATACAACATAGTAGACACTATAAATTACAGGAAATGGTGGTGTGAAGGATGTTGGATGGTGAATAATTTATGAAGATTAGAACAGAGCAAGGGGAGGAACCAGTGGTGGAGCAAAAAATCAAAGTGGAAAAGAAGTTTTCACAGGAGATCTGAAGAGTTAATGGAAGAGGCAGACCTAGGAAGTTATTTCATGTGGCTTAAAAAAAGAAGTTTCTATGCCAGAAATAGAAGAATATTTTTCTCATACTGGAAGATATGCTGAAACTGTTAATTTGTGACTGAGGTAGAAGGGGTCTAATTAGTAGTGCAAAAGAGTCCAGAAAATTCTGAAAAAAAATGATCTTTGGGAAAAAACCTTAGCAGGAGTAGGGGGTTCAGTTCTCCAGGTATCTTCAGAGAAGGCCAGAGAGGAAAATACCATTCTTTTCAAGTCCTTGGAAACGTCACATTTTCATCTGGTTCTGGAGTAGTTTCCAAGCATCCCAGCTTGATCACCCGCACTGTCCTGGCTGGGGGTTTCACAACCATATTATGTATCCTGAGGAACAGAGTTATACCATGGATAAGTTTATCCTGCCCTGAGCTCCAGAGCTGCTACCACAATAAAGAAAAGCTGGTACACTTCTGGTGAGTAATACTCCATTAGAGACAGGTGACGTACTGGCCTCTGGAATGTGGAACAAGAGACTGCCATGACATGTTTACTACCACCACCAGAGGAGCAATTTGGGATGACACTGTAAAGTGTAATCAGGAATAAATTATTAATTAATGGCTTTTAAATGGTCTGAGTTCAGTACCTGGTGGTGAGATGGTGAATGGAGCAATTATTAAAAAATTCATGTGTTCCTGGTCATAGAACTGATAAATACTGTGAAGTGCTCTTCGATTACCGAGTGGCTGGCAGTTCACTTGCACACCACATTTCTGTTTCTGGTTGCCAATAAATGAAGGCTGTGCTCACGTTTGTCAGGCTCCCTGTAAGAACTCAGCTGCCATTTAGCACTTGCGGGCACACTGGCAGGGTATATATTCCTGAGTGTTTGGAGACTAATTTAAATGCCTGAGACATAGCCTTGGCTCTCTTCACCCCTCCCTCCCTTCTCTAGCCTCCCAGACCCAGCTTTTACAGTGTAAGTTAAGATAGCACAGTCTTCAACAGATCAGAGACACATATTTGAGAGCTGCTTCATTGCAAAAATGCAGGAAACGATGAAATCACCCACCTGCACAGAGTACTTTGATATCTAAGAATGAAATATATATAGTCATTAATTTTTGTTTTGGGGAGATTTGCAGACCTGAAGAACTTGATTTGTTCAGTAGAGCATTAAATCCTGTTTTCCTATAAAGTAAAAGGAAAGACAGAGTACAGACAGCTGAATTTGCCTCTCCCGCCCCTTCCACTGGCACTGCTATTGTGGTTTTGCACAAACAGAGAGCTTTTTCATTGCAGTGATGGTTGAGGCATAGATTAGCTGCTGAGGCCATGATTTCCAGGCACAGATGGATAGCGAAACACCTTTTAATATTAGTACTTGAAATTCACTGTGTACACTAAAGAGAAGGTGAGATAATTTCTTAGTAAAGAAATTGCTTCTGCAAGAAAGTATTGCTCCTGCAAGTTGATGCCAGCTGGGTTCATCAGAGGATGTGAGTGGAGCCATTGCTTGACCACAATTCAGGACCTGCACTCCTTCTGGCTTGCTCTAGGCTGATTGTCAGAGCAGTCCTGCTGGAGGAGGACAACAAACACAAACCTCCCCAGGCAGAGGAGGGAACTAAATCCCTCTTCCAAGACAATAAAAAACCACTTGAGCCCTCAGATGCTGGGGTGTTCTGGGACAGAGCCCTTGCCCCTCTGGTGCAAGCTGTTTGCTTCTGCATGACTTGGTTAAGCAGTCCCTGTCCCAGCATGGCTCCACAGGGCATGTACTCTTGGAGGAAGGAAGGCAGTTTCCAGTCACTGCTCAGAAAGGGGATTATGAAATAAAGCTACAAGTCTAAGGGAATTCAGGTCAGTTCAGGTTGATGAACTGCAAAACCAGAGTTGTGCCTCAATGCAGGCTGTAAACAAATGTGGGCTCTTCAAGAGGGTGAAGGAAGCCTCAGAGTTGCTTGTACTCAGTTGCTCTCGTGATACAATCCTGACCTGGCCATCTGTGTTGGTACTCCCTGCAGGACAGCAGGCATTTTGTTTGGTCTTTGCAGCCCCTCCAGCACCAGGGAGCATGATCCCTCTGTGAGGGCTTACTCCTCGGTATGAACAGTGCTACAAGTTTGGCACTGCTTCATTGTTTTACCAATGTCTTTTCTTCTCCTTATTTTGACATCTGGGGTGAGAAAGCTTTTCACCAGAACCTTGCTGCACTCCATATATTTCTGTTTGCTCTGAAGTGCTGGCAGTTTTCAAGATTTCTGTGCAAAGAGAAGAGCCTTTACCACAGTAAATCCTAGGGTAAAAGTAGGCACAGACACAAAGAGAGCAGCAGCAGCAAGCAAAGGGCTTGTGGCACTGAGGGAGTGTCTGGGACCATTTCCTGCTGGAGGTGCTTGTGTCCAGCTGAGATGTAGCACTGTCTCCAGCAGGGTCGCTGCTGTGGAGGACAAGTTAAATAAATATTGTATATCACAAAGGAAACATTCCTTGTAGGATTCCAGCTTAGAGATGGAAGCCATTTCTTACTCCTTCATGGACTAATCCAGGATATTTGCTCCTCAGGTGAATGTCACAGCACATATTGAAGCACAGGAAAGTTTGAGAAACCTCAAAGAAGACAACTGAACTTCTTTTCCTACCTGTGTACATGTGCTGGGGGGAGTCTCACACCCTCTTGTCTGTGCCTCTATACCTGGAATATGTTTCTGGAGACAAATGGAAATCGCCCATTTAAGCCAGGGGCCCCTAATATGGCAATTAATACATGGGTGGAGCTTTGTCCTCCTAAAGTGCAGGTTCAGATAAAAACAGCTGTGTGTGTGCTGGAATCGCAGGCACCTCCTACATACAGGTACAGAGTTGCTCACTGGCTGGCCTTTTAAGATCTGTTGAGGAGTAAATAAAAGTTGGGGTGAGAGAAAAGACTAATAACTTTATCCTAAACTACCCATTCCCAAGTACATTAAAAAGTCAGAAGGCTACTAAAATCAATTAAATCACAATCTAGCTGCAGATCTATCCCAAGGAGCCTGCAGCAGGCTGATCCCATTCAGCCACGGCTGTGGTGGTTCTCCAGCTCTTCTCCCCAGAAAGCAAAGTACCAAGAAGAGCATGGAGAGGGTACAGAACTACCTCAAATAAGCTTTTAGAGACTAATGAAGTGAAAGCCAGAGGAGTTATACGGTCTTTAGCTGGCAGGCAAAGAATGAATTTTGTCTCTGACAAGAAAAGGTGAACTTTTAGGCAGTTTGCCTTGATGTCACCATTTACATTCTGGAGAATAATATTGAAGCAGTTAGCGGGCTCAGCCCAGGTCTTTGGTCTGTTGGTTATTTTTTGCAGCTCTTGAAACCAGACCTGTGTGACAAAGACATGGGTGTGTTGCCTGCAGGGGTAATTGTAAGATATTTCAAGCATGTGGTTCTGGAGCCTGGAGTTCTGCAGGCTTGGACCCCCTTCACCAATCTTCTGTAATTGCATTAGGAAAACTTGGTTCTCTTATAAAAAAAAAGGAACAAAACTCCTTTTTTTTTTTTCTTTGCACTACAAAAATATTTGAAAATAAGATTAAAATCCATGAAAATGCTGAAGACAATATTAAAACCAGGGCAGTTCAAACCACTTCATCATGAACAGAATTTAAAAATGTTTGCAGAGGGTCTTGGATGTTGGCTTATTTTTAACTCAAAGTAGGCTGCAGCTGCAGGTTGCACACAGAGTGATGTGCTGGAGCAGGCTTAGAGAACTTGGAAATTTGGTATCAAGTTTTGATCTTGCTGCACTAAAGCTGTATGTCTTTGAAAGAGCAGCTCCTATCCTGGATTCTGGCCTTTTCCATGGTGATATGAGCCTTTCTTTGCAAAGAGCCTTGCAATTTTCATATAAACAGTAATACTAAGAAAAGGAGTAGCAAAAGTACTATCTATGTGTGTGCATTGCTTACAGGAGGTGAGAGAAATATTTGAACATATTAGATGAAAGCCAGATCCAAGTTTTGAGAAAATAAATCTTCATAGAGTGCTCTTTTGCCCTGCCAAATCCTCCTGCTCTCCTAAGGATTTGGTCAGAAACAGAAAATTACCAGACAACTCCAAAGGAATATGCTGGTTCCCTGCTGGAAAGAGCAGGTGCCCAGGATACCACCATTGCTCTGTGCATATGTTGATTTCCCCCAAGGCATGGCCTGAGCTGCTCTCTCTTCATCTTTTTCAGAGGGAGAATGGCTCAATTATTTTCATGCCAGACAAACATGGTCATGCACACTGGAGCCCTCACACTGCAAAGCTCTCATTCTCCTCTATTTGAGCCTCCAAACCTGTTAGAATTCCTGCAGGAAATGTGCCATTCCTCAAGGCCCAAAAATGTGCAGAAATGCTGTAATTCCTCCAGTCCTCAACATACAATTTATTCTCATCACCTTGTCCATAACCTTCCATTCATTTTCTGCTTAGTTGCAGCTCTATCTTTTCTCTCTTCCCCTCTCATCTTCTGGGGCAATACTTTTTCTACTCCAAAATCTTCCCTGTAATTCCCAGTTGGACTCCAGTTTATGGGAGCAGGGCACTTGTCTAGAGGTCAGACCTTGGTCACTAAGGTCTTGTTCTTAATCTACCTATGCATGAAGTGCTGAAAGACTGGGAAACTTTCTTCAGAAGGCTAGAGCAGGAATTCCAGGAGCACAGGGCAAACACATTTCTTCAATGCTCTGCTGATATCGTGACCACAAAGAGCATTGGCTGCAGTTGCTTTGACTGGGAAGTTGCATCTTCTCCTTGCTGATGATGTCATTGACTTCCTTACCTCCTAGTTAAACGACTCTCCAGCAGGGGAAAATACCTCTGGCCTGAGCACAAGTGCCAGCTTGACTTGTTTTTGTTTCTGAGATCTCCTTTCCTTCAGCAAGCTTAATGCTGTTCCTCCTTTGTAGCTGGCAGCACTGTGAAAGCACATTTGTGTTCTAAGTTGTTCTCACACAGAGCTAATGGGATAGGTTAGAAAGGCACGCAGAAACAAGGGTATGAGAGTTCCTAGTTTCCTGAAACACGTGCCTTTATTGCTGCTACTGAGAGGACTGCCACGTTCCCCTGCAGAGCCTGTCCAAGCCTGTTGCCTGCCATGCTGTGTGATACCCTGCTTTGGGAGGGCTGCAAACACTTTTATTACCAGTGCCCATTGAGTATGCTGGATAACCTCAGGAAACACAAAAACTAGGAAGCTGGTGAAATATCTCTTCTGTCCATTTGCCCTCCAGGTTAGGGATGACATATGCAATAGGTCACACCTCTCCCTGTTGTGGGGGGAGGTGATTTCTCATGCCCATGATCAGCAGAGCTGCTAAGCTGCACGCAGGAGGAACAAACTCAGACACTCCCTTGCTAAAGAAGGAGGAGTTGAAGAATGATTCCCTGCTGGGATCGGTCCATGCTCACCTGGGCTTCCATGAAATCTGGTAGGTCATGTAATCATTACCTTGATATTCATTCTTGTAGACCAAATTAATTTAGGCAAACAATTCCGAAACAGCAGCCCTAGAAAAAGAAGGCTTTTTGGCAATGCGCTCTTGCTCTTTATTGTTTATCCTACATTAATGAGCTGGTGAGGTCAAGGCCTCCCTCAGCTGGATGTTCTCTCTTTCTATCAGATAGCTAGTGAGAGACAGCACTGCCTGGATGAAATTATTCTCCTAAAAATGAATATGGGGAAAAAGAGAAGTCTTAAGATACTCCTTTACAAAACCAGATCAGAACATGCTGAATTGTTTCCCTGAACTCTCAGGAAAAGTTGGGGGCATGCCAGTAGGCAAATAAAGATCTTCTGAGGACTAATGTAGAACTCTCTTTTGCATCAGTAGTTCTGTCTCTTCTTTGTCTCTGTCTTTTGTGGCATGTTAATGAAGCCAGAGGACAGCCTGGATCCGCTGACTTCCCAGTGTCATTGTGAGGAGCCCCACAACTGCATTGATGGAGCTCTTTGTGGTGCCAGCTCTTATGCAGCACCATTGGAGCTCAATTCAGTAAGTGGAACATTCAGGACACTTTAAAGTATTTTTCATCTGGAAATACTGATTTATCAAAAACTAAAATCCATGTGGAACTAGTTATCCTTTTGAAAAACAGGCTTGTTTCTTATATTTTAAAGGTTTCATGGTTTGGGTTTTTTTTTAATTGAAAAAGAAAAAAGATGATGTGGGTGTAGGGAGAATTTTTTTGGTTGTTTTTTTCATCTCATTTCACTATTTTTAAAGCTAAAAATTCTCGTGATGCTGAACGTGATATACGTTCAATACACATCCTGTAAATCACCAGATGGATGTAATCTGGGAACGATGTCACCATCTTTTTTTATCAGAGCTAGATATCACTTAGAATTTCACAAGGTAGATATTTAGGTACATGTTGCTGCTGAGAGGAATGCAGATATTAAAGATGAGACTCATTTTCTCTTTTCAGCCATGGTTCCTCAGTTGTCTTGATCACCTACTCAGTGTTTCCTTCCACAGCAGTCAAGCCAATCACAGATCTAGGACTTGAGAATTCAGCTGTCCCCATTTCTCCATAAGTTTCCCTGAATCCTGACACTCCAGCCTGGAGTTCTGTCAGAAGGAAGGCTTCATTTAAAGTTGTCTAGAAGAGTAAATAATTAAACAACCAAATTTATCAACTCCAAAAATTCATGCCTACTTTCTCACACTTGTGCTTGAGGTTTAAAAGTATATTACCTTACCTAGCAAAATGAATATTGTATGGCTGGAGCTTGCTCCATTTGACAGGGTAGAGATTCTTGTTTTCTTGTCTGTATTCCTTCCAACATTTATGAATTCTCAGGATATTTTTCACGAGTTGCACCTTGTTCTTACTTTTCCCCCTTTTTTTCTCTGTAGAGTTTGGCATTATTAGTATTATTATTTTGCTTTGTCCTTTATCAGGTTTGTATAATGCAATTTCAAGTGAAACATTCAATAGGTAGGAAATGAGAGCCTGAGTATTTCCACTCTATTTCTTTAGAACATATTATATTAACTGATGTAGGTAACTGGCTCCAAGAAGGGACTGGAAGGCTGGGTAAAGCTCCCAGCTCTGCTGCTGGGTGGTTTCAGCAATTTTCCCTGTCTTAGTTCACTCACCAGGAAATGCAGACTATAACATCCCTCATCACTGTCGAGCACTTTACTACCTAATGATGGAAAAGTCTGTATAAGACTGTCATGTAATCAAGGAGGAAGCAAGGTGAGAGTGAAAGAGAGAGAAGTTACACTAGATTACAGAGGAGATGAAGTTTAATCCCACTCTTCCTCAGGTTCTGTATGTTTCAAGGGAACTATAAGATCTGACACCATGCAGACTGCTTGCATAAAAATAATACAAAAAATTTTCTACTGCAGTACCCTCCTTTGGATTATGTACACTGATATAATGGTTTAAAAAAATTCCTTCTCACTGCTGACAATGGCAGTTTGCTTGGTTCTTGTACTTGAGCTGGTTTAGATACTCGTGTCAGAGCACATATATTTTCAAAGTTTGCCTTGCCTTGATTTGTACTCATCTATCTCTTTCCTTCAAATCCAGTACCATTGAGGGGAAAAAAAGGGTCTGTGAGTGCAGCTGCTGAAGCTGCATAAATCTTCTGAGGCATGGCCTCAGAAGAGACAGACACAAGGCACTGTGGTTTGGCACCAATAAGGGAGAGAGAGACATTTCTACTCAAATGGACTTCTGGTCCTTGACTTCCTTCAGGGAAGGTATACATGTGAAACACCATTTATCCTTTCACCCGTTAAAAATCCAATAAATTGGCAATAATAATAATAATAATAATAATAATAATAATAATGTATATATTAAAATCCCTTGTGAAAAATATAGTAGTCATCAAGCTTCTCTGATGTTGACCACACAGAGGGTGTTTTGACCTTTGAATCGATTAATAATGCTGAATGTGAAAGACTAGGAAAGGAAAAAAAAGCTTTTGTGTGCTTCATAAGATATTTGCTCCTTCATTCATTCATTCATTTCAATTGCATTGGCAGGTGGGAGACTTGAAGTGTAAAAAAGTTGCTTTTAACTCGTAGTCTGGGATTTGCACAAAATTCCCTGAAGGAAAAGCTTTTGCCCTCTCTTGCATGTGCTGTGCTCAAAGTGCTCCTCACGGGGAAGTGACAACTGAGGAGGTGATCTGGGATGGAAGGGAAAAGGCCAGTGGGACCCTGCTTTGCACCTTGGTTCAGGCCCTTCTCATGGCAATGGGACACTCGCAGGCTGCTGTGCACTTGTAGTCTTGGGGGGACCATACAAAGCGCATCACCTCTCTGCCCCCTTCTTCCCCAGCCTGAGCTAAGCTGGAGGGGCTCTGCAATGTTTTCTGACAGGTCTCTGTCCATCTCCAGGGTTGGGAAGTGCTCATCCCCTGAGACTGTACTGTCTTTTGTGGGCTGCACTTGTCAGGCACCTTTGTTTGCTGGCAGGGAGACTCCAGCAGCAATGAGAGGAGAGGTCATCAAGAACCTGCAGCATGGCTAGACAAAACTAGCCAGGCAGCCAAGAAAAGTGACATTCCCTGATGTTGGTTTTTGTGATGTTATCACCCCTAGCTCAGATTCCAGGGAATTGTAGTTTTTGGAATCAAGACAAAATGGTCAGCTCCCCTGTGCCTACTTCAACATGCTTTTCCATTTTTCTCTGCATCAGTTACCAAGCACAGTGCCCTTCACAATCAGTCATTGCAGGGATCAGAGGGGCTTTAACTCATCAGAGAACCACACAAACAAGCTGGTGAGTTCTGCTGACAGCTGCCTGCATTAACTCATTGCCACATCCTTCATCTGTTTCCTGCTCACACCCATCTGGTGCTTGTCTACCTGCAGAAAATTTGGTGGGGTTTAGAGGTCCCTTGGCTGCTTGGCTTACACAGGACCTGCTTTCCCTCACCTCTGCTATAACCACCATACTTCTCTCTAGTGGTTTGAACAAATTTCTGTATTTGGCTTTATTCCTCACTCCAGTCCTCATACACAAGCCTACTGGTAGAGGCATGTTCTTTTATAAATGCATCTATCTGGGGGACAAAGGTACTGCCCTCCTTTAACCTCTCTGTTGCTAATTTTTCTGCTTACTGATAAGTGTGCTTCTGAGGGAACCACTGTGCATGCTGAGTACCCAAGCCCTTAGCTGACATTACCAGCTGATGAAATGGTTTTTCTGAGGGTTTGAGATGTCCCTGAAAACTGATATTCTTATCTTTTGTCTCTGCCTTTGGAAAGTCCAAAGGCAGGCTCACTTACATGGGAAAGGTGGTGAAAGAAAGACAAAGAAGTTATCATTCATTCTTTTTGGCTTCATTTGGCACCTTCTCTCCTTTCTCTTTGCAGCAGAAAAGGCCACACAAGCTGGTCAGGAGAGTCACTGCCCTTCTCTTAAGACATTAAACCAATAATTAGGTTGTCTACTCAAAATGCAGAGAGACAAATAAATGATTTATGAAATACTTGGCCTAGTAACTTGTATTGCCTGGAATACAAGTAACTTGTATTGCCAAATAGTCACTGAGAATTGTCTCCTCCTCTTCTTCCTGCCTCCAAATACAAATCTCAAAAGCTCAGACCAGTCCAGGGGCTTTATCAGTGTCTGCTGGTGGGCAGAGTAAGAGTAGGAGGTCTGAGCTAGTCTGCACCAGGTGAGGGAGCATGTCCCAGAGAGCCAGCTCTGGCCATGGCTGCCTGGCAGGGCTCTGCCCATGTTGGATGGGGGCTGCAGAACCCACACCTCGGCCAGAACATTGTACTGCTACTGTATTTGGGCACAAACTGCACCCTGTCCTAGAGCTGAGCACTGCAGGCAGCCAGCCAGGGATCCTCATGACTTGTTTTTAGCTCCCATGTTATCCAAATGTCCCATTAAACACCACAACTGATCAAGCGGTGACTCAGCTTCTATTCATGACCCACTTCTTCTACCAGGACCCTATAAAGAAACAGGCGTAAAAACCTCCTAGCCTGACGTAAATTACAGTGTCTAATATTTTATGACATATTACATGAGAGGATTGATATCACCCAGACCATTTAGACTTGGGCCAAACCCATTCAAAGTACTTGTTGCTTAGCTTCTGGAATAGGTCCAAATCCCACAGCTGTTTCCACATTGTTGAAGCTCTATGCCTATAAACAGCATTCATGTTTTTTTTTACCCAACAATAGATGGTGCTCTTTCTATAATTATCTGTCTCCACAGTCCCTGGATATACCTAGTTTTTAATTTAGAACAAACATAACAGATTATCCTTGGGTTTGGGCATTACAAGATCCCAAGCAGAAAAGGTAATAAATAATCACCTGCAAACAAACTTGTAGCACAGATAAACTCTGTTATGGCTGATCTGCTGCAAGGACTCAGAACAGATCCTCAAATCTTAAGTGCTCAGGTGATGAGAGGCATTTAAATAGACAGATAAATAGATGGAAAAAATTACAGAAATTATAAGCAATGATCCAAATCTCTTCCCTAGCTTGCACAAAACAAAACTCCCACTTAACTCAGAAAATATTTGGCATAGTATTTTCTTCATTCTGTGTTTGAATAAAAAGGAAGGAGATGCTAAACATCACCAAGCAAAATACACTTTGTTTTTCCCTGTATTCATTTTAACTCTTTGCAAAGTACAGAGAAGGGTTCTCTTTTTTGCAGGACTTACAGAAGTCACAATTGTAACTAAAATCCAAGACAACAATATTTCCCAGTCAAGTTTAGAGGAGGAAAAATCATAAAATACCTTAAAATTTACTCTTCAAATAAAGCATAGTGATCAGCATTTAGAATAGTTTAGTGACTGCAAAGCTGTAATTTTTTGGACATGATTTCCTCCCAGGCTTGATCTGCACCCAAATGAAAGTCCTCAGCCTGACATCTACCTTCAAATTGTTTCCATTCACACAGATTGCATAATGCGTCTAATTTTTGTTCTAAATTGATTTTAAATTGAATGTCAACTTGAAGGTCCTGTTCCCCAGGCTCTTCAGAGACTGAACAAGACTCTTTGGAGACTTGAGCAGCATTTCAGCCCTCTTCCCCAGAGCATTTGAGCCCTCCAAATACAGTCCTCGAAGCCATCCTTGGGTGCTTGCAGCACTGAAGCTCTCCAGCTTCACGGCTGCAAGCTCTCCAGCTCTCTCAGCTCTCCAGCTGATACTTGCTCTCCTCTGCAGGCAGAGCAGAAATACATGGTTAGTGTCTTCCTGAGGGATGATTACAGCTGCCCAACGTCACACAATAAGGTAAATACCAGCACTGACCCACTGCTCTCTCACCCTTTACCCCATGCTTTGAGCTCTCCTGCTGTGTCTGGGGTTGCCTTGGTGGTGTCTCATCCAACAACCATCTCAAACCCACAAGGCTACACGGGACCTCTTACCACCAATGGCTACTCATGCATCTCCAGTGCTTAAATCAGGAGGAGAGCCTTGCTAAAGTGGTACTTGTGGTGAGTGAGGAAAGGGGGACTTTTCATGGGGAAGTCATGAGCTTTGAGTCCCTTCTTCTTCCATCTGTTCTTCATCATTTTGCTGTCAGGTTCTTCTATTCTATTAGACTTAAGGGCTTTGCTGGTGTTTCTTCTCTCCTACTGTGTTTCCTCTCAGATAAATACACCATCTCCTCTTTCATCATTTCCCCATGCACTTCATTGATATGTAAAAAATACAAGAGCAAAATATTGTGTTAAAAAGGGAAATTTGTGAAAATACCTATCTGTCTAATTATATTTTTAGTCAGTATTAGAAATATGACTGACTTCTAAGAAAAATCATTAGGCTAACAATATTTAGATAAACACTTTATCAATAAAGCAAAGGAAAAAAGCACCTGTTTCTTTCATAGAAAGTATTAATATTTCTGACTCTTGGTGTTAGAACTTGATGAGAAGAAAACCAAAATGCTGAAGTGAATTCTAGGCCAATTAACACTTCAGGCTGGAGAAAACAAAAATGCCTTAGAGTTTTGAAGATTTTTATCTTTATATTAATAGTGAATAAATAAAGAAATAAATTGAAATGACAATCATATTGACACAATCATTCTAACTTTATCAAAAGTTTAAATTCTGATGAAGAGGGATATTTGAGTGTTGGGGGAACATTCTGCTGACAAATGCTCGGTTAACCTGTAGCATCCATCAACACTGTGTGTACTGAAAAGAAGAGAATATCATGCTGGTGACTTAGAAAAGTTATTCCTTCTTACTGTGGTAACAATATTTTCACTGTTTCTAACACTCTTCATTTTTGGAAGATAGACACCTTTATGTATGATCTAAACTGCAAAGACCAAATCCCATTTTAATTTATGTTCATGTAAACCGTTTAATGCCTCTGCTGAAGTCAGTGGGATTATTAAATTTATGCCACTATAATTAAGAACAGATGCTGCCCTGTGATCCCTAATGCTCTCTATACCCTAATGTGTCGTAATGGGTAACCACTGAGGAGTATTTCTGAAGAAGGCACACAATAACATTTCAGTGGAGGACACAGAGGTACTCAAATAAAGCAACCGTGAAATCAAATGACCTTTCAATCTGTTTATGAGAGACTTTGTCATCTCCACTTTGAGACAGCTGGAACAACAAGTGAGAGATCTTAATCTGTATCCCAGAGAGTCTTCGCTTCAGTGAAATCCAAAAATACACACAGGCTCCTCAGTTGTCATGGTCCTGTTTGTTTTCCCTCTACAGGTTTGAGCACTTGAGGAGCTTATGTCTTTTGTGTGCTCAGGGTGGGCTCTACTCAGCCCTTCCCCAGAGAAGGATTCATCTGTAATATACTACAAGCAGTCCTTGAGCAGAGATATAAAATAGATAAGGATTAGCATAAAAAAAGATAAAAAAGGAATCTCTTTTTTTTCCCTGTTGTACTGCAAATAAAGCTCATCACTGGTTTACATGCTTGGCTGCTTGCCTTATAATAACAATAAAATACCACCAGCATTTATGGAGTGGAAACTTTGAGCCTTTGGGGCCTCTGAGCAGACAGATCCCGTATGGAAAGTCCAGTGAGAGGTTAGGTGGCACAGACACCTCAGCTTCTCATTAATTCCCTTGCTTTGGGCCAGGCAAGGGAAAAGCCTGAACTCTCTTTGGGCTCAAATCACTCAGAAACTTCATTAAGGCAAGACCTAAGTGCATGCCAGCTGGTGCCTGGTCATAATGTCTCTCTGTGTGTTCCTAAGGTGTGGGACATGTGACTTGATGTGTGCTAGTTTGGCTGACACTGGCAGAGAAAAGCATTGGCAGAGATGCCCACTGGCCATCCTCAGGCATCCTGCTCCCTCCCAGAAAGAGGGGTGCTAAATGTTGGTGTATGCCTTAGTCTGGTACCTGGTGTAACACCACTGAACCAAGGGAGCCAGACTTCTGGAGATTGTCAGCTGGCACAGATCCACTGAAACAAGTGGAGCCACCATAAATTCTGGTATCAGCCTATAAATTTTCTACTGTCAGCTTTCCCTGAGTTTGACTCAAATAACTCCTCTAGAGAAGAAATTACCATTTTCCAGTACTTACAGCTATCCAGTCTTCTATTATGGATTTCAGTTGCTTCTTGCAGGGTACAGGTCAGCCCTGTATGTATCCCACAGCAGTCACGAGCATCAGAAATTCTGCTCAATCCAAGAAAGGGCCCTAAAGCAGCGGGTAGAGAAGAGGGTCACATGCTGAAAGGATACAATTGAAGCTTTAATGACAAATACACCAGGCTGAAGAGGGATGGGAGAAAGAAAGAAGGCTCTTATGATTTTTAGTTTAGAGGATTTTTAAAAATTCCTACTGTTGGTGTTTTCCTGTCTGTGTGAGGTGTCTCACTATTGGCATGCTATACCAGGTATTTAGCACACTGTACAAGTGGCATACCATGGAAAATGCTCTATAACAAAAAGTGTCATACTAGTGTAGGAATACTAAGTGCCTTCTCATGCTTCAGCATTAAATCCTCTTGTTTCTGTTGCTGCCAACACTGCAGAAAGAGATATGCTAAAGCGAGTGTGAAAACCTACAAGCACATCTATGGCTTTGTTTGGTTCAGTCTTAGAAGGGTCAGGCATTTTCACTGGCTTGAAAAAATATTTCATAACTGAAGGGACTTCCTAGTACAATTTATAACTGAGTGTCAGTCTAAATGTTCCTGTGCTCAGATTCATTAAGCCTAGGTGCTTAACAATATCAGCAGATTCAGGGAATGTAATTCTTGTCCATAAATAGCTTTGTGCTTGCTTTGCATAGGAAACAGTTAAAAGGAATGATTTTTGAAGAGAAAAGTGTTCCATTTAATAATTGATTTTTTATTTTTTTTAAACATCAAAAACACTGGCTGGGAGGCTAGGATGGTGAGTCACCACTAACAGCAACAGTGGCTTGCATTTCAAAGAGCTACCATGGAAAAAACCAGAAGAGTTAACGTAGTAATAAAAGTTTCACAGCTCATGCAGCTTTAATTATTCACTGGGACACAAAATCGTAACCATAAATTATAATGCTATGAATGATTGAGGGTTTCTAACAGGCACAAAGCAAAAAGAAACACTTTGCAAAGCCCAACCATTGTTGGACTAATTAAATGCCTTTGAAAAGGTCCTAATATCCAACTCTGAATTCCCTTATCTCTGCAGGTGTCATTGCAAGTTAACATTAGCTGCCAAAACTGGTCATGCTTGAGCTGATGTTCATCTCTGTTGCTTGTTGCTCAAAGCAAGCCCAAGGAAGCTCTTTTGGACAGAAGATGCTTTCTCTGGGCAGGAACAGGAGAGAGAACTCAGGTCAACACAACCCCCAAGTGACCCTCAGTGGTGCAAAGGTCTTCCTCAAGCTGGCATGAAACTTCACGAAGACATCTGCTTATTCTGCCTACTAAAGCAGAAAAAGGACTCATATCAAGAAGAGAGTGAATTTGCTCAGTAGAACTCCCAAGGGAATCTGATGAAACCTAGTCTTCTGCCACTCTGGGTTTTATACTTCACACAAAGGTGGAAGTTGGTCTTGGAGAAGAGGGGAAAGTTTCTTGCCACTGTTAAACTGGGAATGACACTCACATGGCTGCCTGAGAACAGAATTCCTACCTTCAGGTCACCCAGGAAACAAACCCCTTACATTCAGGAATGTAGGAGCTGGCAGGAAACAGAAAACGGGCTGTATGTTAAAAAGAAAAAAATCTGAACAAATAATGAACATATATAAACTATAACATAGGTTATATATAATAGTTTCCAGTGTTTAAGACCCAGAAACATTAGAATATAAAAGGAAAAAAGAGCATAATGTACTTTCTGCTTAGAACTCTTAGCTTTGAGATTGCCCCTGAAAATGGAAAATAATATGGAAAATAGACCTTAAAGACACTGAGGTGATATTTACTCCTATTGGGCATGTTTTTCAGCTTTTTTAGTGTTGAATAATGCCTATTCTTTTGATGTGTGTTGTATTGTATTGCTGTTTTTTAAAACTTTACTTCTTGCACTCATGATTTTGAATGATCTCCCATTTTATTTGAAATAAAGAAGATCTGTTTCTAGCTTCTGTGTCTGTGGCAAATGATTGTGACTTCAAAATCCACATAAAACCTTGGCAAAGTAATTTAAAGACCAAGGAGTTTGTTTAATCATAGGGTTTGGGTCCTGAACTTAGTTATGGCAACACAGAGACAGGATTTCCAAGGGGAATTGGTGCTTAGTCGAAGCCTTCAGCTGAAAGCTTAAGCTTTACCTATGCCCATGAATGTTTAAATCTTAAGCATTTACCTCTTAATGACATTTAAAGCCTGAGGTCAGATGTCTGTGTTCACTGTGCAGTCCCTGGGGAGGGATAGGTCCTGTCAATCCCTGGAGATGAGGCACGCTGGGAGAGCCTGTAGCAGTACCTATCTCCCAAATGAGACCTGCACTACCTGTTGTAGTCCAGCTGTGCTAGCTGGAAACTCCACTTGAATTCATAAATGCTGCCTCTTCAACAGAGACAAATAGCAATGCCCCAGAATGTGAATGGGTGCAGCTTTTTAGAAAGTGATGATAGTATGACCAAAGTTTCCTATGACCATGACTTGATCGAAGCCTTGAAATGGACATGCTCATTTTACAAGTTCAACAAAGCAGAGCAAAAAGCTTTAAATTAAACAAGATAGAATTTAAAAACCGAACAGAAACCCCCAAATAATCCCACATTAAAATAAAAGCTATAATCTGTTGCTCTGTAAACAGAGATAAGTGTCAGAATCAAAATTAACAAAAATAGAAGGAAGGGGCTTATAAACTGACCCTTCCAAGCCCATTGTTTTCCTCCATCCTCCCTTGGTTTCAGTCATTCTGTAACTTTACCAGCTGGGGCAACCTGTGCATAGCCCTGTTTTGGTCCCTGTCAGCCTGATGCCGGGATCTGCCAAGGAGATTTTGATGTCCAGACAGTGACAGTTTGAGCAAGAAATATACATCTAGCAAGAGATGAAAGAAAAACTAAAAACGTTAAGCAACCTGAAGTATTCATGCTATTGTGACTTTTGCATGTAGGTTTCAACACACTGTCCCTTTGGAGAGACATGAGGCCCTTTGCTGTTTCAGAGGCTGGTGAATGTGCTTGTAGGTAGGTTTCTATCCTCCCAACCAAACTGAAGCTAGCACACAAGATAAGATATTGCTGTCTTAAAAAGAACAATACCATAAACAAATAATCAAGCAAAACCTGAAATGGGTTCTAAATCTGAACATGCAGCATTTTTTGGGTAGCCAAGAACATTTATACTACGTTGGGAAAGTTTGATCTTCAAAAACTGCTTCGGTTAAAATTTTAGCACCTAATAAACAGCCTGACCCACAGTTCTGCTCTTTTAGCAAAACAGATGAAGGGTGTTTTGAGCATCAGCACTTGGACATTTGTAGTTGTGACATCAGGAATAATGTGTCCCTCTTGTTTGCAGCTTTCAATGGGGGAATTCAGCAGCTGAGCCCCAAGGCTTGGGGAGCTCTGACCTGGACTACTAATGAGAATTCTGTCTGTGTGTGTATTGGGAAACAAAGAAATTATGTTTCTTGCATTTTTTAAGCATGTTAGATACAGTTAATAATTTGAGTAGATGATAAAATAGCGCTGGTGGTGGGAAAACCGATAAACAGATTTTTTGGGGAAGCAGAGGTTGTTTCCTATGGTGGATGTGTGGGAGGGCTGCAGACTGATGAGCAGTTGTCCCAGAGCAGCACAGTGAGTGGCAGTGGTGCTGCTGAGGAGCTGAGGGAGAATGGAGAATCTGGCACAGGATACTGGGGTTGTGCAGGTGAGGACCTCGACATGACCTAGACAACGGTTTGAGATGAGGTCCTGTGGGGAAACATTAGAGTTTATGGAGCATTAGCCTTAAATGTGTGGGGTAGATGTCCCAGGGCAGTTTGTGGTACCTGTGTTTGTGCACGTGGTGTCCAGAGGGTAATCCATGAGGGCCACAAACAGCAGCTGGGGCAGGGCATGTGTGCCAGGGCTGTGGCATTGGCTCAGGCTCTGGCAGAGAATAGGGGCTGGTTTGAGGTTGTATGGGAGAGCTGATCTGGGTAATCACCACGGCAGGAGTGAACTTTGGTCATGGGATCTTGCAGAGAGCAGAGATGCAGGATCATGGAAGCTACTTAAGCAGGATGGTGTGAGCCATATCTGATAGCTAGGATAGGGCTAGGATATTTCCCTGTCAGGGAAATGAGGGCTGATCTGTATCTGCATGATAAAACCTGTGTTTTCAGTTGTATCATTCTTTTATTCAGGAAGAGGGGAAGCAGCACGCCAAACTTCATTCCCATTCATCCTGTATCTGTTAAAGGGTCTGCCATTCTTGCTCCATAAATTCCAGGATGGTCTCTAACTCCTTGCTGACAGCCAAAAAGTTATCTGCTGAACCAAGGCTTCTGCGCTGAAACTTCCTTCCAGGAAAGCAAGGGAACAAGATGACATCTCTCACTGAAATGGCCTGCCACTTCTGAGCAGCCAATTGGAAAGGAAACATCAAGACAGAGAGCTGCTTAGACCAGAGCTGGATAGGGGAGGCTGAGAAAGTAATTCTGCCCCAAAGACTCTCTTCCCCAGTCTTGTTCTTGCACTGGCTTTGTTCCAGTATCTCCCTGTAATATTAATATAGACAATGAAAGGAGGCAGACTAAAAGGACTCCTTTAATATACTTCTCCAAGAACCCCCAGGGTGCAGTACAGAGAGCAGCAGTGTGGTGTGTTACTTGCAGCTGCTGTTGGAGATTTTGACTTCTTTATACAATAAGAAGTTTATGTCAGGTCTACTGAACTGGGTGGCAATATGGCATGGACTAATGCTGGCATCTGCTGCTCCTTCCACTTGTCAGGCCCTGTACTTAGAGGGACAGGTTCTTGGGAGCTGTGAATCAGAGCAGAAAAAGGGACAGAGAAGCAGGAAAATCAGAACAGCTTTAGGAGATGGGGCAGTGGTCTCTGGATGTGCTGGTACCTAGAGTATTGGGTGAAAGAAGCATTGGGATGGTAAGAATGCAGACAAGTCCTCCACTGCTGGTAAGAACCTGAGAAAACCCACTTCAATACTTAAATTAGTCAATCCCTTTTCCCACTCCCTCTCTTTCACAGTGATCCCATTCTCTTCTTGCAGTCTTTCTGTCACAGCTTTTCCTCTCAGGTGAAACAAGAAGAAAGATTTTCATCTTAAAATTCAGCAGAGGTGTCAAGGCTTATCTCCTTGCAGAATAAAAAGTGCCAGACAGTGGCAGGGCAAACATGTTTAAGAAATTTTATTGTTTCTGGAACTGTAAAAGTTCTATAGACAGCTGTGTATAGAGAGACCTAAACTGTATGGCCAGGAAAGGCACCAAAAAGGCTGTACCACAGCAGTGCATGCACATCACTGCCTGATGCTGGCTGCAGACAGACAGGCCACCTGTGTGCTTCAGTCCTGCTGTTCCCCTTTTCCTGAGCTCCTGAGGCTGAGGGCTGAGCTTTGAGGGGTTCTTCTGACCCTGCTGCTTCTCTTTCACTCCACCCCAGGGCTTCAGGGAACCATAAAGATGAATATCATGCATTTCTCAGGCAGCAATCACTGCCATGATCCTGTGTGTTAATGTCCTCTCCATTGCCCCTCAGACACCCTACTGGGCTTGTTACCAGCTCTTTCTCTTCTGTAGAGTGGGAAAGGATAGCACTTACCTGGCACTCTAACAGGTGACTTTTTATCTCCTCTCAGCAGAACAAACCTGGGCTTGGGGTTTCCTGAAGGAAGAGAGCTTTGTGTTGCAGCAGGCAAAGAGACACAGAACCAGGCTAAAAAGTCCTCATCTCCCTCTTGATTTAAAACTGGATAAATAAAATAATAATTTGATTCCCTTCTTTCTCAGCATCTGCAGGGCTCTAATGAAGTCAGGAGACTTTAGGTGATCCACAATGATAGCTGTGGATATGTTCCAAATTCCCTTATATAAAGGGAATACATAAAAGGAATATATAAGGGGAATAATATGCTTCTCATAAAGAGAGGAATATCCTGATAAAGAAACTGTATGTAGTGCTACTGATGTCTCTTTTGCACCCTCTTCCTTGTTTCATAGGACCTCATCCCTCTTTATGCTGGGGAGATGGTGTAGGAGGTCAAGAAATGAGTGGATCCAACTCCCATTTCTTTCTTTTGCGTGCCAAGGATGTGCGTGATTCTGCAAGGACTCCCAGGATTTATCACTGGAAGACTTAGTGTCTTTCACAATGTTTTAAATGTTTTAAACCTTCTGCATCTTGGATGATGTTTTCAATAAAACTCCCATCTCCAGGAAGGGTTCTGCAGGGCCCTTCCTGCCTCCTTGCTCTGAGTGTGGAGAGCTCAGGCCCGAGCCACTTCTGGTGGCTGGCAGAGATCACACTGAATGGGACCTGGGACAGTGCGGGGGAGGCTCAGGCCTGAGCTACAGATCATGGAACTTATGGAATATATGTAGACATATGTGAGGTTAACGAGGAGCAAAGCTCAATTTTTCTTCGACAGATTTGCTCTTCTGTTACTGAAACCAGAATTCAGCCTCCCATATTCAGAGGCTTAAAAGTGGAGTAAATTTGTGTGGTGTGAAAGTGAACTGATGCTGGCACTTACATCCTGTTGAGCCTCCCCTCCCCAGGATTTTAGGTGGAGAAGACTAGGAACATTTTTATATTCCTCTTAATTTGAAGGATCAGTTCTTGAAATTGTGCTTTCTTAAACAAAAAACCCCACAAAGTCAGTTTTAGTTTTTACAGTGTCTTTTCATGAGGAAAATATTTATAAGAGTGGGATAAGTGCACCTAGGTTGTGTGCAGCTGATATCCAGTCTGGGGAGAGTCCACTTCCCTCTTGCCCCCTTTTTATCTGTTGGGAAAGGTTCTGCCGAATGGTTTGGTGCAAAAAGCTCCCCGAATGAGTGATCCCAGTGTCTCCACTTTGAGTCCATTACCTTAATGGTAGTTATTCATCAGTAATGAACCATGCAGTTAACGTGCTGGAGACAGCATGGCTAATTGAAGATGAGGCAAGAGTTCTTTAATATTATTTTTCCTCCATTTGCTTTCAATACCTCTTTGCTCCTCAGTGAGATCTGATGGAAGTTTTAATTACCTCTGAGAACAATAACTATATAAAGACCCTACCTCTTTGTCTGGAGCAGTTTGCCTAGAGATGAGCGATGTTGTATGCTCAGGTCTCAGAAGGAAGCTGAGGTTGACAGGGATGGTAAATCCTTGTTACCCACTGAAACCTTGGAGTAGTAAATTTTTAAAACTATTTCCATTCTGGCCAATCTGTCTTACCTTTCTGTCTCTTGTAAAGTATTTCTCTCTCTGTTATCTGTCTGCCACACACAGAACAGTGTAAGTGGAAATATTAATATCCCTATGAAATATTCTTTGCCCTAACTCTCTCATCACATTTTGGGTACGGATATTTCTTCCTTCCTTCATTAGCTCGCCTTTCATGTTTCTCTCCTGGGCACAGGTTATAAGTCTTTTAGAGGCTGTAAGTCTTTAGGCAGATGATGTCAGGGACAGACCACAGAGAAAAGCTGAGCCCAGACCTTTCTGTTCAGCCCAGTCTCTCCCACAGCCTAGATGTCACAGTGGCGGGTGCCTTAGGAACAGAAGGATGAGTGAACTGAACAAATGGCACTCAGGTTTTGCTATAAGGACACTACAATTTATTTCACATTATTATGAAAAACTGGTCCCAAGCATACAGAAAACTCTTCTTGGGGAACACTGGTGACAGAAATTAATGATTGGGAAATATATATTATGTGGAAACATACAAATTGTTTCCATTGAAGAGTTTTGGATTTGTTTTTAGGTTTAGAGTGCACTGCAGTTTTTTAAAACATATTGTAGAGATTCTTTGTGTTGCATTTACCAAACATTAAAAAATAGTCTAGCAATAATTATGAAAGAACCAAGAAATAAAAATCCTTGATGATAATTTCAGTAACAATTCTGACAGTGCACTAAGAATGTCATCCAACATTTCATAAGAAATAGACACTAATATCATATTTGCTTTTCAGGGTGCTTAAATAAAAAAGCCATTTACCGATGAAAAGCTTTGCCTTTGCAAAAATTATAATTAGTTTTGCTATGTGTTTGAGAACCGTCTTGGATTAAAAAGCAGAATGACCTGTCCTTCCACCCTAAGCTTGACAGAGCTTACGTAAGTTCAGAAAAGAATTTAAAAAAGCCTATTTCTTCCCATCATTCTTTGTACATTTTTAGCCTTTGCATTCCTGTCTAAGAGGATGCTTGGCTCTGTATCTTACAATTTCCAGCTTCACCCAAGATGCCACAAATCTCAAGATGGATGTTATCCTCAGAAGACCTGTAGCCCATGCCTTGGCTTTTCAATTGCTATAACTCCTCAGCTGCCTAGAGAACTTAGGTGGTCCCTTTCCATTGAAAATTAATGGGAGCTGAGTCTTCAAGTCCCTTAAGTGGATTTGAAATTTGCAGCCAAGAAATGTAGAAAAGCATCCCAGCTTAAATATCAGGCTAAAGTTGCTTTTGCCTCTCCAGCACTGTCATGAGATGCTGCTGTGTGAAGGTTCTGCAGATCTCCTCCCTCTTTTTCTGTATCTGTTATGCTAAGGGGTAGCTACAGAGAAACAAAGCTCTCTGCTGGCCTCTTGCAGACAGCGGGGAAGTTTCTATGGAGACAAAGGAAGATGCAGTGGATTTATGCTGTTGGCAGCTGGGGAGGAGCAGCCTTGCTGACAGGTCTCAGCTCTCACCTGCTGTCACATTTACAGATGGTGAGCAGCAGTGCTGCTTGGTTAAATGCGTGGCTCTAGGCCGTGCCTTTCCCAATGCACTCACCCCCATGCTGCCCCCTCTGCTGTAATTTCAGACACAATGACCCCAGGGACTGGGAGTTGTTATTTACAATTGGGGGTCACTGCAAATCCAAAAACCATCATCAAAAGGGGCAAAGTCTCAAGTTCAGAGGAGAGAGACAGCAACCAAAGAATTCTTAATCTCTGGGTATACAGAGAGATGGTTCAGTCATAAACATATATTTGGGTAATTCAAAATATTTTGGACAGAGCTTTTTTCTCTTTGTCAAGGATTTTTGCTCTGATAGGGCTGTGGAAGACAGACGGCCGTGGCTGTTCAGGTGCCCTTGAGGTGGGAGCTGGCCTCCAGGCACAGAGGGAGTTGGTGAAGGGTATTTTTGCAACAGTTCTTGGTTTATTTCCAAATAAATTGTTCACAAAAATGCACCTCTCATGAAGCATGCTGTGCTGTTGAATTTTCACATGGTTTTGGTGCAGTGCTTTCAGGGAGAAACAGGGAAACAAATAGCCTGTTGAGCAGGAGGAAACAGGATTTTTTTCCTCTGGGTAAATGGCAACTGCAAACTGAAAATTCCTTCCCAGAACCACATCAAAGCCTGTCTATCCCACTGTGCTGATGCCAGCCCCTAATGGGCATGTGGAGAACCTGCACAAGAACCATACACAGACAAAAGAGTTGTTTCCTGGACACCCTCCTGTCTAAGAACTGTTCTGAGCCTTGTGAGCCAGAAACACCATGTTTTGACCCTTCCCACTTTTTCACTGTTGGTTATGATTGGCTCTAGCACAAACGTGGCAAGTGGCTGCAAATGACTGCTGAGTTTTAGAGCAGGGATCAAAGGGTGACACTTTATCTGAGCTGTGGATGGGAGTAAGTAGGTATTCAAAAAGTTCAAGCCAGAATTCTGGATAAGGCCAAAAGGAAGGTTCAATGAAACCTGCAGTGAAAAAGCATCATGAAAGCATCTATGATGTGAAATGCAGGTTGACCCCTCAGCCACAGAAGGGTTTTTCCCAGGAGCTAAAGGGCAGTCCAGAGGACCACAGGTTACCAGGGTATGAATATGAGGTTTTTCACCACCACTTGATGCTTTCAGAAGGACCACTAAAATAGTTGAAAAACCATTTGTCAGGTCTCTGCACCCCACTTCTCTGAAGCAGCAGTGTGTCACCAAAGACCAAAGCAATCTGTATGTCTTCCTGTGCTTGAGCTATCACTGCCAAGAATGAGGAAAGTTTTCCTTAAAAGTATTCTGCCGTGTTGGACAAATAACTGTCACTTGGTTAATTCAGTGTGACATGTGTCTGCTCCCTTCCCAATTATCATGTCATATTGTGGCAAGTTTATGAGCCAAAGGAGTCTGTCAGTATGCAGGGTCCTGTGGGGCCAGCAGGCATGAGAGATGACCCATTATCTCTGAGCCTCACTGCTTGAAGGTGCTGAACTTTGGCATTACTTTGACTTAATGTGGGAACATCCCTATAGCTGTCACTGTCTCTCTTTGTCCCATCCCTGTTCCATGTGGGGCACGTATGATTTTGTTACCTTAAATGACATGAAATAAAACAGTGAACTTTTTCTGAGGACCATCCTTCAGAGGCATACTGGTTTCCTTCTAGGCTGATTGAAAGAGGGGAGGGGAGAAAGGAAGAGTCAGAGGGTGGACCTGGTACTTTATAGACATGTAGAGAAGGATGATGGAGAGCAGGGAATTACTGATAGTGTAATGATAATCACAGGGGCAGGGAGGGGACTTTAGAACAGCAAAACAGTTGTAAACTGTGTCTGAGTCACTGTGGGAGATGATGGGTGTAGGTGGTGTAGCAGCAGGGACAAGTGAATTGTGTCAACCTTTCCTAGAGGGGCAACAGCAAGCTCCCTAGGAGGTTCATGCTGTAGAGAAGGGAGGATCCCACAGCTGGATATGCCATGAAAAATATGTTTTCAATGATCTGCTGATCTTTTGACACAGAACATGATATGAAAGTGAGTCACTTCATTGTCAAGATGTGAATTAGCCCAAGAAGGTTGTGGTGGTAGAAAATATTCATCTGCCATGGATCTCTCAGAAAAAGAGTAGTGCTGGATGTCAACTCCTGCCCTTGCAGAGCTGTACCCAAAGCTGCCTGCCTGCTATGACACAGCCTGCTGTACTGGATTCCCTTTGTTAATACAGCAGGAAGGCAGGGAAGTGTTGCAGTGTTAGTGGGATAGGATTGCACATTCCAGAGCCAGCCTTACCTGTGAGATGGCTCTTAAGCTGTCCCTTGGCCATTGCTCAAACGTACACAGCATTTCACCCAAGTTCCTCTTTGTATATGTCCATAATTCTGGTCAGCTTTTTTATTTTGCTGCAGAAAGACAATTCATTCTCTTCATTTAACTATTATGACAATCAAAAACTCAAAACAAACCAAAACCAAAACCATACCAGTCATAAATATCTGTTCTGCATTTAGCAATCTATACAGAAATACCTCCACTGAGACAAGCTTGGTGTGATTCTCCACTTGGCAAGAGGTGATGAGTTCAGTCTGTGGGGCAAACTGCAGACCTCATGGAAATGCACAGGAAACAGAACAGGTTTTGATGTCTAGGATGGATCCAACTTTGTTCTTATAAGTACTACCTAGCAAAATGTTTGGCTGAATCTTCACTGGTGAAATATCACTGGTTTGAACGGGACTACACTGATTTCTAACTCTAGTTCACGTCCAGTGTGTCCATCTCCATCTTGTGATCAGCTGTCTTCCTCAGAGCTTCCCCATGGCTCCAGCTGGAGTCATGCTAATGTCTGCTTTCCTCACCATTTGAGAAAAATTGCCAGCTATTCTGTGCTGGTAACAGTTTGGAATGTAAAAAACCTTAGACACAAATGCAAAGACAAATACAAAGAACACTCTAGTGTAGGTTTTTTCATACTGTCTTTTTTTCTTTCTGCTTATGATTTAGCCAACACTCATGACTTGTATTTAAATATACATCTTTACTCAGAGATGCATGCCAATAGTGTTAACCTTGAAGCTGGAAGCTTATAATTAATTAATTTTGCTCAGGTCTGTATTGAAAGCTGGTTTTGGTTACTCCTCATTACTGAGAGGAGCTGCAGGACTGTTCAGGGAAGCCAGAGACACAGTCTCTGAAATTTAGCTGAGACTGCAGACAATGTGATGAAGTATCCTGAAATTTGGCTGGGAAATCCTGTCTAAGACAGGTCTCACAGTTTCTGTGTAACCATCTGCCACCAATGGCTGTCTTACGCAGCAAACCTTCCATCCAAAATGAATGACTTGCAGTGATGTTCCTAACGAGAAGCCAAGTCTGGCGCTTTTTGCCCTTGTGCAGTCAAGAGTCTGCTTGGGACCAGACCCTGGTGTCAGATGTATTCACAAAGGGATGGGAAACATTTTCAGAAGCAAGTGTGACTTTTTAATGTATTTACCAGTTGGGATATTTCCACATCCCACCATGTGGGATATTTCCTCCATGTGCTCAAACATGGGAGCCAGGTTGTTTAAAGGTATGATGGGTGTGAAAGAAGCAGTGAGGACTTTGGTTTTGCACTGGCACAAAAATGACATCCCTAACAAGGCAGAAGGTGTGTCTAATGTCAGGTCAGTGCTTCTGCTCTGTGACTGTGCTGGTTTTCAGGGAGGTGTTGCTCCTGTGAGATTCCATGAGACTGTCAAGCATGTTTGAGACCAAAGTGAGGACAGCAGACTATGCATCTTCTCCCTTGTTTGGTTTCCTTTTGTTTTTTATTTCTCTTATAGTTTTGCAGATGCTCTATGTTCTCTAACTCAGTAGCTAATTACTACTTGTGTTATGCTTGACTTTGAAACTTTTGATAGCTCCTTGATAGGTTCTAGTAGCCATCAAAATCCAACGAGGGTAAATCAATATTTGCTTTTATATTGTCTGTTGTGAGAAAAGATGTTCTAAAACAACATACTAGCCATGCCTTCTTATTGATTTGTTTGCCATTGTCTTTCAAACTGCCAAGGTTTTAAAGCATTCTTTTATTTTAAAGGTGGTTGTTTCTAAATTCAATAAAATCAGAATATTTTCCTTGCAAGATCTACTATTAAAAGCTACACATTTGGTACCACTGGCTTGTGGTTTTCTTATCAAGTTAATTTAATTCTAAGGAGAAGAGAGAAAATAAATGATCCTAATTGCTCAGGACATTACAAAAAAGTCAAGAGAGATACCTTTTTACTTGAATTACTAGAGAAAAATAAACATTTTTTTTTTCAAAAAATGATAGAAACAAGAAATGGGAAAGGTCAGAAAGGATATCTTCTCCCTTTACCCTCACAATCAAGACTCAGCAACTACCGAGAAACATTTCTGGCAGATTTTCAACAGATTAATGATACCTGTGTAGCAATGGCCGAAACTCACCCTTAGGCAGGGCTTCAGCAGAAAGCCTATGACCCAGCCTATGACCTACATCTTACATCATTTCAGCTCAGGGACATGAAATCTTCATTCTGTAAACCTCATGTTTTCTCCAGGTTTTCATGGCATATCCAGGAGCATTAATTTTAATGGCACTGGAAATATTCCCATGTGGAAATATCTGCTTAGGAATGCTGTGTCTCAGGCAAACCACAGAGCCTGAAAAACAAATAATCATCTTGTCCCTGCCTCATTAGTCTGTAAGGTGAAGGCCATGGTGGGTCACCCGGGCTCAAGCAGTAAATCCAGAGCTCCCCTAGGCATTTGTGCCAGTAACTAAACTCCATTGCCTGGAAAGGCAAGCACACCCAAGGGTCTGTTGATGAGCTTAACCTTGAGTGGGTTAAATTATCCACAAAACTGATATACATAAACCTAAGTTCCTTTTCATTCATCTACAGTTAAAATTCAACTCATCCTGTTCAACTTAAAGAGTGGGAAAAAACAATTCCTAAATATCCTATAGGATCCATATTGGTTTTGAACAGCAACCCCTAAAAGCATTCAGAAAATATACTAAATTACTTCAAATTTCCACTTTGTAATGAAGTTTGTATTCAAGCAATTCACAACAGAGCCAAACACCTTGATTAATCTTATCTCAGTTCTTTGAAAATTTAATGCATGTTTTCTATGTGTGAAGAACCACATGCACCTCTCATTCACAAACTCTTCGTTCTTTGCTTCCAGGAGTTAAAAAATCAGCTGGAGCCATTATCTTGGATTTGATTTGTTTACACTTCTAATTTTCAGCTATTCTCATAAGTCTCACAATGATGCTTGTTATCTGAAACTGCATAAAGAACTAACTCATTATTCTTGTCAATATAGCATCAAGGAAAAAGGCTTTTTCCTGTGAATATAGTGTCATCTTTAAGGGTTTGCCCATGTTACATCTGCTTCTATAACTATTTTGGGTAGCCCTGTCACCTCCTTAAGCAACATTAGTCGAGCTCACAGGAGTATTGCTCTGATGGCATAGGCAAAATTAAAAAATACACAGGAATATCTGTCCAAACACAGACCAAAGGAACATTGAAACTCACATCCTGTCTCTGGCAGAAATCAATACTGTGAATATTAAGAAAAAAAAAAGAAAGACAAAAAGAGGACAAGCATAAATTCTTTAGCCTTGAGGACAGACCTTCATCTCCTCCTCATCTGCTGTGCTGCAGATGCAGATCATGTGGAACATTAAGTTTAATAGCTGTTTGGGGTATCAACCTTCTGTGCATTTGACTCTCCTTTTCCCAGCCCTTTTATACCTTTAATCTCCTCAGGTGTTGGAAACATGGCAGCGAGTTCCAGAGTTGTACCACACACTTTCAGGAAAACATTCTTTTCTCTGTTTGAAACCTCTCTCAAGGCATCTCCTGGGCATCACTCTATTAGTGAGGAACATCAGCTTTCCTCAGAGTCTCAGACAATGCAGTCATATCTTCCAAATTGTTTTGGCAGACCAATCTAATTTTGATTTCTACTATTTAAATTCTATCTGACCTCATAAATTAAAACAAACAAAAAAAAAGCCAACCAATCAAACAGACTTGTAATAGTAATCTGGCAGAGGATTAAAAGCAAGATTTATTTTCCCTACAAATATGAGTAGTATTCAGCTGCCAGTAGTATTCAGTAGATTTATTCTACTGAATAACATATGGGAGTTCAAAGATGCATGGATAAAACCTAGTTCTGTGTAAGCCTAGAAGACTTTTGCCCTTTCTAAATTAGCATTTCCTTTCCTGATGAAAAAAGAGCAAAAGTTACAGTAGGCAGCAGCTTGCATGTGTTAAGGTCCTGCTCTATCCCAGATGCTCTGAGGAGATAACTGTAAGAACTACTGCTATTATGATTTTTTTCCCAAGAAAAGGAATAGAGGCTTGTGTTGTTTTGTGAGCATAATTTAAAACTGTGGCATCAGCCATCAGTATCTTCTTTATTAGGACTTCACAAACAGTTTAAAAAATGCAAAAAAATTTCTTGAATATCCCCCAAGGCTGAGTTCAAGTTCACCTTGTGCAACAAGAAAAGTTTTGCATTTATGATTTCAATTGTAATTTTTTTGCCAATTTCTGGTTCTCCCAACTGTCAGGAGAGACCTAAATGTAGTGCCTTGCTAATGAAGAAGTATTGAATGAACAGAGGCCTGGGATTGCTCACTTCAGGTGTAACCAGCGGCCCAGGGCTATTCATGTTCTGGGACACATTTGAAAAACACCCCCTTCTGTTTCTGAAGGCCTTCCTTTCTCCAGGCCTTGTTTCACTGGTGAGAAGTCTTTTACCCAAAATTCAGGAGCTGATACTTTCTCCAGAACATGAAACATCCCCCAAGAACTGTTGTGCTGCATTCTCCCCTCTATCACTTCTTGTACCTTCTTTTCCTATTTTTCCTTCTCCCCCTTCCTCACCTTTCTCTCATCCTCTTTGTCTTACTCATGTCTGCTTTCTGCTTCAGTTTCTCTTAATTAAAATTTCGGAGCAATAACTACATCTGATGACAAGTGGCAGGTTGCAGGGAAGCAGAGCCGTGGAGCAGCCAGTATCCTGTCCACTGTGGTGCTAGTGGGAGGCCATACAGTGATGACAGGGCTAATGTTTAGCAAGAATCTCTGCTTTTTCTACAAAGCTTTGATTGACATCTCCTTCTGCCGAAGAAAGTATGCAATTTAGGAAATTAAAAATACATGAGGGACAAATATTTTCCACCTCCTCTGTGGGAACTGGTTCTGAGCTGGGGTTTCATCTTTTGTAGCTTCAATAAGGGACTCAGTCTATGCTGAGGGTCCCTCAACAGTCAGTGCAGAGAAATGGGCACTTTCAGAGAACTCCTCATCCCACTTGCTGGAGCCTGGATAAGCTCCTCTTTGGAAATGCCACTCTCTCCCTACCAACTTGGCTGTAGATAGATAACCACAGACCTTCTCTTACCTCACACTCTGGTGATTAAAGAAATCTGAAACTCACCCACAGAGCCCATCCTAGAATCCTCATCAGCTAAGATGGAGAAGTCCTCAGGTAAGAGTGGTGGTTTTGCAGAGACAAAATGCTTTCTGCTTATTTTTGCTGCGATCAGCATGGTGCTAGGAACAGGACAACTGTGGTATCCCCTGGATCCTTCCTCTGTCAGGTCAGGAAATCATCTAGCTACTTCTTGCAAGTTGAATGGCATCTATTCCACAGCTGAATAGCTTTTGGGGCTCTGCTAGCTCATCCTGGCCTGCAGCTGTTCCCCTCACCTCAGCCTTTCAGTGTCACAAGGAAATGCATATCCCACAGGGGTACGTGGACCACTTAGCAGCCAGAGCAGTCAGCTCTCTGGTGACTAGGAGGAGGCCTGGTGGGAAGTAGTCTCTGATTTGTCAGCCTAAGCTGCTGTGGGCACAAGCAGGGTCAGAACAGCCTGTCTGTGTCCCCAGAGCCACCTCTCTCACCCCAGAAAAACCGAGCTGCAATGAAGAGCTCGAGCAGCTTTCAGAGGAGCTACACCACCACAACTGCACACACTCTCCCAAGCCTGCCCTGGGTTATCACTGAATGCAAGAGGTCCAGGTTGACCTGGCATAGTTCTGGTAAATTTCTGGAGTGATTTGCTTCAGGTGTTTTGTTTTGCTTGGGGAGACCCTTACAGGTAGGTGTGCCTGTAATTTGGCAGCAGGCAGACTGCTCTGCCACCTCCTGCCTGCTGGTCTGCACTGGTTCCTCAGCCACAGTGTGCCTGAGCACACAAAACCAGCCTATCCTTCCTAAGTAAGATGGCTGGACGTAATTTTTAATTCTCTCCAAATGCTCAACAGCTGAATTCCCTAAGAGAAAGGAGGTCATTTTGAGGAAGTTTAGAGCAGTAGAACACAGTCCATGTAGCCTTGTACCCTGTCCCGATGGATAGCCAGCAGTACCCACATAAAATGCCACAAGAAAACCCAAAGAAATTCTTCCACCCAGTACCTTCTCAGCTTCTGGCACTTTTGATAACAGTGGGGTAATTTTTGGCAAGCTTTACCTTGTTTGCAAGATCATCTGCGCAAGGGATAAATACACTGAAAACCTTTCCTGATTTCTGAGACTCAGAGGCACAGTGCTCAATGCAGCCTGCCACTGGAGGTGAGCATGCACCTCCTCCATTCTCTGTCAGTAGGTTAGTTCATAATCTGCATCTCAGTGAGAAGCCCCTGTGGAAGTTAATTAAAAAAAAAACCTGCAACACAGATCATTAGTTTGCATATGGACCACGAGTGAAGGATCACTGTGGCCCTGCAAAATTAGCAACAGATGCCCAAACAAATCTCTAAGCAGAACTAACCAGCCTGCTCTGGCAACAGACCTTTTCTGTTAGAGTGCTACTTACCACAATTCAGGCAACATCAACACTCTCTGTGGTTTCCCACTGTGCAATCTTAGCAGTTCAAACAAAGTAAATACGATAGCTAAGAACATAGGCAGGTAGAAAAATGTCATTCCAGACCTTTAATCTGAAGTGACATTTTCACCTGCCTTCTAGATCAAAGCAAAAGACATACAACTGGCAGAAGTGATGGGGAAAAGTGACCATCAGCCTCCTGCTAGTGAAAGCTACCATGTGCAGAAGAAGTACAACATAAAAATTCCCATAAATCCAGCTGGCACAAAGCGTCAGCTCTCAGTGCCTCTCTTTTAACTATTCCACTGAACACCTTCAGGATTTTGCCCTCTGCCTCCCACATGTGTGAGAAGTGATAACCCTCCACTCCACAGCTATGCTTTTTTTTTTTTTTGTCTCTCCATCACAGTGCTCCTGCATGCTTCCCTTGGCTCTGAAACCTAGAAAAGATTTCAAATCCAGAGAGGTTTTCCAGGCCTTGCTGCTGCCTGTAGCAATTTTGGCTCTGGTCCACTTCTCTCTGTTCTTCTCTATTATTTCTCTTACTTGCACTGATTTTGGAAACATTTTAGCTCAGAGAATGTATTTTTGGTTGATGTGTGTAGTAGTTACATATCTCAGGGCTGGAATATGGTCTAGGAAGATGCATGTGGTTTAGCGTGGTGTGAAAAATACAAGGGTCAGCCCTAGGAAATTCATAGCAGACGTTACCTCTCAGTGTCTTTTCATTCAGTCAGATGACAATAAAGTCCAGCAGGCAAGGGGTGGAAGGTGATTCTTATTTTCTTATGAAAAACTTAACAGAAATCCTTGGAGAATCAGAGACATTTCTTGCTATAAACGCAGCTAAAACTCAGACAGGAAAGAGGGGTGGATGAAGAAAAAAATCCTTGAACAGCTTGGATGATTAAGTCAATAAGTGACTGCCTTCTGTCCCCTAAGAAAGAAATACCCCAAGGAAACAGCCTAGCTGAGTGTGTACTAAATAGCAAAGAAGAAGTAGAGAACTATTTTAGTTGCTATTTCTCACAAGGAAAAACGACAGTACATGTGGGAAGAGATAATACAGAAAGATTAGGATGAAGTGGGAATGGGAAAGAGAATTGTAGCATTTTCTGCAAGTAATGTCAGGAAAGCAGGTGAAAAAGGAATGGGATTGGAATGATACTGTTCTAAAGCAATAGTATCACAGGCGTGAGTCAGAACAGCAGGCTTTTGTCTGTATGTGGTGGGCAAAGACAGGCCAGCTCTACTGCCAAGAAGAGAATTATATTAAAGACTGCCCCCTTCTCATCCAAGACTTTCCTGCTGTTGGTCTTGAATTCAAATTTTCATTTAATCAGACCATATGCTCCTCCTGAAGAGAGGGATGCCAGTACAGAGATGCCCCAGTACAGAGATGGGACTTGGCCAAAGTGTTCCTGGAGCAAGGAGCTAGAAGGACATCTCATGTTTTGAAGGCAACATGAACTACTGACTGTAGTCCTAAATCTTTGTGATTCACCAGTGCACTCAATGCTGCGATCAGACAGATCAGCCACAGTACAAACCTCATGTACACAGGGAGAAGAAGGTTTTCTTGTGGCAGCCAAATCTCCTGGCATTTGCTCCAGAGGGACACGGCAAGAAGGATGAATGTAGGAGACTCTGGCCTTGGACACCTTATTTTCCATAACTTTGCAACGTGTAAGATGAGTTATACAATTGCTAAGTTGACATAAAAAGCTGTCAGATTGAAGTGTGAGATTATTTGACAGTGATATTTTATACTGAACTAAACCGTGACCCTAGGAGGAAAGCAGAGAAAAAAGATGATGTTGTTCTGTTGTTAGAGCAATAGTAGGTCCAAATATTCTACCATTAAGAAAGGCACAGCTACAATGAGTTACAACAAAAGAGCATTTGATGGAGAAGCTACTAGGCTTGGTGCATGTGCCAAATTCCCAGTGAACATAAATCAGCACAGCCTTGCTAACTTCAATGATGTTGACTTACAACAGCTGATAAATGAACCAGAAATGTTTCCATTTAATTGGGAGAGAGGAAAAAAATATATATCTCAGGGATATGCTTTGGTAGCTGACCCAGAAGATTTGTTTCTGTGTCCTATTCATACATAATCCATAAAAAAACTCCAGCTTGCAAAAGTAGACCTTGGACTGAGAGGATACAAACAGAGCTATCAAGCACAGGATGTCTTGAAACAAGCAATGAGTTGAAAATGTGCACCCAGTTTAGAGGAGAAATTTAAAGCAATGATGTTTTCATTGCAGTAAACAAAAGGGCTCACTTGGCATCTGCAGCTAGAAACACACAAAATGCCATAAATCCCAAAACACTGAGCCCATATGATAGGGCAGATAGCAAAGAAAGCAGCTTGGATGCTGCCTTAGCACAAGATGCTTACAGAAGATGTTTAGAAAAGAAAATTATGACTACAAGCTAATGGAGTCAGTAAATGAGAATGAAGGGGGCTTCTGAAGCACATGACTCAGAAAGGGCAAGGGGTGCCTAGAAGAGACAAAAAAGATGCAATGAAGACAGAATTTCAAATGACAAGCAGAAATCACATCTGGATTCGCAGGACCAGCATTCACAGGACCAGTGTCTTTGGTGTGTGAGCAAGTCTGCTTCTGCCAGTGCTGAGCCAACCATAGCAAACCAGCTGAGGATCTGACTCAGTGCCTGGACATAAATCCCCAGGAAGCTTTAAATAGCCCTCCCAAAGTGCCTCCTGTCAGGGCTTGTATTATGGCCATGGCAAAGCAAAATGGATTAAAAAAAGATACTGGATAATGAGATGCTAACTAGGACTACAATTTTCAGAGCTTCCTGGGAGGTTCATTCTGGGATGACAATTAAATTACCATTCCCTAGCTAAACTTTATCTGTTTGAACAATGCAAGGCATATTCTTCCTCTCAGGATACAACCCTCAGAGTCAGAGGCTCCAGGTGGCACTCAGTAACTCAGCCAGAATGACTAGAAGTTACATATTCATCATAGGTTAATAACAGTGATCCCATGAAGACCTTTTACTTCATTTTTACTGTATGTAAAGAATTAATGTCTGGTAACGTGCTAGTGCACCTATAGAATTCAGTAATATTTCAGCAGGTTGATGAAATGTTACCTGTTTTATCTTGTCCCAGCCCTCTGAGGTCTTATAGGGAAGCCAAATGTTTTGTTAGAACTTTTAAAAATGCCATGACAACTAGTAAGGGAGATAAGCACCTCCACATCAGAAAATAGCATCCTTCTTGCAATCTTAACAAATGCAGCTATATATAGTATGGTGTACAATGTATATGTGGGCTGAAAAACTAATGAGGAGACATTTGTCTGTGAAAAAGGGTTACTGGGAGGCCAGGTTTGTATAAAAGTACAGGATAATCAAAACTAAAATACCCTCTGTCCCCCATCAAAAGTGCCCCCTGTAAAGGCACAAAACACATTGGGCAGAAGTTTGAAAATTTGGTAATAACTTGTGGCTTGGAAGTAGGAAAAATAAATCCAGGTATCATCTGAAAAACTCCAAATATATTTTTGTGGAAACGTTGCCCACCTCAAAAGCAGCTCCTTTTGCAAGTTCTTGAAGATGTAAGAAGAACTTGTCAGAGAAACTTTTCCTTCAGAATGTTACTTTTTGAGTGGTTTGTGCTGAACATAAAAGCAATTATGTAGCTTCTGGATGCTACGTAGACAACTTCCTCTAATATATACTGCTTGAAAGCTAGATTTAAAGCGGATTAAAAAGAGGAGTAACCTGGTTTACTGAGACAAAGGAGTACCAACACTATGAAAAAAAGGTTGAGATCCCATCTGTGTTTTCTCCCAAAGAGAATAATCACAAATTTTCTGCATATGGAAGAAATCATAGACAGCTTTGATGACATAAAGAAAAATGTGATTAGCACAAATTACAGAGACGCAGTGTCAAAGTTAAACTGACTTCGTACACATTCCTTGGTTCCTGCTACAGTCTTTTAAACCCTGGCTATGCTCCTTTTCTCAATCATTCACAGGTTCCAAATTGGGTCCAACATCACTTACCTAGTCAAATAAAAACAGTAATCTTCCCTGCCCCCAATCTGTTTAAGATGTAAAATCCAAAGTGTGATGGGGGAGGGAGCTGTGCCCCTGGCTGCTGCCCTGGCAGCACCTGACAGCCTTTGGCACTTGAGCTTCCTCTGGTGGTCCAGGCCAGGAGCAAGGCAGAAGGAGTCAAGCCTACTCCTTCCCATATCTTGATTCCTGTTGCCGGGCTCAGAACCTCCCAGTCACAGATCCTGGTGTTAAAACAGCTTCCCCAGCAATTCATTACGTATGTAAGACTTGATGACCCATGGCAGATATGCATACTCCAGAAAATTAGAACTTAAACTAAACTACAACATTTCAAAATAGTTGTTCATGTGCTTGGGATGGAAAAGAGGAGTTTGAGAATAAGCACACCAAAATTATGTTCTGCAACAACACTTGCATTCTAACTCTGCTACTGCAGAGGAGCCTGCCTTGTACATTTAGCAGGAGGAAACCTGCAACTGCTCAGCTCTCTGTCTGCACCTGGGCTATCAGCTGAACAGCATTAAATACACTACAGTTGCCACCTGGATGAGCCAGCAAAGGAGAGAAAGCAAAGAGGTAACTGGGATGATAAACAGAAGGTACTTTAGCTCTGAATTAAAGAGGACAAAATATTTAGTATAAACTCTGAATATCTCCTGGTCTGGGGAAATGTATTTTATTCATACAGCTGCCATATATGAAAATAAAAATATTGATGACCTGGAGAATCTATCAGTTAGGTGAAAACCGTACTTTCTGTTGAAAGCTGTTCCCATGGAAAATTCCCAGCTGATCCTTTGCTCAACACACTTGGAGGCAAGCAGTAAAAGTGCATCAGATCTCCTGGGACTTTTAGTAAGAGGCTCAGAGCAGGCAAGATGAAACTCACACAAGGGAAGAAGGGACTGTGCTATTCCACTGAGATCAAAGCCTGTAAATGAAGAGCAGGGTCTCCAACTCATGTTGAAGTAAGTTACACAAGAAGACCAGGTATTTGAACAGCACTTAAAGGGGAAGTGACATGAGGAACATCTTTTAATCTGATTTACATCACTGTGTCCATCTTGCACTCATAGTTTTTTCCAATTCACCATGTGGTGAGAGAGTAGACAGTATTTTTAGCCTATTCTTTATTAATTTTAAAGTAGCTTACTTTTTGAGTTAGGGATTGCCTTTGAATATACTGGTGCAGATACAGCCAGCTATGAAGAACAAAGCTGGCTAAGACCTCAGCAGCTACTTCTACTATAATATTAATTATTACTGTAATACTACTACACCCTATAATAGTATTACTCTAATACTATTATATTAACTATAATAGTAACTACTATTATAACAGTATTAATAATGTCTATGGCAAAAGATATAATAGTAATAACCATTACTGCCACAGAAAATGGTGACTTAGAGTCTAAGCTCCCTCTGCTCTGCTCTGCTCTTCTCTCCCCTCCCTAAAAAGGTCCTTCAAAAATAGTGTAGGGAGAAGAGAAAAGGAAGGAAGGAAGGAAGGAAGGAAGGAAGGAAGGAAGGAAGGAAGGAAGGAAGGAAGGAAGGAAGGGAGGAAGGGAGGGAGGGTCTTTTTTGGCCCGTGATGAGAGACAGAAGCATGGTTGCACAGGGAATATAATATGAGGTTCCTAACTCGCTGGGAGCTGGGAGCTGCTGCTTTGTAGTATAGTGTGAACTCTCTGGCCAGGGCTAATGTGAGGTTGTCTTGGTACCAAGCACCATTTCCCAGCTCTTGCTGGATTCCCCTGCTAAAAGGAAATGGGCAAATGGTCTCTCATTTCCACACATGCTCAAGACTTATCGGGAGCTAGAGGAAAGTAAGGCAAAGGGAAAACCTCTGTTCCCACAAAGGGAAAAATTAGCTTTGCATACAGTCAGTTCCTCCCTAGTGGGTCCTGCCCTGTTCAGAGTCAAGAAGTCACTCACCATCTGCTTGGCAATATGCTACCCCTGGGCAGAGCAGGGACCTGGTTTTCCCTCTAAAATGCTCATAGTCTGATGATAAGGATCCAGCTCATTTTGAGATGTCGGCTTATACAGTACTTATCCTCTTGGCACTGTGCTTGTGAAATAGAGGCCACCACGTACTGCAGGTTGATGGAGGATTTATATTATTGTATTATAAAATTAAAATAATGTCCTTCATACATTTCTTACAGGATACAATCTGAGCTGGCTAGCAGCTAGCCCCACACAAGGATGAAGAACTGAGCATGTGTTAAGAGCTCCCTTCGTTCCATATCCTGCTGGCCAGAAGACACATTGCCAGAGCAGAGGGAGCTTGAGGGATGCTTTATTGCTCTTGTCTACACTACAGATAATGAGGAAGGTCTTTAGTCTCCAGGGCTGTCAATCCAGCAACTTCTCATCTGCATTAAAATTGGTCAAAAGATGTTTTTAAAAGAAAATATAATGAGGGGATGCACTTAGGATAATGAAATGCTTGGCTGCTTTTTTATCACTTCCCAGGCACTTTGAATCCTTCTCTGTTGAGAGTTATTGTCATTCAGGGCAGCTCATCGGCTCCTTGTGCTGGGAGCAGATATGGGCTTGGCACCTTCTTCCTCTCGTGGTGACAGCCAGATATACGCCGCGCTCATTTCCTCTCCGATAAAGCTTGCCATGCCGCTTTGAAGCTTCTCATATTTCATTTGGCTTGTCAGATAGAAGCCCCCGGTACAGTACGCTCACAGAGATTATTTTTTTTGTTTTAGCATTATATCAGCAAAGAAAATTTCTGAATTGCCTTCCTCTCTTCCTCATTCTCCTTGTTCCTGGATAAGCGTATGGCTGCCCTTTCCATCTAGGCTTCTCCCAAGTGCTGATGAGGTCTTGCTGCTCCCTTGAGTGACCCTTAGGAGTTATTACTGGAAGGTGAAACTCATGTCTAAAGAAATGAGTCACCTTGTTCTCAGAAGCATTGACTGTCTGCTACTTCCACAGGGTGTTGTCCTTGACATTATAGCCAGGAGTGATGTGACCGCAAATAGTAAAGGGAGCCAGCAGTTCAAAGCCAGATAAAATCTATCTTTTCTGGTTGTCTTAAGTGCTGCCAACTTGCATGTGAAGAGAAAGAAAATGGGAATATGTTCCCGTGTGAAATAAGCCAGAAACAGTGACTGTGGCCCTCCAGAGGGATGGTCAATATACATCTCCATGGCCACAACTAAGACCTGGCTGAAGCCCCAATTACTGTGTGAGGAAAGGAGTACTTGGAGAATGCCATGGAGATATCTTGGCATAACAAGTAAAAGTTGTGCCATGTGGCAGGAGAGGAGAAAACAAAGTCTGGAGAGTCAGCATTCTTACCTCTATGCATTATAACCTCTGCAGAGAAAGGAAAAAAGTGCATTGGCTGGACATCTTGGATTTCCTGATTAGGTTATTTAATGAAAAAACTTACCAAAGATTATTGGAATATTTCTACTCACAGCAAAACCTTGCCTGGAAATGTATATATGTACGGAAGACAAAGAACAAACTTCTTTCAAATGTTTTGCTGTACCATGTATAGTGTGAGTTCCCATGTGATGCCTCCACAGAAATGACTTAATCTGCCTTGTATGGCAGGTTCCCTGTGGACCTATATTGTCTTCAGTTTGACCAACCTACCTGCTAGAATGTCTATTGTCTCTCACCACGACCTGGAGACTGTGATATATGGTGGCCCATCTGCAGGTAAAGGGAGACCTTAGTCCCTTCTCCCTGGGGAAAAACCTATTTTATGATGCCCCAATACTATGGAGGCCTAGCAGGCCCCACCAATGAGCAGAGAAGGATAAAACAGGTCTGTAGGAGAGACTGCTTCCACCCCAGCTTTAGCCCTCGTGTAGAATAAGATGTCCCTGTTTCACAACAGTTTTGCTGTGAAGGTAGATTAAATTTGTGATTTTTTGGTTGAAGAATATGTCAATAATGGGCCTTTAAGAAGAAACATGTAAGCTGTGTAATAAGAACAAGCTCCTTCTCTGTTAACAAGTTCTGTTTCCCAATTAGTCAATATGCTGTCAGATTATAAAAAGAAACTTTTCCAGTATGGTTATGGTTCCCTTACTATCACAGAGATATATTTACATTACTGCTCTGAGTTAATTTAAGCTCCTAACATGATCTATGAAAATGCTAGGTGCTCAAGGTGTTGGAGATGCACAGCACCTACATTTGCCAATAAACTAGAGTAGTGAAGGCTGAGATCAGCCTGTCTCATTATATTCAGCTTCTGTATCATCCGTCTGTTTTCCCCAACATTTATCTTACAAGCACAAAGTGCTTGCAGTTTGTTTTAATGCAAAGGGCACCGTGTATAGATCTAAAAAGATGGACATTATTTTCCTGTCTGGCTTGTCTGGACTCAGTATGACAGAAACTTTCATCATTACTGGTACACCAATTAACAGGTAGATCACACCAAGAGTAACAGAACTAGACAATTAAAAGGCAGTCACCAAAACAGATAGTAGTCCCTTTTCAATGTTTGTCAGGCTGGAACTTTTAAAAAGGTCTCAGAAGCCCCTTGAGGAGAACCATCTCTTTTCTCATTAAAGTGTATTTCAAGCCACTGTAAAGACAAAGAATGGGCTGTCTGAGCTCACAAAAAAGATCTGTCTTAATCAAAATGGGGAGGAATTGCAAATCAAAGTGGCAGTGACCATGCTGAATGACTTGGGAGCTCTGCCTAGGAGCAATGCCTGCACTGGGTCTGTCAGCCCCAAGCAGGCCGAGTTTCGTTCTTCCTGGGTAGGTGCTGGGAGATGTCATGTATCATTATGGCCAGATAAGGAGCCCTTCAAGGAAGCTATTTGATAAAAATTTGCTTTTCATCTGCTCCTTCTAGTTGCCATTTCCTCCCTATTTTCCCTGAAAACTCTGTTGCTGAGTGTAGAGAGCAAATATAATAAAAAAACCTTTGCCAACTTTGTAGAAGAGTGTAGGGTTTTAAAAGGCAATACCTTTGAGTGATGTAGCTGCTCCAACAATATCTGAATGTAAAAACTGGATTGTCTTTAGGAGTAGCTGCCACTTTACATTTGTCCACAGCTACAGCAGACACACTTGCACACACTGCACTCTTCCTGTAAGACTCTTTTTTCCTTCTTGTTTTCCCAATTTCCTCTTGAGACAATACTGAGGGGCTGTTCAGTCTGTCCTTGCATGTCCTTGCATGTCCATATACTGTTGGACTATACTGTAGGGCTGGAGCTACAAGGGTGCAGATATCTTACCACTCTCCATAAAGACTTTCCAGTGTCCTTTGTGTTGTCTGGTTTTTTCCCTCAGTCCTTACCTCCCTTGCTGTGGTCACAAGGCAGTGGTGAAGGACAGAAAGCAGCAGAGTTCCCAACACTTAGAGGAGTAGGATATAGACATAGAAACTGCCTCTGGTCTCCAGGCAGGCTGCCAGCCTACCTCCAAGATTTCCCAGTTGCTGCAGTGCAGACTTCAGCAGTTGTCAGGGATGAGTGAATTTGAAGCCTGGGTCCTGGCCAAACCACCCTAGGCAGCTCAGTGCACTAATCCAAAACTGTAACTGGGAGGTAGCAGGAGGCATTGAGAGAATGTCTTATCCCCACCACAGCCCTGAGTTTTTGTTAATTTAGGATTATAAGAATAATGAACAGACCCAGAAGTCTGTCTCCTTTATTTAGTTAGTTTGGGAGTTGTAACTAGCAATCCATTATTGTCTCTGCAATGTATTCCCAGTCCAGCCTGTTGTCAGAGGTGCTTAGCCATGCAGTGCACATAAGGATGCCCGTCGGTATTGATCTATAGATTCCCAGCACATCTATTGTGTTTAACATGCCTTGCAATTAGCTTTTGCTTTATCTATTGTGTGCCTATCTTGCCCTATGTGTGCCAGGAAAAAGAAAAGCATTACACTGTGGAGAAGGGGAGAAAGTCTGAAGAATTACTGAGCTAAAGTGGAAAGCAATTTGCACTTGATGAAAGCAGTGCAGGGGCAGATCATGCCAAACACTGTTCCTGTGGGGAGCAGCAGTAGATCTGCACTGGCCAGGATGATGCTTGCTGTCATGAATCAACATTGGGAGCTCAGTACGACTTGAGGAGAAGTTGGGATGTGCAGGAAAAACAAGATGTAACCCTTAAGCAACAGGGCTTGCATGCTGCAGTGATCAGATGGTTATGAGGAGAAGAGAGATATGAATTCAGAAGACAGGGTGTTTTTCCTGATGCTCTGCAGTATGCCAGATTTAGGCAGGTTGTACCCATGGAGGCAAATAGCCTAGGAACAGGACTGACCTAAGGGATCACCATCAGCTTTTTCTTCACAGTCACTGCAGATTTTCCCTGCAGACACTGCTGCCTCCTCTAACTGCTTGAACAGCCTAGTTTCCCTCCACGTGGCCTGCTCTCTGCAGCTAAGGGTTCTCAGGACCTCTGCTGGCTTTTCAAATGGGTCCAGACCCTCTTGTTGAGGGCAGCTTGCCATTTATTCATGGAGAAGGACCTGGCAGGGGTGTGGTATCTCTGCTCACTGGTGGGATCTTGCCAGCACCAGCGCATTCCTTGGACGCTCCACACTCCCTCACTGGTAATTCATACGTTGCATCAGGCACACGCCCCTTCTCCATTTACATTCTTCCCTCAGTTAAAGCACATTCTCCATGTTCTGTGAGAAATACTAGACATCACTGAAAAGCCCAGGCTGTGTTTATATCTAGGAGGGTCAGATTTGGGTTTAAATTTTAAAAGCGTAGTCCAATCCACCACAGTTATTTGATAGTCTGCTATCGGGGCATCACTGAAGTATAAAACTCACTGGTCTCCAAGGAGTTTGATATTGGTAGAGGATCTGTCTGCCAGCCTGGGCCCTGCTGAGAAGCCCTCCCTGAATGCTGTGCCATGGTGCAAAGACTGCTCCTGTGGGCACTGCTTGATCATTCAAATGTGGCTCAAGACTCTATGCTGTGCTGAAATCCTAAAGGAGAAGAAATGGGATGCATTTTGAAGCTAATTATGGCTTGCTCAAAAACCTCTAGCAGTATCTTTGTAAAAAACAGAGTGGAGACCAATTCTAAATCATTTGGATGTTTTTTCTCTCCTTTGTGCTGCCAAATGAATGGAAGAAAGTCACAGGGGCACAGGAAAGACTCAGAGCAGGGTTCTGGGACAATTCCCCTGCAGAGCAGTTGCTCACAGAGTTGGGACCCCTCTGCTTTATGCCCTTTGTCCTCATTCAGAGGTGGCAAAAAACAAGAACATACTGCCAGAAGCCCATAAGGGGTACCTCTCACCTATACCCTTACTCTTCCTTTGTCAGGCAGGGGAAAACCAAAGGACTGACTGTATTGTCATTTCCACTTGGGTTCTGGAGAACCGCATTCATTCTGTACAGTAACTCATTCCCTCTTTTTGCCCTGAATGTTCTTCTAACGTGTCAGACTTGCTCCTTGCTCTCAGCTGTGGTGCTGACCCTATTGAGGCCCCTGCTGTTAACACTGCTGATAATTGGTCATGATTGGTATTTAGGTGACAAGGAGGAGATGGTGGACCTTCAAGACCCCTAAAGTTCATGTGTAAGCAGAGCAAGGTGACTTTCCACTGACTGGGCATAACCCTTTTACCTTTCTTTTTCCATCATCCTGCCAGCTGACAGTTGGCAGACACAGCTGGGCTGCTTTCAGCTCCAGCTGCCACGTGCCCTCAAAAAGGAGGAGGGGAGAGGGCCCAGACAGAGTAGGGGAAGGAGTAAGTCCAACTAAAAGAAGTTTTGCTGCTTCATTTGCTTTTTTTTTTTTTTCCTATTGCCATAGGCTTGTGGTGTTTCTGTGCATCTTTCAATTCATGCTGGGGTGACCAAGAGCTGTAACTGCCTCCATCTGGCCCTTTGCATTTAATTACTGCCACTGTTTTCCATTTACTATTTGTTACTAGTCCATATCACTCACAACCTCAGACAGTGAGATAAGCAGTGCTTTCTCTTGTTCCCAGGAAACTGATGGATAGTGCATAGAGGGGGAAGGAGTGAGTGGTCAATGCATGAAATGTGGAGGAAAGAGCTGGGAGGACAGTTCTGAAAAGGTGTTGGGAAGTTGATGAGGATGTGCAGGGTGAGATTGCCAACTGCAGCTGCAATGTCTCTGTAAATTATTCTACTAATAAAGACTCCATGCAATTTTACAGGCATGGTGTCCTTTTATATTATTATCCAGCATGCAGTACATGAAACATCCACCAAATTATCTAACAGGAAATAAATCTGCAGAAGTGCATAATAAATCCCACTGTAACATCCTCAACAGCCTTCTTAACAAATGGTCTAAGTGCCAAGGACTATAACATTATACCAAACCAAAGACAGAACTGAATAAATAAATACAGTATTGATCTCAAATCCCACTTAGAAATCCACTTCCATTTCAGGAAAAAAATCATTCACTCAAGGCACTATCATATTTCTCTTTCTTATTGTTTTAAAAGTCTCCCAGCTAGCCCAGACTACGAAGAAAGCAGGTATATTTAAAAATGCTACGGGGAGGGAGGGAGGGAGGAGTGGTGGGGCGGGGAGGGGGGGGTGGGGATTGGGGAAGGAGAGGAAAAAAATGGATCACAGATGAAGAAATATGTATGAGGTCTTCATGTCTCTATATCAGGTCAAGGACTCTAGGCTAGAATAGTTTGTTCACTCTGTATTTTTTCAACCATAATCAAGAACTTACAGTCTAAAACTAGGTAAGACTCAGGGCAAAATTTTCCAATGGCCTGGTATATTCAGGCACATATTTCCATTTACATTGATGTGAACTAGGTAAATTCCTACCTGGCCAGAAATACTTCAGCTGAAATGTACTATGTGTCTGATATCTGGGGCCTGTTTATATATGTAGGAAGAGGCAGGTCTTGTATATGAAGTGAGGTGGTTTGTGGCTTGCAGAATTCAACTTCCAGTCTATTCTCTTTTATAAAACTCCTTTAGAATCCTGGATAAGTTTCTGAAAGGAAGAAGATGACAGGCATTTAGACACATAGACATCCTCTGTGGGAAGTCAAGCAGCTCCTTATTTTCATTTGGTACTTCGTATGAAATGCTGGGCACAAGGCCTGTCTGAATTTCTTCCTCATTCTGCAGTGAAGAGGTGCAAAAGAGGTATTGCTTTGGATGAGTGATCCTGAAGTCCTCCTCTGGGCAATCCCATCCTTTCCAGGTAGCTGCCTCTGCTCTCCAGCCTAGGAGCTGGCAAAACATGGGACATCTGGATTTTGTACCTTTGTGGAATGTGATCCCTCACATATGCTGCTTCCCAGGTCTGGCTCTCCTAACTGACCTGCAGGTAGATACAGGGAACAGATACAGACAGGTGGTTGTTCTTTGCTCTGAATTTCCTTCTCAATGCATTAGACACTCTAAAGTACCTTTCGTAGTCCTGAGGGTGGTTGTTCTCTTTCCCTGGTGTTTCCAGGGTTAGGCTGGTATGTGAGGTTTTTGTGTCATATCTTTGAATTTCTCATCTGAATTTCTGATTTTGTTTCCAAAGAAAGTTTTTTAGGTATCTTCACTTTCTGACTGCATCTGGTTTTCACCCTAAGCAGCTCTTTTTTAATTTTCAGATCTGATAATCTGCCTTTGCTCTCTCATTTCATGTGAGGGAGAGACCTACTGGCCAGAAGTCCTCTTTCCTCCTCTCTGTCTTCAGCTGTGAAATGGAAATTACATTGTGCTTTCCTCACTTTTGAAGATAATATGGGGGATAATGGACTGAAAACGTTCAGGTTCTGAGATATTTTCACAAAAGGACTGATGTAATGTTATGGAAATGGAAGAAAACATGGTCTTTTATTGCAGCAGTTTGTTGCACGAGGGTTTTTTTTTTTTAATCACCACAGAAGGTTTTTCTTTGTCAAAGCCCCATTTATACATGACTGCAAGACATGTTTAAAGCTGAAAGGAAAAGGTATCCCAGCAGCACTAATTAAAGATGAATTAGCAGATGTTAGCTATTTTTTCAGCGGAGGCCTTTCTGTTTCTAAGTCAATATCTGACAATCCCATTGATTCTTGCTGGTGGTTTCCTTGCCTTTCTTGATATTGGTATTATTAAAGAGAATATTAAATTCATAAATCTCCCCTATATTTCAATAGCCTAGTCAAATAAATCCTTTTTTCCCCCTAATATAACTGTAAAAATATTTCTTTGCTAATGTGCAGGGCTATCAGAGGATTTTTACTCAGTTTAGACCATAATGCTCAGATCTGAATACAATCAGAAAGTATTATTCTCCTGATGCTGTGGTATTTATTTCCAAGATCCCGTATGTGCATTGATTCTTTCAAATGGCATTTTTAAGTCATTCTGAGTTTGATGTAATTGCTGGGGTTGTGTGGGCACGTGCAGTTACCTTACTTCACTGGGATTCAGAGCAGACATAAACATTCAGCCTTTAGAGACCAATGACAAGACCATACAGTTGTAAAATCTTTTCATTACATGTGTGAACGCAGTCACAATCTCTGATTGAGGCCTCTACAAAACCTTACCATGAAAATAATCTAACAGCACATTTAATTTCCACCAAAACCCCTCATCTTACTGCCAGTGATGTATCCTTACTCCGAAATGGGTAGAAACACCTATTCTTTTTCACTTTCCAGAACAGGATATAAAAGAGCCCTTCTAGAAACAAAAGTTGGTCCCTGAGTGTCTTGACTGGGAAGTGGTAGTTGCACTCCCCTCGAAAGCTGTGGATTTGAGAGGAAGAACAGTCTTCTTATGGGAGAGAAGGTCTGATGAGAGGACATTGATAGAATTTTTTATGAGGACGGGGAACAGAGAAGGGACTTGGAAAAGAAACAACAGAAAAGACTGTTAGGTGACTTATGTGCACGAAAAGAAATTATCCTACAGAATCTCTTCTGAATGGAAGGTCTGTCGAACTTCTGTGGCAGGTTTGAGAGGTGCCTGGTAAGCATTATTTTAGTATAAACTCTGAGGCAGAGTGGCAGAACCAGAGCTTGTCTCAGTTTGGGTTACAGCTGGTCCACAATAGCACGAAGAATACAGTATCTTATGAATTTTTCTACATTGGTTATATTATGGACCTTAGAATTTTTGCCTTCTCAGAAAATATTTTGTCTGCTTTTGGGAGCCAGAAGATAATAAAATTATTATAGAAACTCCCAAGCTCCTGGTGAAGAACTTGGCCGCTGTCAGTCATTGTGCAGGAAGCCGAACTCCAGGACTGCCAATGTTAGCAGAGCAGCTCAGTTCCTACCACGGCCAGGACAAATGCTTCTAACTCTTCCAGAAAAGACATTGTTGTGGTACTTGTTAGTCAGATGTGGGATTGGGGAAACACTGGTGCAGCTTTGTTTTGCAGGTTTAATACTTTTGGAAAACTTTGAGCTATTTTAGAAATCAAACTAAGGAAGCTTAAAATCAAAACCCAGTTATTCAGATAATCTGACTGCTGAACTGCAAGCCAGGGTTTTCCTAATTCTGTTACTGTTTCTGTTGTCAATTCCCATTGTGGCTCTCAGTAGCTCCCTTCACCCCTGGTTTCCTCATTGATAAAGGCTATTAAATTAAGCTACTAACTAAAATTACCTAAGCTTTTAGAATCAGTTGTTACGTATGAATAAACTCTTTAGTTTAACCTTTCAATTTTTTTTGTGCATAAATTATCTATGAAAAAATCATGATTGCATTAGTTTTTCATAAAGTATTTCCTGAATAATTGATACAAACTAGTTGCTAAACAGGAAAATGACACAGAAGAATTAGCGACTTGTTTATTTCACTTACCCTTTAGATATTTTACCTTTCTTCTTTCTGGCAGGTCTGTAAAGGCTTATATGAATTTTAGACATCTTTACTGGCTAAGACTGTGCTAGCATGAAATAATTCTCGCAGATTGTGTTGACCATGCTCAAGTCAAGTCTGTCTGCAAGGCAGCACACTCAGGGGGTGGGTGACAGAGTGCAAACCAGAGAGCAGCATGATCAGAGACTGAGAGGCACTTCTAGGGAGCTGAGCAGAGATGCTATAACTTGTTCTTCGCTCCTAAAAATGGGAACAATTGGAAAAAATATCAGAGGCTTTGAGAACACAAAAAAATTCCCAACCTCTCTTCAAACTGGAGTCAAAGAATGTCATAGAATCATCAAATGATTTGTGTTAGAAGGGACTCTAAAGATCAGCTAGTTGCAAACCCACGGCCATGGGTAGGGACACTTTTCACCAGACCGGGTTGCTCAAAGCCCCAGCCAACCTGGCTGTGAACAGAACTGGGGCACCCACAGCTTTTATGAGCATCCTGTTCCTCAGAACCCTCATAGTGAAGAACTTCTTTGTAATATTTAATCTAAATCTAGAACTGTCTTTGGGCACAGCTGTGATTTCTCATGGTCTCTAGAGCTCCAAGGTGTGTGAAGGGTAGGAACCTAAAGGGGACTTCACCACTAAGTACTTTTTATGCATTCCCATTTCAAATTGCACATAGCAGCACACCAGCTCCAGAAGAATGGAAATATGAGTGCCAGACCTAGAAGGTGCTCTCCTAATCATATGTATCCCTTCCTCTGCAGTCCCTCCCAGCAGCATGGCTAGGGGTCATTTCTGCCAGTGCCCATGCAGTGGGTGAGCAGAGCCACACTGCTGCCCAGGATTCTCCTGCAGCTTCATGCTCGAACATCTCATCAGTGTTAGAAATTTGCATTCTGCTCCCAGGCATCCTCCTTGTTGAGTACATTTAGCGCTTTTACCAAGTGTTAGACTGTCTCTTCTGAGAAAACCATAAGGCAGCTCTTGTTTATCCATGGGGCTGGTGCAGCAGGGCTACGGAAGCATCAATTCCTGCCCCTACACCTGCTAGGCTGCTCTCTGCAGTCTGCTTTGGAAGGGCCAACTTGCCTTCTTGCCTGTGTTTTCTTCACATTACTGAAAAGCTGCCTGTTTCCAGGTGATAGCTAACTCATGCCCACTGTAAACTAGGGAGGTGGCTCTGTTAGCTTTCATTCAGTGCCCAATGTTTTTCTACCCCTTAGGCAGAGATGCAATAGCATTGCCCTGAGTGTGGGAAAGAGCCTTTCCTCTCTTCATATGTACTTTTGACGTGTTCCAGAGGTTTGAGCATGGGTGATCTCACACGTCATACTGTAAAGTTGTTCTTCACTTGTTGAATTCTCAAAACACTTGCATTAAGGATTTATGCATTCCTTTTCTCATTCATCTCACCTCTCTGCCCTCCTGGCACCCATCCAAGGAAGAAAAACCTCTGTCTTGTAACCTCCCTTTAGAGATAAAGGAATGTAAGAATAAAATAATTCCCAAGCTGACATACTCACAAAGATTCTAATAAGAATATAATTTGAGCCTTATCATATGCTAAGCATGTTCAAATAGTAGAGCCTGGGATTGGGTTGTGTTAGTGATGTTTACCAGACTCCCATGTCTAAAAATAATATGAGAAGGTCTCTAAGATTAAAGTGCAGCAGGGCCAAGGAAATATCTTCTGTCTGAGACAGGGCTGGTAACCAGTGCAGGGGGCAGACCTTCTTTGTAGAGGGCTGGAGAGACATACAGCTACTCCCCTGCCAGAGATGCCAACAGCTGTAAGGCTGGATTCATCTTTTAGCATAGGGTTGAAGACACTGACACAAGGAAAAAACCAAAATCTATACAATGGGTTATTTAGAGAGATTTGCTCCTGAATCTGCCTTTCACCCTTCAGAAGAGCTGCAGTGCAGGAGCTGGGCTACAGCTGACCAGAGCAATCTGAATTAAAGTCAGCTTGAGTCCTTTGAGCTATCCTTTCCCCTTTGCCTAACCCTGACCTCCCCTGATTTCACCAGAACAAAAAGTCAACAGCAGATAATCTGACTTCTTTCTGTCAGCCTGCCAGGGTTAACAGCAGCCATAGCAGTGTGTCTTTTTCTTAGCATCTAAGAACTAGGAGAGAAGAAAGAGTTTTTCACTAAAAATTTGTTCTTTTTCTGTTCTCTGATAGATTAGTAAGGAGTTTTTGCTGATGAGTCTTACCCTTTTCTACTTTAAATGCCAGGGCTACTGAGCTGTGACAATCTAAATGAGTGATATTTCTGAAAACTGATGAGTGCAATTTTAAATCTCTCATTGAAAGACATAACCAAATCCTCCTTAAAGCTGCCTGCAGGACAGCGATGTTCCTCTTTGTGGATGCACTGTCAGTTTCCTCATTGTGAGGAATCCGATTAACTCAGTGAAACTCATAATGCCGACGGGCTGCCAGTCCCTGTTGTTTGTCATGGACTATCTCCAGTGGATACTACCACTAGCCCTTTAGATACCTGCATTATCGTGTGATACTCAAATGAAAAGAGTAGGTCTACCTTTCAAATATTTCTGTGATATGCAAATTTAGATGGTTATTTTGTCCATTTCTGAATCGCTTAGTGCCGAAGCGTCAACTGACCCTGCCTGGAATTTACTCTTCTTCCTTTAACTGTTTACCTGGATTGACTACAGAGTGTGCTAAAAAACAGTTTACCCCATTCACTGTCTGTCTGGACTGACCAGGCAATGGCAGAAAAGAAATCCTTCTCTCCATGTTGACTACCAGAAAATTCCACGGGACTGGAGGAGTTTGTCTCTGCTAAAGAGGGGCTTCCTTTATAACCTGAACAAATCCCTCAGGACCAAACTCAGATCACTTAGTTCACCAAAGCAGGTGTTTCGGTTCTTCTAATGGACACACTCCTTCTCTTGCTCCCAAGTTCATGGCAATGCCAGATGCTTCATTTCACCTCCACAGTCTCAGCAAGCATCATCTCCCCAGGGTTGGTGAAGGAGTTGTATTTGTAACACCTGGAACAGCAGCTTTATGAGGATGGATACCTCACCCTGCTGCTGTCGGGGCCGCGGGGCTGGATTTATGTTAATAGCTCTAGGTGCCTCGGCTGTGTATAAACCTTCTTCTGCACAAGTCACTGTGTTATAGTGGCAATGGAGAGAAGTAACAACTTTTAGCCCTGTTTGGCCTGACTTATGCTCTTGCATTAGGCTGAGAAGCATGGCACTCTGGAAACATGCATTTCTGGTCGTGGGCTCAGTCTCAAAGGGGTAAGTGTGTTCAGCTGGCTTATGCTCTCCAGAGTTTCTATACAGTGCCTCAAGGATTGTGGCAGCTGAGACTTTCAGCTCTGAGTCCTGGTTCCTGTTTCATTTCTTTTTCTCCTTGAATAAGCTCAATCTGTGCCCATACCTCACTTGCACTCATGTAATCAAGGACTTCTCACACTCTGAGGCAGTGGGTAGAAGTTAGTGATTACAAAAATAAGACAAATGTAACATCTTTGTGGCATCTAAGGATAAGACCAAAAACTGCATAAGGATGAGGAGGAGTGACAGACGGGGCTAGAAAACATTTTCTTGCATTCAGAAGCTGTTTGAATTTTACCTAGCTGGGAGTACATGGAAGTGGGAGGAGTACTTTTTCCCCATGAAATCACTCAAGAAAATACTGTAGGTTTCATTCAAGGACATTTCTCTTTTTTTTTTTTTTTTTTTTTTTTTTTTTTTTTTTTTTTTTTTTCTGGAAGCTGGTGAAAATAAAATAACTCAACATTAATTATGTCATGGAGGATCCATCAGTCAGATACTCTCCTTCCTAGAATTTTCTATCTTTATTAGAAATTAAAAGGGCTACTGTAGGGCCTGCATGTCACAGAGGGTCTTAAAAGACTAACTTTGCTATCCATTTCTGTTTGTTATCAGTGAGTCACCTCCCTTTGCTCTTGCTGTTCCTCTCTTACACAATTCATTTATAAGTGCTGGTGGGCAGAGTTTGCTTTGCCTTTTTTGTTTGGGCAGAGACCATGGCCATGGAGCCCTGGTGGTGCTGGGTAGCACAGGTACTCAAGTTCTTGCTGGCCTCAGAGAGAGAAAAAGTGAATCCAGAGAGGAATCCAATGTCTTCCTGGTTCCCCTTGCTCCAGCCCACTATGGGTACCATGCTGATGAGCATGGTAGGATACAGCTCAGCCGCCACCTTGAAACGGTGTCAGGATCTGGTAGAATATTCAGTGAGGCCAAGAAAAAGAGAAATGCACCTGAGATGCATCCTCCACCACAACTTGGAGCTTAAAAGAAAAGACATTTCTGTTTCTAGTATTTTTTAACTTCTAGCTCCTTATAAAAAGAAAAGATGTGGAGGCTCTGGCATACATCACAAAATATGGTTGCTTGTGTAATGGCCGCTCCCATCTTGCATCTGTGTACTGTAACTGCTTTGCCAAGGTGCTGGCAAGCCTCATACTGTACTTTTAGGAGTGTGTCTAGTGGCTGCAAAAGCATTTTCAAGAATAAGACTACGTGACTGTTAGATGAGCAAGTACAATAAATAATAATGGGGCTTTACTCGTTTCTTTTTCACTTGAAATTTTAGAACTGTGACCTGCAAGTCCAGGAGCAGAGTCTCAGGATTTTTATTCCTGCCACTCCTGTAGCTGCCTCTGGAGTCCAGCAGTCTGTAATTGAGGTATTATTCACTTCAGTAATATGTACTGTTGAACCTGACTCTGTTAGAACTCAGTGTCTGAGCAGTACACGGAGCGCTGCACAGTCAGCAGCAGATGAAACTCTAATAACAACCTACAAAGGATGCATAAACTCTACACCAATAACTTCCCTTTACATCTGCACTGGAGATGGGCAGAAAACAGTATATTGATGTAATTTTCAGAAGTGTTCAGCATCCAGGTTTAAAATGAAAAATAAACAATACCAATTGTATGTAGGTCAGCTGATGCATTTTGTTCATACCTTTGAGCTCTGATTTAATTTAAACCATCCAGCTTTTCTTTGTAGACAGAGATAATGCTTGCACATCACTTTGTGTTACTAAATGCTGTATAAATACTAACTGGTGTTTAGTTAATACACAGTGAATAATTCATTAGATGAACAGCATCTAGGATTTGACTTTTTTTCTTACACTATCCCTGAACTGCCCACAGACAGATTTTTTTGCTTTTCTTTTTTGCTTGCTGGGGAATAATTTCAGTAAATAATCCTTAATCTACATAATTCTCTGATCAGTTTGCTAAGAAATTCAAAAATTCAACTAAATGCTGCTTTTAGCTGAGCAGATGTCATGCACTGCTGTGCTCTGCTCTTCTGACATGCATGAACGTTTTTTTGTTTGCTCCAGTGATCTTGTCCCTGAAGTTGCTTGTGAACAACAGGTGGGAAAGAAAATGAGTTCACATATTCTTACTATTCATATTACAGTGTGCTTTAGGACTCCAACATAATTAATGAATTCGCAAAGCTAGATATTATCCATATACAGAGTATGAGGCAATTCCTACCCAAACACTTTACATGCAGAAACTAAAAACGTTGTTTAAAATGGTACCACAAAATAATAGGATAATTTCAATTCCTATTTTAAATTGTGGGACCTAGAAACTTGGCCCACACTAAGCTTGTTTGCTTTGTGTGCAGGCATTAGCAGCTCCATAGGGCAGGGGCTGTTGGATGGTCTAGGTGATAGAGCAGAGGTTCCTCTTCAAAACAATGGAGAGAACCACAGTACTTCCAAATCAGATATACCATATTCCATAGAGAGCAGGTATTTCCATACAGCCTGTTGCAAGGAGTGAGAGAGCAGCTGTCTGGGTGACTGCCTGCTGGCCAAGGTCAACCCACCAGAGAGGAGCACAAAGTCCCTGGACGAGCTTGGAGAGGACCACCAGCCTCAGCAGGGAGCCAAGTGAGGCAGCCGAGAAAGAAACAGGGAGAAGAAGGGAGCATCTTTGTTTTCCTCTCCTCTGTGGAGGTTATAGCCTAGTTGTCAGGATACTTATGACAAAATATTGCAGATGCTCTACAAACTGGTTCTATGGGTTTGTGACAACCAGGAATGCAGAAACTGTCCTTGGAAGATTTAAGTCCTTGGACTTAAACACAGGATTCTCCTTTCCCACTAGAAGCATGAGCTTGAAAGACAGTCTCCTTGCTACTACCTCTTCTGGCCCAGTGAACCTTTTATTAATAATGCCAGAAGGAGCAGCTTCAATAAAGAGGTTGTAGAGAGCTCAGATCAGTGTTTTGGGTATTGCCCTACAGCTGGGGAGAGATGGCTCTGGCACAGTTCACAGAGACTCCTCTTGCTGGGTGAGTGTTTGTTGCAGAGCTTGCCTGCTGTAGGCTGGAAGGAAGGGAATTGCTTTTCCTTTTGCAAAGACTGTCTGGTAAATGTTTTACAACACATCAACTGCTTTGGCTAGGCACACAGAAGACAGGCAAGCTTTTGGATCTTGGTGGGGCATCAGCAAGAGTCCTGGAAAGTCTGTGACAACTCTGGCCATGGTCAGAAGCAGGACTTGGAACAAGAAGGGAATTTGAATACTGAAAACTGAAGAACCTCTAACATAAGGCATTGGACAAGCAGTTTTGAGCATTACAGGATCTTCCTGTATTCCACTTTAGATTCTTAACTTTCCTTTTAATTCTGAGCAGAATTCATTTCTCCAAAATCAAACAAAGAAAAGGTATTTGACCCTACATACCCTGATCTGCAGCCCTCCCAGATGCTAGCCTAGAATTTCTGTGGAATATTTTTGAAGCTATTGCTGCAGCTCCTTTCCTAAGTAGGAGAAAGGCAAGACAGAAAAAACTGAAGCCAGTAGCAAGAGGAGGCACAGAGAAAGGGACTACAGTATTTGGTAGGGAAAGAAAGAACAGAAGATAAGGCATATAGCTGACATAATTTCTCTCTTGGAGGTGGAAGTGTGGAAAAGGTAAATGTCCCCTTCTGTTTTAAGCAAGAACCGGTATCAGTGCTCCTGACACCACGACTCTGAGTAAAGACAAAGGAGTCAGAGATGGCCGGGGACCTCCCCGAAATGCTAAAATGGATCAACAGGCACAGACTCAGCAGCATCAGCATTGCAGTTTGTCAGGACATGTCCACACATGCAAATACTTGTCTGCAGAGAACTATTGAAAACAATAAGCATCATGGTCGTGGCGGGGTAGGACGTGAGAGGGTTGAGTGAGGAGAATGTGAAAAAAAATCTATACAAGCACAAATTGGGCTTTCTGCTGGAAAATTCTGTCAGGATAACATTTTTCTGAACTCTGAATTCCTTGCCATGAAACTTGAGCACTTCCTAAGGATCAATTAATAGAGTGCTGGGAGGAGGTAGGTGACTGTCAGAAGGAAGGAAACACCACTATTTTCATTGAAGTTTGTGGAAAGATTAGAACTGACTTTTTAGGAGCCTGAGAGAGCTTCCACTGGCACATAAAAGATTATAAACATGGAAGATTTTGCTTCCTATCCCTGATTGTCTAATTATACCTGCATAGTTCAAATGGAGATGTTCTGAGGCCTCTCTTCACAGACAGAGCATGAATGCAAGCCTCTGCTGTTTGATCTATTCTTTTAGATTTATATTTTATATTAATGAGAAGGAGCAGCTAGCAGAGCCAGACTCAGTACAGGCAAACACCAGGCCAGCTTAGCCCATGCAGTCATGCCCTGGCATTTCGGCCCTGCTCTGCAGAGGTGAATGCTGATGTGACCTGCCCTCAGTGTCTGTGCAGTTGAATTGTACCATAGGTCAGTAATGGTATTTTCCATTCAAAGTAAGGTACAATTAGTCCATAGTAAATGTGAGCACTGTGTGCCCTATTATTTGGAACAACAGAAAGTCAGACATGCTGGAGACTTAGTGAATAGCAAAGTTTTTTACCTTGTTAAAGTTAAAATTTGAAACTGGAGCCCTGTGCTGTCTCCATCTTGTCTTCCAAAACCTATACCCTCTGCTAGATCAAGATCCAGAGTCTTTTGAGAAAATAATAGGAAAAAATTCGCCATGCACAGTCATGTGATCCAGAGTCTTTTCAGCAAATAATAGGAAAAAATTCACCATGCACAGTCATATGAATCAGAAGCTTCAACAAAGCTTAGACATACCCACTGCCAGCATATGCTGCCTTTGACTTCCCTTCATGGGAACTGTAACCCATGTAACATTTGCTTGAAGCATGCAATGTTTGTTGGTATCCAGAAGTGAATGAGAGGAAAGCATGTTCAACTGTGAGTCCTGCAAAGGCCCTTTCCATCTACCTTTCTAGGAACACTGATAACAAATTCCCCTCCCTCTACCCTCTCCGGGTCACCTGGATCCTGGGTAGCAGCTTCATTATTCTCATAACAATACAGGCAAACATTATTCGTGGAGTGAGTCACTTTGATTCATATTCTGATCGCTATCTTATCACAGGCTCCTGTCAGAACCATTTTAATGATGCTCAAACATTTGAGATATTAAAACAAACCCAGAGGCAGACGAGTGTAAGGGAGCTGAAGTCAGCTGACAGCACTGGAGCCCTGCCCTCCTCCTGCCAGTGCTGGTGTGCAACATGGCCATGGATGCTGCTCTGGGAGAACAGGCTAATGCCTGCAGGCCCTGGGAAAGGCAGAGATCTCTTTGAAGACCAGGCTAAAAAGTAATCCTTATTACAGAAAGTAAGAGAGGTGGCACTATGAGGACTTGTAACACAGAGGCAAGATTACCTATTGCTACTCTGGATGGAAACTTTCTTACAGGCAAGTTATTACTATAAGTTGATGTTCTCTCTTGGTTTACTCCACAAGTAATTTTACTTTGGAAGTACTAAATTCTGGCAAGCCAGAACAAGTGTTGTCATCCACTGCAGTGCTCACATGCTCCTTCCTACCCCTGTGGCCACAGAGAGACAAGTGAGGTCATTCACAAACTTAGTGAGGGCTTACAGCACCAGAAAAACTGTTAGTGGAAGGGTCAGACTGATGACCCTGGCTATCTGTTTGTGAGTGTCACAAATAATGTGTTTCCTACATAAGACACCAAAGCTCCATGTTCATGTGCCGTAAAGAGACCGAGATTTTGATTTGATCTAGCAAAATCTGAATCTTCTTCTGCTCTGATGGGAGATTACAAAATTCTTTTGAGGCAGTGGCATTCCTTTACAGTGTGAAAAAGAATTTGCTCTCCTATTCCAGGCCAGCTTCTGAGATTGAGCCCTGACCAAATGCTAATAGCACATCTGCCTTTGCATTAGATGAAGAAGAAGATAATGCTGCATGATTCACATGAAAGAGGAGAGAGGATAAGAGTGAGATGGTCCCTTCCCACTCAATATAAGACTTTGAAAACATAGGATACTGAATTAAAATAATACCTGTGAATCTACAGGGGAAAAGTCTATCTTTCCTCTTTTAAGAAAAGACACAATTCTCAACCTACAAAATCTTCTCAGTAGCACTTCAGGTTTAAGTCCCTTTGTATATCACAGGAATTTCTTTCCCTTTATAATCTTCTTGCTGGCCTATAGGTAATTGAACAGCAGATCTGCACAGTAAGCCCTTCAAAAGGAATTACAAGGATTACATATCTCATATTCACCTCATTTCACCCTTTGCAGATGCCGAATGTGAAACATCAGTTTTTTCCTAATCTACATAACTCAGATATGTGGAGTTTTGTGTTGAGACACCTTCCTCCTTTTCCTGTCTTTTCCTAGTGGCAACTGAACCAGTTGAACTCAGAAGGTTATAAAAAACAGCTTGAGAGGCAGACCTGGTATTTCAGGAGGCAAATCTGAGGTCTGGAAGAAAGAAGAGAGGGAAAATGGGAAACAGAAAAGTGAGTTTAGAGGGTTTGGTTGCTGGGAGAAGATCATGGCCTGATCCTTAAGCTGATATATATTAGTCTTAGTGTCTTCTGAAGTGAGCTAAAAGACAGGTAAATATGGATCTCTCCACTCATCACCAATGGACCCGGAGTAAAGGACAGAATGTGGCTCTATTCCACAGATATTGAAAGGCTGCAGATGTAAGGGAGAGCAGTGAATTTATTTAGTGAAGGCACTTTATGAAGGCAAAGTAATAAAAACATTGATTTTAAAAAAGGAAAGGAATTTCCTGAATGTGCTAAGACACCACCAGTATGAAATCTGTCAATACAATGATCTAATGTGTTGAAAAAATGGTTGTCTCCTTAGAAGCTGGAGACCATAGAAGACAAAGGCAATAAGGAACCTTTTGGATACAGTACCTGTTCTCTAAACCAGCTGCCAGGGCATACATATGTACATACATAAGCTCAACAAATGCAAAGGAAACCGTGTCTCTTGGGACAATGTTGCAGGTCTGCTTCACTAGAGAATGTGCAGTAGCACAGGAGAGTTTCTTGCTTTGAGACCTACTGGAAAGTCACAGCAGAAGTCAGTGGAGATACAACCTTTCACAGGAGCAAAACACTGCTGCCCCTGTGCCAAGAGGTTTCAGTGACTGCAGTGACGATTCAGTGACCACTGTGGTGGTGAGCTGCAAGTGGACAGAGCCTCCTAAAGTGGCAGGAGATCACATCTCTACTACAGAAGGGCATAGGGATTCCTGATTTGATGGCATGTAACTCCACTGAATTCCTAGAGGGGATGGGAAGCCAGGTTTTTGAGCCCCATTGGCAGGAGTTCCCCAGAGTGACCAGGCTGGCTTCAGGACATGACCTATATTGTGCAGACAGCTACTTTAAGGGCTGTGTTTCAGGAATCCCTCCCTCCCTCATCTGAGAGGTTTTTGATTTGGAATCCTGCTCAAAAATGATGTTGGAAGCCCATACCTAAGCTAGGAGTTGGTCCTTTTCCCCAGCATGAGCAGAGAGGCAGAGAGCTTTGTCCTAGCTGATTGCTAGGTCTTTATTCACTCTGAACACTGCAGCTCATCATGAACTCAGGGCAGCCTCAGTGATGCTGAGCTGATCCCTCAGCCTGTCTAGATTTGGTCAGTCCATAGGATCTGTAACAGAGTGACTGTATTCACCATAAATGATGTCTAAATCAGTTAGAAAAATAGTTCATGTAGAAAAACAACAAAACATAGGCTTCTCAGAGCTAGTTCTCTTATGAAATATGGATTTACAGTGGTTTGGAAGCTTTTGGAAATGTTCTCTGATGAGCATTTTTACTGTAGGAAGAGCATAAGAGTATTTCTGTTGACTAGTATATTTTCTGTTTCTGTTTGCTTTCTCTCATTTCCTTTTCCTTTTTTTCTCTGTAGTGTCAGTCTGTCTCCATATTCTGGCCAAGAATATATTAGGTGAACTTTACTTCCTGTGTTTGCAGGGAATAACTAAGCCTTTGCTTCCATCCTGAGAAATCATAGCCTCTTTGACCTCAATTTGCTGTGTTGCTATCAATTTCTTATTCATACAGCTACTGTCACGCTACTCCAATGGTTGATATTTTGGTACAAAACTGAAGAAGAAATAAAAACTCAGGGCCTGATTCAGTTTAAATTTAAATGTAATTTAAATGCAATTTTTTGAGGTCAAAGAATGGTCCTTCTTAGAGTTAGAACAGTTTGATTACAAACCTGCACTAATGCTAAGGGCTTCAAAACTCCTATGTGGGTCAGCAAAGTTGCACCATAACACATTTCTGCATGTGAGGAAAAGAGAAGTGATGGTCGTATGATGGCTGCTGTGTCACACAGCCTGAAGACCTGACAATTTTAAAACTGACCCATAGATATTTCTTGTTCTGTGGCACAATCCTGCCATGTGGAGCCAAGATCGAACTTGATACTGCACTAGCAAATGGTCCAAATTCAAAAGGCAGCCATTCTTTAGAGGCATTTTCTTTTCTCATTTACTGACTTGATGTGTTTTTATATGGATCAGAGGAACTTCAAAGTCTAGCTGGCGAGGAGTTCTGCCTGTAGATGAGTGGATAGCTAGATTAGTAGTTAAGCAGTAGATGGCTTTGAAATAATTTCAAGCTCAACAAAAAGCTGGATTTTTACATATGCGTGTGATTGTAATAAAACAAGCATACAGCATAGTGCTAAGAGCTGCAATGCTGCCTGCATTGCTCATGCTCAGTGAAGTGCAAAGATAGGAAGACGTCCCTTGTGCCCACCAGAGATCCTCATGGAGTTTTATTTTTCTATATTAGAGGGAATACAGGAAGCAGAGCATAACTCCCCAAAAGATATATGTGAAACAAGGCTATAAATGTTTCTGTCACTGTATCATGCTCATTTTAATGTGCTTAGACTTGAAGATATGACCCAGAATTTTCTAAAATCAGCAGTAATTCAACATTTTCTATTTCACAATGTGCTTGTCTATCTGGATCCTTAGTGATGCAGTCCATGGAGCACAGAGCAGCTCAGGGAAACAAGGCAAGTGGGGCCAAAGGACAGTTTATACCTGTGCAAACTGGCATTCCCACTGGGGAGCACAGTGAAGGGCTGACTTCTCTAGTCCCATAGCCATGCTCTCAGCCTGTGCTAGGATATTTCCCTCCTTCATTCTGTGCCTACCTTCTGCTTGCCCTTTAAATGAAAGAGCTGGGGTGAGCACTACACTTCTGATGATGAAAGCTTCACATAACCCTGTGAATACAGGATACATGGAGGAAAAGTCCTTTTCATTCAGTGCAGAGACAGAAGTAGGGTCCATGGTCTGAGACAGCTGCTTGCATGTCTGTTAAGAGTATTTAGAGTGTGTCCTTTACCCTGTCAGGAGTAGGTTCCATGAGAAAACTGTTTTCTGGTCCAGAGCAGGCTTTTCTCAGTCTCTGCTGGAAACATGTCATGCAGAACCCCTCTGTGAGAAGTATCAGCAATGAAGGGAAAAAGAAATGAAGAAGCACATCTACATGGTGCTTTCCTTGACAGTCTCTGCACTCCATGCTGGAAGTAACTGTCACTGGAGTGAGATTAAGGGAACTTGACAGCTGACAATGTTTGGACTTTGCAGAATTTCACTGCACTTCTTACATTTTCAGTATTGTTATTTTACCCTTGAATGTCCATCTCACTTAGTGCACTGCCCTGGTATCCATGGTGCAGCAATTCAATTCTGTCCCACTTGTCTTCAGAGGTATGAACTGGACACCAAGCCTGCAGGTACCACCATCCATCTGCACAACAAAAATTGCACCTTCTCTCCTCTCTCTCTGTACTCTTTAAGCAAGGAAAGGAGAGAAGGAGTGTTATGATCGTGAAACATTCTCATATGTAGAGAGATAGAAGTAGAGATCTACAACTAAGGAACAACAGGAAAGTTGCAACAGTCAAGCACTGAGAAAGAAGAAAATGCCAGCATCAGAAATGTTTATGCAATCTTAGTTTGCCTTGTTAGTGAACACATTATAAAGACTTTAGTTATACAGCCACACCTTCTTTGTTTCCAAGTCTCTGCAGGGCAGTCAGTGTTTTCTTGCTGGAAACCCAGCAATCCCCTCCTTTTCCCTAGTTGACTCAATGGGTAAGATTAGCCTTCCAGTTACCATATGCTGGTCAAACCTGAGCTCAGATTGGAACATTTCTCTCTCATCACAGGTTCTCATCGCTCTCATATTTCAGTGTTTCAAAAATGGTTAGTGTTTACCCTGGTAAAGCGAGACATTAAATTTGTGTTCAGTGACAAAATTTAACACTAAAATCTGTGGCCATGCCCCAGTTGTAAAGCACTGTGTTTGATTCTTTTGGTGATGAAAAGGATTACAAAATACATTTTCTACAGTAACAGCACCTCCAGATTCCTACAATATTTAGGAGGGAGACAGTGGAGATAGGTAGTAGCAGAACCAAAAAATCTCAACCCTAATTACATAAATGGATTAGAGGAATAATTTCAGTTAAGGAAACAGAAGTAACTCACAATTATCATTAAAATTGTTCCATAAATATAATGTTGTTGGAGTCTGTGTTTTTTGCAATCTGTGTTTGTTGTCCTTTGCTGATTTCTCTATCCAATGTTCTCTGTTTATAAGTAACACTGAAGTATTCAATAAATACACTAAAATCTCATTTGGATGAGCAAGCTGGATTATCTCTGGCTCCAACATTAGGAACCAACTGTCACTAATAGGCTCTGAGAGTGGAATTTCGTTAAGCTTCTGTTGACAATTTATTTAGCACACTGAAACTCTGCTTCCCCTCTTATGGCTTGGCAAGACCAAAGAGACCAAAAGTTCCTGAACACCATTACCTGGTGAGTGGGACTCTGAGCAGGTGAGGGGCATAGAATATTTCAGGACAACCAGTGCTGGGAGCAATTCCCTGGTTAAGTTGGAATTTATCTTGCTTGTCTTTTTCCCCCCCTGAATCTGGGGTAATTTGGTTAAGGTAATATTTAGGCTCCCACAGAGGGAGAAGCTAACCAACCACATGTGATCCTTTCTCTGTTAGACATTTTACGAAGATGGACACCCATTTTGAGGTACCTGTCTTTATCTTTTGACTACAGGGAAAACTTTGAGATTAGATGAGATGTATAACATTTGGATAGCTCAAATTTGGAATGAAAAATCTCTCCTAGGGGTCTAATGGAGCCTCTTTTAGTGTTACTTTTTTCATTTAAAGGACTAGGACTTGCTTCATCTCACAGTTTCATCACATTCTACCTATACTTGTATAATATCTAGCCTTTACTCAGATGGGAGGGATGAATCAGATTTCCTGGGACCTGAAACTTTCTACTGCACATAAGCGTGGTATAGGTCCCAAACCACTTTTTATTGGATGGTTAAATGTCATTAACTGTATCAATGAGGGGGAAGGAGAAAGGTGAAAAGCTCTGCACACTGATACTACAGATACTTTAGTTCAGTGTTCACTCTCTTAGACTGTGTTGTTGTCCCGTATAAACAGACAACAGACATATGTAAATATACAGTCATATGTATACCTGTCTGAATTCTGTTTTCAGTAACCCTTCACACTTTTACCCTTCATCCCCAGTTTCCTTTCTTACACATATACTCATGGTACATGCATTTTTTATCATTCAGGCTGGCAATGAAAATACTAAAAGTTCAAGGGAAGATCACCTGGAGGACCATGCAAATCTTCAGATAAAGGATAGCCTATGCTGTGTCTGACAGCCCCTCTTTTATTTTGTTCTGACAGATGAACATGGTGTGGCAAAGAAGTTGGAAACTGAGAATGAAATCAAGAAGAATAAAGAAGAGGGAAAAACTAGTCTGAATGAAAAAACCTAATGATTGATAAAATAATGTAATATTATAATGTTCACAGGAGAGAGCTCTTAGAAATGAAAATATTAATGACTTAAGAACTGCATCATTTTAATATGTGGAAATAGAATCACCTTGAAAAGGAAAGCTAAAGCCAAATTATATATCCAAAGTCTGTTTAAGAAAGAATACTTTTTTATTGCAGACTGGGTGTTCATAACTCTCCAAGATTAGTGAACTCTTTCAGGGTTGAAAGGCATCAACAGTGATGGTAAAGGAGCTGCTGTCAAGCGCTTTCTATAGATTTTAATTTCTTCTTCTTACCTCTGACAATCTATAATAGCCCTTTTGAGGCTGAAGAACACAACATTTCCCTGGTGGGATTATGCTCAACCAGGTAGCACACAGAGCTGATCCCTTTTCCCCTCATCTCCACCATGAGTCATTCATCACATCAGAGAGACTGAATGTCTCTCAGTTTATGTTCATTCCTTCTGAGCACAGCATTATTACTGAAGATGTCAGCAGAGACACTGTAAGAGGCAGAAAAAGCTCCATAGAGCTGAACATTCCCAAAATGGAGAGCAGAGAAGAAGGGGAGCCACATTCATTTCCCATTCAGAGAACTCTGCTGCATTATTGGTTTTGTCACAGACTTTGAGCACCTTGATCACATAACCTCTTGGTCTCTCTGTTTCCTCCTAAAAAGCAGGATTTTCCTTAAAAAAAGTTGATAATTTACAACACTGATAGATTGAACAGTTTTTCTGCTATGGTTTTTCTATTACTGGGGATTCTCTACACAGAGGGCTGATAACCCCCTGCATACAGAAGGGCTATGATTAGCAGGCACTGGAGAAATTCTCTGCTGGTTTTTTTTTTTTGTTTGTTTGTTTTTAATTTCTTAAATGAATTGGCACAGATTGCATGCATAGCCCTTTCTGGATTATTACCAGCTAACAACAGTAAGGTAGAGTTTAATTGTATATTCATTGACAGAAAATATGTTTGAAGATTTTGTGCTCTTGTACCTGAGGAAAGTGAAGCGCTTGTCCTAGACAACTAATGCTTATGTTTCTGCAACTGGGGAATAGAAATGCTATCACTAATCATAACTGCATGGCTCCCTTGTGAATAGTGAGCTGCTGATAAAAACTGTCTTGCCAAAATATCATCAAATAATTTTGTATAACAAACTGTTCTGAAGCAATCACAATCTGCCAGTGTCTATCTCTAAAATCGCAGAGAGAAGACCATCAGGCAAATTATTTCCCAGCAATTATTCAACTAGATTTACTAAGAAATGAACTCCCAGATCTTCTTCCACTGTTCTTCTCCAACTAAGATATGGGTCATAACACCAGAGAACTATTTGTCAAAACAATATGACCTAACACTTTATCTTATAGAACATTCCTCCACCCTGCCCAGACTTTCCTCCCTCCAAGTATTGGTGGAACTAAAGGAATAAATGGTATTTTAATGGAGAGAATAAAAAAGAGTAAAGAATAAAGTCATCATCTGGGATTAGCAACAAGAGGAGGGAATCAATGAAGTTAAGAGAAATAGTGAAACTATTGTCTCACTGACTTCTCAAAGACATGCAAACACGGTACTCAGGACACAGAAAATCAAGACTATAGTGCAGGGTACTCTGAAATCAAAGTTTTAGGCACTGGGGTGGATTTAAATTTGTCATCTGCACTGTATTGCACCTGCCCTTTAATGAGCATGATGAGACAGAATGCTCCCAGCAAACAGCTGGTGCTGCTCTGACAGCTTCCAGGGGGCTGTGGTGTTTTCTTCCTCCCTTCTGGAGATACACGCTGCCTGGGGCACTGAGTATGAGAAGATGCTGGTCTGTGTGCACTTTCCTGCTCATTACAGAAAGCCTGACAGTCTGCAGTGAGTGCCAACTTCCTGCTGTCCTCCATCCATGTGCTTGTTAGCATTTCATTTTGGAGCCTGAGAGCACTTCCGAGGCTTCTTGTTTGAGCAGTGAGGACCAAAAATGGTACACATTAAAGCAAGAAATGGACAGGGACAACTGTCTGCCCTGATGTTTCTACATCCTTCTGGAAAAGTCCTTGCAGCCTGTCAGTTCCCAAGATTAAGTTGGTATTGTGGGTATTAATTGCTATAAGTTATATGCTGATAACTAAATGCTCTCCTGTGGGCACTTTGGAACTGCAGCTGATTTAGTGCATGGCTACTGATAGATGCATTAGGGACAACAGGCCTCGTTTTCAGATCACAGGGGGCTGTGTGTGACTGAGCAGTGGCTGTTTCCAAGCTGAGCATTTGTAGCAATCCTTGAGTTCTCTACTCAAAGCTGAAGATACTGACATCACTGCAATTGGGAGGGTATCTAAGTAAAGCCATCAGATGGAAACAAACAAACAAAACATTGCCACTAATGAGTTCGCCATGAACTTACAAAGACTTAAATCTGCTGTAGCAAAATGGGATTGGTTTCAGAGATGCATTAAAACTCAGTGCATCTGCTGCAAATATGATTTTACTATTAACTCAAACCATTGCAACTGCTAATTTGACACATCTAGCGGAGTTATTGGAGAGACAAGGAACTCCTCTGTGATATTTGAGCTGTGGTATGAATACAGCCCTGGGAATCCTTGCTGACAAAGCTGTTGAAGGGTCTGCAGTCAGAAGTATTACACCATTTGTAGACTAATAGATGAAATATAGAAAAAAGTAGCACTGCCCAAGTCTTTGTGCCTCATACACCCTGAGCTGTGCAACACCTTCTATGCTGGTAACAACTGTCAACTTCCACCATGACAAGCTAAACTAACACATCCGTGGGTCTTGTAAATCACCAAAAGAAATGGAAGCCTGAATTTATAGCTCAAAACCTGACTTGTTTCTTTCTGAGCTGAAAGAACACTGCACAATTAAGTCATAGACCCTTGTGTTTCTGGGACAAACTGGGACCCAGTTGGGGATGCCCCTATTATCTGTTTCTGCTTGATTCCCTGCTTGCACGTGGTATGGGGAAGTCCCTGCTCTGGGGATTAGATCTGACATTAGGCAAGGCAGATGAGGCAGGGAGAGGAAAAGTTGCTGTTTTGCCATCATTTTTCTTTGACTGTCACAGAGTGCAAATTACTGAAATTATCTGTATCTGCATGCCAATGTCCATAAAGTCCTTGAGTTGCTGAGCCTGTTACGGCTGCAGCATAAATACTCTGAAGCACCTTTCAGCAGTGAGTGGACTGTTTTGTGCCTAGCAGAATTTCCCTATGGCTTTCCTTTCCTCTCCTTTTCCTGAGCTCTAGGCTGGGCTCTGAGTTTACCACAGAAGGTTTGCAATCTGCAGCTGTCACAATAACTTTTGCATTGTCTGCAGATATCCATCTCCTTCATATCCCTCCTGCCAGCCAACTGCCTGCTGTGTATGCTTTATGGAGATTTCTATGTCTTCCTCCTGCTCTGCTTAGCAAACATGTTTGTCCTGGCCTATACTAACAATTGCTGTGCTGAATACCTTTAATGAAAGGCGTGGAGAAAAGGGTGTTTGGTTCTTCTTTGGGACCTGTGGT